>OY728161.1:1557035040-1557664137 GCA_963277665.1 Viscum album
AACAAGGTACTCATAGTGGCTACACCTACTTAGAAAGGTGGTTTTCTGAATGTCATATTCTTTTATCCTCAACTAATGGTAACCAGACTTATGGTTGATCTATGAGAACCAATTTTCCCCCTTTAACTGAACAAATAGTTCATTAATCTGTGGTAATAGATACTTGTTCTTTATTTTAACTCTATCGATCTTTTGATAATCAATATATAGGAAAATTTAACCATCAGCCTTCTTATCAAAGAGAATAGGCACCGCCCAAGGTAAAACACTCAGATATAGAAAGCCTTTCTCAAGAAGATCGTTCAACTGGAAATTAAAATCTTTTATTTCAGCTAGTTCCATGTGGTAAGAAGGGATAGAAACTAGTTTAGTACCATGAATTAAGTCAATATAAAACTCAACCTCCCTTACTAGGGAAAAACTAGAGAAGTTAGAAGGAAACACCTATGGAAACTCGGCGACCACAGGAGGGAGATCACTGCTCAAAGATTCCCACACCAAGTCGAAGGAAACATAGATATCACATTCCCCAACTCAAGATAAGTACATCCTACTCTAATTGACCTTGGGTCTCATTCTCCTTGGAAGACTTGGCACACACCATTGGTTGTAGTAAAGTATACTCGCCTATGATAACAATAAATTTGAGCTATATTGGAAATATTACAATCCATCCTAAAAATAACATCAAGATGTTTCATGCTAAGAACTAGAAAACTCCAAGAAAACTCAACATCAGATAGAAAGAGAAAAATAGGGACTATAGAGACCCTTATTTATCTCTTCATACCAAGGGGTGTAGTAATATACATTAAATAAGATAAAATATCAATAGAAATATTAAGCATATTAACAACATGGGTTGAAATAAATGAATGAGATGCACCTGAATAAAATAGACCAGTCATTAATGATGAATATACAGTAATGGTACCTCTCATGGTCATTGGACCTGTATCTGCTTACTATGGAGACTCTTCCACTATGTGAAGAAGATTCATTTTGGATGATTGTGGATGGAAAAAAAATTTCACATGAAGCATCTAATTGAACTATAGTTCTAAAAGGTGAATATGATCCCATGACACTACATGGAGTGTTATAAACCTGGAAGAATCTTTAAAAGTAACCTGAACGTCTGCAGGAGAAATAGTTCTTAGGTGCCTCAATGAAAACCCAATTTTAATTTCTTGGCTTCCCACGCTGGTAAAAAACTAAAGGAACACTTTTAGGCACTGAAGGAGGTCTATAATAACCCTTATTTCAATAAATACCATGATAATAGTAATGCTTCGTCTTTCCCTTATAGGAATGAACACTTACACTAGGAGAGAAAGAAACTCCCAATAACCCTTACTTTCTAGCCAGGTCCATCTTAACCATCAGTTCTCTCTCCAATACATCATCATAAGAAGGAAGATTGAGAAAGAAAACCTAAGAATGAATATCTTGAAGAAGTCCCAAATTGAACCTTCAATCCTTCATCTTCTCATTCAATACAATCTTAGGAGTAAAATGTATGAGCTCAGCAAAATGGTTTGCATATTCTGGAATGGTTCTGTCAGCCTACTCATGTTTGAAAAACTTAGTGGACTTAGACCACAACATTAACTCTAGATAGAACTAGTCAGTGAAAAGATCCTTGACGTCTTTTCACATTAATCCCTCATGTTTCTTCACCATCACCATCATGTACCATCATCTCCTACTAGATCCTTCTTGCACGAAGGTGGCACACTTCACCTTGAGTTTGTCTGGTGTGACCAAGAACCCAAACAATCATTCCATTTAGCTTAACCATTCCTTAACCTATTGAGGATCACTTGATCCTTTGAATGGTTCTGGCTTCGATTGAAGTAAATCTTAATAAAAATCTTGATAATCTCCTTTTGAGGATCCACATTTGGATCCTGAATGGGAACTGGAGGTGGTTCCTATCCCATAGCATGGATAGTGCACACAACACCTCTATAAGATTCAGATCTAAAATAGGATTCAATCATAGAGGTTCAGTAAAATATTCCTCTATGATATTATTTGAATATCTTTTCATATACATTATGCCACAAAACATCATAAAACAACAACGAAGACATTAGGTTATACTCGAATAGAGCAACAAGGGAAAATGATCCCATCATAGAGAAAAAAAATATTTGTATTTCAATCCGATACAAATAAAAATCAGGGAAAATACTATAACTAATCCACAATACAAATTTCCCTAACCACCCCTAACAAATTAAGGTTCAATATAGATAGTGATGTCTAGGCACACAATCGTATCTACCTCCTAAGTCCCAAAAAGATCTCACAATGCATACTGACATTAAGACAAGAATTTAAACCTGAACCTCTGACGCTACTTTATCATGAACTAGCATGGGTTCCCTAGTATCCCAATAATTGAGTTAGCCCTGAAATAGGCCAAAGGAAATTCCTAATCCCTATGGTTCAATGACTAGCACCTAGAATCATACAAAAAATAAATTGGGAACAATTTTTTCACTAGCAATGTGGAAACAAGATAACAAATCAATATCCATAAAAAATAAACTCCACTAGGATATGTAACAAAATAAAAACAACTATAACAATACAGATTACTACAACCAAGTACCAAAAATAGGAAAACCCCAAGTCCCAAATCGGATGTAACTCAGCAAGTCCACAGTTCAATAGCTAAAACCACCTCCAAGAGATCATTTTCCCTTTCTCGAACCTATAAGGAGATAATATACAAACACCTGAAGGCACAATTAGGTTGTGATCCAAATCCCAGTAGTATTTTACCCAAATATTCCATAACAAGATTATAATATAAAATTAACCAAGAAAGTGATTTCAATTTTTAAATAAATATGTTTGAAATTTCAAAAGCATATTTAAAAAAATCATACTTCACATTTCAAATGATAGAATTACCTTTAAATAAAGGGGTGATTTATACAAATGGAACTTTTCAAAAATGGATTAAATATACACTTTTATATAAAATATTTTATATAAATTCATAAGGCATCTAAAATAGTTTACAATAATGGTATATATTCATTTTAACTGGAAAAAAAGAAAGCAATATGGTTATATGCCTAAAAAGGTATAATAATTCCATGCTATAGGGACTCCTAAATCAAGGTGATATGGTAAATATGTACATATTTCCATTTAAACTTAGGCCAAAGTGGACTCATCACCATCACCTAAGGGATGTGATGTGATGATATGATGTTTTAGACCATTATAAATCTTAAAGTGTCGTCCAAATAACTCACCAACTACCTAAGGCTTGTATGTTCTCAAACAACAAAACAATGATGGACAATTTATTTTAACATTGATTAAAATAAAATTAATCACATAATTCATTTCAAATATTCCAATTTATATTTAAAAACTAAAATCAGTTTTCAATCAAAAACATACCTTTCCACTTAGATAAAACCCTAGGGTTTCTATCAAAACCATTTTAATTCATTTTCACAAATAGGGATTTGAAATCAATTGAGAATAAATTTTCATAATCAAATTCAATAATTTAATTGAAAAACTTTTCATCAAATCCACAATTTAAATTAAAAATTTTAAATTACCACAAATTTCCATAAACACACCCCAATTCAATGAAATTGGGGGATTTCCAATTTCATGCCAAAAACCCATTTTTAAAACCCCAATTCAATGGAATTGTGTTTTTTTCAATAAACAAATCAATATAATTTTAATTAAAACTAAGGAATTTCATTTAATTAAAAATAATTGAAAATAAATAAATCAATTTAGGGTTAATATAAATTGGGCATCATAACAGAACCACTAACCTTTCTCACTGAAACACAAGGCCCTCAACAGAATCCACCAACAAGAACGAAGTCACAATAGATCCAGAAACTCAATCCTAGAAACAATATTTAACAACATGAATTTTAGATTCATCAATACCAATATAATCCAACAATTCCTAGGAGGAAAATAGGAATATACATAGAGAATGGGAGAACGCTTACCTGGAAGGTCACATTAAGATCGCAACAATGATTACTAGCCAAAAGAAAAGACCTAGAGGGGTTGGAGGCTCCCAAAATCACTTGGGGATATCCTATAGGTCTAGAGAAATGAATTATATAGGAAGCAAAAAATCAGCTGGGCTTCTAGTTTAAAAACAAATCTTGGGGTTTTACACAACGTGTAACCCAATTACATGACGTGTGACCCAATTACATGTCCTGTAATTGAAAATTCTCATAATTTCTGAAAACCCATTTCCTCTTGATAAAAAGAAATTATTATCATTTTATGATTTACATAGTTTGTAACTATATTACACGGCATGTAAATATTGAGATGGTTGTAGAAATGACCAGTTTTTTATAAGAATCCAGCAAATATATAACTTCACCATTATAGGTATCCTCTCAAGTCCTTCTCATACCTTCCTAGATAAAGAGAATAGAAAACCATGACAAGGTTAGACATTTACCTATCTGAAGAGTAAAGGAATGTTACAAATCATCTGCCAAATTGGTATGGATGAAGAAACAACTTCATGATATGGGTGTCAAGGTGACTTCACCCATTCCAATTATGTATGAAAACTCAAGTGAAATCAATATTAGCAAAAATACTATTCAAAATTCATTTACCAAGAACATTGAGATCAAATTTCATTTCATAAAGGAGAAGTTGTATCAAGGAGCTATAACACTAGAGTATGTGTAAACAATAGATCAAGAGGAAGACATATGGACAAAGGAACTATCCAAAGTAGTGTATGAGAATCATCATTTGTCTCTTGGAGTCCAATTACTTCCATCCAATTAATTAGGTTTATCCAAATCCACCACTCCCCATAGGTTATTATTTGAACAAGTTATATCTTTTTTCCTCAATTTTTTTATTTTATAACCCTGTCTTTGGAACTTTTTAGAGTATTAAGATCTTTGGGTTAGTTTCCAAATGAGGATAAAAATATACAATTGTTTTTCAAAAGGGAAAGAAAAGAGTAAAGGAGAGTATGTCAATGAAAATCTAGTGGGAGTTTTGAGTTAGTTGAAATTATCCAAAGGTGATCATTAGAGGATTTTCTACAAACCCAAAAAGAAGGTTGTTAGATAAAATCATTTTTGAGGTTTGTATGTTGTTTTTAGTGAAAAAATGAAGAAGGAAGCAGTAAAGTGAATGTTTTTTGGTCAAAGGAACACATCATATTACAAGGGATATACTATAACCATAATTTTTGTGTCATAAAAATAAGGCCATCTAGGGGGTGGTCGTCTAAGCCAGCTCTACCTTACACATGTTGGATCATTCCTAGCCACACAATGGAACTAGATACCCACTGGTGGAACCAAGGATGTAGGAAAGGGTTCATGTGGGTTGGTGTGTGTATTAAGCAGCACTCCGCACTATAGGGGAGTCAGCACGGAGATCATGGTCTAGGGTGTAGAGTGGAACTATTGAGGTGGTTGGGAGTGGACCTCACTACTCACTTATAGTCAGTTGAATAAAGAAGTTAACTTATATTCTATGAGAAAATCATAGACATTTATAATGTGGGACAATGTTTTTTTATGTTATGCCATAGATAATATCACTATGGAATAGCGAGTGTTTGAGAGGATATCAATGACACAATAAAAATGGCGGTTTCCATGATGTAGAACTTATTTTATGTTGTAACCCTTGATGAACAAGAAGGACTCCATGTAGTAGGTAGATATTGTGATGTGGAGGGTCTAAAATTGGTAGATGTGAAGATTTTTGGATTTTTTATCCTACAAGAGGCTACACCGTAAAATCCAAGCCCATGCCTCAATGATCCTATTTGAAGAAATAAGTTATGAGAAGTATGTGTTGCATATCGAGTGGACTTATGAAAACTTAATTCTCCTAAAGAAGAGAAACTGGTCAAATGGGTGTATCCACACCTCAGTGAAGATAACCATGATGTATTATATGTAATTTTATTGATACTACACTACAGTGGAAAGGACCATGAAATATTCAAGGTGTCTTCATACTAAAGAAGTCCTCTCTATATCATAGGATTTCTATTATAGTTTCAAAATTAAATAGTATTATATGTTGAAACTTCCATCAATTATTTAAAAATTTATGGTAAATAAAGACCTATTTTAACATGAGTAAAAAATTTCACAATAATACCCATATAATGATCCATCCTAGACTTTGTATTGAGTTAAAAAGTTAGATAAGGATGTTGTACATATTTAGAAATATTATAGAGATAAAAGAAAGTGCAAAGGAATTTTTCTAGAGAATATCTACAAAGGTTTGACCCAGATTTCATCAAGAAGTTTAAAGGTAAAATAATGAATTCCAAGATCCTCGTTCTCATTGGAAATCGATATTTCTATGCTGAATAGAAAACAACATCATAGGTATATGTTTATATCATCTTCATCTAAATAAGGAAGATCCAACAAATGGAGTAGTGAGTTCCTTAATGAGGGAGAGTAGCGAGTTCTCTATTTTTTCATGGTAGTGAACCCAAAGGGATAGTGAGGTCAGTCCAAATTTTAATATAAGAAGTGATCTTCTAGTGAATTTGGTGCATAGGCACATTTCTATGCATGATCCTTGGACGTATCCCAATGTGGATGAACCAAGTAAAATCCTCTATGTCATTTACTAATTTCATCACTCATTAAGGGTAAAGGAACATATATATCATAGAGTTTATAAAGGTGAGAGAACAAGATCCTTGTCTAAGAAAGAATTACATATAACATGATTTACCCTCCCTCCTCCCTCTCAGGGTGTTATCATATATAGGATTCTAACACTAATGGTCAATTTACTATTCTCACTATCAAGTTACTATTCTAATGATTATTTTTATAATAGATATTTTACTCATTCAATGTGTTTATGTTATAGTTCATGTTCTAGAAGAAACTATTTTTATTTTGGATTACATGTATATTCAAAGATTTTAATATTAATAAAACATATTATTACAAATTTTTTATTGTTCTATGTGACTTTAATATAATAATGTCCAAGAGTATATATCACATTGATAAGGTCATAACAGTTCCCCTCTATGATGAGAACCATGAAATGTCATGATAATATTATTAAATATAGTCTATGATCAAATAACATACTATTATTGGAAACATATAATATTGATTTCCAAGTGTGAGTACTCATAAGTATATGAGAATTCTTCTCATGAAGTTCTCAATTGGTAATCTATAAGACTAAAAATTATGAGAACAACCCTGCCTGTATGAATTATGCATGTTTATGTGTCATCGAATTTTATTATCTATGAGAATTTTTAATGGTACGTATACTTTAATATTATTTTTAATGTTTTTTAGGACTCGCATGATTTTATTTAATGAAAAAATTACGATTTCATATGTTCATGGGATGTAGGGTACATTGGGTACATCATGAATGACATGTTATTAATGAATAAGTCAAGGAAGTATTTGTACCTTTTATATTTATGGAAGTTGATATGTCAAATATTTTATTGAAAATGAACCTTATAATTAAATTATATTCATATGGGTCAGCGATGAGTTTATTTTGGATAATTAAATAAAAATGTATCAAGAACATAGGTTGATGAAACATGAGTGCGGCCTTCTTGATGACATATTTTGATAAATGGGTTATATTACACAGTAAGTGTTTGTGTTTTTCTATTGATTTTGTGATATTAAACTTATTTATCTAGGGTTCCTTGACCTATTTCTAGACAGTAATCTTAGAATTTAGGCAATTCTACCTAATTCCAATGAAAAAGAATCCTAAAGGGTCACACATTATGTGTTTCCATTGATCTCAATTAAATTTTATTTGAATTTAATTACGATAATAAATATTATTCTCAAGATTGTGGAATGGTTTTATTCAGGATTTATTAAAAAAAATATTCACAAGTTAATAAATAATTATTTATTCATAAATAAATAATTTATTACATGAATATTTAATAAATATTTAGTTATCATACTATGAATAGAATATTTATTTTATTTACTGAATATTTAATAAAATATCTATTCAGATATTTCATAAATGTCAAGGAGGATGATCATACCAAGATTATTTCTAGTGATAAATATTAATTTACAAGATGGTAAAATAAAATTTATTTTTTTATCAATTATCTCACACCATAAAATATTATTATTATTATTATATAGAATGGGTTTAGATGAGGTTTATTATATTATTTAAGGGTCATTGTGTAATTAAATAGTATTTTTAACCTTAATCCAAACTCAATAAATAGATGGTTATTTCTATTGTGTAGGGTTAATCGAGAATTCATAATCATTGTGCACAATGTATTTCTCTCTCAATTAAACCTTCACTCATCCTCTTATGAATGATAAGAACAAGATAGAATCTTATAAACCTGAATGAACTTTAATTGGTCAATATTAACAACAAAATATGATTCATACACCATGTTAACACCCAAAATTCCGTCAATTTTGTTCAAAGATCAAAGGACCATGTGTGGATCACTTCTAAAGGGTACTACTTTGGTTCCTCCCTTTTCAATGATGGTAATCTGAAAATGGGTTTTGGATAATCAATAATATCATCAAATAGATATTCTAATATAAGGTATTCTTTATTCCAATCTATTTAAATTGATTATAAATTTAACATGAAAAAGATCAACTCCAAGTTTTGAGCTTTATATATCAATATTTGATGGTAAAAATTCCTTGTTCATGATTTTTACATCTTGAACAATTGGAGAATGATCCATTGAATCTAAAAAAACCTTAATTGTTATTTTCTCACCAAGCACTTCTACTACATCCAAAACCTTCAAGTGGTATCATATTGGTCATGTTTAAATTTATAATTCTTTATGTGATTTTTTATCATATATATGCAATTTTGGTTAGTTTTCATTTTCATATTATTCATTATTTAATCCTAATTTTAATTAACATGCTTTTGATATTTTTATATTATTCATTCAAGATTCATATTTTCTTAAGTCCTAATAATAGATAAAGAATAATTAGTGATTTCATCAGGAGGTACCAAATATTCTAGATGGTAGATTATGTTATATGGCATGTATCAGGAGTACACATGATGTACCCAAATTCACTACACTTGGACATTTCATGGGATACACGATGCATTGATTAATTATTACATGTGTTTAATTTATTGTACACTACGTGTTAACTAGTCCAAACTAGCACATGATTTTTTAGACTACATAGTGTGTAGCTGGCATACATGTCATGTAGTGTACATGGTATAGAGATGAAATTTTTATTAACCGTGTGGTAAAATACATAGTTTTAAAACATGTGATACTAAAAAGATAGAGTATTAATGAAACACATGACGTGTAGCCAATGTACACACCGTGTAAATAATTAATCCCTAAATTTGAAGGACACACTAAGTAAATCAATGCAATATATAAACACATAGAAACCAGAACACATGGAATGTGTCTTGTTAGTACATGTTGTGTAATATGGATAAGTTACACATCAAGGCCCCATGAGTTTATCATATACACGCAGCAATCAGACCACATGGCGTGTATATCGTTTATAAACACCATGAAATCTAGTCAAGGTAAATTCATAATCCCTAGGTGTTTGTATTGGATACATGGAAACCAAGGAACATAGCATGTAGCCTATTAGTACACACTGTGTAGTCTCCCAATAAAAGATAGAATTAAAATCACATTAAAATAACTAATTTTAACATTAAAACCTACTTACATTGTTAGAACCATGTGTGTTTGACAATGTAATAAAGGTTTTAATTAATTAATAAATGCTTAATTAATTTTTTTTATTATATGTAATTATTTTTCATGTCATTTATTTTCCCTAAATTCATTTATGATGGGTATCTCCATGATACTTCAGCAGTTTATTGAGATAAAGGTGATTAATTGAAAAATAGAATAATTAATACACGCACATTTATCTTAATAATAAAGAACAAATTGAATTCAATGTTAAGATAGTGTACTTTTCATATTTGTTTAATGTATATTACTATTAATGATATTTGACCAGTCCTATGTATGAGTTGTTTTTATTTAATTTAATTTTATTTCATGGGTTTTCAATTATTTATTATCAAATTAAATATGATGTCATGTGATTCATGTATCCATCCTTTATTATAAGGGAACTTCATATCCATGGTTGTTTATTTAATTCCCCGTAATAAATCCTTTGGTTCCCCTCACTTGTGTGTGAATTATACAAATATGTAATAAAATGAGTATACCAAGGTGCATGGAGGAAGATCAAGATGAAGCTGAGACATAACCAACTCAGGTGATACATAGGTGGATAGGTGGCATGTTGCAGATCATGCCAAGACCGGCACAAGGATTGTTTCCCCTAAGGTCATAGGTTTTTTTATTCTCCACTCAATAAATCAACCTAAATATAAGATTATGGTTGAGTAATTTATTTATTTATTTATTCCTATCTTATGAATGATTTATTTTATGGATACAAGACCGTGATCACGTAAATAAATGGACTAATATGAAAAGATGTAATTTAAATAAAAGTATTCTACATGAATTTTTTATCAAAACATAGTTAATAACTTAAGTAAAATACACTTAATATTAATAAAATATGTAAAGGATAAAATAATAAAAAATTATTCATAATAGATAAAAAATTCCATCAACCTAATATAAGTTAGACTAAGCTTTCCATTACTTGATTAGGAATAAAAACCGTAGAACTAAGTGTTTGACCAACCCTTGTTTGGAAACCTACTCTTATAATGGAGTTCTTATTAAATTTTTGAGTTGACTTAACCAATTTATATCAAGTGAAGTAACCCTATCTAGAATTGATATAACTTTCAAGAAAGTGTTGATGAAATCTGAGTATGGGTTTCTTAATTAGAGAGTCCACTCAACGGATCAAGGAACTAAAATCCAACAGTTAGCAAAGAAATGCCTACCTAAATACCTTCAAGTAATTGATTGAGTCCTCACTTGGGTTATGATAAAGGAAATATTCATCCTTATCACTATAATTTCATAATTTATGGTACATTCTAAGTTCAATGGTGTGGTTCATTGGGTCTTGATAAAATAGTGTGAGAATTAATAAAATTTAAATTATTATTTTTTCTCACATAAATTGTAATCAAGAAAAATTATTGATAATATTCTACGTTATAATTATAGAATAATGTAAATTTCATCAACCACATTATCTATTCGATCAATATTAGATAAATTCCATCTAATTACTAGCAGTAACTTGCAAGAATGGTTCAAATTCCTATAGGTAGTGTTTTACCATGAATGGAAACACTATGTGCTAGAATCATTACTTCTTAATATGCCTGCTAAGGAAGCGAGTGATGAGGAGTTCATTTTCTATGATAAACACCTGAGAGATGTAGTTTTTGTTCGATGTTTAATGCTTTCATCCATGTGTAATGGGCTCATGAAGTCATCTAAAGACATGGATTCTTATAGAATGCTCTAGAATCTTCGTGGTCTACATCAGGAGAGATCTAGACATGAAAAATTTGAGATATCCAAGGAACTATTTTAGATTAATCTTGTAAAATGTATATTTTTTGGGCCTCATGTATTCAAAATCATTTCCTACATAGAATTATTGGAGGTTCTGGGTTTAAAATTCTTGGATAATTGTGATCCAATCTCTTTATTTCATCACTCCCTTAGAGATTCTCCATATTTTTTGTTAATTTTCATATTAATAATATTGAGAAGTCTCTCCTAGATATTATTAAACTAATTATACAATTTGAAAAGGATATAAAATGTGATAAACCTTCCATACTTATGGTGAATAAAAGGAAAGGATGGGTAAAAATCTATAAATATAAATTTTCATCATAATTTCCTTCCAAGAAGAGAAATATCAAGGGACAATCAAGGTAACATGATGATATATGTTTCACATGAGGAAAGAAGGGTCACTGGAAGAAAAATTACACCCAAGAAAATAAGAAAGGGGGTCTTTAGGTTCATTCATTATCAAGTGAAATTTATCCATTTTTTACTAATTGGTTATTAGATATAGAATGTGTTCTTGCATATGTATTGAAATATAGGGACCAAGTAGATTCTGGAAGATAGAACATGTGGAGGTAGATCTATGAGAATCCAATGGATTTAGGCTTACTATTGTGTCTATTGAAAACTACCACCTCATGTTGACAATGGAAATGAAATTGGTTATAAAAGGTTTTCATTATGTTTCATTGATTACCAAAAACATTATTTGTGTATCCAAACTTGATACAAATGGACTTATTTTAAATTTTAGAAATAAATTATATTTTTCTATAAAAAATAATATGTTATGGTAAGGAGTATTTAAATAAATATCTTTATGTGTTGGATTATAAAACCAAGTAATGGAAATTGATAGTGAAATTGGTTCACATAACTCATACCACACCCAACGATGGAATCACCAGCTAGGTCATATATATGAAAAGTGTTTGAAAAAATTACACCAAGTTGGATATTTGGATTCATTTTAACTAAAACCACTTGGTGTATGGAATGCATGTTTACAAGGAAAAATAAAAAAATATCCATTTAGTGGAAAAGGTTAAAGTTCCAAGGATCTTATTGAATTGGTTTATATTAATGTGTGTGGACCATTTCCAGTTGAAGAAAGTGGTGGGTACTCATACTTCATAACTTTTAATGACAATTTAAGTAGATATGGATAAGTTAACTTAATAAGGCATAAGTTAGATTTCATTAAAAAAATCAAGGAATATAAGAATGAAGTTGTGAAGAAAATTGGTAAGAAGTTTAAGAAAATCTTCTTGAATCATGGTGTATAATATCTTAATCAAGACATAAATGACTATTTATAGGACTTTTGGATTCTATCCAAACTCACCCATCCTTATACACCACAATATAATGGTGTAAGGAAAAAATAAGAACCTCTCCTTTTTAGACATGGTGGGATAAAGGATGAGTCATGTGATTCTTCCATTATCCTTTTGGGGATATGTGTTACTAACAACATTAAAAATACTAAACCAGGTGAAAACTAAAGTGGTAGATGGAATTATTTACCAATTGTGGAGTGGAAAGAAACCCATGTTTCCATACATACAGTGTGGGGGTGTGAAGCATTTTTTAATGCATCTTAAGGTAACAAACTTTCACCTCGATGAATAATGTGTGCCTTTATATGACACCCTAAAGAAATATGGAGATATTACCTATGTGAATCCTCATAAAAACGATAATAGTTATAAGACACGCCATATTTTTTGATAGGGATAACATCTATAAAAGTGATAGTGAGAGTGAGATAGACTTTAATGAAGTCCAGACTCAAGGTAATCAAGAGTTGGAATGGGAACAGATTCCACAAAGTCCCATGGAATAAGAATTTCTAGTGACACAAGTATTATGTAGGAGTACAAGGGATTTTAGAGAACCTGAAAGATATGGTTTTCCATTCACTGAGGATATAGAATCATTATTAGTTAATAATAATGATCATGTAACCAACAAGGAAGTAGGAAGTGGCACATATTTTTTCAAATGGAAATAAGCTATGAATTCTAAAATGGATTCCATGTATCAAAACCAAGTTTGGATTTTGGTATATCCACTAGTAGATATAAATCTAGTTGGTTGTAAATGGGTATTCAATAAGAAACTGGGAATGAATGGAAAATTTAGTACATAAAATGCATGACTGATTAAAGAAGGATTTAAACATCATCAAGGAATAGACTATGATGAAACATTTTCACCAGTTTCTATGCTAAAATCCAACATAATTCTACTTGTTATTATAGCTTACTATGACTATGATATTTTTAAAATGGATGTCAAAACATCCTTCCTTAATGGGAACCTTCAGGAAGATGTCTATATGATATAACCTGAAAGTTTTTTGACTCTAAGGGATTCCAACAAAGTATGAAAATTGAAAAGATCCATTTATATATTAAATCAAGCATTCAATCCATGAAACATTTTCTTTGATGATGTCATAATGGATTTTTTCCATAAAGAATGAATGTGATCCTTGTGTCTATAAACAGTTTAGTAGGAGTGCGGTAATTTTATTAATATTTTATGAAAATGACATACTACTAATTGGAAATGAAATACTAGTATTACAGTCCATTAAAGCCTGGATAAACATATGCTTCTCCATAAAGGAATTAGGTGAGCAGCATATATCCTTGGAATCAAGATCCATCGAGATAGATCCATGAGGATACTTGGATTAAGTCAAAGTATATATATTGAAAATAAATTTAAGACATTCAGTATGGAACAATCCAAGAGGGGATTTTTTCTAATGTCACATGGAATTAATCTTTCTAAGAAATTTTTTCCTCAAACACATGAGGAAAGATAGTAGATGGAAAGGACTCTATATGCATCATTGATTGGTTCAGTCATGCATGTTATGTTGTGTACTAGGCTATATGTAACCTATTTATTAAGTATAGTAATAAGATATTAAGATGACTCAGGTGACCACTATTGGATAATAGTCAAAAATATCCTTAAGTATATGAGGTGTACTAAGTATATGTTCTTGGTCTATGTAGGAGATGAGGAACTAGCCATCAGAGGATTTAAATATGCTAGTTTCCAAATAGATCAAGGAAATCTAAAATCATAGTTAGGATACATATTCACTCTTAATATAGGTTTTTTGAGATAGAATAGCTCAAAAAATCCATGTTCACTGATTATATAGTAGATTCTGAGTATATTTTGGATTCAAAAGTATAAAAAGAATCATTTTATATATGTAACTTCATCAAAGAGCTTAAATTAGTTCCTAGTAATAATGACCCTATTACACTTTATTGTGATAATACTACTGTAGTGGATCCTTTAAAGGAGATAATGTCACATCATTAGATGAAGCACATACTTCATAAGTATCATATCTTAAGGTATTTTTCTCAAAGAGATAACATTGTAGTGAGAACAATATATGTAATGACCCTAAATTTTTAAATGATTTTTCTTTTCAAAAAATGTGTGTTATATTATTACACAAAAAAACTATATCTCCTTAATAATGAAGTAAGTTTATTTTAGTGTGACTATTAGGTTTTGATTGTTATATGACCATTGTTCAA
Source organism: Viscum album (assembly GCA_963277665.1). NCBI lineage: Eukaryota > Viridiplantae > Streptophyta > Magnoliopsida > Santalales > Viscaceae > Viscum > Viscum album. The sequence goes on from OY728161.1 coordinate 1,557,050,182, forward strand.
CATGGCTGATAGAAACTATTCTCTTAACGTTAATATTATTTTTTATAAATATAAATAAAAATGGTTAATTAATACATAAATAAGAGTCGATGGCCTCTTCCAGTAGAAGTGGGCCATACAAATCCCATTTATTGGATCTTGGGAAGGAGTTATCATCACTGGGTGTCACTCTTGATCAAGCCCAATCTGAGTGTCAATAAGTTAATCTTGAATTAAATTTCCTATGGGAGAAGTTCAAATTTGTTTAGATTACCACTCGGGTGATGTTATCTGAGCCACCCCAAGGGTCCATCATCATCGCACACCTTACCCTTACGTAATATTTTGGTGTTTAAAGGGATTATGTTTCAAGTCCCTATTTACTTAAAATGTAATCTCATTATTTAAATAAAATTTTTATTGCATCATTTCAATTTTAGTAATAGTTTTCCTTAAAAATTGAGATGGAATTTGATAAATTGATTTTTTGGGTAAACATTGTACTGTTAATATAGATATAAATTATTATATTAAACTGAGGTTTTATTAAAAAAATTATTATAATGAAATATTGTTATAAAAACACTCCTTTTTAATTATAAATAATAAAAATAATTTTATTTTTTCAAGTGTTGCAAATTTTACTATGCATTTTTTTATCCCCTGTTATTTTTAATAATTAAGTATTTTTAGAGTTATAAGTTAAATTTATCATATTTATAGAAATATTATGATAAAATAAACTTATTTTTAAAATTATTAAGGTTTATATTTGGTTATAGTAAATTTATGGTAATTTTATAAAATATTTGGTTTTTAGGTGAATAGTAAAAATACAGTTTGAGTTTTTGGTGTGTTTAATGACATCATAAGGATGTAATATGTAATTTAAAATTATGTTAGACTATTTTAAATTATAATATGATATGATGTGTCCCAAGTTTCCAATAACTTGGGAAAATAACATGGGAAATCTCATGGTTTTTCAAATACCACTATTGAGGTGTCCTTAGAAATTAATAAAAAAACACCCTCACTTTTTCTATAAATACCCACCCATTACTTCATTATATTTAATTATAAATTCACTATACTAGAAACTATGATATTATTACCTCTCAATGAGTCCTCCCAAGGTGTCCTCAATCCCAAAAGGTCCCTATCTTTGAGTTTTAGAAGTCACTCTTCAAGGTAAGATAATCTACCACCCATCTCTTTTTTAAACACTCCTTTTATGTTATGCATTATTAATTTATATTTTATTATGTTGGGATATGTCATTAAATATACTCATAACTTTAACTATTATTTAAAAATTATTATATCCCAATTTTTCTCTCATCAACACATTTTATGAATTTTTATGTGACGCTGTTAGGCTGGCGAAATTTCATAAGGGAACTCTCAACTTCTCTTTCCTTTCATGTATCCTTTTTATGTGGTATGTATTTTAAATTTCCATAACATGTTATTCTGTACATTTTATTATATCTATTTAATGTATTAAGATTCATTTAATAATGTGAGACCCTTTTTCCCTCTCTTTTTAATGTTTTCTAAAATCATGTTTCATACCCGTTATATTGTCGGATTTTCATCTCAAAATTTATCTCTTTTTATCAAGAAATTATTTTATTTTCTTTGTGAATACCAAAAACTCTATCTTCTATAGGGTTATTCACATAGATGTAAAAATTATCTATTTTAATTTTGTTATTAAGATACATTAATCCCACCTTCCTTTTTCGTGTGTTTAAAATGACAAAAGGATCTTGTTTTTAAGCACTTTTTAAAACGTCATGATTTTGATATGAAACTCATTTAATTTATTCTCAATGGGTTATTTATAAAATGTTTGATGATAATATATGTATATCACATGAAAATAAATACATATTAATGGTTCTCCCTAATATCACTCCAATTCATTGGTAAACAATTTAATCTCTAGAGATGAAAATTTTTATGATTCCTTGGTGAATAACCTTGGTAATTTTTATGACACATTAGGGATGGAAATTGGTGATAAGATTATGAGTATATAAATTTAATATTTTATCCCCATTTACAAGTTATTATTCATGTTTATTTATTTATTATATTCCTCTTTATCATGTTCCTATTATATTCCTCAGGTTCTTATTGATATTCCTCAAGATCTCAAGTAAACAGTTTCCCTTGTTACCCCTTACAAGGCCTTAAGCTCACCCTTTCCTATGATGTATGTCCCTTGGTTATGAAATGAAATAAATTAACTTAGGATGAACATATAATAATCCTTTCATGTTAAATATAATAATTTTTTGATTTTTCATGTATTATATACCTATTTTTCAAGACACTAAGCCTTGAAAGATCCTCTATTTGTAAAATGCTATGTACAGTTATATAATAAAAATTCAAGATGAAATAGTTGGTATCAAATAATTTTTTAGTTATTTGGGTAAATTAGGATTTGAAAAATTTAGGAATAACCTTATAGAATAGTTTAAATATAGGAAAAATTCTTGGTATTTTGGTGAAATATTAAGTAAGTGGTTTTCGAACAAATAAATCCCAGTCTGGACACGAACAAGTGGATATGGCTCTGGCACGGATGTATCTAGGGGTAAAACCTGAAAACACTACTTTGATCTAGACTTAAACAGGAAATCATACATGACAATAGCCCTTATGGTACTCCTAGTTTGACACTATTGGGGGATATTTTTGGTTAATCATGAGATTTTTATGAATCATTATGAAGGATTTATATAAAATTTAATTATTTTTAATGAATAACTTGTTTAAGCATGATGTTATACTACTAATAATTATATATTTTTTATTATGAATAAAAAATTTTAAGTAAAAATGGGAAACTAGTCAAGATTACAAAATTACATCACCCAACTTGATATGAAATAGAAAAATCACTGAATTGTAATTTAAGATTATTAGAGAGCTTACCTCTAAGGAGACTCTATTGTAGAGATGAAACATTCTAGTAAGAATCATTGTTGAGAAGGATCTCAATGTTATATGTTATCTTTTCCTAAGTCTGGATAATATATTCTACAGAAATATTCTTCTCATTGAATCCACATGCCAGTATGCCAAGATGTTTTTGCATCTAGTCACCTTGATCCTTGGAGTAACTAGCCTGAATACACCTCCCCACCATCCTATCAAATTCTTCTTGTGAAGTATTGACCTAAAGTCTCTTATAACATAAATATTAATTATTATTGATGATTCTTTCCCAATCATCACATTCGATCAATTAATTACCACACTAGGGGGATACTAGATTCAGAAACCTCCTTGACATTATGCACTAGGTCATATATGGAAGAATCCCCTACTGAAGAGTCAATCCCCTTAGTAGATTTTGCCTCTGACTACTTGGAAACCTTCAGACCTATCTTTCCTTTTCTTTAGGGTCAAGTAATAGGAGGGATTGGTAATAAAGAGTAATCTTTCTTCATACATGGCCTCTGATAGTGCTGGATAAATCCATTTGGATCGATTAGAGTATTTTTACCTTCCTTGAAGAGGATCTAATATATTCCTATATAATGTCCACTTACTTGGAATCAGCAGGCACGTCTGAATCAGAATAAATATCCTCATTGAGATCCTCCAAACTCTTATGGACGTTCACATCATAGGAAGCCACTACATTGTTCCCTTCCTCGAAAGTGTGTCCTTCCTCAACTCCCAACACTGAAAATTGGTTTTTAGAATGTATAACCTTGCCTCCTAACTTAACCATGTCATCAAAGGATGGTCTTTCCTACAAGACTTGTACTAGAATTTTTTGATCTACGGTTTGCTCATATCCACATACAATAAATTGAGGTTTCTTGTTAGTGTCTTCCCAGTCCTGACTTTGAGGTCCATCGGGATCTTGGTCATCATATAATTTCAAGTTCACCACTCTGTTATCAATATATCTCACTGAAACCAGATTTATCACCATATCCACATCTAAGGATGTCTCCCTTTCCACTCCACCCACCAACACTACCTCCCCTGTCTTTCCTTGTAGTAAGGGGTTGATACCCAAATCATGCCTCAAGCGGGTGAAGACGTACACAACCTAGGGCCCTGAATCCTTAGACTTGTCACTCTTCACTGCTACTGTAGGCACCGTAGAAGGATGACACATGAGTTTATCCACTCCAGAAGTACTAGGACCCTCCCAGGAACTGCCATCCAGAATCTCAGCAAGCAAAGGAGAAACCTAAGGATGTATCAGAAGATCCTATTCTAGAACCTATCCTGCTTATTGGTTGACTCCTGAGTCAGGCTTCAATATCTCAAAATTTTCATAGACCTTCGATTCATCAAAACCTCTTTCTTTCGGGGGATGGAAAATCATTGTTGATTCCTTGACACCTAGAGTTTCAAAAGCTAGAGCCTTAAAAGATATAGACCCATTCTGTGGAACTTCATTCATTTCCCCCAGGTGAAGCGAGAAACCACACCGGAAGACATTAGATAAGTTCCCCAGATGGAAACATGAAGAGTAGAATTCAGTCCAAGATTCAAAAATCATAGGTTGTTTGACCATAATTCCTCCCCAACTGTGATCCAAATACAATTGATAGGATGTTTAGAAACATCAACCTCAACACAGATGCATGGGGAGATGGGATGAAAAATTGACTCGAAACTACTATCCAAACACAAGTATCATCCAACCATATTTAGAAGAATATAGATAATTACATAATTTTGGAATGGAAGTGGGAGTTTGGAAAAACTAACACAAATATCTATCAACTTATCATCACGAATCATGTAGAAATCATAGGGCCAATGAGAAAGATAGAAGTGATATCCATTAAAAACTTGAGGAGATCTAGACCATGCTAGGATTAATTCTTCCTTTAACAAAAAAACAAACCATTATGAGACACTTTTCAAGAATCAACATGAACAATCTATCTATAAACCTCAGGTAGAGAAAACTAACCTATCAAAGTCATCGAATAAAGGAAGAAGATGCATGAAGTGATCCAAAAGGGTTAGGTGTAAGCAGGATGAAGCTTTGTTGAATTCCGAAGGAGATAGAGAGATATTAGGGCATCCTCCATGGAAATAATGGAATTTAGGTGTAATATATATGGATGGGAAAGGAGTAAGATATTATAGGTTAGAAAAGGGGGAGAATGAAGTATGAGATTCTACAAGTAGAAGTACCTCCCCCTCTAGTGGGGGAGGGACTGGGATAGCATTCATCGCCTCCTAGGGCATCCCTGCCTAAGCGTCAAGCGATGATGCGAGTTTCGTAGTTAGATAGCTTTAAGTATGATGTTATATGACATAAAAGTTACTTTAGAATTATAATATTATCAAATGAAACATGTTTCTCATTAAGGTATTCTTATTTCATAAAATGATAGGAAATAGGAGAAATTGTGTGAATAGAGAGAACAACAGACCATGCACTGACAGCCCTCCAATGGAATTTGGAATGGAAACCTTCCTGAGAATGATGAATAAACTAACTCAAGTTTTGGTCAATAACTTGAATTAAGCTGAGAGACCAGTTTCACCATGAAGGGAAAAACTTTACATTGAGTCCTTTATTCATCAATGACCACCAATGTTCAGTGGATCTACTAACCCATTGATTGTGTAACAGTGTATAAACTCTATAGAAAAGATCTTTTTTGTACTTCATTGTACATAATAAAAGAAAGTTACTCTAATTGTGTACTATTTATAGGGATAAGTTGATTAGTGGTGGAAACTGATTAAAAACATGAGGCCAAGAGGGGATATTGAAGATATGGAGTGGGAAGGGTTTAGGGGAATATTATTCAATATGTATTTCCCTCTTTCGATGAGAATGAAAATAGAGAAGGAATTCCTCGAGCAGAAGTATAAGGAGAATGAATATGTTGGTAGCTATGAGATGAACTTCACAATACTTTCTGGTTACACCTCTATTTTTTCATAGATCATAATGGGAAGGTTGATAGATTATTCAGTGGACTAGGACCACAACTATGGAATAATTTATCCAACCAAGACTATGACAACTATGAGGAAATAATATAGAGTGTTGTGAAGGTCGAACTAGAGTTTGATGAGACACATTGGTCTCACAAATCGAATGAAAAGAAAATTTCAATGGATCCAATCTTGGGGAGGATCATTGATCAAGGAAGAGGATGAAAGCAAGTGAAAATTTTCACATGAAATAAATGTGGGAAGAAGAATTTAGGGAATTTATTTCTTGGGAATGGTAAATGATACAAGTGTAGAAGAGATGTCCATATCATTCGTAACTGTCATAGTGAGGTGAAGCCTTGACTTTTCCATACTAACAACAAAGGGAAGATGGTGAAGGCCCTTCCAGAAGTCCAATGCTTCAAGTGTGGATAACTAGGGTAATTTTCCAATCATTGTCCAAATCCAAGGGTAGTGGAGGGTAATCACCATAAACCTCAGCATAGGCCAATGAAGCAAGGTCGAGCTTTTTCTATCATAACAGTTAAAGTTGAAGCTCCAAATGATGTGGTGGAAGGTACGCTTATTATTCTCTTAAATATAGAAATTAATTTGTTTGATTTTGGTTCTATGCATTGCTTTATTTCCTCCAAGTTTAAAAAGAATTTAGAATCAAACCATGAATTACTAAAAGTAGAATTATCAATAAAGACTCCCAATGGGATTATCAAAGAATCAATAGTGTTTATAAACTCTAGTATTTAATTTAGTGAGCACAATCTTATCACAAGTATGGCAGTCATTCCCATAATGAAATTAAACATTATACTAGGGATGGACTAGATCTCAAATTATAATGCAAAGATCAAATTTAGAAGTAAGGAAATCTTAGTATTCTTAAATAGAAAACATATAGTTATCTTTAAATGAGAGATATTTCGACCTGATTATTGTCTAGAAGCACCACCTGTAGCCTTTATGGATTTGATAGATGAAGATGAAGAATGAAATAAAAGTATGCAAATAGAGAATTCCCAATAATTTAGGAATACATTGACGTATTTCTTAAGAAGATTCATAGACCTCCCACAGAAAGAGAGGTAGAGTTCTCTATTGAACTTATTCTTAGAGCTAAGATGATTTCAAAAACCCTGTATATAATGGAAAATGTGGAGATGGAGGAATTAAAGAATCAACTTCAAGATATTTTAGAGAAGGGGTTTGTCCAGCCAAGTGTGTCTCTTTTGGGATCACTTGTTCTCTTCGTGAAGAATAAAGATGGATCAATGAATCTATGCATTGATTACAGAGAACTTAATGGGATCATAGTCAAGAACAAGTACCATATTATAAGAATTTATGATTTATTTGACCAACTTCATGGGGATCAATTCTTCTCCAAGATTGATCTTCGATCTTGTTGTCATCAACTGAGGGTGAAAAAAGAAGACATTCTAAATACCACCTTCTGATCAAGATATGTGCATTATGATTTTGTTGTTATGCCCTTTATCTTGTATAATTATCCTACTATTTTTATGGATTTTATGAATATATTGATAACTTTGTGGTAGTTTTTATTAATGATGTTATAATATATTAAAAAATTCATGAGGAACATGAGGATCATATAAGTTTGATACTAAAAACTCTGAGGAAGGAGAGGTTATTTTGAAAGTTTATTAAGTGTGAGTTTTGGTTACTATAAGTTTCTTTCTTAGGGTACATTGTAACTAGTCAAGGAATCTCGGTTGACCTGGAAAAGACAAAGGTTATGGAGGAGTGGACTCATCCTACAACAATAATTGAGATTTTTAGTTTCCTTGGTTAAGTAGGATATTATATGAGGTTTGTGAAAAAAATTTCATGAATTTCTAATCCACTAACCAAGTTAACTTGAAAGGGGGTTAAGTTCATCTGGACAAAGGAGTGTGAGGAAAGTTTACAAGAGCTTAATAAGAGATTAGCTGATTCACCTATGTTAACTTTTTCCTCAATCATAGAAGGATTATTTATTTTTAGTGATGCATATCTGAAAGGTCTTGGATGCATCTTTATGAAAAATGACAAGGTGATTGCTTATGCATCTCGACAATTAAAGCCTCAGGATCAAAAATTTCAAATGCATGATCTGGAGTTGGATATGGTTTTTTTTATATGAAGATATGGAGGAACTATCTTTATGGTTATAAATTCGATATATACATAGACCATCAAAGTTTGAAGTATATTTTCACACAAAATGAATTGAACATGAGATAGAGGAGATGGTTGGAACTTCTTGAATATTATGATTGTTCATTTCATTATCACCTTAGAAGAGAAAACAAAGTCGATGACACATTAAGTTGGAAAGACCATGTTGTGCTAGAAATGATTAGGATTCAAGGAGATCCTTTGACCAAATACCTAGTCAAATTGGACATGGGAATTTTAAGGGAAGGAAAATCATCAACCTTGTTCCAAATAATTTTTCAATTTTCATTACTAGATAAGATCAAGAAATATCAAAGAGATGATTTTTTATTGTAGGATAATTTTGAGGTTGTAATGGATGGGAAGTTTCCTAAGTTCAATATTGATCAAGAAGGTGTAATGGATACAAGGATATGTGTTCCATCGATTCCAGAAATAAAGAAGGATCTAATGGATGAAGCTCATAACTCTACTTTCTCTATACATATCAAAAGCACAAAAATGTATAGGGACCTTCATGAATATTATTGGTGGGATAACATGAAAAGGGATATTTTTGAATACACTGCAAGGTTCCTAGTGTGTCAACAAGTGAAGGAATAATGATTAATTCCTAAAGGGGTATTAGAACCACTACCCATACTAGCATGGAAGTGGGACAATGTCACTATGGATTTTTTCACCGGTCTCCTAAAAAAATTCAAAGGAAACAATGAGATATGGGTTATAGTGGACCATATCACCAAGAATTCCCATTTTATCTCTATTTGGGAAGATTTCTCTCTTGACCAACTAACCAAGATATATGTGAAGGAAGTGGTAAGGATGCATGGATTTCCACTTTCTATCGTATCTGATTGTGATCCAAGGTTCACATCAAAATTCAGGAGAAGTATTCAACATGCCCTAGGTACCAAATTGAATTTATGTATGTCCTATCACCCCCAAACTGATTTCCATTCTGAAAGGACTATTTAGAAAATTGAGGACATGCTGAGAACATGCTCAATATAATTTAAATCTGGATGGGATTAATATTTCCCATTAGTTGAGTTCTCATATAACAATATCTTCCATTCGAGTATTCAAATGGATCCCTATGAAGATCTATATGGTAAGAGATGTAGACCTCCTTCTTGTTGGGATGAAGCTAGTGAGAGAAATCTTCTTGGGCCTGATCTTGTGTAAGAGATGACAGAAAAGGTTAATGTCATCCAATAACACATTAAGGCTGATAAGAGTCAAAAAAAGAGCTATGCTGACAACCGTTTAAGGGACTTGGTGTTTGATGTTGGTGAAAAATTCTTCTTTCAAATTTCATCTTGGAAGAGAGTCATGAGGTTTGGAAAGAAAAGGAAGCTCAGTCCTATATACATTAGCCCCTATGAAATCCTTGGTCGCATAGGAGTGATGTCCTATCAACTTTCACTTCCCCCAAATCTAGAACAAGTTCATGATGTTTTCCACATATACCTCTAGATAAAGTATATGACTAGCCCTTCACATGTACCGAATCCTGAAGTGGTATAACTGGAACATGACCTCTCTAATGAGGAGAATCCAGTGGAGATCTTCGATCGTATAGACAAGATTCTACGCAAAAAGACTACCCAAATATTTAAATTATTGTGGAGGAACCACAAATATGAAGAAGTCACATGGGGACCATAGGAAACAATATGGTAAAAGTACCCATGCCTTTTCTCAACCGAGGAAACGAGATGAAATTTTGAGGATCAAATTTCTTAAGGGGGGAGAATATAATGACCTGAACTTTTTAAATGTTTTTTGTTTCCTGAAAATGTGTGTTATATTATTTCAAAACAAAACTATATCTCATTAATAATGAAGTAAGTGTATTTTAGTGTTACCATAGGGTTTTGACCATTATATGATCGTTGGTCAATATGACCATTGGAAACTATACTCTTAATGTTAATATTGTTTTTTATAAATAGAAAAGATAATGGTTAATTAATGCAGAAAGAAGATTCGATGGACTCTTCTAGTAGAATCAGGCCATACGAAGCCCATTTTTCAGAGCTTGGGAAGGAGTTAGCATCACTGGGCGTCACTCATGATTAAGCCTAAGCCGAGCTTCAATGTGTTAAGCTTTAACAAAATCTCATACGGGAGAAGTTCAAGTTAGTGGAGATTACCACTTGGGTGATGTTATCTGAGCCGACTCAAGAGTCCATCACCATCTCACACCTTACCCTTAGGTCGTATGCGAGTGTTTTAATGGATTATGTGTCAAGTCCAAAGTTACTTAAAATGTAATCCCATTGTTTTAATAAAATTTTTATTGTATAATTTCTATTTTAAGAATAGTTTTTCTTAAAAATTGAGATGAAATTTGACAAATTAATTTTTTGGGTAAAATTTGAACTTTTCATAGAGATATAAATAAATTTTTTGGGTATATTAAACTAAGTTTTCATTAATAATGTTTATTATAATGAAATAGTTTTATAAAAACACTCCTTTTTAATTAAAAATGATAAAATAATTTTATTTTTTCAAGTGTTGAAAATTTTACTATACAGTTTACTATGCATTTTTCTATCCGCTATTATTTTTAATAATTAAGTGTTTTTAGAGTTAAAAGATAAATTTATCATATTTATAAAATTATTACAATAAAATAAATGTCATTTTTTAATTCATAAGGTCGATATTATGTTATAGTGAATTTATGGGAATTTTATAAAATATTTTATTTTTCAATGAAGAGTAAAAAATACAGTATTGAGTTTTTGGTGTTTTTAATGATATCATAATGATGTAATATATAATTTAAAATGTTGTTCGGATCTTTAAAATATGACATGAGGTGTCCCAAGTGGCCAATACTATGGGAAAATACCACTATTGATGTGTCCTTGAAATTAATAAAAAGACTCTCTCAATATTGCTATAAATACCCACTCATTTATCCATTAGATTTCATTCCCAATTCACTATCATCGAAGCTCTGATAGTATCACCTCCCAAGGTGTCCTCAATCCCCCAAGGTCCCAATCTTCAATTTTTAGAAGTCACTCTTCAAGGTAAGGGAATCTATCACCCTTCTCTTTTTCAAGAACCCCTTTTATGTTATACCTTTTTTATTTCTATTTTCTTGTGTTGGGATATGTCATTAAATATCCTCCTTACTGTCCATATTATGTAAAAATGATTAGATACCCCTTTTTCTCTCATCAACACATTTTATGAATTTTTATGTGACGCTGTTAGGCTACCGAAATTTGTAAGGGAACTCTCAGCTTCTCTTTCCTTTCATGTTTCCTTTTAATGTAGTATGTATTTCAAATTTCCATACCATGTTATTATATCAATTTAATTATGTCCCTTTACTATATTAATATTATTTTATTAATGGGAGACCCTCATTCTCTATCTTTTAATGTTTTCTAAAATCATGTTTCATACCCATTATGTTGTCAGATATTTGTCCCAAAATATCTCACTTTTTATCAATAAATTATTTTATTTTATTTATGACTACCCAAACCTCTATATTCTCAAGGGGTATTCACATATATGTCAAAATTATCTATTTTAATTTTGGAATTAACAAACATGAAACTCTCCTTTCTTTTCCATGGGTTTAAAATGAGAAAAGGATCTTGTTTTTAAGCACTTTTTAAAACATCATGATTTTGATATGAAACTAATTTGTTTTATTCTACATGGGTTATTTATCAAATATTTTTTGATGATATATGTGGATCACATGAAAATAATTATATATTAAGGGTGCGCCCTAATAGTGCTCCAATGCATTGGATAAAGAATTTAATCTCTAGAGATGACAACTTTTATGATACCTTGGTGAATAACCATTGTAATTTTTATGAAACCTTGGGCATGGAATTTGGTGGTATGCTTATGAATTTCTAACTTAAATGTTGTATCCACATTTAAAATTTATGATTCATGTTATTTTATTTATGATATTCCTCTTTATCATGTTCTTATGATATTCCTCAAGTTCTTATTGATATTCCTTAAGATCACAAGTAAATTGTTTCCCTTGTTATCCCTTACCAATCCTTAAGCTCACCTTTTCCTTTGATGTATGTCCCCAGGTTATTATATGCAATAAATGTACTTAGGATTAACCAAGAATAATCCTTTTAATTGGAATAGAAGGATTTTTTGATTTTTCATGTATTATGTACCTTTTTTCTAAGACACTAAGCCTTGAAAGATCCTCTATTTATAAAATGATATGTACAGTTATGTAATAAAAATGTGGGATGCCATAATATCTATGGAAGGCAACATGGAAGACCCATTCACTAAAGCCTTAACTCAGTAGAAACATGATCATCATGTAAGGTATAATGGACTAAAATTCATAATTAGTTGGCTCTAGTCCAAGTGGGTGTCTATTGGAGTTAGTGTTCTAAAACCAACTATTTGTACTTTAGATTACATGTATATTAAAATACTTGAATATTAATAAAACATCATATTAAATATTTTTCATTATTCTATGTGACTTTAATGTAATAATGTCCTAGAGTATTTTTCACATTTATAAGGTTATAGTAGTTCCACAATCTGATGATAACCTTGAAACGCCATGATTATATTCTTAAATATAGTTCTATAGTCGGATAACATACTATTATGGGGCATATATAATCTTGAATATCATTTGATAGTACTTGTAAGAATATGAGAATTTTTTATATGAATTTCACACTTGGTAATATCCAATATGAGATATTATGAGGATAGACCCACATGTAGGAATTCTACATATTTATGTTTCATTATGTATTCCTATATATGAGTGTGTTTAATGGTCCTTATACTTTAAGATTATTTTTAATTTTTTCCATGACTCACATACTTTTATGTACTCACCAAAACTATGATTCCATATGTTTAAGGGATGTAGGGTATGTTGGGTGCATCAAAAATGATAATCTATTAATGAATAATTTGAGAAAGTATATGTCCCTTGTATATTTATGGAAGTTGATATCTTGTCCCTTTGATTTAAATGGAAACATCGCATTAAGTTCCATGTTCATGGTGCAATGATGAGTTTATTTCAAATAGTTAAAGAATGTTGTATCAAGAACATGGGTTGATGGCATGCGTGTAAACTGATTGATGATATATTGTGATAAAGAGATTATATTAAACAATAAGCATTCATGGGTAGTCATCGATGTTGGGACATTAACTTATTTTCTTGGTGCCTTAACGTATTTCAAGATAGTAACCTTGGACTTTAGTCAAGACCGCCTAATGCTAATGAGAAAGAATCCTAGAGGGTCAAACAATAAGTGTTTCTATTGATCTTAATGAAATTCTATTTGAATTAAATTATTATAATAAATATTATTCTCAATACCAAGGAATGATTTTATTCAGGATTTATTTATCACTGATATTATAAAGGTAATAAATAATTATTTATTCATTAATAAATAATTTATTATATATATATTTATTGAATATTTGATGAATATTTATTCATCCGATTATGAATTGAATATTTATTTTATTTATTTAATATTTAATAATATATGTATACAGGTATTTAATAAAAACGAGGAGGAAAAGTGGACCAAGATAGTGTTCTGTAATAAATACTAATTTATAATATGGTAAAATAATATTTATTATCACACCAGTTAGTGAACACCATAAAATATTATTATTATTATTATTATTATTATTATTATATGTAATGGAGTTGTATAAGGTTAATTATATTATTTAAGGGTCATTTTTCAATTAAATAATATTTTTAACCTTAACCCTAACTCTAGAAATGGATGGTTATGTCTATTGTGTAGGGTTAATAGAGAATTTAGAATCAATACACAAAATGTATTTCTCTCAAGATTCCTCCTTCTATAATCTTCTCAATAATGAGAAGAAAAATATAGAATCCTTCAAGTTTGAAGGAACGTAAAGTGATTAAGACAAAAAAAAAAGATGATTGAGCCATCGTGCTAGCACCTAGCATTCCATCAGTGTTGTTTAATGATCAAAGGACCGTGTTTGGGTCACCGCTAGAGGGGCTCTACTGTGGATCTCCCTACGCAATGATGGTAATTCAAAAAGGGTTTCATGTGATCAAAAACATCATTAAAGAAGGATCTTGATATGAGGTATTCTTTCTTCCAATATATTTACATTAATTATAAATTTAACATGAAAAAGATCCTCTCTGGGTTATGGGCTTTCTATATAAATATTTGATGGAAAAAATTTATTGGTGATTACATTTATGTCTTTCAAAATTGAAAAATTATCCATCAATTCTGAAAAAAACCTTAATGGTTATTTTCCCACTAGTTATTTTGCTATATATAGAACCTTCGGGTCATATATCTCTTATACTTCTTATATATACCAATTAGTTTCTTAATTTTTTATTCATTTATTTCTCTCTCAAGCGTCTTTATATTTATTTTAAAAATGATTATTTTATTTATAATATTTCATTTAGTTATTATTGTGAATTTCATAGCTATGGTATTTATAAGAGACCATAATATATCTAATTTCTAACTTCTAATAATATTATTTATTTAAATTTATTTTCCCATTATAAATATATTAATATTATAGAATGTATATATCATTAATTTTTAATTTATAGTATTAAATAAAATAATATTTATTTTTTTGCATGGTATATGTGATTTATTTATAGTATACTCTTTTGATATAGTTTCTAAAATAAATAATTAATCATGAATCATATTGTGGTGACCTATGTTTTTCTTCAAGAATGACAACTCATTCTTGAGTTTCAAAGACTCAAACCTATAAAAAGGGTAAAATGGTAAATTTTCCCAATTGAATGACCTTGGAAAAAAATTTAAAATTTTATTGGTCTTTAAACATGGTTTTTACCCTTGGGCTGAGTTTTAGTGATTTTCTTAGCTAGTTGAGTTTTTTAAGGGAATTTAATATTTATTTAATAAATAAATATTTATCATGTGCATAAAAGTAGAGATATATTCTAAATAAAGGAATGAATGGTGACATTGAAACTATTTATGGATCTAGGAGTTTTACCTAAAAAGGTTTAATTAATCTTCTCGTGTTTCAAGTCCCAAGCTAGGCCAATTATAGTTTTTTAACTAAATACATGATTTGACTTGCTTTAAGGATTTAAATACCTACTATGTCCCTCCATCTAGTTTTATTCACATTCTCCCATAGAAAACCCCTATATACGAGAATATTAATACAGATAGATGATTCAACTTTTTAAGGAGGATATTTTAGTGGATTATGAATCAAATTGAGTGGGTTTTGAAGCGATTCTAATTTTCCATCATGGTAGGGGAAAATTTTTTGGTTTCTTATGCCTCATTTATTAATTTCAAATGGTTTATAAAACCATGGTTCCATTTTATGATCAACATATATTTTATTGAATATTATCTCTCAAAAAATAATGGGTATTTTTATTATTCATTCTAAAGTTATTTTTTTGTTATTATTACACATCTTCTTTGTCTTCGTGTATAATTCGATGGATGATCAATTCTTATAATTGAAATTACTGGTTGCTCAAATATCATTGGCCACCAACTTGACCATTTGTTTCTCTATTTTTTTCTTTTTCCATGATATATGATCATAATCAACCTTCAAATTAAATATAAGTATGAATATAAACATCAGGAATCATACATCAATCGACAATGGGTGAGGCAAATGTGAAAGGACATAGTTGGTGTGGTGTGGTGGAAGATGGTGCAGAGCGAGGGACCCTAGGTAGTAGATCAAGCACTGGTTCAATGTGGGAAATGGTTTTGGACGTGGCGATGTTCAGAATAGTGATTAAAGAGCTCCAAAAAGGTAAGGTAGTGACCCCTAAATGGTATCGATCATAGACAATGATGGTTTTTGGTGAAGTATGTAGCAGAGACGGCGACACAAAACAAAAGTAGCTGAAATTTAAAGATCTGGAATTTATAATCACACAAAGTGTGATTTAAAAAACTCATGCTATATATAACATTGAGTGGCCATTATTATTTTTAACCCTATATTAAATATCACAATGTATGTTAATTCTTAGAAAACATTGTGTAATGGATTCAGTTAGTGGATAGGGTTTTTTTGTGAGGGTTAAATATCAAATGGTGTGTATGTTGGAGACATATATCTTGTATATCTAAATTACATGACACAAGGTTTATTAGAATACATTCTTAGATATCTAAATAGACACACAGTCATATAGGATAGGGTACATTTCATGTGTGACCTTAGAAATATGACATGGACATTGAATGCACACACTAACTAACCCTCAAGCTCTACACTCTATGTATATATAAAGACACACGATGTATACCTATACAACATGACTTGGGCTTCTAGACTACACACCTGATAAAACCATGTGTCCCATAGGTTTTGTACCTCCCTGGGGGCATGCCATGTTAGTTGGCCCCACATAGCATGATAATGACCACACACACTTAGTTACTAGAAAGACTCACATATCATGTCTATCATGGTACATGTCATGTACTATGTGTTCCATGGTTTTCACCATATCTTCTCACCCATGTTCCAAAACCAGATAAATAAATAGTCCATTTTGAGAAACAAAATTTACAAAATGTGATAATGAAATCCTCATCATCATCAAAGACCATTTATGAGGTGTAATGGATGGTTCGAGGATCTTAGATCTATAGAGATGATGAAAATTTTTGTATGAGGCATTTAAATAAGACATGGAATTCAAGTACTTCCCTATGTATTGTGGCATGTTCCTCCATGCATTTAGTTCAAGTACCCCCCCCCTGATACATACTTATGGTAGGGAATGGGTACCCCATATTACATATGTGGTTTAGGTAATACTATATGGGTTTGCAGCATGGGTCTTCCAAATCAATCATGGGGTTGGTACTCCCTAAATCATGAAAAGGAACAGGTCACCCATACTACAGTAAAATTCAACACTCCCTTGGATGATGGGGTGTGGGTCCAATACTTACAGATTTTGGTGCTTCCGCCATGAGATATAGTAAAGTTATTTCATCCATTGCAATCAGTACTCCATTAATAAAAACATCCCCTTAATGAGGTGTGGGTACTCCATTGGGATGGGTACTCCCTCTATTGATGCATGTGTCTCAATGTGGTATAGGTGTCCTATAATATATTTAGATAGGTATCATGGAGGTTGTGGAAGTTTTTTAGTTTGGGTGTCATGGGTTTTTAAACATAGTGAATTTTATGGATTCTTTCTAGATGTGACATATAGTTAGGTGTTGACTTCATGCTTTGTAAGTCTTATGCTACTCTAAGCATATCAAGTTACAGATGATATATGATCCTTTGTGGAGCTGAGTTGAGATGAATAGGATTTACCTATGTCCTTAAATCATATTTAGGTTTCCTTTCAAGTTACTCCATTATTATATATTTTTAATCTGATGTTATTTCTATCTTTCCTTTATATTTTTGGGGTGTTTAATGGGGTTTTTATACTCACTCATGCATGGGCTTCATGCCCACATGTGTTGTGTCAATGAAAACGATGAACAATTTAATGATAATATTGATTAATGTCGAGCCATTGTAGATTTTTTGGTAATAATTATTGATAATTCTTAGCATTTCTAGATAGTGTTGTTTTATATTGAAAAGATCTTCCCATGAGTTATTGCAGTGAATAGGTGTTTTCCCTTATCATGAATCCACTATTCTTGGTAGCATTTATTTTTTTATATGGTTTCCTTTTGGGTTTAATAGTGTTGAATTTTATTGAATAGTTTTTATATCATACAATAAATTGTTATAAAATTTAGTTTTATATATATATATATATATATATATATATATCATGTGTGGTTTTTAGTTATCATGTTTTTTAGAGATGTATATTTTTTAAGGTTATATATAGACTAAATCCTCATGTGTGTGATTCGCCTTCTTGGTGATAGTCACTAGCCCCTAGGATATTAGAGGAAATATTTGGGTACCAAAAATTTCTTATTACTAACCTATATAGGGCCTCTATGGGATATGTCTTTTCAAAGTGGTATTAGAGTGGTTGATTCCTAAGGATGAAGTTTGAAGTTACTGTTTATATTTAGTAGTCTTATTAGTATTTGAATAGGAATTTAGGTAAATTGGATTAAGGAGTATTGAGTTTAGTTTTTAGACCAGAGAACCCAATGTTACTGAGATAACCAATATTTACATTAAATAAAACTCTAACAGTATATTGATTGACTTAAAACTCAAAGGAGCCTTTTGTGGAGTACTGTTGGGATGGTACATCCATCAAGCAGTGGTTGGTTATAATCTTTCACTTCATTTTTATGTTATCTCACCCAGGAATGATTTAATAATCATGGTTCTCTCCTATCAATTGAAGGATTCCACCTATATATAGTTAGCTCATATGTAGATTCAAGGTCATAATGATCCCATGAAAGTGATTTATCCTCTTACTACAAATCAATTTA
Source organism: Viscum album (assembly GCA_963277665.1). Taxonomy (NCBI): domain Eukaryota; kingdom Viridiplantae; phylum Streptophyta; class Magnoliopsida; order Santalales; family Viscaceae; genus Viscum; species Viscum album. The sequence continues at coordinate 1,557,068,784 of OY728161.1, forward strand.
ATGAAAAGACAAATATTTTGGGGACCCAATTAAGATTTATTTTTATCCCATTGGTAGAAGGTATAATCTTCACCCCTTCATGCTTAAAGGATAACTTATTATAGAGTAAATTTTAGGTTTTGCTGAGTCAGATGAGAATTATCATAGGCCAAATGTGTTTCATGCATTCTAATAACAGGGGCCTCATATGTTTCTAGTCGAGTCTGGTCCTCGAGTGATGGAGTACTGGTTAGAGTCAATAACTCTCTATTTCATCTAGTTTGAAAACTTTTTTACTAGACGGCGAATGTTTCATTGGGTCTTTCATGGCATAATAATTCATTAGTGGATATTGTTTAATCATAATCATAGTGGTGATACTTAACTATGGTTAGATTTGAGATCTTGTTCAAGTAAGATTTTATCTAGTGATGCTAAGTATCATTTAATTTTAGGAAATGATGTACCTTAAACAAGGCATACTAACCACATCTAAGTGTGATTTAAGGATCACATAGCTAATGAATTTCTCCATATAAATGATTCAGGGTAGATTTTTATTAGCTTTAAAGTTTTAGTGAGGCCTCTTAAGTGATTATATTGGGATTGTACTCTTATGAATTCCAACATATGCTAGAGTTTTGGAAATATTTTTTGATGTAGGGCCTTGGAAAGGTATTTCCATCGATATTTTGAGGTATTATCCATTCAATTTCTAAAATAGTGCATATACTTTTTGAAATTTTAACAAGATTTTTTCTCTTATTATGTCACTGTATTGAGAGTTGGAGATTCTAGTAGAGCTACCAGCCCAACATTTTTGGTTAGACAGTCCTATTAGTTGTGATCTACCTCTTGTTCACATCTTCTAAGGTTTTGGAGTTATCCTTGATAAAGAGAGAGGTATTATGTTTCATTTCATAATGGTGGAGATTAGATTCCATGACATCATCCTTGGTATGGATTAGTTATGTTCAATTCAAGTTTGGGTGGATTGTGGTCATTAAAAGATGATATACAGTTGATAAAATGGGTTGAGAATCATCTTTAATGGTAGAAAGGTATAGTGACCCATACTTTTCATATATAAATATTATATCTTATTAGATGAATATTCATTACATATTATTATGAGCCACACTAAAATCATAATGTTTAAGTATTATTGGAAACATGGATACATAAAAAACTTGTACGTAAAATATCTACATAATATCACACTAAGTTCTTCATAACCATCACCCTTATTAGTAAAATCACACTCAAAACATTTCTTCATATCTTGTGGAAAATGAAACATAAGAAAGGGTGATCTCAGATGATTGGTAAGGGTAAAAAAGGGATATATCAATGATAATTTAATAATAAAATGAGCATAAGGGTATAAGAACATATCTTAAAAATTTAAAACCATACCCATCAATTCATAGATCATAATCATGATTCATGTCATAAATACTGGTAGTTTATATGGCATGAATCATAAATTAATCAAACAACATAATCCATTAGAGCATAACATTGACATAAGATCGTGTCCTAAAATAGTGGAATAAATTGTGGAATAATAATCATAGAAACATTATTTCATGGATACCAATAAAGGCATTCATCACATGTTAGGCTATTTATAACCACCTATGTACCATCTTTGGGCTTGGCATAACCTCTCATGTACTCTCTTTTGGGCTTGGGATAACCTACCATGTACCCTATTTTAGGCTTCAGATAACCTCCTATGTTCCCTTAAAGATCATAAAATTTTAATATTTATCCAATGAATTGGATATATATATATATATATATAATTATGGTAACACCCATCACATATTCACTATCCATTCATATGTATTCTATAAGATCATAAAAACATTTATCATTCCATCATAAGTTAACCCATGGAAAATGAAATATGTTACATAAATATTTTATCATTATAACCATAAATCATCTGAAGAAATAATAGTGATAGTATCATAGAATCATATCCCTAATGAAGCATAATTATCATCAATGTATGTTATCATTGATGAAAAAATCCATTAAAATATCACTGGAATATTTCTTGAGGAAAATGCACTTTTCATTTTGAAATCACTTATTTAAAATATAAAAAATTAAAAAATACTATAAGAAACATTTTTTTTGAAAATAAACATAGAAAATTGTAAATAAATCTTCAAATATTTAAGCAGTCCTGATGGTGGGAAATTTTTTTCATGTCGTTTACATTAAACCAATGATTCATTTCCCATTTTCATTAAAAATTCAAAATTCCTTCATTTAGAAAAAATAAAAAGAATATTATTTTTAAAAAATATATATAAAGTAAAACTTGGGTAAAAATGATGTTATGTAATCATAGTATAATAGTAAAAAACATTCTTGAAAAAAATTAAGAAAACATTTAAATATAAGGGAAAATATTCCTGACTGAATAGTAAAAAAAAATTCGGTTTTCCTTAAAAATATTTTTTCAATATAATGAGTAATTAATGAGAGGAAAATGAAAAGGAAAAAATTTAATGTATAGAAATAAATATAATAGAATAAAATTAAATGGTTTTATTAGATAAAGATCATATAACTTACCTTAATGTAAATTCAAGCATAAACAATCCCGATTAAAATGAGATTGAAATATAAATTTGTTACCTCAAGTATCATATTGCATAAAACATGTTCAAAACTGCTATAAAATAAATATATATTTATAATAAATATATTATATAACTATAATTATATATATCATACCATACATTATTTACTTATAACATTTTATCACCCATTTATTAAAAACTCTTTATTAAAATCACTATTCTGGTGATAACTGCTTCGTTTTTTCTGCATCTTTCGGTTCAAAAGTCTCAATACTTATACTTTGATCATGGTTATATAATATATAGAATTTTAATAATTTCTTGAGTATCATAAATAATCATTATATACATTTATATAATTGTTCATATAAATCAGTAATGAAAAATTAATTACATCACTTCATAGAGATAGTGGATTGTACATACACACGAGTGATGTTTCCATTTTTTATGGATAGAATGAAAGAAAATTAAATAATAATTAACCTTTATATGACCATAATAATATTATAAATATCATATATATTCATAAAATACATCATTATAACCATCAATTTGAAATGGTGATGTAGAAATTAATGCATATCATTGTGGAGGTGATAGTCTACGCATACACATGAGTGATATTTTATATTTTAAATTGGATGGAAAGGGAGAGGATAATGGTTGATAAATAATCATAATAAAAATTAAATATATTTAAGATACTAAATTAATTATTTTATTATGGATACCATGGATTTATAGGATGTATAAGAAGAAATAAAATTGAATGTTCTCGGTTAAGAGTTATGCATGTTCATTGAGAAACCACCATTGGATTACACCTTAAGCCATAAAAGGATGATATTTTGGATATAAAAAACGCTCTAGGATGTTTTTAAAAAATATAGGATGATATTATTTTAGCTACTAGATGATATAGAGTGCTCAAAATTTATGTGTAAGGGAGGAGAGGAGGTTCCCTTTTATAAGTGAGGGGAGAAGTACCATTCGAATTACTTAAAGTGTTAAATTAATATAAATTGATTTTTAAGTTAAAGTGGATAAAAATTGATATATTTAGAATCTAGGATAATTATAAGTCAAAATAATCTCATAAAATAATATTTATAAAAGTTTAGGAGATGTTTTAACCCTTATCATCTAGTTTTAAACCTCGTTTACCCTGTTTGGCAATTACCGTGATATCAAAGTTTTTTACTCTTTAGGGATCAAGAATGTTACTGTAAAAGGAAAAGTGACCAATAAGTGGAAAATGGTTGATATTTTTTACCATATCCCATTAAATTGGACAAAGATAAGTTTTTTATGAATTTTAATTCATTTATTATTATATTATTTAACATAAGATATCATTAAAGTCATTTTCAGGATTATTCACATAGTTTGACTTTAAAGACGAATATATTGAAATGTAATTAGAATAAAAACTTTTAAACATCACTAATATGTTATATTTAATTAAAAAATTAATGTAACATAATAATTTATCCATATTATATTACATTCAATAATTTTAATATTATTTATTTTATTTTTCTATTACTTGAACAAGTATTGTGTCAGTATTGTGTAAAAATTTAAGGTAATTATTACATCATTAAAATATAAAAATAAATTACCATGATAAAAATAATTCATTATAATTTTAAATTAATATTTATAACGTAACATAAAATCCTATTATCCCTTTGATAAATTGTTAGAGTTTTTAAAACAAAGAGAGTGACATTTTGGATTTATTATTTACTTAAAATAATATAATATTCCTAATCAAATAAAAAAGGAACCTAGTTTCCATATTTTATAAAATTGGATTATCATGGACTAACTACACTCATAAAATAGGATAAATTAAACTTTATTGGAGATTTATAGGCCTTATCTCACAGCTTTAACCTTGTTTTACCAGTTTCTCCCTTACTAGGGTGGGAAATATTTACCACAGTTACTATTCATAATTACAAAAAATAAAAGGGATATATTTATCAAATTTGATCCTCCTAATTAAAAATATAGAGTCCATTTTTTAATGTTTAATTTCTATAAGTATAAAAAATAAATTTTAATATAAATACATAAAATAAAAAGAAAAATAATTTTTAGAGAAATATGTTTTTAAGTCTAAAAATGCACTTATACCAAAATAAAGTATAACAATAATTCATATGTAATTAATTATATTATATATAATTAAAGGATAATTATTTTACTCTAATATAAAATTAAAAAATAAAGGAACTTTAAATTACTTTATTTAAAGAAAAGAATGACAGTTTTACAAAATTAATATTTTTCACTATTCACTAAAAATTTAATCTTGTCAGAAAAAACCCAAAATTTCACCTGAAGATGATTTTTTTATGATAATTTAAAAAATTATAACCTTCTTATAGTATAAAATTTCTAAAATTGTCATAATTGTATTATAATATTTTCCCACAAAAATAAATAAAACCCATTTTTGAAGAAAATTTATTTTTGAAGCATAAAATGACTTTAATAAAATTGGGTGATTATTTCATAAGAATTGATTAATGTATTTGTAATAAGTAGTAAATTTATACATATATTTAATATTATTCGTTACTCATATTCATACCCACCAATTCAATGGATAGGTTATAACAAACACATTTAAATAATAATATTTCTATAATACATTATAATTTTCTTAAATCCCAGTGTTGCGTGTTAAGAAAGCTATCAAAAAAATAAAATTTATTTAAATAAAAAATATATAATTAAATCTTGGAGTGTTACATTCTATACCTATTATAATAATTTCACCCTCGAAATTTTTTCACTCTGATACTAACAAATTAGGATATCTCTAAAAGGACCGATTAGGATCTATATGATCACTGAGAGGGGGAGGGTGAATTAGTGATCTTCTTTTTTTATACTTTATTACTTAAGAAACAAAATTAAACTTTTATTATGGAGAAATGATTCTGATTAAAAAAACACCTAAGAATGACCATGGGAATATAATTACTTACATGGTTCACTACTCAATAAGAGTAGCTAGACATTATCATGGTTTAGAATTAATACAAGACCACACAAACCACTAGAAAACAATCCTTTTGGTGGTTAAAACAAATAAGGGAGATATTTTCACTTGTATGGAACTATATTCAATCCAAAATACATCTTATCCTTATTGTAATAGTGGGTTCACTAGACCCAACTATGTGGTTCTTTTGAATACCATATCATGTGTACAAGTTAGATATACATGATGATAACTTTCCATTATAGTGTAGATATTTCTGCATCCACTATTTAATGGTAATTTCCATATATTAATTATTATATCAAAAGGTTATATAGGATCTCAGGCTATAATGAGAACTTGGAGATACTATGACATTAATCTTAAGCAAAGGTCTTATGGTCTAGATGCATTTTACTGATTAGAAGGAGTATATGTTTGACTATCAATTGCTGGGGACTCATGATAATTTAGACTTCTTCCCATAAAGATCACACTTAGTGATCTCTAGTAAGATATCATGAGGGTAGACCCTCTAATAAGAACACCAAATGTTTTGGGTGCCATTGGTTGTTCCTGTCTACGATCATGTTTAATGGTCTCCTAAATTTAGATCATAACCAATGTATGTCATTCGATATCATGCTTTGATGCATGAAGAAAACCATGATATTTAATTCGTGGCGAGGTAGTTTTTTTGGGTGCGTCATTGGTGGCATGATATTGGATAAATGATCAAGAAAGTATTTGTCGCTTCTAGGTTAAGGAATTTATATATCTCAAGCCATATTGATCAGGATGGTAGTACCTTGATAAATCCATGGTCATGGTTGTCCAAGGTAAATTCATCTAGTTAGATCAATAAATTATAAATAAATAAAAGGTCAATGACATAGGTGTGCATCCTTTTTTATTAGATATTGAAGAAAAAGAGATTATATTACACAATGTGTGTTTATAGGTTGTTTTTTAGTGTTGTGACAATATTTATCTATTTAGGGTCCATGATGGTTTTCTAGATCCTACTCTTGGTCTATGATTAGTATTCACTACTATCAAGATAAGGGATTATAGGGTCACACACACAATAGTATATTCATGAATCTGACCTATTTAGTTGAATAGGAGTTTTGGACATAGTGGGCCCCACCACTGGGGTCCGGGATTTTTCCAAGGAGATACAATCACCAATGAAATAAATAAATTCATATTATTCAAGATAAGAATAATGAGCATTGAATTTATTTATTAAATATATTTACAAGTTTTAAGTAAATACATGAAAAATATTAATTGAATGAATATAAGTTCGATATATTCAAGGTTCAATTAATTTTTTTGGGAATGAAGAGTCGAGTTTATGACTCATTTATTATCCCAAAATATTTTAATATATTGTGATAATAATATTTATGACTCATTTCATTAGTCATAACATTTTTTTATAGTGGATTAAGTATTCAAGGGTCGGAGAGGCAATTTCGGGTAATTTAATTACACACTATAAATAGAGGAGGAGGGGAATTCGCTAAGAACTATTCATTAGATTTCTCTCTCTTCTCCCCTATCCCATGTTCTAGATAGAGAGGATCTAGATCCAAGAGCTTATATTGATCTCTCTCTTAGGCATTACAAGCAAGGCAATGTAGTGATCATCGGAGCATCGAAGGTGTCATTGGAACTCTACGCTAGCACCCATATTTCGATGATCGATGCTCCCAACTATTTTTGAAGTGTGTGTAGAAGATCTAGAAGAATTAAGAATTTGATTCTTTGCGAAGTGATTTCCAATGATGATAAAATTTCATGTGTGGATATAGATCTAAACCAAGTATTTTTTTTAGTTTTATTTTGTGATTAAAACTCTTCACGTGAGATCCTCAACTTAAACAGGGTAGTGATTCACTGATTTCGATGAGTTCATGTCGTACATCAGTAAAAAAAATTAAAATCCGAAATTTGGGGCTTTTTTTGTGTGTTTGGTACCTTAAATTGGTATTAGATCCATGTTTGAAAATTTTAATCCAAATAAAAATTAAATTTTCATTAAATTTAAATCAGGGCATCGTTACGGTCCCAACGCCACAGATGGTTTTTCAATCCAATCTCAGATGGCTAAGTTATGGCCATATGAAGTTTTAAATACATATTGAAAATTATTTTTTTCAGGTATTAATTTGGTGATCATGTACATTTATTAATATGTCATCTAATAACCAAAGGTTTCGAGAAAAACGGATTTCAGTGTAATCATCTTTTCAATCGGATTCCAGTTGCTGGAACAGTATTTTCTAGCACTAGTTATTTTATTATAATAATATTATTATTATAATAATTATATTTTTATAATAATAATATTATTATAATAAAAATATGTTTTTCCAAATTTTAAGGTATTAGGCTTAATATTTTTTATCTAAAGAGTTTGGGCTGTGAAAAAACCCACAGTCAATTGGGTGAAAAAAAATGGTGGTCAGATGTTTGTCAAAGAAAAATGGTAAACCAGCTTTTTTCACACTAAAAATATAATTTATAAAAAACAAAACAAACAAATATAGTTTTGTTTTCACAGGAGGGACCACCTTGGTCCCCTCCACCTCACAACAGGGTTGCCCCACCCATGTCGTTAGACCTGCACCTCCTTTAGCTTCGGCCTATTGGCCGGCCTCCAGCCGCCGGACCCCTCCAGCTCACTCTCCTCTAGCCACCCCGGCTAGCCCCCAGCTGGCCTGCTCTGCACGGCACCTCGGTAAAGTGTGCCTCCACCCCGTACCGCCGTCATTCATCCAGATCTTGTCACCACTAGCCCTTTGTCGTCTTGCCGCTTGCTCCTCAGCTGGCCGATGCTTGCCTCAACTTCACTGGCCACCCTCCCTAGCTCATTGACCCTCACCACTACCTGGCTGACCACCCGTACGTATCGGAGAAACCCAACCACGGGGCCTCCCACTAGTTCCGAGATACCCCTCTGGCACTGCCTACCTTGGTCGCTACTACTACGAGGCATCGATCAGCCTTCCATGACACCATCAGCGGTCTACCCTGGTCAGTTCTAGCCTTAGAACCCCATCATGGCCCTATCTATCTAGAGATGACATCACCAACTCCACCCTGAGGTATCTGTTAAATGGGTCTGTTTGGATCAGATCCGACCCAAAATGGGTCTGGGTAGGTCTGCCCAGCCCGAAATGAGCATGGGTGGACCTTCCAAGCCCATAAAACCCCTACATGGGACTAGAACAGCCTGAAATGGGCCTGCGTGGGTTTGGCCCGACCCGCACTGGCCCTGCTCAAGGTTTTTAGGGCCCAAGTAATTTTTAATTTAATCAAAAAATAATTAAATTAATTAATTTTATTTTGGTTGAAAATTAATTTAATTTAATTCTAATTTTTGGTTTATAAATTATTTACAGCATAAATTAATTTAATTTGGTGATGAATTAAGTTAATTTTTTAATTTAATTTTTTTCTTTAAATTAAATTAATTAATTGGGACCGAACAACATATTTATATTGAATTAAAATTAGAGTGAATTTTTAATTCAATAAAAATTACCTCAATAAATATTTAATACAGTTTTAATTTTATTTTTGTATTTATTTTCATACTTGAGTTAATGCGTATTGATTGGCCATGAGTCGTTGACCGACCAATGCATGTTTGGTGTATCTTTATTTATTTATTTAATTATTGCGTACTGGTTTGTAATAATTAATTAATAAAATGTAAATTGGTGTATCATCTCTGAGTCATTATATATATAAGGGCCTACGCATCCACTTTAGAGTTATATTTTATACTCCATTGTTTCTCTCACCTGCATGCAAGTATTGTTGTATAATGATGATATGAGGATTAATGCTTTTTGTGCCAACTTATGGTGATGCACCAGATAGGACCTTGATGCATTGGATGGGCAGATGTTGAAATTTGAGTCACAAGCAACGTGACTCAAGGTATATCCCCTAGGGACTAGTTTGGTCAATTAATCACTCAATTAATCATCCATTAGTACTAGGTCATGATCATATTGTCATTTTATTTTTTTCATGGTTTATTATTTTTTTTTTATGTGTAATTATTGCATGAACACATATAATAATAAACAAGCATGCTTAGATAAAATGAATATGTGACGCGATGGATTTTTCTATTTAATGCATGGTCAGTTGTGAGTGCGATCACATAGTACGTGTTAACAAAAATAGAAAATAATTTCTTTCATCACATTAATAACATAATAACTCCCAAAGAAATATTAATACTGAACTGCATTTCATCATTCGAATTTGGACAAAATCGGATGTTTGGGGTGTTGGTCATGCCAAAAATGAGGGTACATCTTACTACCAGGGAATTCTTATGAGAGTGGTGGGTTGACTTAACAAAAATTATAGAAAATAAATATCCAAATTTAGCTTGTTTTAATTTTAGAGTCAAGTTTCGAGTAAATCAATTAATTATTTAAGAATCTGGGACTTCACTCAACAGATCAAGGAACTACAAGTTAATACGGTTAGCCAACCAAATGCCTACCTTGAACCCTCCAAGTAGTGGCATAGGCATATCTTGTAGACTATGAGGGGTGGTTCAGGGATCCTTTCCACTATAATACTCAAGATAAAAATTATTTTCATTCTAGCATAGTGGGTTCCTAGAATTCGACAAAATAGTGGGAGTCATTTAATGATTTAATTATTTAATCAAAATGCCTAAATCAGTATTCTAGATATTAAGTACTTATCTGCTAAAATTTATTTTTGTAGAAAAATGGAAATTTATACCACAAGTTTAAAAACTATGATAAATACTAGACAAAGTAAATGTCCACACCAGCATGAGTATCTAAAAATAGTACAGGCACTTGCTCATATTATTATGATATTGGAAACTCAGGGTGCTGGTGTCCCTATACCTGTTAAACTACCTCTATAATTGAGGGTGAAATTTCTTACATGAGACTTATGTATATAACATATGATGGTTATTTCATTATACTTTCATAAATGTCAAATGTTATTTGTGTTCACTATATCAAGACATGGATGATATAACATCAAGTCTCATCTCTGAGAAGACTATGAGGAGAAAGTGAAGAAATGATATGAATTGATAATGGTTACACTGGATCTGTGTAAATTTAAAGGTGGGTGTTTATCTTTCAAAACCTCCTATTCTACTATTATATTCACCTTATTAATCAAGTTTCATTTTATGTTAGAAAATTAATAAGTATTGAATAAATTCTTCATTAATAATTTAGGTAAGGATCACCAAGTAAATAAGAATATCAATGACAGTTTCATCTTTAATTATTATGGAAAATAAATTGAAAGGTAAGGTGAAAAGTCCAATGGAAAGTTATTTCATAATAATATTCATAAAATTTTTCAATTAAATAGGTATTAATAGGAGGTTATTTACATTTCACAACATGAAATAAATTTATGTAAGTTTAAATGAAATTAACTGAATTAAAGAATCAAGTACCCATTTCTTCTTTAGGAATATTCATCAATGTAATGTTTTGGTTTAACTTTTAGGGTATTGGATACATAATGCTCAACATATATGTGTATTTAAATACAGTAACCAAGAAAGTATATAAATGTTATTAGAATTTAGGTTTATTCTCTAAGTGTCTATGAAAGGGTGATACCTAGGCCAGTGATGAGAAGTACACAACTTCTTAATTACCAAGTGAAAGATTCATATAAAACTATTATTGAGTATAACCAAAACAGTAATCCCATGTGTCCTTATACACAAGGATACATTATTCCAGGTTATGGAATTAGTTTTTTCTTTTGTGTTTAATACTCAACCTATAGTTCAGTAATACTTGAATTGTAGTCAATACTTGATGAATATAAAATGTAATACTTATACCCAGTTATGGAAAGATAAATATTTGTCAAGTAAAACAAAAAATTGGTCATCAAGTCTATACCTAGTATGTTATTTAGACTTGGTAAATCTAAACACCATTGGTATTATCAATGTATTTAGTTTGGACAAAGAAACCTTTAGAAATAAAGGTATGCCACAAATCTTTCAGAATTAGTTCAGCAAGAGAGAATGTACTATTCCAAGAATAAGATAGAGGTTATTATTTACTTCATATGATTCCTTTAAGTAATTAAGGAGTAGTAAAGTGAAGCAAAAACATGGTCATAAGATATGAGTTTCTTCAAGCCAGCATGCTGAAGAATATCCTGATTTTTCAATTATCGATCATGATAATGTAGCATAGTGTCATGAACCATCCTGATTCGACCCTAAACCGGTCACCCAGGCTAGCCCATGAAAATTCTCGAGAGGCAATCTCGATCCTTTATGGATGGAAAAAAGTATCAAGGGAATCAATAGATAACACAAGGGAATAATTTCTCCCAAATATAAACAATCAAACAAACAACAGAAAGAAACAAACAGCCCAAAATATATTTACATAAAAATTGAACTGAACATTATTTATACAAGAAACTGAAAGTGAAACTAAACCAAAAAATAAATTAAACAAACCTAATAACCAAATAACTCAATGTGACCTTGTTTGTCACTCTCCAACACAATGATCACATGTCGCCCAAGGTGATCAACCTCAAGCTGAAACATGCACAAGGGATAAAATCAAAAGAAGACTATAGGAATGAATATTAAAACTCAGTAGGTTATACCGATATTATATTCCCAATGAAATTCCTTTAAAATAAAAGAAACATAAATTTCAAGTTTTAAATACAAGATATAAAAGTATTTTTTCCAAATGAGGTTCCATACTATAATAATTATCATACAAAAACTTGAAAGTTTTATAAACAAAAATGCTATTAACAATTTCTCAAAGAATTGAAAATTCAAAATGAAAATAGTTTTCAATAGGGATGCTTTAAATAATGTAAAATTTTAAATAAAAAACACATTCTAATGAATTTACCAACCAAACACATTGTATGTCGATGGTGAGTACAAAATAGCCAATGAGCACAAGTCACAGGAACATCCCTAGGCACTAGTTAGTTGTGTGACCCACGTACCTCGTATCTCGGTGAAGGTAACCATAATAAATATTTGTTCTCATACACAAGAGAAACTAGTTGGGAGAATACCCATAACCTAGTGTTCCCCCAACAAAATCATCATCATATTTTAGTTAGTGTTGTCTTAATCAAACTTGCTAAGTGAAACAAGGGTCAAACCCCACGGGATCACTAGTATACTAGTACACGTCTGCCCACCTAGATACCCAGGATTCCATTTAGTTCTCAGTCAAGTTACACATATTATCAAATACACTTTTCACATGAAAATTCCATTCCCTAACCATAAACACACAAACATCTCTCAAACATGCTTCATATTTCTTTCACAGATCAATAAACCACTTAAAATTTTGTAAAACAATTTCAAGGAGTGTAATGAGGCTTTTCACATAAAACTCATTCAAAAACACTCTTTTAAGGATAAACACACAATAAAACCATACCCAACCATATTTTGAAGACCTAAAAACATTTAATAAAATCATTTCATGGACCATAAAATAATCCTAATTGATGCAACATGGTATATACATGTAAAACACTCATTCTTCATTTTTAGGAAAGGCCAAAGGAGCCTTTAAACATTTTACCAAACCGAAATTTTTCAAAGAAAAAAATAATAAATTTAATAAAGAGGTGATAAACCACCATTTTAAGATTCAAAAAATTGGTAAATAACTTGAAAATATTCATATTTCATATCCATTACACAACCCTTTTTATAAAAGTTCCACACAGGCCTTCCATTGGCAACACATGTCAAAACACCTTAAAACCCTATACAAATTCTTTCTAAAAACCAAAAACTGCTTGGAATCCATGTAATAACCCCAAAAACATTTATTTTCCTACTTCTAATATGATTATAAATCCAAACCAATCATTTTAAACCACACTAAACACATAAAATCCAACTGGGAAACGTATCGAACACATGGCATGCACTTATTAACAAAACAATTCATTTTAAGAATTTGAAAAGGAATAAAACAGAAATGGAATTATATAAATTTATTCAAGATAGTGAAACATGTTCAAAATACCACAAAACATGTGCCAAATCAAATAAATCATTTAAACAAGCATGCGGTGTGCACCATTTTAACAAAACTACACCACTTTACACAAAACAAGGTTTTAACTGCTACTTTTCACACACACAAAATTATCCAAAGCATAAATTACAATTTTCAGAGTATGAGTAATGTGTAAAAAACATTAAACAGATGGATCTTAAATAAAAATGTCAAGTGTAATGAGAAACCTTCCTCAAATCCTTGGCGGTATGGAAATGCACAACCGAAATCACCCATCGAGGGTTTATAAACCCCAAAATTTTTAAGACCAGCACTAAATTAATATAAACCCCATCAAAAACCATTCCCAAACATAACCCTTGGTAGTTCATGACTAGGGGAGAATAAATTACCAAGAAATAATGAAAGGATGAGGAATAGGGAGGAGAAATGAGAAGGAATCTCACCTTGGAAACTAGAAAACTCTTTGTGTTACCTTAGATTTTCACCCTTAGAGGAAAGGTAGTGTCATGAAATTCCTTAGAGAGGATCCTAAGGTCTATAAAAACCAGGGAAAGAAGATTTATGCCAAAAAGAGTACGAATTGAATTATTTATGAATGATAAAAATTACCTTTGTAAAATCTATCCGATTTGAGAAATATTGAGACGGTTTTCCCTAATCCACAACTAATATGAGCTCCAAAGAGGGAAAATGGAACTTGGGGGTGCTCCTAGGGTTCTTGGCCTCGAGTGGGATATTTAATAACCAAAAATTATAAAAAATTAATAATATATAAAAGAATCAAATTATTTTTAAAAAATTGGAAATGGGCCCACGGTCTGGCCCAATACCTGAATAAATAACCCAAATTCACCATGCTTGTGAATTTATAAGGGGTACAAAAAGATATTGTGGTTTTAATATGTCAATGGCGGCCAAGTGTAAAGTGTAATGGGTGAAAAATGTTTAAAAAGGATTTATAAAAAACCAAGTTTGGTTTTTAAATCTAGAAATGGGATCACAGTTGGCCCAAATCATGAAGTAACCACACCCTTTCTCCAAAAACTTCCAAACAAGCAATGGGGAACCCAAAGTAGTATTATTAGAAATATATGGCAGATAAAAACAAAAAATTATTCTCACCCAAAACCCAAGAAAAGGATCAGGATTTTCAATGAACTGGATCAAAACCAAGACATGAAAAGAAAAAAAACTAGGTGTGACAATTCTCCCCACCATTAAAGCTTTCCGCCCCTGAAAATCCATAACACTTTACAACTAATAGAAAAACCCCTAAGGATTCCTTAAAATAATCCAGCCTCTAAATATAAGTAAATATCATTCACCATTAATGGAACTTAATCCAATTGCCAAAAAAACACCAACTCACAACCACTTCTGGAGAATCAACAGAAAGATCAAGACATCACCTCCACAACCAAGACAAGAACTAGATTGTTGGGCCTTCTCCCAATAAACCTAATGATCACCCAAACCATAGTTCACTCATAAAATCCAATGACTTGGGGGGAGGTTGGAATGGGCTCCCCACCATTAAATCACAACTACCATCGGACAAATACTTAAATAAAAGATCTTTGAGACCTACAGTGGGTCTCCCCACTATTAGAGAACAACTATAAATGAACAAAAAATATTTCAACATCAACTAGAATTAGTATTCACCTGCAAAGGACCACCAAAACTCTCCCACAACAACCTACAAACCCAGGTTAAGAGGCTTACAACATGAACATCAAAACCACCCACTCTCAAATGGAGGGGATAAGAACTGGGCCAACACTTTCGGCACGGATCCTGACACCCCACCACTAGAGGAGGGGAGGGAAGAGGACCCAATGATTAGGCCATTAAAACCACAAAAGAAAAAAAGGAACTACCCAATGCTCTCCACCTACGAACAGGTGACACCAAGACCACAGCCGATTTACCCATGCGGTCCAGACATAGACATTGATCAGAAACCCACATCCATAAAAGCATAACCATAGACATTGTGTGAGGGTTAATTCCACCATGATCATTGTGACAAGAAGAAATTAACAATGATGAGGAACCAAAATATATACATAGAAACTAACTTACCACAACGGTGGAGGAAAGAGCCTAGTTGAGCTCCCCACACCTCTAGCGATTTCCTGACTGTGTGAAAATCTTCACTCTGGGGCCTATGGCTGGAGCCCTGATGTTTGAATCATCTACTGTGCCGCAATCAGGATCTACGAATCACATTATCTCATGAAATGAACTAGATCAAACAAAACACTAATACCCAACAGATACTAAGGGATACACACCACCATTCTAACTTACTTAGAATGAGGAGTGAAATGAACAAGGAACATGGAGAAACACACCAAGCATAACCGAACACTATCGCTATAACCGAGAGAATCATCATAACAAGAAGGTACTATAAATTGAGCCCAAATAGCTCTCTATTTCAACATATATGATGATGAAGTATTTTAAGAGGTTTATCTAGCTTGTGAAACATGATAAATAATACTTAGGTTGGCCAACTTGAAATCTTGAAAATAGAGTAATATCTATGGCCACATAACAACATCCAACACATCTTTAGAAACCCACTGAACATTACTCTAAAACCGAGCCACCAACAAGATCTCATCTCAAGACACAACAAGAGTATGACTTCCAGATCACAAGGAAGAATACTGAATAAACAACTCTTCTAGGACATAGAAAAAAACTATCCATATAACCATCGGTTTATAAACAAATGCCACAATTTTTTCAGCTCAAAACACTTTTGAAAAAACAAACTAACTTGGTAGATTTATACATTCACCAAAGGTTTTTCATAAAGTCTCTTCACATGCACATTTTCATGACACCCTAGACACCCAACCACCATTCTATATAGGCCATCCTTACAGATATCAATAAAACCATGCATGTGAGCACCCATGGAAACACCAAAGGCTAAAATAAAACAATATCATTCCAAAAATCATGTACCTTTCAAAGGAACACTAACCACCAAGTCAGAACCCTTTTCATATTTCACAAAACAAACCACACTTCATCAAGAACCATTTTCTTAAAAACCCACCCTTTTTTATTTTTAAAAACTTTTAAAACAACCAAGCTACTCCAAATAACCCCTTACCATTTTCTAAAATTCAGAAAGGTATCTTTTTGTAATCTTATGGCCATTGAGACCTATACCCTTTATAGGAAAACACCAACCACTCAAAACCAATTTCCAAAAGAAATTAATCATATTCAAACACTTTTAAACATCCCAAAACACCCCATTTAAAACAATGATTCAAATAACCTTAAAATGATTCACACTTTCAACACATTTTATTCCAACAAACCACAAGTTTATATTAGGGATAATACTATACCATTAAATCATTTCCTCTTCCTCCTATAAAAATTTGTTTCAAAAAAACACAACCTTCCAAAACCATTATTATATTTAATTTTTGAAAACCCCTTTTTCCACTTTTCAAAATACAATCATTCCTTTAAAACCCATTTACACAATTCTTACACAAGTATTTTCAAAAAAAATTCATAATTTAAGAAAGGTCCAAGAGACCCACAAAAGGGAACTAGTGTCGATGGATGACTTGACCATATGGTTGGCGGACATAGTTCAAATACAACACCAACGCGGAGGGACTTATTAGGACAATTCCCCAGCTCCATATGTCTTTATAGGACCTGCGAGCTCATAGAGGTCATTTTTCATACTCACCTTGTCATATCCCAACACCAAACAATCAATAAGAATAAAGGACACTAATAAAACTGGACTTTCTGTGGAAACTTGAGGATCAGAATGAGAAATAGTCTACAATGCTCTTCTCGCACTTACCCATCAAGTCCCAAAAATCCTACTCCATCTACCTTGACATCCCCCAAATAACAAGGACACTCTAAAAATAAAGTTCTTCTAAGATCTGACCTCCTTTGATACCATTTTTTCACGAGCCATCCTAAGTCGACCCTAAACCAGTCACTCAGGCCAACCCGCGAGAAGTCCTGAGAGGCATTCCTGAACCTCCCTGGATGGTGACAAGCACTGAGGGAATCAATAGAGTACACAAGTTAATTATTTCTCTAAAATATAAACAATCAAACAAATAGTGGAAAGAAATAGATAGCCCAAAATACATTTACATAAAAATTGAACTAAACATTATTTGTACAAGAAACTGAAAGTACAACTAAACCAACAACTCAACTAACCAAACTTGATAACCAACAAACTCCATGTGACCTTGATGGTAACTCTCCAACACAATGATCACTCATCTCCCAAGGCAATCAAACTCAAGATGAAACCTATACAAGGGCTAAAAACAAAATAAGACTATAGGTGTGAGTATTAAAACTCAGTAGGTTAGCCCAATATTCTATTCCTAATGCACTTCCTTTAAAATAAAGAAACATAAATTTCAAGTTTTAAATAAAATATATGAAATAATTTTTTCCAAATTAGGTTCCATACTATAATAATTATCAAACAAAAACTTGCAATTTTTATAAACAAAAATGCTAGTAAAATTTTTTCAAAGAAGTGAAACTTCAAAATGAAAATAGTTTTCAAGAGGGATGCCTTAAAGAATGTAAAATTTTTAATAAAACACATATTATACTGAATTTACCAGTAAAAAAAACCATATGCCGATGGTGAGTACAAAATAGCCAATGAGCACAAGTCATGGGAACACCCCTAGGCACTAGTTATTTGTGAGCCATAGGTATCTCGTATCTCAGTGAAGGTAACCATAATAAATATCCATTCTGATGCACATGAGCCACTAGTAAGGAGAATACCCATAATCTAGTGGTCCCCCAACAAAATCATCATCATAGTTTAGTTATTGTAGTCATCATCAAACTTTCTAAGTGAAACAGGGGACAAACCCCACAGGATCACTAGCATACTAGTACACGTCCGCCCACCTAGATACCTAGGATTCCATTTAGTGATCAATCAAGTTACACGTATTATCAAATAAACTTTTCACATGAAAATTCCATTCCCAAACCATAAACACACAAATATTTCGAAAAAATTATTCAAATTTCTTTCACAGATCAATAAACCACTTAAAAGTTTTGTAAAACAATTTCAAGGAGTGTAATGAGGCTTTGTACATAAAACACATTCAGAAACACTATTTTAAGGATAAACACACAACAAAACCATACCCAAAAATATTTTTCAGCAATAAACAAATTTAATAAAATCATTTCATGGACCATAAAACAATCCCAATTAATGAAACATGGTATATACATGTAAAACACTCATTCTTCATTTTTATGAAAGGCCAAACGAGCCTTTAAACATTTTACCAAACCGACATTTTTCAAAGCCACAAATACCCAATTTAAAAAAGAGGTGATAACCCACTATTTTAATATTCAAAACATTGGTAACCTCCTTGAAAATATTCATATTTCATATCCATTACACAACCCTTTTTATAAAAGTTCCAAACGGGCCTTCCATTGGCAACACATGTCAAAACACCTTAAAAACCAATACAAATTTTTTCTAAAAACCAAAAACTACTTGGAATACACATAAAGAACCCAAAAAAATTTATTTTCCTGATTTAAATATGATTATAAAACCAAACCAATCATTTTAAACCACACTCAACACATAAAATCCAATTGGGAAACTTACCGAACACATGGCATGCACTTTTTAACAAAACAATTCATTTTAAGCACTTTAAAAAAAATAAAACAGCAATGTAATGCCATAAATTTATTAAATATATTTAACCATGTTCAAAATACCACAAACCATGTGCGAAAGCAAAGAAATAATTTGAACAAGCATGCGGTGTGCACCATTTTAACAAAACTACACCGCTTTACACAAAACATGGTTTTAACTGCTACTTTGCACACTAAACAAATTATCCAAAGCATAAATTACAATTTTAAGAGTATGAGGAAGGTGAGAAAAAATGAAACAAATGGATATTAAAAAAAATTAAGGGTAATGGGAAACCTACCTCAAATCCTTGGCGGGATGGAAACGCACAACTGAAATCACCTGTCGCGGGTTTATAAACCCTAAAACTTTGAAGAATAGCCCTAAATGAATATAAAACCCATAAAAATCATTCCAAAACATAACCCTAGTTCTTTCAGGACCAGGGGAGAATAAATAACCAATAAATAATGAAAGTAGGAGGAAGAGGAAGGAGAAATGAGATGGAATCTCACCTTAGAAACTAGAAAACTCTTCGTAATCCCTTAGATTTTCACCCTTAGAGGAAATTTAATGTCTTGAAACTCTTTTAAGAGGATCCTAAGGTATTTAGTAACCAGGTAAAGAATATTTGTGGAAAAAGAGTACAAATTTAATCATTTATGAATGAGACAAATTACCTTTATAAAATCTGGACGATTTGAGAAATATTGATAATATTTTCCCTAATCTGTGACTAATATGAGCTCTAAAGAGGTAAAATGGAACTTTTGGGGTGATAATAGGGTTATTGTACTAGAGTGGGACGTATAATAACCAAAAATTATAAAAAAACGAATAAGATATAAAAGAAGAAAATTATTTTTTTAAAATTGGAAATGGGCCCACGGTCTGGCTCAATACCTGAATAAAAAACCCAAATTCACCATGCTTATGAATTTATAAGGGGTAAAAAGAATATAGTGGTTTTAATAGGTCTGTTTAGGTCAAGTGGGAAGTGTAATGGGTGAAACAAATTTAAAAACAAAGGAGTTATAAAAACAAATTTTGTTTTTTAAATCTGGAAATGGGCTCACGGTTGGCCCAAATCATGAAGTAACCACACTTTCTCCAAAAAATCCCAAACAATCAATGGGGAACCCAAAATAGGATGATTATAAATATATGGAAGTTCAAAACTAAATATTATTCTCACCCAACACCCAAGAAAAGGATAGGTATTTTCAATGAATTGGATCAAAACCAAGACATGAAAAGAAAAAAATCGGGTGTGACATGTAGAGTAATTCCTAAATGCTCATTACCTTATCTACATCATGGATTGATGTTAATAAGGAGTATCGATGATGGATTATTAAATTTAAAAATTTATCAACAAAATGTAGTGTGGATAAATTCCTAAATTCACATTTTATACATCAAATATATGATGTAAGTAGTATCAATGTTGCAACTCACAAATACTTACATTATATTTTATGACATAATTTGAAAATAACGGTGATATCCTATAACCAAATGTCAACTATAATGAAAAATGGATATAATACGAGTCATATTATGGTGGATCTACATTCTGTAATAAGGACATGTGTTTGGATGAAAATAGTTTGTTTGGACATAAACAAACTTGCATCAAGTACAAACACATTGTGAATTTATTGTAATAATCCTAACAGTTGTTTAGGAAATTACATAAATACCTACAATATAAAAATGGTTGTAAAGTGATAGACTACATTTATATATAAGGATTCACATCTCTATTTGAGATAGTTGGAGATATATTGACTTGGGTATAGTCGATGCTTGAGATGAACATGTAGTTGGCATAGGAACTAGTTCCACAAGTGGATGTGGAACATGAATATTCGAGAGACACATACAGTGTAGGAAGAATAAAACCATGGTGATGGTTTTTGTATTCATTGTGTACAGTGATCTATTATTCATTGCAAATAATATTTCCTAAAATTAAGTAGTGTATGAAAATCATCTTAGATTGGAAAGGCCAACTAAAATTCAATAATGGATTCCATGTATCAAACTAAAAGGGGATTATTATGAATATTACGGTGGGTATTCAAATGGGTTGATACATGGATGGTACAAGAGTTATACCAATAAGGATCAATTGGTTACACCAAGACATTATGCCTAAATCCATTAGAATTTTACTTGTCATAGCTAATTTCCATGATCATGTTATTAGGCATTAGATTTCATAACTATCAATCATTGAAGGTGCCTATATGACGCAACCAAGAAGTGATGGTCATGTCATAGGATGATAATAAAGGTTGTAAGTTACTAAAATACAGTTTAGGATTGAAGTAAGCAATAGGATCATAGAACATTCATTTGGAATGAATGTTTTCCATGTGTCTATTGGAGGTTAGTGGGAGCGCCATATTTCTCCAAGGAAAATATGTTCATCAACATATGGAAAACAGATTGGTCTTTCAGTTAGTTAAGACTAGAATGAAAGATTATATTCTCTAGTGATTGACTTAAATTAAAAACCTAAGTTCTAGGGAACTGGATCTACTGATCTAGATATAAAGGTTTCTTGGTCCTATTTAATCATACATATAGTGACATGGTATTGAAAAATACATTATAGAATAATTCAAGAGAGAATTGTTACCAATGTCACATGACATAATCTCTCTAGGTTAACATGTTTGAGACATGGGATGAGATTAACATGGTGGGTTAAAATCCATATACTTAAGCGATGGATCAATCACGTGTGCCATGATATGTAAAAAAAATTATATTACCAATATATACTTTATAGTAGGAAAATATCAATTATATCAAGGAGCACTACAAGTGAATAAGTCAGAACTATCTGATTATACTTAAGCAAGTACAAAAGATAAGTACCTGGTAAGTGGAAAAGAAATGATACTAGTTTACAAGGTACAAAAAACTAGTCATTCTTAGATCAATGAGATATAATATCACATTTAGTCTAAAGTTGATGAGCAAGACAAGTTCATATAAGCCTGTGGTATCCATACCTACAAATACTAAGTACGTTGATGCTTCTAAGGCAGCTAAGAAGTAGTTAAACACAATGATTTTCAATAGTTCTTAGAATTTCACCGAGTAAGAAAAGAATTATCATAATGAAAATTATAATATTTTACTAGCCAAAATGTTAAGTTATGATAGGGGAAACACTTAGGGATGAAATTACTTGAGAAGTTTTTCTTAAGGAGATGAGGTCACAAATAGCATAATAGCCATGCGGTGGAATCGTGGCAGGCCAAGAAGCTGAAGCCATGACTGAGTAGAAATATGATATTAATTATGTGAGTGATAACAAGTTTGGTTAGAAAGTTGGATCTAGTGCAAGTGCGAGTGATGCAATAGTGGGTTCCCTAGACCCAACTATGCAGTGCTTTTGAATACCATATCTTGTGTACAAGTTATATGTACATGATGATAACTTATCATTATAGTGTAGATATTTCTGCATCCATTATTTAATGTTAATGTGCATAGATTAATTATTGTATCAAAATGTTATAATAGATCCTAGGCTATAACGAGAACCTAGAGATACTATAACATTAATCTTAAACAAAGGTCCTATAGTCTAGAGGCATCTTATTGATTGGACACGGTAGATGTTTGACTATCAAGTGTTGGGGGCTCATAATCATTGAGACTTCTTCGCATAAAGTTTGCACTTAGTGATCTCTAGTAGTGAGATCATGAGGACAGACATGCCAATAGAAACACCACATGTTTCAGGTGTCATTGGTTGTTCTTATCTATGATCATGTGTAATGTTCACCTGAATTGAGATCATTTCTAATGTATGCCATTCAATCGTGTACTTTGATGCAAGACAAAAACCATGATATTTAAATCTAGGAAAGATAGTTTGGGTTGGTTGTGTCATTGGTTTCATGAAATTTAATGAATGATACAGAAATAATTTGTCACTTCCAGGTTAAGGAAGTTGTATATCTCAGTCCATGTTGATCAGGATGGCAGTACCTTAATAAATCCATGGTCATGGTAGTCCAAGTTAAATCCATCCAGTTAGATCAACAAATTATAAAGCAAGAAAATGGTGATGATATAGGTGTGCGTCTTACTTTATGAGATATTAAAGGAAAAGATATTATATTACATAGTACATGTTCGTGGGTTGGTTGTCACTATTGTGACAATACTTATCTCTTTAGTGGCCATGATGGGTTGCTAGATCCCATTCTTGGTCTGTGAATAGTATTCATTGCTATCGAGATAAGGTCCTAGAGGGTCACACACACATTAGCATATTCAAGAATCGTACCTATTCTGTTTAATATGATTTTTGGACATAGTGGGACCCACCACTAGGTTCTGAGATTCATTTAAGTAGATACGATCACCAATGAAATAAATAAATTCATATTATTCAAGTTAAGAAAAATGGGCATTGAATTTATTTATTAAATTTATTTACAAGTTTTAAGTAAATACATGAAAATATTAATTGAATAAAATATAAGTTCTATATATTCATGGTTTAATTATTTATTGTGGAAATGAAGAGTCTAGTTTATAAATCATTTATTATCACATAATATTTTAATATATTACAAGAAAGTGATAATAATATTTGTGACTTAGTTTAGCAGTAATAACATGCCATTTATAGTGCGTTACGTATTTAGGGGTCAAAGAGGCAATTTTGGGTAATTTAATTACGCACTATAAATAGAGGAGGGGTATTTTCCAAGAACTATTCATGGGATTTCTCTCTCTTCTCCTCTTTCCCATGTTCTAGAGATATAGGCATTGGATCTAGGAGATCGGATCAAGTTCTCTCTCAGGCATCGCAAGCAAGGCAATATGGTGTTCATCAGAGTGTCAAATGTTCCAGCAAAAATCCATGCTAGCACCCGAATTTCAATGATCAGTGATCCCATAGATTTTTGAATCACATGTAGATGATCTAGAGGAATACAGTTTCATATTTTTTGAGTGGTGATCTCCAATTATGATCATACATCATGTGTGACTTCATATCTAAACCAGGTATTTTTCAGTTTTATATTTTTACTTAAAACTATTTATGTGAGATCCTCGGCTTAAACCAAGTATCAATTCACTGATGTCGATGAGTTCATGTCATACGTTGATTAAAAAATTTAAAATTTCACTTTTTGGGCTTCTGCTTCATGCTCGGTGCCTTCAATCCTCAAATAGATAAATGATATAATAATTTTTTTGTAATAACTATAAGAACCTTCACCAACATGCTTCAGTATGCTGTCACTCTACTACATGAACCTTATCCAAACTTTCTCTTATTGAAAGTTATCCATCACTTTATTGCATAGAATATAGTAATAACCTATTCCTGTGATTCTTTAGGAAACTACTTATCCAATGTTGTCTCTATTTGGTTTACACTATCTGATGGAACTCAATCTGATACCATGTTCATCCAATTAACTCTGTCGGGTCGATCACCTCTATTTAGTCAAAAACCTCTTCATACTATTCATATGATCACTTCTACACACCCTTTGATCAATACCAAATAATGGGAAGAATTTGTTAGATTTTTTTTTGACCTATGAAACTTTAATTTTTTCATCTAATCAACTTCCACTTCGGAATCACTTTTTCCAGCTACCAATAATCAACTCACAAATTCACCAGAACTTCACTTATTTATATAGGCTTAATTCCATAAAGAATTATGGTTGAGAGAATATATCAAATTAAAATATCCTACTAAATAATTTATACACCCCACTTGTAAAATTACTTCCATTGAATACATTCAAAACTTCTAAAAATTATGAGATTTTCTTAAGACCCATCATCAATATTCTTTACCAAACTTACTTATGACTCAACAAGAATCATAGATATTTACTTTATGATATTTTGTACATTAAAACAATTATATTTTCATCATAAAATTTAATAATTTTATAAGGATTTTATAAATCCCTTAGATCCTTCCATGTGGTAAATCTACAAAAAATTCTTCCAACCAATGAAACTATAATTGGTGTTCTTTCAAAACATCATAGGATCTTCTCAAAAGTCTTTTTTCAAACACTTCATCCATATGATGACTTGAATAAAAAAACCTTATACCATTTCCCTTACATGGAAACACCTAATTAGTGATAATCTATCTAATCATTTCCAATGTTTCTTTATATTTAATTCCTCAAAGACTTTTTCAATTTGCAACTTAAACTTTTTAAAAGGTTGTCTGATAGAGTTCATACAAAAGAAAAAAATATTTTGTCCAATGGAATTTATTCCAAATAATTCATACACTGAATTTTTAAATAATCATTAATAGTAAATGTAGCTTTACCTCTATACAAAAGATCTTTAATTAGTAACATTATTAGGATTCAGCCAAAAGACTTCATCTAATGTCATTTTCTAGTGAATTTTCACTAGTGCTTCTATGAAATTTCTCTAATTAGTAATATTTAAAAGGTATATCTGATGAAACTTTATATTTACACAACATAATAGATTCAAAACCTTCATACATAAAAATTTGAACCTTTGTAACATTAATATTTGAACCCTACACAGCCACACCTTTGACCGATAACAACAATCTGGTATACTTCATACAACTTCATAGCACAATATTTATACAGCCACACCTTTGTCCAACAACATCTTCCTAGTGAACTATATATATCTTTATAACATGAAATTTTTACACATTAACATTATTTCTCCCCATTCAAATCAATTTATCCTGATATCTTTCAGTGCACATGATTTTAGGAACTATAAGAATAGCAAAGCAATGTCTATTTTAACTTCACAAAACATTATATCTCATACACTCTAGAGTGAACTTGGATAATAATACAATATTAAAACTCTGGATGATCTCATCAAAATGATAATGTATGTCTGATGAACTCGAGTTAGTGGACTCTATCTTATACACTCAATATGATAAACTTAATTTGATCACATTTGAGGAAAATTGCAATAAAGTAAGGTGATTTATGTTAGAAAACAAAACACAACACTCTAAGAAACCCTTCTTCCTTCATCTTCTTCTTAAAACATCTCCAAATTTCATAGTCCCAATAATCTCTCCCTTTAGATTTTTTTTCAAATAGGGAAAAAATCACTAAAACATTGAAACTCGATAAATAGATTACTTATCAATAATTATTAACTTTCATGAGTGAACTCAATATAATAAATAATAATATTTAAACAATAATACCATGTTTTCCATAAGAAGTGATTTAAGAAACTTTCCTTACACCCATGAAGAAACTTTTCTTAAAAACATTTCATACATTTCCATTCACCTTGATCTTTCTCCATCAAAACAAATTCAACCTGCAAGGAAAACAATTCTTGTATCTACTTCATCAAACTATTGAAAAAATTCACCAGACACTGAAATCACATATTACCCCTTTTAAAAACTCCCCCAAAATATATACTCTTCCTTAAAAAATCTTAAGAACATACTGATTGATAGATTTATGATACAGATTTTCTCGCCCTTTGAAAACACTATCCAAATACAATATGGGAGAGTAGATGGGATCAAATACCTTATCCTTGAAGATAGGGAGGTTGAACACCCATTATCAACCTCATATTATGAAATTTTTCCTTTGGAAATGGTTTATTGAAGATATTAGAAACTTATTCCATAATAGGAACAAACTCAAAATTAAATACATTCTTCTGTACATGATATTTTATTAAATGATATTTGATATCAATGTTCTTGGATAAAGAATGTTACACTAGATTATTAGTGATATTTATAGAACTTTGATTATCAAAACCTAAGAGTAGGGGAAACCTCACATCAACTATTAAATCTTCTAACTATATCTGTATCCACATAAATTTTGTTACATATTGAGTGTAATTAACATACTTAGCTTCTATAATGCTAACAATTATAGAATTTTTATTCTTTTTATGCTAACTCACAAATATTTTTTCCAAAAATAAAACTCCGCCAGATATGGATATTCATTAATCAACACAACTTGGACAATTTCCATATGTATAACCAAACAGATAAGTCTTTATTGAGCTATCATATTTTATTCCATAATCAATTATTCCTTTGATATATCTATGAATTATCTTTCCATCATTAATATTATATTCTTTTAGAGAACCATGATACCTAAAACACAAGGTAACAACATACACTAAATCTAATCTTTAATTTATTTGATATAACAATCTTCTAACCAACTTTCTAAACTATTTAAGATCAACCACCTTACCTTATATATATTTTGAAAAAAAATCCCACTAAAATATGTGTGAAAATAGTATTTTAATCTTTAATTTCAAAATTCTTAAAAATTCCCTATCATAATTCTCTTGAGATGGTAAAATGTATTTCTTCGTTTGAGATTTTTATAATCCAATAAATTATTTAATTTCCCTAATTATGTAAATTTCAAATAATTTTTTCATCTCCACATCAAAATTTTCACATGTTTCTTCATCATTACATGTGAATATGATATCATCAATATAAACAATCACAATTATGGAAACCTATTGATTTTATTTAATATAGAGGTTATTATAAACTCTTAATTTCTTAAAGTTCAAATTACTTAAGTAGGTATCCAATTTAGAATACCAAAATCATAGAGCTTACTTTAACTCATAAAGATCCTTATTCAACATGCACACATTGATTTCATCTGTTTCAAGTATTAATCCACATGGTTTTTCAATATAAACTTCTTCATTGAGCCCTATATTAAGAAAATTATACCTGAAATCCATCTATAATATTTTATATCTTTATTTTGTAGTGATAGAAAGAATTACTATTATAGTTTCAAGACTTTTTATTGGGGTAACAGTGTCATAAAAATCAATTCCTTCAATTTGAGAGTAACCTTTATAAACCATTCATGTATTATTTCTTATCACTTCACCTTTTTCATTTAACTTGTTTCAGAACACCTACTATGTACAAATCACATTATTATTGTTTCTTTAGGTATAAGTTCTCACTTATCATTTTTATAAACTTGATATAGATCTTTTTTCATGGAATAAATCCAATCTTGATGCTCCAAAGCTTCATCAACAACTTTTATCTCAACTTGTGAATATAATGAAGTATTGGATAAAAAGATCAACGTTATTATGTTTTGAACTTGTTTTCATTGATCAGTAATGATGTTTTGTACTTCCACTTTATTTCTTATCCTATAATGAGATGAATGTAACTATTCCTCATCACTTGAGATAGTTGGGTCAGAATATTCATTCTACATGACTTGATTAAAAATTAATTTTTTATTAACATAAACCCCCTTTTAAGGGATGAGGGGGAACCCAACATGACATCAAAGACTTAAAGACAAAAACATGCTCTAATAGTCCAAAAGCATAAAGCCAAAAACAACCCAGATCATGTTTAAAAATAAAATCCCCTCCCTAGAATCAATAAAATTATGTCTAGATTATGCCATCTCATCGATGCTCAGGTAGTTGTTCTATGTAGAGATGCCTGGGCCTAATACTGATAGAAATTTCCATACCCTATCAAACATCCAAA
This sequence comes from Viscum album, assembly GCA_963277665.1. Taxonomy (NCBI): domain Eukaryota; kingdom Viridiplantae; phylum Streptophyta; class Magnoliopsida; order Santalales; family Viscaceae; genus Viscum; species Viscum album. The sequence goes on from OY728161.1 coordinate 1,557,097,741, forward strand.
CCCAGATAGAAATGGTCTAGTGAAAATTATCTGATATGAACCTCATCAAGAGAATCCCATTGTATTAGGTCTAGTTTCATAATCCCTTTAATCACAAACCAAAAAGGTCACACAGTGGATACACACCACCACAAAATTCATTCCACATAGTCAAAGAATTCAAAAAAAAATAGGGTGCCAAAAAATGTTAAGCCCAAGATGCCACCTAAGGTCGGATAGATGGTTCACATCATCACCTACACAAATTGGGCACCATCCCTATCGCACTTCATAAAAACATCACCAATGTTAACACTGCCAAAACATTACTGGAGTCTGGATGGAGTGAACACTAAAACCCCATTATCCTCATCACCACACAAGGGGATCATTCCTTGGAGAACTGAAGCCTGACTGAATTCCACCTCCCAAAGATCCAATGAACCACCGAACCCAACTAACCTAGAGAGGTGGGGTGAGACTCAGGGCCAAGGTAGGGTAAAGGTAGCAAGGCCCTAGGGGGATGAGATGAACACCATGCCATAGAATCTGCATCTCGGCCACCAAAACCATCACTAGAAGAAATCCCCATCACAATGATCCCACAAGGCTCCCTCTGACACTACAGCCATAGTCACAATGCATCCTGATGAAGAAGATGCTCCAAGATGCACGAAGTCAAGCCAATTACACCCAGGGCTAGATGAACCAAAGAACACACCAAAGGATCATCGCTGATGAGGGGATCCAAGCCAATATATACCAAAAGCGCCACTTTGGGCATGAAACCTAGTATATCTGAGCCAAGGAAGAACTCACAGCGGAGTCTGACAACATTGAGAAAACTAGAATCACTAGAAGCATAAGATAGGGAAAACAACGAGGACCAAGGGCATAGGAACATTGATGATGTTTATACCTTTAATCCTTCTTTAGACCTTCCAACATCAATGGCACCATGAAAAAAATAACTACCTTTAACCGCAAGATCTGCCAAACACCAAACATTAAATACCTCAAATGATAAAATCCTTTAGGAGAGGGAGAAATAGAGGGAAAGGAAGAAGGAAGGGGGAGGCGATTCTAAAAAGGCATACAAGCCCCCCCCCCCCCTCCAGTCATCCACTAAAGAGAAACCCTAGTCAAGAGAGCAGGGGATCACCTTTTTAACTCTCTTTTACATGACTTTAATATTATTAATTTTGTGAATAAATTCACCATGTTGTTTATCTATAACCACTCCATATTATCTTTCCTTCATATTTATAATTCTATTATAAAATTTATTCTAAGATTGTTTAAGAAATATTTCATCTATAGAGTCAACAATATTTCATGTTTCTTTATTATATCGCATGTATCCTCTAAAATTGGGAGGTTATCCAAGAAATATTCTATAAACACCTCTCTGATCAAACTTCCCAAGGTTCTAACCATTAACCTTGATAATACAATGACTTCCAAATACCCACTAATGCAAAAAACGTTTTTTATGTCAGTTATTTTTCATTTTTTACGTCAGTTTTTAACCGACGTTAATATGTAAGACTTTATAAATATTGTTTTTTACGTCGGTTATTTAAAAAACGACGTAAAAAACATAACATCATGGTGTTTATCACTTCGGTTATTTAATAACCGACATAAAAAACCAGTGGTAGAGTGTTTATCACGTCGGTTATTAAATAACCGATGTGATAAACCATTTCTCAGTTGTTATCACAACGGTTATTCAAATAACCAACGTTATAAACCCTTACCAGTCCTTTATCACATCGATTATTAAATAACCAATGCGAAAGACCAAGGGGAGGGTTTATCACGTCGGTTATTTAATAACTGACATGATAAACCAGTGCGGGGGGTGTTTATCACGTCGGTGATTAAATAACCGACGTGATAAACCCCTGGGAAATGGTTTATCATGTTAGTTATTAAATAAATGACGTGAAAAACCCGGGGGGAGAGTTTATCATGTCGGTTATTTAATAATCGACGTGATAAACCAATGTGGGGGGTGTTTATCACGTTGGTTATTAAATAATCCATGTGAAAAACCATTCCACATGTGTTTATCATGTCGGTTATTTAAATAATCGACGTGATAAACCCTTCCCCATTCCTTTATCGCATCGGTTATAAAATAACTGACATGGAAAACCAACTTTTTTTAAATAGAAAGCAGTCCTCTGCTATCCCCACAAACAACTAGAAACCAAACCAAGAATTCGTACCAGAAAAATAGAAGTAGACCAAAACAAGAACCAAAGAAAAATTAAGCATTTACATTGATAAAATTTAAAACATACCCCACTGGAAAACCCCCCACCACCCCTTGGACAGCCCCCCTCACCCCACTGGACAGCCCCCACCACACCCCTGGACACCCCCCCCCCCCCACACCCCTGGACTGCCCCCCGACCCCCTGGACAGCCCCAAACACCCCTGGACATCCCCACCACCCCCTGGACAGCCCCCCACACCCCTGGATAACCCCCCCACCCACCCTCATGTATACCCCCAACCCCCTGGACAGCACTCCCACACCCCTGGACAGTCCTCCCACACCCCTAAAACAGACCAAAAAGTTATCAAAAACAGACCAGAACCCCCTCACCCAACTGGACATCCCCCACCACACCCTTGGACACCCCCCACACCCCTGGACATCACCACCACCCCTGGAAATCCCCCCACCCTCCTGTATACCCCCCCCCCCACCCCTGGATAGCACTCACACACCCCTGGACAGCCCTCCTACACCCCTGAAACAGACCAAAAAGTTACCAAAAACAAGCCAAAACCCCCTCACCCCACCGGACAGCCCCCACCACACCCCTGGACACCCCCCTCCCCCCCCCCCACACACACACACATACACCCCCCCTGGATAGCCCCCAACACCCCTGGACAACACCCCCCCCCCCCCCAACCTTCTGGACACCCTCCCCCCACCCCTGGACTTCCCCACCACCCCCTGGACAGCACCCCACACCCCTGGACCCCCCCCCCCCCACCCCACACCCCTGAACTTCCCCCCCACCCCCTGGACAGCCCCTAACACCCCTAGACAACCCCCCCCCCCAACCCTCCTAGACTGCCCCACCACCCCCTGGCTAGCCCCCCTCACCCCACTGGACAGCCCCCACCACAATCATGGACACCCCCCCACACACACACCCCCGGACTGCCCCCCGACCCCCTGGACAGCCCCCCACACCCCTGGACATCCCCACCACCCCCTGGACAGCCCCCACACCCCTTTACAACCCACCCCCCCCCCCCACACCCTTCTGTATACCCTCCCACCCCCTTGACAGCACTCCCACACCCCGGGACAGCCCTCCCACACCCCTGAAACAGACCAAAAATTTACCAAAAATAGACCAGAACCCCCTCACCCCACTATACTGCCCCCACCACACCCCTAGACACCCCCCCCCCCCACACACCCATGGACATCACCACCACCCCCTGGACATCCCCCAACCCTCCTATATACCCCCATCCCCTGGACAGCACTCCCACACCCCTGGATAGCCCTCCCACACCCATGAAACAGACCAAAAAGTTGCCAAAAACAGACCAGAACCCCCTCACCCCACTAGACAGCCCCCACCACATCCCTGGATACCCCCCCCCCCCCCCCCACACCCCTAGACTACCCCCCCCCCCCCACCCTTTGGACATCCCCAAACACCCCTGGACAACCCCCCCCCCCCCCCACCCACCCTCTTTAACACCCCCCCCCCCCAACCCCTAGACTTCCCCACCACCCCCTAGACAACCCCTCACACCCCTAGACACCCCCCCCCCACCCTTCTGTACTACCCCACCACCCAATGGATAGACCCCCTCACCCCACTAGATAGACCCACCACACCCCTGGACACCCCCCCCCCCCCCACACCCCTGGACTGCCCCACGACCCCCTGGACATCCCCCCACACCCCTAGACATCCCCACCACCCCCTGTACAGTCCCCCACACCCCTGGACAACCCCCCCCCCCCACCCACCCACCCTTTATTATACCCCCCCCCCCCCCACCCCCTAGACAGCACTCCCACACCCCTGGACAGCCCTCACACGCCCCTTAAACAGACCAAAAAGTTACCAAAAACAGACCATAACCCCCTCACCCCACTGGACTGCCCCCACCACACCATGGACACCCCCCCCCCCACCCCTGGACATCACCACCACCCCCTGAACATCCCCCCACCCTTATGTATACCCCCACACCCCCTGGACAGCACTCCCACACCCCTGGATAGTCCTCCCACACCCATGAAACAGACCAAAAAGTTATCAAAAACATACCAGAACCCACTCACCCAATTGGATAGCCCCCACCACACCCCTGGACACCCCCCCCCCCACACCCCTGGACATCACCACCACCCCCTGTAAATCCCCCCACCCTTCTGTATACCCCCCCCACCCCCTGGACAACACTCCCACACCCCAGGACAGCCCTCCCGCACCCCTGAAACAGACCAAAAAGTTACCAAAAACAGACCAGAACCCCCTCACCCCATTGGACAGCCCCCACCACACCCCTGAACACCCCCCCACACCCATGGACTGCCCCCCCCCCCACCCCCTGGACAGCCCCCAACACCCATGGACAACCCCCCCCCCCCCCCACCTCTTCTAGACATCCCCCCCACCCCTAGACGTCCCCACCACCCCCTGGATAGCCCCCCACACCCTTGGACAACCCCCCACCCTCCTGGACACCCCCCCCCCCACACACACACACACACACACCCCTGGACTGCCCCCCCCCCACCCCCGGGACTGCCCCCACCCTCCTGGACACCCCCCACACCCCTGGACTGCCCACCCCCCACCCTCCTGGACACCCCCCCAACCTCCTGGACACCCCCTCGGGGGGAACGCTTCTGGAAGGTACTCATCTCTCCCGCATGCGAAGCTTGAGCTCTCAAAATGTTTCACATGTGGGAGTGATGAGTACCTTCCTGCGGCGTTCAGCCCCCCGAGGGATGGCGGCGCCTCCTCTCCCACCCCCTAGACTGCCCCCCACCCCCATCCCCATAGACACCCTGGACCCCCCCCCCCCCCCACCCCACTGAACATCCCCCCCCCCCACTAGACAGCCCTCCCACACCCCTGAAAACCCCCCTCACCCCACAGGACACCCCGTGGACAGCCTCCCACTCCCCTGGATAGCCCTTTCACCCTCCTGGAAATGCTCCCACCCCCTAGACTTCCCCCCCACTCTCATGGACACCCAGGACCCCCACCCCCCCCCACCCCACTGAACACCCCCCCACACCCTTGGAACCCCTCCCCCCAGACCAGAATCCATACCAAAAATCCATCATAAGTAGACAAAAACAATAATTAGAGTAAAATTAAACATTCACATATATAAAATTCAAAACTTAAACTTTCAACTTCAATAAAAAACTAAATCCAACCTAAACGACTACCAAATACACAATTACAACGACAATATTCAAAATTACATTTTACACTACAAACAACTAAAATTCAATCAAACCTATAAAATAATTTGACCATTCCACTTGTAAGTGTTTGATGTCTTGAGCAGTATAGGCTTGAGGGTCATCAAATAGCTACAAATTAAAAGGATAGTAGTTAACGTGTATAATGAATAAATCAAATTGAAATATTATGGAAAAGTTTAAGAGGAAATCTTACCAGGTCAAAGTTCACAACTATCACAGTTGTTATTATTTCATACATAAATCTTAGCATATAATATCTGCATTCGATGATGCCATGTTGTTCATGAAAATTTTGTTTGAATGAGTGTAAATTCAATATATTATTTTTATATAATAAATCAAAAAGTAGAAATTATAAATGGATATTTTCCTTCACATTTACATATTTGATCTTAGCACTCCTTTTCTTTGAGCAGTATAGGGTTGAGGATCATCATATCCAATAAAGTGTTTTCTCCCTTGGGAAAAAACCCCTAACATTCAATGATCACTGATAAAAGAAAATTTAAGGTTAGTGGTTTTTTATGTTAAAAGATAATGAACTATTAGAGAGAGATGTGTTTCATACCTCTCACAAAAAGGCATCATCCAACGTTGTGTGACTATATTTTGTTCAATTATTTCAGCAATATAAAGAATTCTTTGTTCCTCATTTAAGGTACATGCTTTAGGGGAAATCAATTGCAGGTCCATGAATCCATATACATCTCTCCTCTCATTCTTCTCACAAATGTTATAAAGATACCTAATAAAAAACAGACATAAGTATACATTTTTAATAAATATAACATAGGGAAAAGGTGTTAAGACTTACATGGAAAAAATTTGCACCACGTTGATGCCCAACTTATCTCCAGTAACAAGCTCCATGATATTAGTTTTCACAATCCCCACATTTATTTCACGTCCACAAACATGATCTTCCATTGGAAACTCATAATGATCTGCTAACAAATTTGAATATCTTTACAATCATTCAAGACTACTAGAATCTATATTCAATGTCATAGCCATTTGTCTTTGTTGTTGTCTATACAGTATTTATTTACCTTTGAAGTATTCCTGTAAAAATAAATAGAAAAATATATTAGTTTTCAAATGATAAAACAAATTTAATAAAAAAAATAAAATAGAAGATATAACATACATACCTCTATGGTAATGAGTCGAAGAAGTCTGGATGGCCAAATTAAAAAATAGATGATACTATGTCCAACTATCATCACCTCATCTGTAACACCCCAAGATTTCATATCGTGTTATTTCTTCAAAATAATTCAATAACTTTCACTACACGCAACAACAAGTTCAATCGCACCATGACTTACCAAACAAGCTGTTCAAAAGATGTTATGAATAGTGTTAACTAAATTTTAAACTTTATATAATCCTTATAATTTTAGAATCCATATTATGAGTTTCTTAGATATAATGCAAGAACAAATTCATTTTCAATATTGCACTTTTATCAACTTTTAATAGTGAACCCTTTTTAAATACAATATATTAAACTTTTTGACTAAATGGGGACATCAAAAATTTAAAATGAAACATCCCAAGCTTCCACGGTACGCTTTCTTTGAATAATACAGTAGCGTGTGTTGTACGCAACTTCGAGTTCTAACACACCGTAACCAATCAAACTAACTGTTATGAATAGTAATACCTACTTTTTGAAGTTATATATATTTTATATTTTAAAATGGACTTCATTTTTGGATTCGGAATATCAAATTTAGCCTAAGGTGAAATTTTGGTACTTTTCGGATAACTTTTATATTTTGATGAATAGTGAAAATTACTAAATTTTAATTAAAAACAACTTTTTTAATCAAAATAATTAATAGTGATAAATTGTGAATTTGAGTTGTTTTAAAGTATATTTAGAATATATTTTTACCATTTAATATAATGTTGGTCATTGGACATAATTTTACAATTAAACCGAACATAAACAAGTGTCAATCTTTTTATAGTTATTATCTCTTAAAAACACGCTTTTTGTTTTGACAGCGGGAATTAATTTTAAATTAATTTCTGCCACTTCTGTGTTTTGAATTTAGGAAAATGGATTCCATATTTGGAATCAGGATGTTCAAATTGTGTAAATAGGTAACTTTTATTTTTAGACATTTTGAATAGTTACTGTGGTAAATATTTTATTTACCATGGTTAAAGGGTAAATCCGGTAAATAAGGGTTAAAAAATAATATTATAATAATACAAAATTACCCTAAAACGTGTCCTAACCTTATTGGTGGACACATACCCGACCATGGGCATACTTGGGTCAATTTGGGGACCCCTTGGAGCCACTTGTATGTGGTAGGGACACATTATATTAATAAAGTTAAAATAAAAATAAAAATGGCATAAGCTTACATCTTTTAGAAGAACAATTTTTACATAGGGTTATACATGTTGGATTTTCGATTATAAATATTCATTAGAAAGCTAAAAAGATTTCCTACATAATGATATTTTATTTATAATTTTTAGACATCAAATAAGTTAAATTATTAATGACACAATAATGATGCAATGTTTACCTCATTAATAAATCATTTAAATAAATAAGATTATAATGATTAAAATATTATCTAAAACCTGTCCAATTCTTATTGGTTGATGTTATTTAGAATATGAGTCATCTTATCTTCGACCTCAATGATTTTTGGACCATTATAAACCGAATATAATTATATTATAAAGTAATACTTTCACTCTTTCCTAAAGAGCCCCTCCTCTTCCTTATAAAAGGAGACCACTTTTACTCATTCCTCACACCTCTCAAGCCACTTGGCTCGTCCAAACTCTGCCCAACTAAGCTCCCCACATCCTTCTACTCCTCCTTGAAGCTTCCCCTTAGGCAGAAATCATTTCAAGAAGTCCTTTGGTTCCAACCAAAGTGAGTTACCAAAATTAAAGGTAACGATTTCTCTTAAATTATTTTCATTTATTTTGCTTCTCCAACCCCCAAAATCTTTTTATTTCCTTTCTTTTGTAACAACACCAGTATCCTCAATATACTAGGATGTTGTTATAAGAAGGATTCAAACTACACATACACACAACTCCATCTAATGGATGATGAACATAATGTTTCTGTGGATGGCAAACTAACGCCTCACAAAACGATGATTGTTCAAATACATCTTACCACCTCTCATGGTGGCCATTATGATGGCACTGTAATTAAATATGATATTAATGATATATATTTTATATATAAGCTTCTGTAATTCCATTTTATTTCATACCATTATTCGTTTCATGTTGTATATACATACGATAATTTCATTTGAGGAAGTGCGGACTACCGCCCCCTTAAAATGATATGACTCGTTCATACCACACATGGAACGTATAAAGGATGGTGTTAATGAACTTAAGTAACATATATAAAATATTATATTATACTGAAATAGTAATATACCTATGTATCATTTGGATTCGATTCTTTTAAAATAAAAAATTAAATGGAAGTAGCGTTCGTGCGTACGTACGGACTACCGTCTCCACGAACGCGATGAGATTCATCCTCCATCGTATCCATTCAAGTATAATTATCATTTAATGATTTAAAAATGATGTTTAAGGACTTGATATCATTCTGTATATGAATAAGATACAACAAACATGACTTATGTAACAAAACATATAAAGAAAATGAGTAAGTTAACACCCGAAACGACGATAATACTAAGATATTATTAATAAAGCAACATTAAAAGATCATATATGATATCATATTAATATGATTCTTGTATAATTTAATAACAATTATTTCACCATTATACAGGAGGTTAACCTACCCCAACCAAGGAAAAGTACAAGGTAAGGGTTATTTCACAATCTCTTCATTATCCGAGGTTGTATTATACGTAATAATCTACTGGGATCTCTTTATCATCCACATCCATGTTTCTTCGAAATGTATTTCAAAACATTTTTACTATTTACAAGAATATGGGTTAAAGTCATTTATACCCTTGTTTGACTTTTTATAAGAGGTTTATAAAGGAATCTTTCCGTCGTTTTCAAAACAAGGTCCTTTTTAACCTTTTCGACAGAATTGAAGTAAGAATGTTTTTTTTAACTTATACGGCGGGTGCGGTTATTTTCCGCCGTTATAAAATCGTCAAAACTTCCCTTACAAGCTTATAAGAATATTTTCAAGAAAATGTTTTATTTTATATGGATCTTAAATGATTTCAAAAATATAAAGAGATATTTCTCTAAAAAGTGTTTTGATTTCATCTATGTCTACATCCTTTGATGGATTTTAAGATTATTTGAAGTTGATTTATTATGATACAAAACTTCTATATTGTATTGAAGGTTTTGTGATATGTTTGACTGTGGATGTGCTATTTTTATACCATTCATAGTTTATGGTGAAATTATTGACATTTCGTATGCTAGTTTTAATACGAATGTCTATGTTATGTTTAAACCTTTTCATATGGGAATGCATTGGACTTAATAAGTGACGGGTGGAGCCCGCTATAGCTCCTCGATGCATCGGTACGTCTCATGAGACAAACTAGTGTCTTGGCACAAGGCCTTGACAAAATCTTATTTGTAGTCTTGGAACGAGGCCTCGGCTATGTGGTTATGATAGTCTGGCATTATGCATTCCAACATTATGAAAGTGGTTATTGATATTGCATGTGATTATTCGATTAGTAGAATATCCATGTGAATAAGTAAATGGCATTATTTCATTTTACTTTTGCCATACTATGTTGAAGTTCAATTTTAAAAGGCTTTTGTTTTAGTAATTCATTGCCTTAAATGTTTATGATTATTTTGAATGTTCCGCTATATTGTTATCCTTACTGGGCATTTGAGCTCACCCCTTTTCTATGTTTTATTTTTCCCAGGTAGTGAAGAAGTAAATTATGAATGACTTGCAGGGATATTATGAGGGATTAATAGTGTGGATATGAAGACTTTGTTGTTGTAGTAGTTTTTCACTTTGAAATGTAATGTAAAACTTTATGATTATATCTAGTGTTTCCAAGGCTACTAAACCAATCGGTCTTTCGAGATTTGATCTTTCTTGTGATCATGCCAATGTTACGAAGTAATGCACCGACTCTGGGTAGCTGGGGTCGGGGCGTTACAGTTGGTATCAGAGGAAGTTTAGTACAAACCTTGGAAACTAGATTTAGATAAACTCTGATTAGAGCACGTAGACCTAAGATGAACTTTGAGGATTAGTATAGAAGAACTTTCTAGAATTTTGGTATTGTAGAGATTTTGTGAGTTTTCCGAGCAATACATCCCTGTCTGGATACGAGCAGGTAGAGGCGGCTCTGGCACAGATGTACCTAGGGGTAAAACCCGAAAACACCGCTTTGAGCTAGACTCGAACGGGAACTGGTGCACGACAACGGGCCTTGCTGCACTCTTGGTTACGACACTCCCGGGGGATATGCTTAGGATAACTCTCATTTTCTTTACAAATCATTATGAAGGGTTTATGAGTATATACTTCCTCAAAGAAAACATTTTTATGATTATGGATTATATCCATAAATAGTTCAATTTATGTTAAGTGTTTTATAAGTATGGGATTATGTATTTTGATTCATAAACTGATCTAGTGTATTCCATTGTTTAGAAATGGCGCCCAGTAGAAGGAATGAGAACTCCAGAAATGCACATGATCCAAAGAGAAGGAAGGATCATATCTTTCATGGTCTTAAGCTAGAATTTATAAGAGAAATAGTCTCCCATGTATTATCATCATATGAAGAAATAATATCATGTGTTGATAAGATAAGTAAAGAGTTTACTGAGTCCTATGGCTTTGAAGGGAAGCAAGAGAAGAAAAGGATAGAAGAGAGAAAGATGGATAAAGGGAAGAGGGAAAAGAAGAATTTTCCCATATGTGGTAACTGTGGAAAGAAACACCCTGGAACTTGCCTGAAAGGAATGGGAGTTTGTTATAAGTGTGGAGGAAAAGGGCACAAAGTACATGATTGCAAGGGTAAGAAAATGGTTTCAAATGTACAATGCTTCATTTGCAAGGAGTTTGGACACTACGCGAACCTATGTCCCAGTCATCAGACTATGCCGCAAATGATGCTATTGGATAATAATCAAGTTATGATACTACCACAGATGAAGAGGAATGATTAGAGTTATTATGTTGATTATATCAATTGAGTGTTGTATCAACAATATACTTGTTATAATAATTATGGAGTATATAAGGATTGTACTGCAGTACTATTTCATTAAGGATTTGAGATGGTGTGGAACAAAGAAAAGTGACTCAATAGCAGGATAAATTTTTGGAAAATATATGGTTGAGAGAATGATAAACCATAATATAGTTCTGATACCGAGGTAGTGATTTTCGAATAATACATGATTATTTTGGAAAAATTATATTGGATATTCTTGACTACCTTGGAACTGATTAATGATTTGTATATTCCATCATTGTTGGGGTTTAAAACATTTTTGGATTGATGAAGTATATCCAGCATTCTATATGGAATAAGGGAGAATGAATGTAATCAATAAGGAATATGGTAATTCAGGATGTTTCAGTGTATTAAAAGAATACATGATGAAGGTATTCATATGCTATTACGGGGTAAAAAGGATCTGCATTATGTTTACCTTCCTTATAAATGTTGGACTGTGAGTTTGGACAGAAGTATTTTTGATAGTTCTAGTTTGGATTATTTTGGATTTCCATAAAAGGACAACCCGGAGGTCGGGCGGCAACCCGTCGCGTCCGGCAAGGCTGCGAGACTTGAACCCGCAACCGAAGGGCGACAAGGGTGTATCACCTACCACTGGCCCATGAGATGTCCTGGATTAAATAATGTAGTTTTTATTAAAAGATCATGTAGATGAATTATAAATTCGTTTATTTTGGAACCCTGTACGAATAGTATAAATAGAATTTTTTTTTTACGAGAGAAAGATGAGTTTGTGGTAGAAATTTATTAATGGAAAAAACTCTAATTATAAAGTAAGTATATCTCCTTATGATCTTATCCAATCTCATAAATAAATTCCTCAACATTAAGAAAAGGAACTTAGAACAAAAATGTTGTCCTAGATGGTACCTTAAATCATCACTAATTTATGGCTTTGGGATTGTTGGCCTTTTCATAGCCATGTTCTCTACCACTCTCCATCAGATAATTGATGGTTAGATTTTTCTTCCATATCCATATTTTCCTACATGGAACCCTAGTATGTGTTATTTTCGGTAATCTTCATACATTCCACTCTTTATTTTAAATAGTGGCCTCATTAATTCATTTTTCGATGTGAGATTTCAACTAAGATATTTTGAAACGTCAAAAATGTGTTATCCCAATACCCTATATTTTGTTGAACCAATGGTACACTTGTTTGTGATTGATGACCTCAATCACTACCTATAAATATTTAGGTTTTTCCTCCGATTATATGTCTCTAATTGCCACCAATGTTCTCCTAATCAAGATCATAATTTGGTGGTGACCCTTTCATTTCTCTTTTCCTCATATTAAGACTAAATTTTAGTAACCCAATTTCCGATGTGGGTTTTCCCACAAATATATTATCTATTTTCAACCATTTATTTTCGAAGAACAATTTCAAATTGCGAGGACGCAATTTATTGAAGGAGGGGAGAATGTAACACCCCAAGATTTCATAGTGTGTTATTTCTTCAAAATAATTCAATAACTTTCACTACACGCAACAACAAGTTCAATCGCACCATGACTTACCAAACAAGCTGTTCAAAAGATGTTATGAATAGTGTTAACTAAATTTTAAACTTTATATAATCCTTATAATTTTAGAATCCATATTATGAGTTTCTTAGATATAATGCAAGAACAAATTCATTTTCAATATTGCACTTTTATCAACTTTTAATAGTGAACCCTTTTTAAATACAATATATTAAACTTTTTGACTAAATGGGGACATCAAAAATTTAAAATGAAACATCCCAAGCTTCCACGGTACGCTTTCTTTGAATAATACAGTAGCGTGTGTTGTACGCAACTTCGAGTTCTAACACACCGTAACCAATCAAACTAGCTGTTATGAATAGTAATACCTACTTTTTGAAGTTATATATATTTTATATTTTAAAATGGACTTCATTTTTGGATTCGGAATATCAAATTTAGCCTAAGGTGAAATTTTGGTACTTTTCGGATAACTTTTATATTTTGATGAATAGTGAAAATTACTAAATTTTAATTAAAAACAACTTTTTTAATCAAAATAATTAATAGTGATAAATTGTGAATTTGAGTTGTTTTAAAGTATATTTAGAATATATTTTTACCATTTAATATAATGTTGGTCATTGGACATAATTTTACAATTAAACCGAACATAAACAAGTGTCAATCTTTTTATAGTTATTATCTCTTAAAAACACGCTTTTTGTTTTGACAGCGGGAATTAATTTTAAATTAATTTCTGCCACTTCTGTGTTTTGAATTTAGGAAAATGGATTCCATATTTGGAATCAGGATGTTCAAATTGTGTAAATAGGTAACTTTTATTTTTAGACATTTTGAATAGTTACTGTGGTAAATATTTTATTTACCATGGTTAAAGGGTAAATCCGGTAAATAAGGGTTAAAAAATAATATTATAATAATACAAAATTACCCTAAAACGTGTCCTAACCTTATTGGTGGACACATACCCGACCATGGGCATCCTTGGGTCAATTTGGGGACCCCTTGGAGCCACTTGTATGTGGTAGGGACACATTATATTAATAAAGTTAAAATAAAAATAAAAATGGCATAAGCTTACATCTTTTAGAAGAACAATTTTTACATAGGGTTATACATGTTGGATTTTCGATTATAAATATTCATTAGAAAGCTAAAAAGATTTCCTACATAATGATATTTTATTTATAATTTTTAGACATCAAATAAGTTAAATTATTAATGACACAATAATGATGCAATGTTTACATCATTAATAAATCATTTAAATAAATAAGATTATAATGATTAACATATTATCTAAAACCTGTCCAATTCTTATTGGTTGATGTTATTTAGAATATGAGTCATCTTATCTTCGACCTCAATGATTTTTGGACCATTATAAACCGAATATAATTATATTATAAAGTAATACTTTCACTCTTTCCTAAAGAGCCCCTCCTCTTCCTTATAAAAGGAGACCACTTTTACTCATTCCTCACACCTCTCAAGCCACTTGGCTCGTCCAAACTCTGCCCAACTAATCTCCCCACATCCTTCTCCTCCTCCTTGAAGCTTCCCCTTAGGCAGAAATCATTTCAAGAAGTCCTTTGGTTCCAACCAAAGTGAGTTACCAAAATTAAAGGTAACGATTTCTCTTAAATTATTTTCATTTATTTTGCTTCTCCAACCCCCAAAATCTTTTTATTTCCTTTCTTTTGTAACAACACCAGTATCCTCAATATACTAGGATGTTGTTATAAGAAGGATTCAAACTACACATACACACAACTCTATCTAATGGATGATGAACATAATGTTTCTGTGGATGGAAAACTAACGCCTCACGAAACGATGATTGTTCAAATACATCTTACCACATCTCATGGTGGCCATTATGATGGCACTGTAATTAAATATGATATTAATGATATATATTTTATATATAAGCTTCTGTAATTCCATTTTATTTCATTCCATTATTCGTTTCATGTTGTATATACATACGATAATTTCATTTGAGGAAGTGCGGACTACCGCCCCCTTAAAATGATATGACTCGTTCATACCACACATGGAACGTATAAAGGATGGTGTTAATGAACTTAAGTAACATATATAAAATATTATATTATACTGAAATAGTAATATACCTATGTATCATTTGGATTTGATTCTTTTAAAATAAAAAATTAAATGGAAGTAGCGTTCGTGCGTACGTACGGACTACCGTCTCCACGAACGCGATGAGATTCATCCTCCATCGTATCCATTCAAGTATAATTATCATTTAATGATTTAAAAATGATGTTTAAGGACTTGATATCATTCTGGATATGAATAAGATACAACAAACATGACTTATATAACAAAACATATAAAGAAAATGAGTAAGTTAACACCCGAAACGACGATAATACTAAGATATTATTAATAAAGCAACATTAAAAGATCATATATGATATCATATTAATATGATTCTTGTATAATTTAATAACAATTATTTCACCATTATACAGGAGGTTAACCTACCCCAACCAAGGAAAAGTACAAGGTAAGGGTTATTTCACAATCTCTTCATTATCCGAGGTTGTATTATACGTAATAATCTACTGGGATCTCTTTATCATCCACATCCATGTTTCTTCGAAATGTATTTCAAAACATTTTTACTATTTACAAGAATATGGGTTAAAGTCATTTATACCCTTGTTTGACTTTTTATAAGAGGTTTATAAAGGAATCTTTCCGTCGTTTTCAAAACAAGGTCCTTTTTAACCTTTTCGACAGAATTGAAGTAAGAATGTTTTTTTAACTTATACGGCGGGTGCGGTTATTTTCCGCCGTTATAAAATCGTCAAAACTTCCCTTACAAGCTTATAAGAATATTTTCAAGAAAATGTTTTATTTTATATGGATCTTAAATGATTTCAAAAATAGAAAGAGATATTTCTCTAAAAAGTGTTTTGATTTCATCTATGTCAACATCCTTTGATGGATTTTAAGATTATTTGAAGTTGATTTATTATGATACAAAACTTCTATATTGTATTGAAGGTTTTGTGATATGTTTGACTGTGGATGTGCTATTTTTATACCATTCATAGTTTATGGTGAAATTATTGACATTTCGTATGCTAGTTTTAATACGAATGTCTATGTTATGTTTAAACCTTTTCATATGGGAATGCATTGGACTTAATAAGTGACGGGTGGAGCCCGCTATAGCTCCTCGATGCATCGGTAGGTCTCATGAGACAAACTAGTGTCTTGGCACAAGGCCTTGACAAAATCTTATTTGTAGTCTTGGCACGAGGCCTCGGCTATGTGGTTATGATAGTCTGGCATTATGCATTCCAACATTATGAAAGTGGTTATTGATATTGCATGTGATTATTCGATTAGTAGAATATCCATGTGAATAAGTAAATGGCATTATTTCATTTTACTTTTGCCATAATATGTTGAAGTTCAATTTTAAAAGGCTTTTGTTTTAGTAATTCATTGCCTTAAATGTTTATGATTATTTTGAATGTTCCGCTATATTGTTATCCTTACTGGGCATTTGAGCTCACCCCTTTTCTATGTTTTATTTTTCCCAGGTAGTGAAGAAGTAAATTATGAATGACTTGCAGGGATATTATGAGGGATTAATAGTGTGGATATGAAGACTTTGTTGTTGTAGTAGTTTTTCACTTTGAAATGTAATGTAAAACTTTATGATTATATCTAGTGTTTCCAAGGCTACTAAACCAATCGGTCTTTCGAGATTTGATCTTTCTTGTGATCATGCCAATGTTACGAAGTAATGCACCGACTCTGGGTAGCTGGGGTCGGGGCGTTACAGTTGGTATCAGAGGAAGTTTAGTACAAACCTTGGAAACTAGATTTAGATAAACTCTGATTAGAGCACGTAGACCTAAGATGAACTTTGAGGATTAGTATAGAAGAACTTTCTAGAATTTTGGTATTGTAGAGATTTTGTGAGTTTTCCGAGCAATACATCCCTGTCTGGATACGAGCAGGTAGAGGCGGCTCTGGCACAGATGTACCTAGGGGTAAAACCCGAAAACACCGCTTTGAGCTAGACTCGAACGGGAACTGGTGCACGACAACGGGCCTTGCTGCACTCTTGGTTACGACACTCCCGGGGGATATGCTTAGGATAACTCTCATTTTCTTTACAAATCATTATGAAGGGTTTATGAGTATATACTTCCTCAAAGAAAACATTTTTATGATTATGGATTATATCCATAAATAGTTCAATTTATGTTAAGTGTTTTATAAGTATGGGATTATGTATTTTGATTCATAAACTGATCTAGTGTATTCCATTGTTTAGAAATGGCGCCCAGTAGAAGGAATGAGAACTCCAGAAATGCACATGATCCAAAGAGAAGGAAGGATCATATCTTTCATGGTCTTAAGCTAGAATTTATAAGAGAAATAGTCTCCCATGTATTATCATCATATGAAGAAATAATATCATGTGTTGATAAGATAAGTAAAGAGTTTACTGAGTCCTATGGCTTTGAAGGGAAGCAAGAGAAGAAAAGGATAGAAGAGAGAAAGATGGATAAAGGGAAGAGGGAAAAGAAGAATTTTCCCATATGTGGTAACTGTGGAAAGAAACACCCTGGAACTTGCCTGAAAGGAATGGGAGTTTGTTATAAGTGTGGAGGAAAAGGGCACAAAGTACATGATTGCAAGGGTAAGAAAATGGTTTCAAATGTACAATGCTTCATTTGCAAGGAGTTTGGACACTACGCGAACCTATGTCCCAGTCATCAGACTATGCCGCAAATGATGCTATTGGATAATAATCAAGTTATGATACTACCACAGATGAAGAGGAATGATTAGAGTTATTATGTTGATTATATCAATTGAGTGTTGTATCAACAATATACTTGTTATAATAATTATGGAGTATATAAGGATTGTACTGCAGTACTATTTCATTAAGGATTTGAGATGGTGTGGAACAAAGAAAAGTGACTCAATAGCAGGATAAATTTTTGGAAAATATATGGTTGAGAGAATGATAAACCATAATATAGTTCTGATACCGAGGTAGTGATTTTCGAATAATACATGATTATTTTGGAAAAATTATATTGGATATTCTTGACTACCTTGGAACTGATTAATGATTTGTATATTCCATCATTGTTGGGGTTTAAAACATTTTTGGATTGATGAAGTATATCCAGCATTCTATATGGAATAAGGGAGAATGAATGTAATCAATAAGGAATATGGTAATTCAGGATGTTTCAGTGTATTAAAAGAATACATGATGAAGGTATTCATATGCTATTACGGGGTAAAAAGGATCTGCATTATGTTTACCTTCCTTATAAATGTTGGACTGTGAGTTTGGACAGAAGTATTTTTGATAGTTCTAGTTTGGATTATTTTGGATTTCCATAAAAGGACAACCCGGAGGTCGGGCGGCAACCCGTCGCGTCCGGCAAGGCTGCGAGACTTGAACCCGCAACCGAAGGGCGACAAGGGTGTATCACCTACCACTGGCCCATGAGATGTCCTGGATTAAATAATGTAGTTTTTATTAAAAGATCATGTAGATGAATTATAAATTCGTTTATTTTGGAACCCTGTACGAATAGTATAAATAGAATTTTTTTTTTACGAGAGAAAGATGAGTTTGTGGTAGAAATTTATTAATGGAAAAAACTCTAATTATAAAGTAAGTATATCTCCTTATGATCTTATCCAATCTCATAAATAAATTCCTCAACATTAAGAAAAGGAACTTAGAACAAAAATGTTGTCCTAGATGGTACCTTAAATCATCACTAATTTATGGCTTTGGGATTGTTGGCCTTTTCATAGCCATGTTCTCTACCACTCTCCATCAGATAATTGATGGTTAGATTTTTCTTCCATATCCATATTTTCCTACATGGAACCCTAGTATGTGTTATTTTCGGTAATCTTCATACATTCCACTCTTTATTTTAAATAGTGGCCTCATTAATTCATTTTTCGATGTGAGATTTCAACTAAGATATTTTGAAACGTCAAAAATGTGTTATCCCAATACCCTATATTTTGTTGAACCAATGGTACACTTGTTTGTGATTGATGACCTCAATCACTACCTATAAATATTTAGGTTTTTCCTCCGATTATATGTCTCTAATTGCCACCAATGTTCTCCAAATCAAGATCATAATTTGGTGGTGACCCTTTCATTTCTCTTTTCCTCATATTAAGACTAAATTTTAGTAACCCAATTTCCGATGTGGGTTTTCCCACAAATATATTATCTATTTTCAACCATTTATTTTCAAAGAACAATTTCAAATTGCGAGGACGCAATTTATTGAAGGAGGGGAGAATGTAACACCCCAAGATTTCATAGTGTGTTATTTCTTCAAAATAATTCAATAACTTTCACTACACGCAACAACAAGTTCAATCGCACCATGACTTACCAAACAAGCTGTTCAAAAGATGTTATGAATAGTGTTAACTAAATTTTAAACTTTATATAATCCTTATAATTTTAGAATCCATATTATGAGTTTCTTAGATATAATGCAAGAACAAATTCATTTTCAATATTGCACTTTTATCAACTTTTAATAGTGAACCCTTTTTAAATACAATATATTAAACTTTTTGACTAAATGGGGACATCAAAAATTTAAAATGAAACATCCCAAGCTTCCACGGTACGCTTTCTTTGAATAATACAGTAGCGTGTGTTGTACGCAACTTCGAGTTCTAACACACCGTAACCAATCAAACTAGCTGTTATGAATAGTAATACCTACTTTTTGAAGTTATATATATTTTATATTTTAAAATGGACTTCATTTTTGGATTCGGAATATCAAATTTAGCCTAAGGTGAAATTTTGGTACTTTTCGGATAACTTTTATATTTTGATGAATAGTGAAAATTACTAAATTTTAATTAAAAACAACTTTTTTAATCAAAATAATTAATAGTGATAAATTGTGAATTTGAGTTGTTTTAAAGTATATTTAGAATATATTTTTACCATTTAATATAATGTTGGTCATTGGACATAATTTTACAATTAAACCGAACATAAACAAGTGTCAATCTTTTTATAGTTATTATCTCTTAAAAACACGCTTTTTGTTTTGACAGCGGGAATTAATTTTAAATTAATTTCTGCCACTTCTGTGTTTTGAATTTAGGAAAATGGATTCCATATTTGGAATCAGGATGTTCAAATTGTGTAAATAGGTAACTTTTATTTTTAGACATTTTGAATAGTTACTGTGGTAAATATTTTATTTACCATGGTTAAAGGGTAAATCCGGTAAATAAGGGTTAAAAAATAATATTATAATAATACAAAATTACCCTAAAACGTGTCCTAACCTTATTGGTGGACACATACCCGACCATGGGCATCCTTGGGTCAATTTGGGGACCCCTTGGAGCCACTTGTATGTGGTAGGGACACATTATATTAATAAAGTTAAAATAAAAATAAAAATGGCATAAGCTTACATCTTTTAGAAGAACAATTTTTACATAGGGTTATACATGTTGGATTTTCGATTATAAATATTCATTAGAAAGCTAAAAAGATTTCCTACATAATGATATTTTATTTATAATTTTTAGACATCAAATAAGTTAAATTATTAATGACACAATAATGATGCAATGTTTACATCATTAATAAATCATTTAAATAAATAAGATTATAATGATTAAAATATTATCTAAAACCTGTCCAATTCTTATTGGTTGATGTTATTTAGAATATGAGTCATCTTATCTTCGACCTCAATGATTTTTGGACCATTATAAACCGAATATAATTATATTATAAAGTAATACTTTCACTCTTTCCTAAAGAGCCCCTCCTCTTCCTTATAAAAGGAGACCACTTTTACTCATTCCTCACACCTCTCAAGCCACTTGGCTCGTCCAAACTCTGCCCAACTAAGCTCCCCACATCCTTCTCCTCCTCCTTGAAGCTTCCCCTTAGGCAGAAATCATTTCAAGAAGTCCTTTGGTTCCAACCAAAGTGAGTTACCAAAATTAAAGGTAACGATTTCTCTTAAATTATTTTCATTTATTTTGCTTCTCCAACCCCCAAAATCTTTTTATTTCCTTTCTTTTGTAACAACACCAGTATCCTCAATATACTAGGATGTTGTTATAAGAAGGATTCAAACTACACATACACACAACTCCATCTAATGGATGATGAACATAATGTTTCTGTGGATGGAAAACTAACGCCTCACGAACTGATGATTGTTCAAATACATCTTACCACATCTCATGGTGGCCATTATGATGGCACTGTAATTAAATATGATATTAATGATATATATTTTATATATAAGCTTCTGTAATTCCATTTTATTTCATTCCATTATTCGTTTCATGTTGTATATACATACGATAATTTCATTTGAGGAAGTGCGGACTACCGCCCCCTTAAAATGATATGACTCGTTCATACCACACATGGAACGTATAAAGGATGGTGTTAATGAACTTAAGTAACATATATAAAATATTATATTATACTGAAATAGTAATATACCTATGTATCATTTGGATTTGATTCTTTTAAAATAAAAAATTAAATGGAAGTAGCGTTCGTGCGTACGTACGGACTACCGTCTCCACGAACGCGATGAGATTCATCCTCCATCGTATCCATTCAAGTATAATTATCATTTAATGATTTAAAAATGATGTTTAAGGACTTGATATCATTCTGGATATGAATAAGATACAACAAACATGACTTATGTAACAAAACATATAAAGAAAATGAGTAAGTTAACACCCGAAACGACGATAATACTAAGATATTATTAATAAAGCAACATTAAAAGATCATATATGATATCATATTAATATGATTCTTGTATAATTTAATAACAATTATTTCACCATTATACAGGAGGTTAACCTACCCCAACCAAGGAAAAGTACAAGGTAAGGGTTATTTCACAATCTCTTCATTATCCGAGGTTGTATTATACGTAATAATCTACTGGGATCTCTTTATCATCCACATCCATGTTTCTTCGAAATGTATTTCAAAACATTTTTACTATTTACAAGAATATGGGTTAAAGTCATTTATACCCTTGTTTGACTTTTTATAAGAGGTTTATAAAGGAATCTTTCCGTCGTTTTCAAAACAAGGTCCTTTTTAACCTTTTCGACAGAATTGAAGTAAGAATGTTTTTTTAACTTATACGGCGGGTGCGGTTATTTTCCGCCGTTATAAAATCGTCAAAACTTCCCTTACAAGCTTATAAGAATATTTTCAAGAAAATGTTTTATTTTATATGGATCTTAAATGATTTCAAAAATAGAAAGAGATATTTCTCTAAAAAGTGTTTTGATTTCATCTATGTCAACATCCTTTGATGGATTTTAAGATTATTTGAAGTTGATTTATTATGATACAAAACTTCTATATTGTATTGAAGGTTTTGTGATATGTTTGACTGTGGATGTGCTATTTTTATACCATTCATAGTTTATGGTGAAATTATTGACATTTCGTATGCTAGTTTTAATACGAATGTCTATGTTATGTTTAAACCTTTTCATATGGGAATGCATTGGACTTAATAAGTGACGGGTGGAGCCCGCTATAGCTCCTCGATGCATCGGTAGGTCTCATGAGACAAACTAGTGTCTTGGCACAAGGCCTTGACAAAATCTTATTTGTAGTCTTGGCACGAGGCCTCGGCTATGTGGTTATGATAGTCTGGCATTATGCATTCCAACATTATGAAAGTGGTTATTGATATTGCATGTGATTATTCGATTAGTAAAATATCCATGTGAATAAGTAAATGGCATTATTTCATTTTACTTTTGCCATACTATGTTGAAGTTCAATTTTAAAAGGCTTTTGTTTTAGTAATTCATTGCCTTAAATGTTTATGATTATTTTGAATGTTCCGCTATATTGTTATCCTTACTGGGCATTTGAGCTCACCCCTTTTCTATGTTTTATTTTTCCCAGGTAGTGAAGAAGTAAATTATGAATGACTTGCAGGGATATTATGAGGGATTAATAGTGTGGATATGAAGACTTTGTTGTTGTAGTAGTTTTTCACTTTGAAATGTAATGTAAAACTTTATGATTATATCTAGTGTTTCCAAGGCTACTAAACCAATCGGTCTTTCGAGATTTGATCTTTCTTGTGATCATGCCAATGTTACGAAGTAATGCACCGACTCTGGGTAGCTGGGGTCGGGGCGTTACAGTTGGTATCAGAGGAAGTTTAGTACAAACCTTGGAAACTAGATTTAGATAAACTCTGATTAGAGCACGTAGACCTAAGATGAACTTTGAGGATTAGTATAGAAGAACTTTCTAGAATTTTGGTATTGTAGAGATTTTGTGAGTTTTCCGAGCAATACATCCCTGTCTGGATACGAGCAGGTAGAGGCGGCTCTGGCACAGATGTACCTAGGGGTAAAACCCGAAAACACCGCTTTGAGCTAGACTCGAACGGGAACTGGTGCACGACAACGGGCCTTGCTGCACTCTTGGTTACGACACTCCCGGGGGATATGCTTAGGATAACTCTCATTTTCTTTACAAATCATTATGAAGGGTTTATGAGTATATACTTCCTCAAAGAAAACATTTTTATGATTATGGATTATATCCATAAATAGTTCAATTTATGTTAAGTGTTTTATAAGTATGGGATTATGTATTTTGATTCATAAACTGATCTAGTGTATTCCATTGTTTAGAAATGGCGCCCAGTAGAAGGAATGAGAACTCCAGAAATGCACATGATCCAAAGAGAAGGAAGGATCATATCTTTCATGGTCTTAAGCTAGAATTTATAAGAGAAATAGTCTCCCATGTATTATCATCATATGAAGAAATAATATCATGTGTTGATAAGATAAGTAAAGAGTTTACTGAGTCCTATGGCTTTGAAGGGAAGCAAGAGAAGAAAAGGATAGAAGAGAGAAAGATGGATAAAGGGAAGAGGGAAAAGAAGAATTTTCCCATATGTGGTAACTGTGGAAAGAAACACCCTGGAACTTGCCTGAAAGGAATGGGAGTTTGTTATAAGTGTGGAGGAAAAGGGCACAAAGTACATGATTGCAAGGGTAAGAAAATGGTTTCAAATGTACAATGCTTCATTTGCAAGGAGTTTGGACACTACGCGAACCTATGTCCCAGTCATCAGACTATGCCGCAAATGATGCTATTGGATAATAATCAAGTTATGATACTACCACAGATGAAGAGGAATGATTAGAGTTATTATGTTGATTATATCAATTGAGTGTTGTATCAACAATATACTTGTTATAATAATTATGGAGTATATAAGGATTGTACTGCAGTACTATTTCATTAAGGATTTGAGATGGTGTGGAACAAAGAAAAGTGACTCAATAGCAGGATAAATTTTTGGAAAATATATGGTTGAGAGAATGATAAACCATAATATAGTTCTGATACCGAGGTAGTGATTTTCGAATAATACATGATTATTTTGGAAAAATTATATTGGATATTCTTGACTACCTTGGAACTGATTAATGATTTGTATATTCCATCATTGTTGGGGTTTAAAACATTTTTGGATTGATGAAGTATATCCAGCATTCTATATGGAATAAGGGAGAATGAATGTAATCAATAAGGAATATGGTAATTCAGGATGTTTCAGTGTATTAAAAGAATACATGATGAAGGTATTCATATGCTATTACGGGGTAAAAAGGATCTGCATTATGTTTACCTTCCTTATAAATGTTGGACTGTGAGTTTGGACAGAAGTATTTTTGATAGTTCTAGTTTGGATTATTTTGGATTTCCATAAAAGGACAACCCGGAGGTCGGGCGGCAACCCGTCGCGTCCGGCAAGGCTGCGAGACTTGAACCCGCAACCGAAGGGCGACAAGGGTGTATCACCTACCACTGGCCCATGAGATGTCCTGGATTAAATAATGTAGTTTTTATTAAAAGATCATGTAGATGAATTATAAATTCGTTTATTTTGGAACCCTGTACGAATAGTATAAATAGAATTTTTTTTTTACGAGAGAAAGATGAGTTTGTGGTAGAAATTTATTAATGGAAAAAACTCTAATTATAAAGTAAGTATATCTCCTTATGATCTTATCCAATCTCATAAATAAATTCCTCAACATTAAGAAAAGGAACTTAGAACAAAAATGTTGTCCTAGATGGTACCTTAAATCATCACTAATTTATGGCTTTGGGATTGTTGGCCTTTTCATAGCCATGTTCTCTACCACTCTCCATCAGATAATTGATGGTTAGATTTTTCTTCCATATCCATATTTTCCTACATGGAACCCTAGTATGTGTTATTTTCGGTAATCTTCATACATTCCACTCTTTATTTTAAATAGTGGCCTCATTAATTCATTTTTCGATGTGAGATTTCAACTAAGATATTTTGAAACGTCAAAAATGTGTTATCCCAATACCCTATATTTTGTTGAACCAATGGTACACTTGTTTGTGATTGATGACCTCAATCACTACCTATAAATATTTAGGTTTTTCCTCCGATTATATGTCTCTAATTGCCACCAATGTTCTCCTAATCAAGATCATAATTTGGTGGTGACCCTTTCATTTCTCTTTTCCTCATATTAAGACTAAATTTTAGTAACCCAATTTCCGATGTGGGTTTTCCCACAAATATATTATCTATTTTCAACCATTTATTTTCGAAGAACAATTTCAAATTGCGAGGACGCAATTTATTGAAGGAGGGGAGAATGTAACACCCCAAGATTTCATAGTGTGTTATTTCTTCAAAATAATTCAATAACTTTCACTACACGCAACAACAAGTTCAATCGCACCATAACTTACCAAACAAGCTGTTCAAAAGATGTTATGAATAGTGTTAACTAAATTTTAAACTTTATATAATCCTTATAATTTTAGAATCCATATTATGAGTTTCTTAGATATAATGCAAGAACAAATTCATTTTCAATATTGCACTTTTATCAACTTTTAATAGTGAACCCTTTTTAAATACAATATATTAAACTTTTTGACTAAATGGGGACATCAAAAATTTAAAATGAAACATCCCAAGCTTCCACGGTACGCTTTCTTTGAATAATACAGTAGCGTGTGTTGTACGCAACTTCGAGTTCTAACACACCGTAACCAATCAAACTAGCTGTTATGAATAGTAATACCTACTTTTTGAAGTTATATATATTTTATATTTTAAAATGGACTTCATTTTTGGATTCGGAATATCAAATTTAGCCTAAGGTGAAATTTTGGTACTTTTCGGATAACTTTTATATTTTGATGAATAGTGAAAATTACTAAATTTTAATTAAAAACAACTTTTTTAATCAAAATAATTAATAGTGATAAATTGTGAATTTGAGTTGTTTTAAAGTATATTTAGAATATATTTTTACCATTTAATATAATGTTGGTCATTGGACATAATTTTACAATTAAACCGAACATAAACAAGTGTCAATCTTTTTATAGTTATTATCTCTTAAAAACACGCTTTTTGTTTTGACAGCGGGAATTAATTTTAAATTAATTTCTGCCACTTCTGTGTTTTGAATTTAGGAAAATGGATTCCATATTTGGAATCAGGATGTTCAAATTGTGTAAATAGGTAACTTTTATTTTTAGACATTTTGAATAGTTACTGTGGTAAATATTTTATTTACCATGGTTAAAGGGTAAATCCGGTAAATAAGGGTTAAAAAATAATATTATAATAATACAAAATTACCCTAAAACGTGTCCTAACCTTATTGGTGGACACATACCCGACCATGGGCATCCTTGGGTCAATTTGGGGACCCCTTGGAGCCACTTGTATGTGGTAGGGACACATTATATTAATAAAGTTAAAATAAAAATAAAAATGGCATAAGCTTACATCTTTTAGAAGAACAATTTTTACATAGGGTTATACATGTTGGATTTTCGATTATAAATATTCATTAGAAAGCTAAAAAGATTTCCTACATAATGATATTTTATTTATAATTTTTAGACATCAAATAAGTTAAATTATTAATGACACAATAATGATGCAATGTTTACCTCATTAATAAATCATTTAAATAAATAAGATTATAATGATTAAAATATTATCTAAAACCTGTCCAATTCTTATTGGTTGATGTTATTTAGAATATGAGTCATCTTATCTTCGACCTCAATGATTTTTGGACCATTATAAACCGAATATAATTATATTATAAAGTAATACTTTCACTCTTTCCTAAAGAGCCCCTCCTCTTCCTTATAAAAGGAGACCACTTTTACTCATTCCTCACACCTCTCAAGCCACTTGGCTCGTCCAAACTCTGCCCAACTAAGCTCCCCACATCCTTCTCCTCCTCCTTGAAGCTTCCCCTTAGGCAGAAATCATTTCAAGAAGTCCTTTGGTTCCAACCAAAGTGAGTTACCAAAATTAAAGGTAACGATTTCTCTTAAATTATTTTCATTTATTTTGCTTCTCCAACCCCCAAAATCTTTTTATTTCCTTTATTTTGTAACAACACCAGTATCCTCAATATACTAGGATGTTGTTATAAGAAGGATTCAAACTACACATACACACAACTCCATCTAATGGATGATGAACATAATGTTTCTGTGGATGGCAAACTAACGCCTCACGAAACGATGATTGTTGAAATACATCTTACCACATCTCATGGTGGCCATTATGATGGCACTGTAATTAAATATGATATTAATGATATATATTTTATATATAAGCTTCTGTAATTCCATTTTATTTCATACCATTATTCGTTTCATGTTGTATATACATACGATAATTTCATTTGAGGAAGTGCGGACTACCGCCCCCTTAAAATGATATGACTCGTTCATACCACACATGGAACGTATAAAGGATGGTGTTAATGAACTTAAGTAACATATATAAAATATTATATTATACTGAAATAGTAATATACCTATGTATCATTTGGATTCGATTCTTTTAAAATAAAAAATTAAATGGAAGTAGCGTTCGTGCGTACGTACGGACTACCGTCTCCACGAACGCGATGAGATTCATCCTCCATCGTATCCATTCAAGTATAATTATCATTTAATGATTTAAAAATGATGTTTAAGGACTTGATATCATTCTGGATATGAATAAGATACAACAAACATGACTTATGTAACAAAACATATAAAGAAAATGAGTAAGTTAACACCCGAAACGACGATAATACTAAGATATTATTAATAAAGCAACATTAAAAGATCATATATGATATCATATTAATATGATTCTTGTATAATTTAATAACAATTATTTCACCATTATACAGGAGGTTAACCTACCCCAACCAAGGAAAAGTACAAGGTAAGGGTTATTTCACAATCTCTTCATTATCCGAGGTTGTATTATACGTAATAATCTACTGGGATCTCTTTATCATCCACATCCATGTTTCTTCGAAATGTATTTCAAAACATTTTTACTATTTACAAGAATATGGGTTAAAGTCATTTATACCCTTGTTTGACTTTTTATAAGAGGTTTATAAAGGAATCTTTCCGTCGTTTTCAAAACAAGGTCCTTTTTAACCTTTTCGACAGAATTGAAGTAAGAATGTTTTTTTAACTTATACGGCGGGTGCGGTTATTTTCCGCCGTTATAAAATCGTCAAAACTTCCCTTACAAGCTTATAAGAATATTTTCAAGAAAATGTTTTATTTTATATGGATCTTAAATGATTTCAAAAATAGAAAGAGATATTTCTCTAAAAAGTGTTTTGATTTCATCTATGTCAACATCCTTTGATGGATTTTAAGATTATTTGAAGTTGATTTATTATGATACAAAACTTCTATATTGTATTGAAGGTTTTGTGATATGTTTGACTGTGGATGTGCTATTTTTATACCATTCATAGTTTATGGTGAAATTATTGACATTTCGTATGCTAGTTTTAATACGAATGTCTATGTTATGTTTAAACCTTTTCATATGGGAATGCATTGGACTTAATAAGTGACGGGTGGAGCCCGCTATAGCTCCTCGATGCATCGGTAGGTCTCATGAGACAAACTAGTGTCTTGGCACAAGGCCTTGACAAAATCTTATTTGTAGTCTTGGCACGAGGCCTCGGCTATGTGGTTATGATAGTCTGGCATTATGCATTCCAACATTATGAAAGTGGTTATTGATATTGCATGTGATTATTCGATTAGTAGAATATCCATGTGAATAAGTAAATGGCATTATTTCATTTTACTTTTGCCATACTATGTTGAAGTTCAATTTTAAAAGGCTTTTGTTTTAGTAATTCATTGCCTTAAATGTTTATGATTATTTTGAATGTTCCGCTATATTGTTATCCTTACTGGGCATTTGAGCTCACCCCTTTTCTATGTTTTATTTTTCCCAGGTAGTGAAGAAGTAAATTATGAATGACTTGCAGGGATATTATGAGGGATTAATAGTGTGGATATGAAGACTTTGTTGTTGTAGTAGTTTTTCACTTTGAAATGTAATGTAAAACTTTATGATTATATCTAGTGTTTCCAAGGCTACTAAACCAATCGGTCTTTCGAGATTTGATCTTTCTTGTGATCATGCCAATGTTACGAAGTAATGCACCGACTCTGGGTAGCTGGGGTCGGGGCGTTACAGTTGGTATCAGAGGAAGTTTAGTACAAACCTTGGAAACTAGATTTAGATAAACTCTGATTAGAGCACGTAGACCTAAGATGAACTTTGAGGATTAGTATAGAAGAACTTTCTAGAATTTTGGTATTGTAGAGATTTTGTGAGTTTTCCGAGCAATACATCCCTGTCTGGATACGAGCAGGTAGAGGCGGCTCTGGCACAGATGTACCTAGGGGTAAAACCCGAAAACACCGCTTTGAGCTAGACTCGAACGGGAACTGGTGCACGACAACGGGCCTTGCTGCACTCTTGGTTACGACACTCCCGGGGGATATGCTTAGGATAACTCTCATTTTCTTTACAAATCATTATGAAGGGTTTATGAGTATATACTTCCTCAAAGAAAACATTTTTATGATTATGGATTATATCCATAAATAGTTCAATTTATGTTAAGTGTTTTATAAGTATGGGATTATGTATTTTGATTCATAAACTGATCTAGTGTATTCCATTGTTTAGAAATGGCGCCCAGTAGAAGGAATGAGAACTCCAGAAATGCACATGATCCAAAGAGAAGGAAGGATCATATCTTTCATGGTCTTAAGCTAGAATTTATAAGAGAAATAGTCTCCCATGTATTATCATCATATGAAGAAATAATATCATGTGTTGATAAGATAAGTAAAGAGTTTACTGAGTCCTATGGCTTTGAAGGGAAGCAAGAGAAGAAAAGGATAGAAGAGAGAAAGATGGATAAAGGGAAGAGGGAAAAGAAGAATTTTCCCATATGTGGTAACTGTGGAAAGAAACACCCTGGAACTTGCCTGAAAGGAATGGGAGTTTGTTATAAGTGTGGAGGAAAAGGGCACAAAGTACATGATTGCAAGGGTAAGAAAATGGTTTCAAATGTACAATGCTTCATTTGCAAGGAGTTTGGACACTACGCGAACCTATGTCCCAGTCATCAGACTATGCCGCAAATGATGCTATTGGATAATAATCAAGTTATGATACTACCACAGATGAAGAGGAATGATTAGAGTTATTATGTTGATTATATCAATTGAGTGTTGTATCAACAATATACTTGTTATAATAATTATGGAGTATATAAGGATTGTACTGCAGTACTATTTCATTAAGGATTTGAGATGGTGTGGAACAAAGAAAAGTGACTCAATAGCAGGATAAATTTTTGGAAAATATATGGTTGAGAGAATGATAAACCATAATATAGTTCTGATACCGAGGTAGTGATTTTCGAATAATACATGATTATTTTGGAAAAATTATATTGGATATTCTTGACTACCTTGGAACTGATTAATGATTTGTATATTCCATCATTGTTGGGGTTTAAAACATTTTTGGATTGATGAAGTATATCCAGCATTCTATATGGAATAAGGGAGAATGAATGTAATCAATAAGGAATATGGTAATTCAGGATGTTTCAGTGTATTAAAAGAATACATGATGAAGGTATTCATATGCTATTACGGGGTAAAAAGGATCTGCATTATGTTTACCTTCCTTATAAATGTTGGACTGTGAGTTTGGACAGAAGTATTTTTGATAGTTCTAGTTTGGATTATTTTGGATTTCCATAAAAGGACAACCCGGAGGTCGGGCGGCAACCCGTCGCGTCCGGCAAGGCTGCGAGACTTGAACCCGCAACCGAAGGGCGACAAGGGTGTATCACCTACCACTGGCCCATGAGATGTCCTGGATTAAATAATGTAGTTTTTATTAAAAGATCATGTAGATGAATTATAAATTCTTTTATTTTGGAACCCTGTACGAATAGTATAAATAGAATTTTTTTTTTACGAGAGAAAGATGAGTTTGTGGTAGAAATTTATTAATGGAAAAAACTCTAATTATAAAGTAAGTATATCTCCTTATGATCTTATCCAATCTCATAAATAAATTCCTCAACATTAAGAAAAGGAACTTAGAACAAAAATGTTGTCCTAGATGGTACCTTAAATCATCACTAATTTATGGCTTTGGGATTGTTGGACTTTTCATAGCCATGTTCTCTACCACTCTCCATCAGATAATTGATGGTTAGATTTTTCTTCCATATCCATATTTTCCTACATGGAACCCTAGTATGTGTTATTTTCGGTAATCTTCATACATTCCACTCTTTATTTTAAATAGTGGCCTCATTAATTCATTTTTCGATGTGAGATTTCAACTAAGATATTTTGAAACGTCAAAAATGTGTTATCCCAATACCCTATATTTTGTTGAACCAATGGTACACTTGTTTGTGATTGATGACCTCAATCACTACCTATAAATATTTAGGTTTTTCCTCCGATTATATGTCTCTAATTGCCACCAATGTTCTCCTAATCAAGATCATAATTTGGTGGTGACCCTTTCATTTCTCTTTTCCTCATATTAAGACTAAATTTTAGTAACCCAATTTCCGATGTGGGTTTTCCCACAAATATATTATCTATTTTCAACCATTTATTTTCGAAGAACAATTTCAAATTGCGAGGACGCAATTTATTGAAGGAGGGGAGAATGTAACACCCCAAGATTTCATAGTGTGTTATTTCTTCAAAATAATTCAATAACTTTCACTACACGCAACAACAAGTTCAATCGCACCATGACTTACCAAACAAGCTGTTCAAAAGATGTTATGAATAGTGTTAACTAAATTTTAAACTTTATATAATCCTTATAATTTTAGAATCCATATTATGAGTTTCTTAGATATAATGCAAGAACAAATTCATTTTCAATATTGCACTTTTATCAACTTTTAATAGTGAACCCTTTTTAAATACAATATATTAAACTTTTTGACTAAATGGGGACATCAAAAATTTAAAATGAAACATCCCAAGCTTCCACGGTACGCTTTCTTTGAATAATACAGTAGCGTGTGTTGTACGCAACTTCGAGTTCTAACACACCGTAACCAATCAAACTAGCTGTTATGAATAGTAATACCTACTTTTTGAAGTTATATATATTTTATATTTTAAAATGGACTTCATTTTTGGATTCGGAATATCAAATTTAGCCTAAGGTGAAATTTTGGTACTTTTCGGATAACTTTTATATTTTGATGAATAGTGAAAATTACTAAATTTTAATTAAAAACAACTTTTTTAATCAAAATAATTAATAGTGATAAATTGTGAATTTGAGTGGTTTTAAAGTATATTTAGAATATATTTTTACCATTTAATATAATGTTGGTCATTGGACATAATTTTACAATTAAACCGAACATAAACAAGTGTCAATCTTTTTATAGTTATTATCTCTTAAAAACACGCTTTTTGTTTTGACAGCGGGAATTAATTTTAAATTAATTTCTGCCACTTCTGTGTTTTGAATTTAGGAAAATGGATTCCATATTTGGAATCAGGATGTTCAAATTGTGTAAATAGGTAACTTTTATTTTTAGACATTTTGAATAGTTACTGTGGTAAATATTTTATTTACCATGGTTAAAGGGTAAATCCGGTAAATAAGGGTTAAAAAATAATATTATAATAATACAAAATTACCCTAAAACGTGTCCTAACCTTATTGGTGGACACATACCCGACCATGGGCATCCTTGGGTCAATTTGGGGACCCCTTGGAGCCACTTGTATGTGGTAGGGACACATTATATTAATAAAGTTAAAATAAAAATAAAAATGGCATAAGCTTACATCTTTTAGAAGAACAATTTTTACATAGGGTTATACATGTTGGATTTTCGATTATAAATATTCATTAGAAAGCTAAAAAGATTTCCTACATAATTATATTTTATTTATAACTTTTAGACATCAAATAAGTTAAATTATTAATGACACAATAATGATGCAATGTTTACCTCATTAATAAATCATTTAAATAAATAAGATTATAATGATTAAAATATTATCTAAAACCTGTCCAATTCTTATTGGTTGATGTTATTTAAAATATGAGTCATCTTATCTTCGACCTCAATGATTTTTGGACCATTATAAACCGAATATAATTATATTATAAAGTAATACTTTCACTCTTTCCTAAAGAGCCCCTCCTCTTCCTTATAAAAGGAGACCACTTTTACTCATTCCTCACACCTCTCAAGCCACTTGGCTCGTCCAAACTCTGCCCAACTAAGCTCCCCACATCCTTCTCCTCCTCCTTGAAGCTTCCCCTTAGGCAGAAATCATTTCAAGAAGTCCTTTGGTTCCAACCAAAGTGAGTTACCAAAATTAAAGGTAACGATTTCTCTTAAATTATTTTCATTTATTTTGCTTCTCCAACCCCCAAAATATTTTTATTTCCTTTATTTTGTAACAACACCAGTATCCTCAATATACTAGGATGTTGTTATAAGAAGGATTCAAACTACACATACACACAACTCCATCTAATGGATGATGAACATAATGTTTCTGTGGATGGCAAACTAACGCCTCACGAAACGATGATTGTTGAAATACATCTTACCACATCTCATGGTGGCCATTATGATGGCACTGTAATTAAATATGATATTAATGATATATATTTTATATATAAGCTTCTGTAATTCCATTTTATTTCATACCATTATTCGTTTCATGTTGTATATACATACGATAATTTCATTTGAGGAAGTGCGGACTACCGCCCCCTTAAAATGATATGACTCGTTCATACCACACATGGAACGTATAAAGGATGGTGTTAATGAACTTAAGTAACATATATAAAATATTATATTATACTGAAATAGTAATATACCTATGTATCATTTGGATTCGATTCTTTTAAAATAAAAAATTAAATGGAAGTAGCGTTCGTGCGTACGTACGGACTACCGTCTCCACGAACGCGATGAGATTCATCCTCCATCGTATCCATTCAAGTATAATTATCATTTAATGATTTAAAAATGATGTTTAAGGACTTGATATCATTCTGGATATGAATAAGATACAACAAACATGACTTATGTAACAAAACATATAAAGAAAATGAGTAAGTTAACACCCGAAACGACGATAATACTAAGATATTATTAATAAAGCAACATTAAAAGATCATATATGATATCATATTAATATGATTCTTGTATAATTTAATAACAATTATTTCACCATTATACAGGAGGTTAACCTACCCCAACCAAGGAAAAGTACAAGGTAAGGGTTATTTCACAATCTCTTCATTATCCGAGGTTGTATTATACGTAATAATCTACTGGGATCTCTTTATCATCCACATCCATGTTTCTTCGAAATGTATTTCAAAACATTTTTACTATTTACAAGAATATGGGTTAAAGTCATTTATACCCTTGTTTGACTTTTTATAAGAGGTTTATAAAGGAATCTTTCCGTCGTTTTCAAAACAAGGTCCTTTTTAACCTTTTCGACAGAATTGAAGTAAGAATGTTTTTTTAACTTATACGGCGGGTGCGGTTATTTTCCGCCGTTATAAAATCGTCAAAACTTCCCTTACAAGCTTATAAGAATATTTTCAAGAAAATGTTTTATTTTATATGGATCTTAAATGATTTCAAAAATAGAAAGAGATATTTCTCTAAAAAGTGTTTTGATTTCATCTATGTCAACATCCTTTGATGGATTTTAAGATTATTTGAAGTTGATTTATTATGATACAAAACTTCTATATTGTATTGAAGGTTTTGTGATATGTTTGACTGTGGATGTGCTATTTTTATACCATTCATAGTTTATGGTGAAATTATTGACATTTCGTATGCTAGTTTTAATACGAATGTCTATGTTATGTTTAAACCTTTTCATATGGGAATGCATTGGACTTAATAAGTGACGGGTGGAGCCCGCTATAGCTCCTCGATGCATCGGTAGGTCTCATGAGACAAACTAGTGTCTTGGCACAAGGCCTTGACAAAATCTTATTTGTAGTCTTGGCACGAGGCCTCGGCTATGTGGTTATGATAGTCTGGCATTATGCATTCCAACATTATGAAAGTGGTTATTGATATTGCATGTGATTATTCGATTAGTAGAATATCCATGTGAATAAGTAAATGGCATTATTTCATTTTACTTTTGCCATACTATGTTGAAGTTCAATTTTAAAAGGCTTTTGTTTTAGTAATTCATTGCCTTAAATGTTTATGATTATTTTGAATGTTCCGCTATATTGTTATCCTTACTGGGCATTTGAGCTCACCCCTTTTCTATGTTTTATTTTTCCCAGGTAGTGAAGAAGTAAATTATGAATGACTTGCAGGGATATTATGAGGGATTAATAGTGTGGATATGAAGACTTTGTTGTTGTAGTAGTTTTTCACTTTGAAATGTAATGTAAAACTTTATGATTATATCTAGTGTTTCCAAGGCTACTAAACCAATCGGTCTTTCGAGATTTGATCTTTCTTGTGATCATGCCAATGTTACGAAGTAATGCACCGACTCTGGGTAGCTGGGGTCGGGGCGTTACAGTTGGTATCAGAGGAAGTTTAGTACAAACCTTGGAAACTAGATTTAGATAAACTCTGATTAGAGCACGTAGACCTAAGATGAACTTTGAGGATTAGTATAGAAGAACTTTCTAGAATTTTGGTATTGTAGAGATTTTGTGAGTTTTCCGAGCAATACATCCCTGTCTGGATACGAGCAGGTAGAGGCGGCTCTGGCACAGATGTACCTAGGGGTAAAACCCGAAAACACCGCTTTGAGCTAGACTCGAACGGGAACTGGTGCACGACAACGGGCCTTGCTGCACTCTTGGTTACGACACTCCCGGGGGATATGCTTAGGATAACTCTCATTTTCTTTACAAATCATTATGAAGGGTTTATGAGTATATACTTCCTCAAAGAAAACATTTTTATGATTATGGATTATATCCATAAATAGTTCAATTTATGTTAAGTGTTTTATAAGTATGGGATTATGTATTTTGATTCATAAACTGATCTAGTGTATTCCATTGTTTAGAAATGGCGCCCAGTAGAAGGAATGAGAACTCCAGAAATGCACATGATCCAAAGAGAAGGAAGGATCATATCTTTCATGGTCTTAAGCTAGAATTTATAAGAGAAATAGTCTCCCATGTATTATCATCATATGAAGAAATAATATCATGTGTTGATAAGATAAGTAAAGAGTTTACTGAGTCCTATGGCTTTGAAGGGAAGCAAGAGAAGAAAAGGATAGAAGAGAGAAAGATGGATAAAGGGAAGAGGGAAAAGAAGAATTTTCCCATATGTGGTAACTGTGGAAAGAAACACCCTGGAACTTGCCTGAAAGGAATGGGAGTTTGTTATAAGTGTGGAGGAAAAGGGCACAAAGTACATGATTGCAAGGGTAAGAAAATGGTTTCAAATGTACAATGCTTCATTTGCAAGGAGTTTGGACACTACGCGAACCTATGTCCCAGTCATCAGACTATGCCGCAAATGATGCTATTGGATAATAATCAAGTTATGATACTACCACAGATGAAGAGGAATGATTAGAGTTATTATGTTGATTATATCAATTGAGTGTTGTATCAACAATATACTTGTTATAATAATTATGGAGTATATAAGGATTGTACTGCAGTACTATTTCATTAAGGATTTGAGATGGTGTGGAACAAAGAAAAGTGACTCAATAGTAGGATAAATTTTTGGAAAATATATGGTTGAGAGAATGATAAACCATAATATAGTTCTGATACCGAGGTAGTGATTTTCGAATAATACATGATTATTTTGGAAAAATTATATTGGATATTCTTGACTACCTTGGAACTGATTAATGATTTGTATATTCCATCATTGTTGGGGTTTAAAACATTTTTGGATTGATGAAGTATATCCAGCATTCTATATGGAATAAGGGAGAATGAATGTAATCAATAAGGAATATGGTAATTCAGGATGTTTCAGTGTATTAAAAGAATACATGATGAAGGTATTCATATGCTATTACGGGGTAAAAAGGATCTGCATTATGTTTACCTTCCTTATAAATGTTGGACTGTGAGTTTGGACAGAAGTATTTTTGATAGTTCTAGTTTGGATTATTTTGGATTTCCATAAAAGGACAACCCGGAGGTCGGGCGGCAACCCGTCGCGTCCGGCAAGGCTGCGAGACTTGAACCCGCAACCGAAGGGCGACAAGGGTGTATCACCTACCACTGGCCCATGAGATGTCCTGGATTAAATAATGTAGTTTTTATTAAAAGATCATGTAGATGAATTATAAATTCGTTTATTTTGGAACCCTGTACGAATAGTATAAATAGAATTTTTTTTTACGAGAGAAAGATGATTTTGTGGTAGAAATTTATTAATGGAAAAAACTCTAATTATAAAGTAAGTATATCTCCTTATGATCTTATCCAATCTCATAAATAAATTCCTCAACATTAAGAAAAGGAACTTAGAACAAAAATGTTGTCCTAGATGGTACCTTAAATCATCACTAATTTATGGCTTTGGGATTGTTGGACTTTTCATAGCCATGTTCTCTACCACTCTCCATCAGATAATTGATGGTTAGATTTTTCTTCCATATCCATATTTTCCTACATGGAACCCTAGTATGTGTTATTTTCGGTAATCTTCATACATTCCACTCTTTATTTTAAATAGTGGCCTCATTAATTCATTTTTCGATGTGAGATTTCAACTAAGATATTTTGAAACGTCAAAAATGTGTTATCCCAATACCCTATATTTTGTTGAACCAATGGTACACTTGTTTGTGATTGATGACCTCAATCACTACCTATAAATATTTAGGTTTTTCCTCCGATTATATGTCTCTAATTGC
This sequence comes from Viscum album, assembly GCA_963277665.1. Taxonomy (NCBI): domain Eukaryota; kingdom Viridiplantae; phylum Streptophyta; class Magnoliopsida; order Santalales; family Viscaceae; genus Viscum; species Viscum album. The sequence goes on from OY728161.1 coordinate 1,557,136,349, forward strand.
CACCAATGTTCTCCTAATCAAGATCATAATTTGGTGGTGACCCTTTCATTTCTCTTTTCCTCATATTAAGACTAAATTTTAGTAACCCAATTTCCGATGTGGGTTTTCCCACAAATATATTATCTATTTTCAACCATTTATTTTCGAAGAACAATTTCAAATTGCGAGGACGCAATTTATTGAAGGAGGGGAGAATGTAACACCCCAAGATTTCATAGTGTGTTATTTCTTCAAAATAATTCAATAACTTTCACTACACGCAACAACAAGTTCAATCGCACCATGACTTACCAAACAAGCTGTTCAAAAGATGTTATGAATAGTGTTAACTAAATTTTAAACTTTATATAATCCTTATAATTTTAGAATCCATATTATGAGTTTCTTAGATATAATGCAAGAACAAATTCATTTTCAATATTGCACTTTTATCAACTTTTAATAGTGAACCCTTTTTAAATACAATATATTAAACTTTTTGACTAAATGGGGACATCAAAAATTTAAAATGAAACATCCCAAGCTTCCACGGTACGCTTTCTTTGAATAATACAGTAGCGTGTGTTGTACGCAACTTCGAGTTCTAACACACCGTAACCAATCAAACTAGCTGTTATGAATAGTAATACCTACTTTTTGAAGTTATATATATTTTATATTTTAAAATGGACTTCATTTTTGGATTCGGAATATCAAATTTAGCCTAAGGTGAAATTTTGGTACTTTTCGGATAACTTTTATATTTTGATGAATAGTGAAAATTACTAAATTTTAATTAAAAACAACTTTTTTAATCAAAATAATTAATAGTGATAAATTGTGAATTTGAGTGGTTTTAAAGTATATTTAGAATATATTTTTACCATTTAATATAATGTTGGTCATTGGACATAATTTTACAATTAAACCGAACATAAACAAGTGTCAATCTTTTTATAGTTATTATCTCTTAAAAACACGCTTTTTGTTTTGATAGTGGGAATTAATTTTAAATTAATTTCTGCCACTTCTGTGTTTTGAATTTAGGAAAATGGATTCCATATTTGGAATCAGGATGTTCAAATTGTGTAAATAGGTAACTTTTATTTTTAGACATTTTGAATAGTTACTGTGGTAAATATTTTATTTACCATGGTTAAAGGGTAAATCCGGTAAATAAGGGTTAAAAAATAATATTATAATAATACAAAATTACCCTAAAACGTGTCCTAACCTTATTGGTGGACACATACCCGACCATGGGCATCCTTGGGTCAATTTGGGGACCCCTTGGAGCCACTTGTATGTGGTAGGGACACATTATATTAATAAAGTTAAAATAAAAATAAAAATGGCATAAGCTTACATCTTTTAGAAGAACAATTTTTACATAGGGTTATACATGTTGGATTTTCGATTATAAATATTCATTAGAAAGCTAAAAAGATTTCCTACATAATTATATTTTATTTATAACTTTTAGACATCAAATAAGTTAAATTATTAATGACACAATAATGATGCAATGTTTACCTCATTAATAAATCATTTAAATAAATAAGATTATAATGATTAAAATATTATCTAAAACCTGTCCAATTCTTATTGGTTGATGTTATTTATAATATGAGTCATCTTATCTTTGACCTCAATGATTTTTGGACCATTATAAACCGAATATAATTATATTATAAAGTAATACTTTCACTCTTTCCTAAAGAACCCCTCCTCTCCCTTATAAAAGGAGACCACTTCTACTCATTCCTCACACCTCTCAAGCCACTTGTCTCGTCCAAACTCTGCCCAACTAAGCTCCCCACATCCTTCTCCTCCTCCTTGAAGCTTCCCCTTAGGCAGAAAGCATTTCAAGAAGTCCTTTGGTTCCAACCAAAGTGAGTTACCAAAATTAAAGGTAACGATTTCTCTTAAATTATTTTCATTTATTTTGCTTCTCCAACCCCCAAAATATTTTTATTTCCTTTCTTTTGTAACAACACCAGTATCCTCAATATACTAGGATGTTGTTATAAGAAGGATTCAAACTACACATACACACAACTCCATCTAATGGATGATGAACATAATGTTTCTGTGGATGGCAAACTAACGCCTCACGAAACGATGATTGTTCAAATACATCTTACCACCTCTCATGGTGGCCATTATGATGGCACTATAATTAAATATGATATTAATGATATATATTTTATATATAAGCTTCTGTAATTCCATTTTATTTCATACCATTATTCGTTTCATGTTGTATATATATACGATAATTTCATTTGAGGAAGTGCGGACTACCGCCCCCTTAAAATGATATGACTCGTTCATACCACACATGGAACGTATAAAGGATGGTGTTAATGAAGTTAAGTAACATATATAAAATATTATATTATACTGAAATAGTAATATACCTATGTATCATTTGGATTCGATTCTTTTAAAATAAAAAATTAAATGGAAGTAGCGTTCGTGCGTACGTACGGACTACCGTCTCCACGAATGCGATGAGATTCATCCTCCATCGTATCCATTCAAGTATAATTATCATTTAATGATTTAAAAATGATGTTTAAGGACTTGATATCATTCTGGATATGAATAAGATACAACAAACATGACTTATGTAACAAAACATATAAAGAAAATGAGTAAGTTAACACCCGAAACGACGATAATACTAAGATAGTATTAATAAAGCAACATTAAAAGATCATATATGATATCATATTAATATGATTCTTATATAATTTAATAACAATTATTTCACCATTATACAGGAGGTTAACCTACCCCAACCAAGGAAAAGTACAAGGTAAGGGTTATTTCACAATCTCTTCATTATCCGAGGTTGTATTATACGTAATAATCTACTGGGATCTCTTTATCATCCACATCCATGTTTCTTAGAAATGTATTTCAAAACATTTTTACTATTTACAAGAATATGGGTTAAAGTCATTTATACCCTTGTTTGACTTTTTATAAGAGGTTTATAAAGGAATCTTTCCGTCGTTTTCAAAACAAGGTCCTTTTTAACCTTTTCGACAGAATTGAAGTAAGAATGTTTTTTTTAACTTATACGGCGGGTGCGGTTATTTTCTGCCGTTATAAAATCATCAAAACTTCCCTTACAAGCTTATAAGAATATTTTCAAGAAAATGTTTTATTTTATATGGATCTTAAATGATTTCAAAAATAGAAAGAGATATTTCTCTAAAAAGTGTTTTGATTTCATCTATGTCAACATCCTTTGATGGATTTTAAGATTATTTGAAGTTGATTTATTATGATACAAAACTTCTATATTTTATTGAAGGTTTTGTGATATGTTTGACTGTGGATGTGCTATTTTTATACCATTCATAGTTTATGGTGAAATTATTGACATTTCGTATGCTAGTTTTAATACGAATGTTTATGTTATGTTTAAACCTTTTCATATGGGAATGCATTGGACTTAATAAGTGACGGGTGGAGCCCGCTATAGCTCCTCGATGCATCGGTAGGTCTCATGAGACAAACTAGTGTCTTGGCACAAGGCCTTGACAAAATATTATTTGTAGTCTTGGCACGAGGCCTTGGCTATGTGGTTATGATAGTCTGGCATTATGCATTCCAACATTATGAAAGTGGTTATTGATATTGCATGTTATTATTCGATTAGTAGAATATCCATGTGAATAAGTAAATGGCATTATTTCATTTTACTTTTGCCATACTATGTTGAAGTTCAATTTTAAAAGGCTTTTGTTTTAGTAATTCATTGCCTTAAATGTTTATGATTATTTTGAATGTTCCGCTATATTGTTATCCTTACTGGGCATTTGAGCTCACCCCTTTTCTATGTTTTATTTTTCCCAGGTAGTGAAGAAGTAAATTATGAATGACTTGCAGGGATATTATGAGGGATTAATAGTGTGGATATGAAGACTTTGTTGTTGTAGTAGTTTTTCACTTTGAAATGTAATGTAAAACTTTATGATTATATCTAGTGTTTCCAAGGCTACTAAACCAATCGGTCTTTCGAGATTTGATCTTTCTTGTGATCATGCCAATGTTACGAAGTAATGCACCGACTCTGGGTAGCTGGGGTCGGGGCGTTACATCATCTGTAGGTAATGGTACTCAAGCTGATCTATCTATAATATCTTGTATAGTGACCCTCTGATTCTCTACTTCTAATTGTTGATGATGAACTGTGTCTCATATACAATATACCAACCCATATGCAACTATATGATGTTGAGGATCATAAACATACAACTCGAAATAAGTAGGTTGCTATGGTAGAGGAGTAGGATAAAAAATGGGGTCCATAGGCTGAGGTGGGGGAGTGGGAGCTACTGGAAGAGGTGGAGGATAAATAATGGGGTCTGCAGGGGGAGGTGGAGGAGTGGGAGATACAGTCTGAAATTGTCTTTGCATGTCTGCAAACATAGAATGTACTGACGCTATAATGTTTTCCTCAATCATCGCATTAATATTATAAACTTTAGCCTCTAAGGATTTTATTTTTTTTATAAACACCTTCAACATTAGAAGTTGAAGAACGTGGCAACACTTTTCTTATCGATACACCTGCCGGATATCCTCGTACACGATCAGGATGTTCGGGCTTTCCCAATGTTGCAAATAAAATATCTTGACTCCCAGCAGCCATAAATACCCCCTGTGAGCTCTTCTCCTCAAGAGAGTCATGTATTAATTAATTTAACATTTCTATAATGATTGAAATTATATGAAAAAAATAGTTAACTTAAATAAATAAAATAGATGTCTTACAATCCTCTCAGCTACGATTCTCGATTCTTTTGAAATATATTTCCCTTTTTTCCCATCTGATCCCTCTTCCATTTTTCATGTCTAGATGGAGGGGGTGGAGGGGCCACCTCTCCAGATCTTGAAGACTCAACTCTTAGTTTTTTTTATTTTTTCTGCCATCATTTTTACTTCCAAAAATGCATACCCTCCCTGAGATAAACTATGAGGGTATACATTTTTAGATTTGATCTTCAGATGATATTTCCTTGTTTGTTATAAATTAAGAATAATAAATCATTAACAAAGCATTAATAAGATCATTTATATAAGAAAGCTTATAAAATTTTACATTTCCCTTACCAAAAATGACTCTTTTCTTCTACTTTCAACAAACTATCTCCATGTGTCTTCATCTATAAAAGGATATATACGACATGGATTGTCATGACTCCTATGACCAAAAATGAAATTATATGAGAGGGTTGATTTGAAATCCCTCCATCTCATGGCATCCATCGATAATCATTTCTTCTTGACTCCTCTAGTGTCAGGAATATCAAATTCCATCTGATAAAGAAGAGGTTAAACATATTATATATACTAGAAACATTTAAAGAATAGGAAAACAATAGCCAAATATCTTACCAAAATTGTCTCCCACAACTGAGAGATTATCGCTTTATCCACACTTCTCCAGTCATCATAAAAAATGCTTACTTTTCTCTTACCATGAGTTGATACAAAACTCTTAAAATCTTTTGTATTTGGACCTCTAGGAATATCATCCTCAACAAAATCAACGAGTATCCTCTGATCCTGCGTACGGGAAAGTGATAATTTTTTTAAACATGTGCACCCATGTTTACCAAATATTAAACTCTTTGTCCTTATAGGAGCACATGAGGAAGATTGTGGAACATCAAGAGGAGTATGTGAATGTTCCTCCCCAGAGGTATGACCAATATGCTCATCTCCAGAATCATGTGGTTGATCAACTGATTGATCTGTCATTATCCTTCAAATCAAAAAAACAAACATTAGTTCACAAATATACAAATTCAAATATTTTAATACTACTGTAATCAGAAAATAGAAAATTGTACTAAGTTACGTAATAGTAAACATGGTTAATATGGTAAGCATGTTAAACAATGGTAAAGATAGTAAAGATGGTCAAGATGGTAAACATGGTAAACATGGTAAACCTAGAGAACCTGGTAAATATGGTAAAGTAATTGTCACTAAACAAAAATAATAGATATATAATTTATTTAATGGTAAACATGATAAAGTAAACTAAACAAACTTAAAACAAACAAAAACTTATACTTATTTTGTTTTAATACATTTTTTAATAAAGAAAAAACTCACAATATCTAACATTTTATGAAAAAAATAAATGTAAACAAGAAATAAAAAAATGTTACCTGTAATTTTAGGAATGTAAAAATGGATTTTTTTTTTCCAAATTCCTTTTTCATGATCGTTCCTTATGGAACAAACCATTTCTTCAACATGCTCATCATTATGTTCTGTTAATCTTTCCATGGAAGTAGGGATCTCACATAAAACAGCATCTTCATCAAGTTCATCCTCACCAACATATTGTTTTTTCCCTTGTAAAACAATAGCCCACTTAATATCTGATTGATCTACTACATAGAAAATTTGTTTCGCATGTGTTTCCATTATAAAAGAATCAGTTATGTCTTCCAATCTATTCATATTAACAAGTGTCATTCCAAATTCATCGTGTATGGTAGTATTGTTACCGATAAACCATTTACAGTTAAAAATATGAACTTTAATTTTAAAGTAATCAACCTCCCATATGTCTTCAATCACTCTATAATATGCACTTGATGCATAAATTGGGTTTTTGTCTCTAACACTCGAAAAATGCATTACATCTGCAAACACCAATACACCACTATTCTTAACTGCACTTCTATTGTCCTGATCTTTCATATGAAATGTATATCCATTAATGTCATAACCGGACCATGTTATCACATTTAAACATGGACCACCCACTATCCATTTTAATGTCTCTGATACATTTGATCTACCAATCAAGGTCTTTTTAAACCATGACAAAAATGTTTTGTTGTGCTCATTCAAAATCCACATTTCTTTCTTATTTGGATGACATTATTTCAACTCATTTATATGCAATGTGATATATGGTTGAGTATAAGCTATGTTATTCAATATGTATGATTATAACTTCTTCATCTGTTCAGCTAACAATGATTTGACTTTCAATCCATGAATCCCCTTTCCCTCATTATTAACTCGTTCATAGCGAGATGGAGGCAAACCTATGTGTTGCGCCGCAACCAAATAGCTTGTAAAAAACTATGCAACCTTCTCAGAAATATACTTTTCAATAATGGAGACTTCAGTTTGATATAGATTATTAACATACCCCTTCAATATTTTCATATACCTTTCAAAAGGATACATCCAACGAAGATATACAGGTCCATAAAGAATTATTTCTCGAACCATATGAATCATTAAAAGCACCATTATATCAAAAAAAGTTGGAGGAAAATACATTTCCAATTGAAAAAGTATAAAAATTGCATCCTTTTCCAAAATGTTCAAAGCATTCACATCAATCTCCTTATTACAAATTGAATTGAAAAAATAACACAACTTCCTTATATTCTTTCTGACACGGATGGGCAATATTCCACACAATGAAACTGGTAGAAGTTGTTGCATCATAACGTGACAATCATGAGATTTCATACCTATCAACTTCATGTCCTTCAATGAGACAAAAATTTTTTACATTTTAAGAATAACCTTGAGGAACTTTGATATCATGAAGACACTGAACAAAGCTAATTTTCTCCCTCTACGATAATGTATGACAAGCCAGGAAAAGAAATGTTTGTCTTACATTAGGAGTGGGAGCTAACTCCAAACGTATTCCCATTGATAGTAAGTCTAATATTGCATTCAACCAATATTTTTTCATTCCTTCAATATCTAAAAATGTTCCAATAAAAAAATCACAGATATTCTTCTCCATGTGTATGACATCAATATTATGTTTAACTTCATGATATCTCCAATATGGTAGCCCAAAAAATATTGACCTTTTCTTCCAAATATGTCTATCATTACCATATTTTTGTGTCTTTCCCAATGTCACATCAAGGTTTTTCACCCTCTCAAAATAAAGAGCTGGGGATAATGGTTTTGGAGTAATATAAAATTATTGTGCGCCATTGAATGCCTTTTTTAGTCTTCTATAAGAGTGATCCATAGGCAAAAACTTTCGATGACCCATGTACACTGTTTTCCTCCCATGATGCAATTGAAAATATGACGTCTGTTGTTCGCAAATTGGACATGATTTATGCCCTTTAACACTATATCCAGAAAAATTTCCATATGCTAGGAAGTCATTTATAGTGAAAAAAATCACTACATGCAGTTGAAAATATTCCATTTTATAAGAATCATACACCTTAATACCATCCACCCATAAAAGTTTCAAATCATCAATCAACGGTGACAAGTAAACATCAATATCATTGTCGGGTTTCTTCAGACCAGAGATCATTATACTCAACATGAAATATTTTCGCTTCATACAAACTTCAGGAGAGAGGTTTTAAATTACCAATAAAATAGGCCATGAACTATGTGTGCTACTGAGGGTTTGGTATAGATTCATTACATCTGTGCACAACCCTAGTCTGAGATTTCTAATTTCATTTCCAAATGTAGAATACTGCTCATCAATTTTCTTCCATTGTGGAAAATCAGCTGGATGGAGTATTTTTTTCACCACATAACTGTTAGGAGGAGAAAGAAAGGAAGTGATGGCAAGAGGGGGGGTGAATTGCCTTTTAAAAAATGATTAACAAATTAAAAATCAAAGTTGAAAGTGCAGCGGAAATAAAGAGGCAAGACACAAGAATTGATAACGGAGTTCGGCCAAAAACCCGACCTACGTCTCCGCTCCCAACTCAACCGTTGGGAGATTCTACCGCTTGCTTTTCAATGGTTTTAGCAAAAAACCCACTAGGCTTTGAGGTAGCACTAGAACCTATTACAGCTTGCTTTTGGTGGTTAAGAAAGAACCCACTTGCTTTTAATGGTTGAGCAAGAACCCACTAGCCTTCTTACAGGTGAAGGCTAGCTCACCTATGACACAAGCCTTTTAAAAGGAAAGGCTTGAAGAAACCTCTTCACACCTTAGTGGTGATGTGAAACCCAAAAGAAAGAGGGATGAGAAAAGGTGTTGGGGTTTGTAGGCACAAACCCAAATTTAAAGCTCAAAATAAATAAACAATAAAAACTGTATATGAGAAGAAGCCTTGGGCGCCTTTGAATGATTGGAGATGTTGAAGGCCGCTTCCAAGCTTCTTTGGTGGAGCTCCTTGGATGTGGAAGTTGTTGGAGCACTTGAGGTTCCTTTGAAGGAAGTCGCCGGAGGTTGGCCAATTGATACAAAATATGTCTGTTGGCTTCGTATATGATCCGGTGGGTGTCCGGGGCTTCCTTGGCCTTTATTTATAGGCAAGGAACCCTTTGGGAGTCTTCGGAGCCGTTGTAAAGGGCCTCGGAGCCGTTGGAGGCCAAATGGGAGTTGACTGGTCAAAGCCAACGGCTAGTTTGACTGGGCTACCGGCTGGCCGGTGCAGGGCCACCGGCTGGCCGGTGCCTTGGATGTTGAGAAGGCCTTCTGCCCAGGTAGCACCAGCTGACCGGTGACAGAGCCACCGGCTGGCCGGTGGTGAGGCAATAGCCATCACTGTTGAATCAGGTTGCCACCGGCTGGCCGGTGACAGAGCCACCGGCTGACCGGTGGAACCTGGCAGTGGGCAATGCCTCTGCCAGGTCCACCGGCTGGCCGGTGCTATCACACCGGTTGGCCGGTGGACTGAATTTCAGTCCACTTCTTGTCCATTCTTGGGCCAACTTCTTGGCAACCTTGTGCCTATCATAAAAAACACTTCAAACAATATTAGACAAATAATAAGGTGATTGTGATCATGAAAATCAAACAACGAGGGGAACGAGAGGTACAACAATCTCCCCCTATTTTGATGATCACAATCACCAAAACAATAAATGTAAAGTACTGAAATTAAAGACATTCTTAAAGGATAGTTTGAAAATAAATCAAAGCATGATAGAAAAGATTCTCCCCCAATCAATCAAGAAATTTCTCCCCCTTTGTGATTATCAAAATAGCGTGGGGCATAAAAATTTGATTGAGGGAAAGGGTTTGAAAAACTAGATATGAGAATTGAAAAATCAATTGAGATTTTTGAAATTGAAATGAAAATTTGAATAACAGTTTGAATTGAAAGTTTTGAATCAAAAACCAATTGAAATTTGAAATTTGAAACCAAATGAAATTTTTGAAATTGAGAGTTTTGAAAAAAAAATGAATTGAAAATTTAAATTGAAAAATGAATCGAAAGAGATTTTTGAATTTAAGAAAATTTCTCCCCCTAAATAAAACAAAAGATCATCAGGGAAACGAAACTATTTTTGGCCCGGAGAGACTCGCCAAAAGGGATTTTTCAATCCAAATTTGTTTCATGGCGGGTCTTCTCCTATAAAACTCGTCCGAATAAAAAATAGATTTGGGTTGACCATACCGGGCATTTTTGCAATCACACTCATAAATGAGGTGCCCGGGTTTCTTACAATAATTACAAAATTTAAAACTAGAGCTCCCCCTTACAAAAATAGTAGGAGCATGGGAGGAGGAGGCTTGGTTGGTATAGCCAAGTCCTTGAGTGGTCCTAGAAACCCTTTGAGAGCCCAATAATTTGGTCAAATTTTGTTCACCTTGGGTGAACTTGGCTAAGGATTCTCTAAGGTCCTTGATGGTTGATTCCAAAGAATCAACATTTGGGAAATTTTGGATTTTTAGGGAGAGTTCCTCCTTCTCTTTGAGAAGTTGTTCTTTTTTGGAGGAAAGTTTTTTGAAATTCTTTTTCAAAGAAACAAATTTAGAAGAAAGTTCATGAAAACCATTTTCTAATTGGTCTCTAGCATGTTGGAGTTCTTCATATGATAAATGATTAAAAGAATTAGAAGAACTAGAGGAGGAAGAAGAGGAAGAGGATGATGATACCTCATGTTTTGCCATTAGGCATTTTGTACCTTGGTCGCTTGAGGAGGAGGAGGAGGAGGATGATGAGGTGTCACTCCATGTCGCCTTGAGGACCTTTTGCTTTCCTTTTTCCTTTTGCGTGGCCCGTTTTTTGTTGAGTGGGCAATCGGGCTTGTAATGCCCTTTTTGGCCGCACCCGTAGCATTTTACCTTGGGCTCAGATCTTGCGGTGGGTTCTTGCTTTCGCGCCTTGCGAGATTTCTTCTTCTTCTTGTGCTTCTTCATAAATTTGTGCATTTGGTGGGCGAGATTCTCCATTTCCGAGTCGCCGCTTGATGATGAAGAAGATGAAGATGATGATGATGAGGAGGAGCTTACTTCTTTTTGTACCTTGAGGGCGATGTTCTTTGGTGTCTTGATTGGTGTGCCCTCCTTTTGAGCTTGCCTCCTCATCGTGATCTCGTACGTCATTAGGGATCCGATGAGCTCTTCGACCGGCATGTTCTTTACATCCTTAGCTTCTTGGATAGCCGTCACCTTAGGTGCCCATGAGCTCGGAAGGACCCATAGAATCTTCTTGACCATTGCTTCAGCTGAAACATCATCACCAAGAGATTTTCTACCATTGCAAACGTCAGTGAAGCGTGTAAACATTTCAGAAATAGACTCATTTGGATGCATTGAAAAAGATTCAAAGTCTTGTCTATACATATCTAATCTAGTATCTTTGACTTTATTAGTGCCTTCATGGGTCACTTCTAAAAGCTTCCAAATTTCATGTGAAGTGGTGCAAGTGGATACACGATTAAATTCATTTCTATCTAACCCGCAATGAAGAGCATTCATGGCTTTGCCATCAAGCTCAAAATTCTTAATATCAGCGGGGGTCCATTTGGATTCGTCGGGGGAAGACAAAGAATAACCTTGCATGACAATTTTGTAAATGGGATAACCTATACTTCTAAGAAAAGTGGTCATGCGGGTTTTCCAATATGTGTAGTCGGTTCCATCAAAAAATGGATCACGACCCAAAGAAAAGCCTTCGGGGGCGAAAGAGGTTGAAGCCATCAAAAAAAAGATCTTGAATTTGAAACCGGTTAGGGTATTACTCAAATTCTTCCTCTGATACCAATTGTTAGGAGGATAAAGAAAGGAAGTGATGGCAAGAGGGGGGGTGAATTGCCTTTTAAAAAATGATTAACAAATTAAAAATCAAAGTTGAAAGTGCAGCAGAAATAAAGAGGCAAGACACAAGAATTGATAACGGAGTTCGGCCAAAAACCCGGCCTACGTCTCCGCTCCCAACTCAACCGTTGGGAGATTCTACCGCTTGCTTTTCAATGGTTTTAGCAAGAAACCCACTAGGATTTGAGGTAGCACTAGAACCTATTACAGCTTGCTTTTGGTGGTTAAGCAAGAACCCACTTGCTTTTAATGGTTGAGCAAGAACCCACTAGCCTTCTTACAGGTGAAGGCTAGCTCACCTATGACACATGCCTTTTAAAAGGAAAGGCTTGAAGAAACCTCTTCACACCTTAGTGGTGATGTGAAACCCAAAAGAAAGAGGGATGAGAAAAGGTGTTGGGGTTTGTAGGCACAAACCCAAATTTAAAGCTCAAAATAAATAAACAATAAAAACCGTATATGAGAAGAAGCCTTGGGCGCCTTTGAATGATTGGAGATGTTGAAGGCCGCTTCCAAGCTTCTTTGGTGGAGCTCCTTGGATGTGGAAGTTGTTGGAGCACTTGAGGTTCCTTTGAAGGAAGTCGCCGGAGGTTGGCCAATTGATACAAAATATGTCTGTTGGCTTCGTATATGATCCGGTGGGTGTCCGGGGCTTCCTTGGCCTTTATTTATAAGAAAGGAACCCTTTGGGAGTCTTCAGAGCCGTTGTAAAGGGCCTCAGAGCCGTTGGAGGCCAAATGGGAGTTGACTGGTCAAAGCCAACGGCTAGTTTGACTGGGCTACCGGCTGGCCGGTGCAGGGCCACCGGCTGGCCGGTGCCTTGGATGTTGAGAAGGCCTTCTTCCCAGGCAGCACCGGCTGACCGGTGACAGAGCCACCGGCTGGCCGGTGGTGAGGCAGTAGCCATCACTGTTGAATCAGGTTGCCACCGGCTGGCCGGTGACAGAGCCACCGGCTGACCGGTGGAACCTGGCAGTGGGCAATGCCTCTGCCAGGTCCACCGGCTGGCCGGTGCTATCACACCGGTTGGCCGGTGGACTGAATTTCAGTCCACTTCTTGTCCATTCTTGGGCCAACTTCTTGGCAACCTTGTGCCTATCATAAAAAACACTTCAAACAATATTAGAAAAATAATAAGGTGATTGTGATCATGAAAATCAAACAACGAGGGGAACGAGAGGTACAACAATAACCGCTCATCAGCATGCCATCTTAACCTTTTTTCATCATGTGAATTAGAAAATAAACGTTTGAAATGATGAATTATAGGAAGATAACAAAATACCTTTGAAGGGATCTTTGTAATCTATACATCATCCTGTGATTTTTCTTTCACCTTATACCGTGATGTCCCACATTTAGGAAACTCTGACAGAAATTCATATTCCTTCCTATATATCATACAGTCATTTGGATAAGCATGTATTTTATTGTATCCAAATCCCATTGGGCATAATATTTTCTTGGCCTTATAATGTGAATCTGGAAGATTGTTATCTTTTGGAAGAATGTATTTCATCAATTGTAGCAGCTCTGTAAAACTTCTGTTACTCCATCCATGTTTCACCTTAAAGTTAATCAATCTTAACACCACTGAAAAAACCTTAAAATCTGTACAACCAGAATATAATGGTTTTTCAACATCACCATATAGATGCGAAACTGTCGGTTCAATCTCAATTTGTTCTGATGCAATATCGCGAATCATTTCTTCAATTCCATCAGAGTTACCATCTTGTGAATCATTATCATCAGTGAAATTCCGTCCAGTTTCACCATGCCAAATCCAAGGTCTGTAACTCATATTAAAACCGTAAAAAATCTGATGATCTTTTATCTCTCTACTTTTCAACTTCTTTATATTCAAACATTTTAGGCATGGACAGAAAAAAATGTCACTACTTGGAACATTTCATTTAGCAAATTCAAAAAAGGCATCATCACCTTCCTCATATCCATTGCTCATTCGATGTTTCGTAATCCAAATTTGACTCATTATTATCTATAAAAAATATCAAAATTATAAATCTTTTTAAGATAATACAAATATATGTTTATATGAAAAAATCATAATTTGAATGTAAAAAAATTTTGAAATATAAAACAAATCTATGCGTATTTAAAAAAATATGCTTGAATATGATTTTAAAAAGAAAATATAGTTAGATATAATAGTTTTAAATTCCATGGAATCAAAGAAAACCATGGGTCCTCCAATGCTTGATAGAAAATTGGAGAAAATGGAGTAAACATGAGAATCAAATCAAATTTAAAATAAAAACTTTGATAGAGAAAATCACAATGTAAATCCAATCATCACGGCACAATGGGGTCAGGATAACTATGCATATTTGAAAACCACAACATGGTCTCCACCATAACCCATAATTTTCTCATAGTCGATGACTAGTCAAAATATATATAACCAAATAGAATCATATTGAAACACAAATATCCATGAAACAATACAATCATCATGTCATAATCTCACAAACCATGATGCAATAGTCAATCCCAACTAACACTTATCCCCCACCTCCTTGGACACCCCCTGGACACCACCACCCCCTTGGATAGCCCCCCCACCCCCTGGACAACACCCCCCATCCCCTTGGACACCCCCTGAACAGCACCACCCCCCTTGGACAGCCCCCTCACCACCTAAACACCACCCCCACCCCCTTGGGCACCCCCTGGACACCACCACACCCTTGGACACCCCCCCCCCCACCCCTCAGGACACCACCCCCTTGGACACCCCCACCCCTCCTGGACACCCCCACCCCTCCTGGACACCACCACCCACCTCCTACCCCCTTGGACACCCCCCAACCCTCTGGATAGCCCCCCCCCCCCCCCGAATAACCCCCAAACCCTATGGACAAGCCCCCACCCCTTTGGACTGCCCCCCCCCCATCCCCTTAGACACCCCCCACCCCCTTGGACCCCCCCCCCCCACCCCCACCCCTTTGGACACCCCCTGAACACCACCACCCCCTTGGACAGCCCCCCACCCCTCTGGATAGCCCACCAACACCCTGGACAGCCCCCCACCCCTCTAAATAGCACCCCCACCCCTTGGACACCACCCCCTACCCCCTTGGACACCCCCTGGACACCCCCAACCCTCTGGAAAGCCCCCCCCCCCCCTCGGGGACAACACCCCCAAACCCTCTGGATAGGCCCCCACCCCCTTGGACACCCCCCCCCCCCACCCACCCACCCCCTTGGACAACCCCCCCACCCCCTTGGAGACCCCCCCCCACCGCCCCACCCCCCACCCCCCCCCACCGCCCCACCCCCCCCCCCCCCCCCCCCTTGGACCCCCCCCCCCCCCCACACACACACACACACACCCCTGGACTGCCCCCCCCCCCCCCCCCACCTCCATGGACACCCTGGACAGCCCCCAACACTCTGGACAGAACCCCAGAACCATGGGATTTTAACCTCAAGCTACTGGTTTTGGCATATCTAGGGATTTTAACGTCAAGCTACTAGTTTTGGTATCATGCCATTATTCAAAATGAGAACCATGAACTGTATCTCCTAATAGTCTAAAATGATCTATTATTCAATGAATCAGGTTTTAATAGCATATGAATACTTATAATAGTCCACAAAAATAAGTGACGTAAATAATTTATGGAACAACAAAAGGTGATACCCAAAATAGAAACAACCGAGGATCCAAAACAAACATTCCAATATGAAAAACCATATATACTTATAAAATAAATCACACTGGTACACGGAAAGGGTGTATCACAATGGTTTAGATATAAATTGCAGTAATATAGGTGAATGAGATCATTAGTTTTCAATGACAACAAATATTATCATAAATCTAGGGCATCTGCGAAACAAAAACAAATGAAATAGAAGTAGGTGAGGCTTACTTGAATATTGCGAGTCGATCTAATATATCTGGTGATAATAAATAAAATTATGATGGAAAAACTAGGTAAGAGGGTTCGAAATCAAAGAATATTACCTAGTTTAAACAAAAAAATCACAAAATGTAAATATAGACTATCCGGGAAAAAAACGAACAAAATAAAGTCGTGGGAGGATTACCTGAGTGTTACGAGTGGAGATGATAGATCCGAGGAGAGTAAAGATGATAAATGATGATGGAAAAATGAGTTTAACGAAATGAGATCAAAGAGTCGATTCTAGGTTTTCCACGCGAGAGAGACGAGTCACAGGTCTGTCGATTGAAAAATCAGAAATGACAATCCATGGGGCGTGATAAATTTTTTAAATGTTTTATAATGTCGGTTATTTAATAACTGACGTTATAAACTATTTTTTATTACATTTATAATGTCGGTTATTATAATAAACAATGTTATAAATGTATCAGATACCGCATTTTTCACGTTGGTTATTTTATAACCGACGTAAAAAAAAGTTGTGTGTTGGTTTTTTACGTCAGTTATTCTATAATCGACATAAAAACACATCAAAAACCTTAGTTTTTACGTCGGTTATTTTATAACTGATGTAAAAACTACAGTGTTTTGTTTTTTTACGTCGGTTATAATATAACCGACATAAAAAATTCTGCGGGTTGGGTTTTTACGTCAGTTATCAAATAATCGACATCAAAAAGGCCTCAGATGCTGCCTTTTTTACGTCAGTTATTTTATAAACGATGTAAAAAATTCATTAGATACCTCATTTTTTACATCGGTTATTAAAATAACTGACGTAAAAAACCACATATCATAGATTTTCACGTCGGTTATATATAACCGATGTAAAAAATGGTGACGTTAAAAATTATTTTTTCACTATTGGCCATTAGGTATTTCAAACTTTCAGTTTATTTTTAATGCATATTGTATAGAGTCATATGATATTTTGATCTATAGAAACATCTATTTTGAATATAAAATACTACTCTAATATATTTACTCTAAAAATATTGAGAAGTATCATGTTCAATCAACATAGTTCATTCCATATCATCCAAACTTCTATTTCTTATTTCAAAAACATCATTCTATTGTGGTGTACATGGTTTTATAAACTCGTGAATAATTCCATGTTTCTCAAGATAATATATTATCATCCCATTTGTGTACTCATCACCATTATTAGTTCAAATATTCTTCATGGAATAACCACATTATTTTTCAAAACATCTTTTGAAATTCATAATCATTTTTAGAGCCTATAACTTATGTTTTAAATACACAATACATATAATGTAAGTAAAATCATAAATAAAGGACATAATATACTTATCTTTATTCATTGATTTCTTTCTCATTGCACCACATATGATAGAGTGTATAATCTCTAAGGAATGAGTTGAATGGATCTCAACTTTCTTATATACTGAGTTTGTAATCATCCCTTTCTGGAATATAGAACAACACTAATATCCTATTATTATCATATTAATAATATCATGAATAATTTATCAATTTTTTATCTTTCTAAATTTCCTCTAACACATATTTCTGAACCTTTTATTCCATATCATCTTTTATTCCATTATGCTCAGATAGCATGAACTCTATGTATTTCCAACTTTAAAAAAGTTTCTCTTGGTTCATTTACCTATTATAATAACTTTCCCATTTTCAATCTATTTAACAATGAAACCAACTCTTTTGAAAATAACTTTTTTACCTTTATCAAAGATTTTTGAAATAATCAACAAATTATGTTCCATACCATCAAAAAACAAGTCTCTTTTAGATTTTAACTCTTCTTCCCTAATGATAGAAGATCTAATGATTTAGATTTTGATGGACTCATAATTTACACAATTCATTATCCCTTCCTTATAATCTTTCACATTCTATAACAAATTTAAATTTTTAGTCATTTATAAAGAACACTCACAATCTAATATCCAAGTTCGGTCTCCTTTTGTAGATTTGAGAGCACTTTCAACAACTAGGTCTTTTTCCTACCTTTTTCTTCCTTCTCATGTGGATTTTTTGATTTTCTATGTAAAATTTTTTATATCAATAAAAATACAAGACATCTATTACCAAGATGTATCAGCTGATCACATCTTTCAAAAATAGTTTCTAAGGGTTGGAATCTATTTTTAATCTTCATGCAGACTTTCTCAGGTTGGATTCTTTGACTAGGTTGACTCCCCCTCAACACCTGCCTCCAGCTTCTCCGGATTCATTATAGCAATAATGATTGAACAAACACATCTTTAATGTATGACCAAATCCACCATACTACCAAAAATATCCATATAAATCATACTTTTCTCTATAACTCACATGCTCTCCAGAATTATGTACATGATTTCCATCATTTTTATCACCATCTACCTTGGTACTTTATTGTGTACAAGTGTTGGTAACCTCCTAACATCTTATTCTTCTACATATATTTCTTATCAACCTTATCAATATCTCCAATAGTATCATCTTTAGGTTTAGACTTTGAAACCTTAGAAATTGTAGTATTTTCAAATCCACTTATTTTGGATACATGCATGGTCTTCTTAACTTATTTTTTGTTCAGACTATCTTCAACCTTATTGTTAACCATTAAGGGTAATTTTTTTATCCTTCTGAGGTTTAATATTCTTAAAAATTTCACCAAATTCTAAAACTAAATCATTAAAGTTCGTTTTTACTCACTCTTATTTAACAAGTTTTTATTGAACAATATCTTTTTTTATCCTTCACCTTTATATTTTATTAAATCTTGATGTTTAGGTTCTTCTCTTCATCAAGTTTCTTCTTCAAATCATCAATCTATTTTAGAATCTTTGATTTTTATTTAATAAAATATTCTTTATTTTCAACTAAAATATTTTTTTTATTCAATTTATTATGATCCTTTTCATTTCTAACAATATTTTCAAGATATTATTTCAACTCCATATTAAGAATAAACTCTATCTGAGTCTCTTATTATTATTAAAAACTAATACTTTCATCACTAATGAAATTTTAATCATTCACTTTTATAATCAGTAATTTTTCAGTAGCATCATCATTAGAGTTTTTAGCTTCTTATTCACTGTCATCATCTTCCTCACACTTTGACAAAAAGTTTTTCTTTTTATATTTAGAGAAATTTTTATAATTTTATTTTTCATGTGACTTGGATTTTCCTACATCTTTTTTTAGATATTTTCTTAGCTTTATATTCTCTTCATCACTCTCTTCATCTTTCTTAAGTCTTGAACAATTAGTAGTAAATTTTTCTATGGCTCCACAACTTGAGCACTCTAGTGGTAACATTCCTTTTCATTTCCTTATATCTTTTTTCAAATTTTTAGAAAAAAAAGGATATAAATTCTTCAAATTTTTTACATACCCCATATTCTTTGTCATAATCACTAAATTATACTTTGATAACTTTGTTAGAAATTCCCTTCTTGGAATATTTGAAATAATTTTATTTATCAGCCTTTTCTTTGTTCTTAATAACCATTTCTCTTCACATTTTATACAAGAATATTTTCAGCAATAGAATAATCTTTAAACTTCTCACCGAATCATATTATGGTGCTTGTAATTTCAGTACTATTTTAAATATGTCACCAATAGATTCATCTTCATCCATTTTATGATATTCAT
Source organism: Viscum album (assembly GCA_963277665.1). Classification (NCBI taxonomy): domain Eukaryota; kingdom Viridiplantae; phylum Streptophyta; class Magnoliopsida; order Santalales; family Viscaceae; genus Viscum; species Viscum album. Next base: position 1,557,155,948 of record OY728161.1, read on the forward strand.
ACTTTAATCTCTAGAACTATAACTTTTCTTTTATTACTTTTTTATTTCCTTCATATATGTTCTTAAACTTTTCCCTAATGCTTTTAGCTGTTCTAATACCCTTGACCCTCATAAATTCAATTTCAATGTGTAATTAAAGTATATCATTTTTGGATTACCCATCATTTTATATATCCTTATTATTGGTAATTTTTAAGGTAACACCTTTTTTAGGAGGAGGGAAATCATATTTAGTAGCTTTAAAAAATTAATATCCAATGGACATAAGATAAGGAAAAATTCTATCATTCCAGATATGATAGTTCTTTCCATTGAAAATATGAATACCTTTACTATTAACAGAGTTCTGAACATCCATGGAAACCTTCCTTTTCTTAAAACTTTAGAAAATAGAAAATTAAGGAAACCTCCCCTTTGATACCACTTTAAAGGACCAATCAGGATCTATGTGATCACTGAGAGGGGGATGGGATGAATTGGTGATCTTATATTTCTATGTTTTCTTACTTAAGAAATAAAGTTCACCGATGATTAGTGAGAAATGAACCTAATGAAAAAAATACTCAAGTACAACCATAGGAACGCAAGTATTTATAAGGTTCACTATCCAATAAGAGTATCTAGTCCTTATCATGGTTTGGAAGTAATACAAGGGCACAAAACCACTATAAAATAATGCTTTTAGTGGTTTTGGCAATCAAGGAGTATCCTTTCACTTGAATATATCTATATCCAATAAACATTTCATGTGATCCTTGTATAAATAAATGATTTAACAATGTTTTTATAACAACTATAAGAACCTTCACCAAAGGACTTTAGTATATTATCACTTTTCTACTTGAACTTTCTCCACACTTACTCTTCTTATAAGTTGTTCTTCACTTTATTGAATATACTTGAGCAAGAACATCTTCCTATAATTCTTCAAGAAACTATATATTTAATATTATCTTCATCTAGTATACACAATCAAATTAAACTCGACCTGATACCCTATTCTCCTGATCAACTATGTCTTGTTGATCACCTATATTTGGTTGACCGCCTCTTCCTACTGTTTCTCTAATCTCTTATGCACATTATTCATCCAATACCAACTAATGGTAAGACTTCATATGATATTATTTTGACCATTTATAATTCAATCTATTCATTTGATCTACTATCAACTTCAGTATCACTTTTCCTATCTTCCAAAAATAAACACACAAATTCATCGCAACTTCAATATATTATATTGGTTCCATTAATTCAAGAATTAAAGATGAGAAATTTATATAAAATTCAAATATCCCACTCCAAACTTTGTGTGTACTACTCAGAAATTTCCTTCCATTGACTGCATTAAAACCTTCATAAAAATTTGGATCTTTCATTAATAATTGGTGTCAATATTCTTCATCAATATTCCTTGTGTCTTAACAATAATAACGAATCTTTTATCCATAATGTTTTGGTCATTTAATGATCAAATTTTCATCATCACATTTAATATCTTTATGAGTATTTCATAAATCCATTGGATCCTTCCATCTGGTAAATATCTATAAAATTATTCCAACCGATGAAACTCCAACTATTGTTCCTACAAAACTTTATAATAGCCTCTTGAAAGTCTTTTACTACACACTTCATCCATCAGATGAATTACATCAGAAACATTTGACCATTCCCCTCACATGGTAACCTCTGACTGATGATTATCTATCCAAACACATCCAATATAGATTTATATCTAATTCCTTGAATACTTCTTCACTTCACAACTAATACTTTCTTACAGGTAATCTGATAGACTTCATAAAAAAGATAACAATCTATTGTTTGATGATATTTATTCCAAATCATCCATATAATGAATTTGAAAACAATCATTCATCAAACATGTAATAGTTCCTCTATCCAAATAACTCCAACTGATAACATTGTTAGGATTTGGCCAAAAGACTTCATCCAATGTCATTTTCTAGTGACTTGTGTCCAGTACTTTTACAAATTACCTTTGATTGTAAAGCTTCAGAAGGTATGTCTAATGAAATTTCATACTTCCACAACATCATATATTCATAGCCTTTTCACTTGAAAACATGCAACTTTATAACATTAATATTTTAACCCTACACAGAATCACCTTTAACTGTTAACAAAAGTATGGTATAATTCATACAAATTCATTGCACAGTCATTGTATAGATTCACCTTTGGCCAAAAACATATGTCTAGTGAACTCCATAGATCGTCATATCATGAACTTTTTACACATGAAAATTATTCTCTCCCTTTTGAATCAAGATTTAATAATGATATATTTTGGTATTCATGATGTAAGGAACTATAATAATAGCAAGTAAAAGTCAGTTTTGAGATTCATCAAACATTTTTTTCGATACACACAATAGTGAACTTGGATAATAATTCAACACTAAAACTCTAGCTAATCTCATCAAACTAGTAATTTTTGTCTGATGAACTCGAGCTGATGGACTCTATCTGATACACTTGAACTGATAAAATTTAGCTGATCACCTTTGAGGGAAAGTGAAACAAAGTAAGGTGGTTTATGTTAGAAAAAAAAAGATAACACTTTGAGCCACACTTATTCCTTAATATTTTCCTTAAATAATCTCCAAACTTATTGGTTCAAAACATCTATGTTTCATCACATCATTAGGTTATCATATAGATTATTTGAATTTCTAATTCCTCCAAAGAACATTAACCAAGTGAGAAGTATTGTTCTATAGAAATTTATCTCTATGATGAAATATGTCTACTAGTTTCTCTTCATAAGAAAGATAATGGTTCAGTGGTATGACCTCTAATTTTAATACATGTGAAGGATTGGTATATACTTCCTCAATAGAGAAACATAGAACACATCATGAACTTGATATAGGTTTAATGGAATCTCCAAGTGATAAGCTATAGTACCCACTAAATCAATAATCTTAAAGAGAGAAATATACCTAGGGCTTAGCTTTCCCTTGTTTCTAAATATCAAAACCTTCTTATATGGAGAAATTCATTGGAATACCTTATCACTAACCTCAAATTGTATATCTTTATGAAGTTTTTTAGTATAAATTTTCTATTTAATATAAGATGCATTAATGTTATATTGAATGTATCTAACCCTATCTACCATTTCCTCAACTTGATTGGGTCCCAATAGCTTTATTTCTCCAACTTCATCTTAGTAAGTTAGAGTTTTGCACATCTTTCCATAGATGGATTCATAAGGTGTAACATCCTAGGTAACTATAGAATAAGACTCTTTCATATATATTAATATTTATGAATTAGATATTAAATTTACTTAAAATTGGATTCTATGTTTGATAGCATAGCTGACACACAGTAATGGTTTTCTCCAAAATCTTGTGTTCCACACAAGATTAAGATATACCGAAAAATAATACATTATTAATATTATTATTTTAAATGGTAGTTATTGCCTAGTTTTTGTATTGGATAGAATGAAAAAAACTAACTATATTATGTTTAAACATATTTATTAAATGGTTTTACTTTCTTCTAATAAATTTTAGAGGCCTAAAATGAGAATAAATCCAATTTTAAGCATAAAATACTCTCATAATTTTTAAAGGTAGTTTTAGCGCCTTTTGATGGAGAACCCATTTTAAATATAGTTTTTAAAACTTTTATAAGTTATATTAGAAAAAATAAACTTCTTATTTGGAAGAGGGGTATAAAAATTCACTTTTTTTGAAATTTTGGTATTTTTCTGATAAAATTCATATTTTAATGAGTAGTGAAAAATATTGCATTTTAGTTTAAAACTACTTTTCATATAATTTATTTATATAGTTAGGTTATCCTTTTAATTGGTTTTAAAGTGTAATTGAATTAAGTTTTTATCATTTAATATAATTTTGTTCATTTTAAGTAATTTCACATTTAAATTAGATATAAAAACATGTCAATCTTTTAATGGTTTTACTTAAAAAAACTTGTTTTCTTATTCCATCAACGGGATTAATTTTTAATTAATTTTTTCCAATTCTGTGTTTTGAATTTTGAAAAATGGATTCAATATTTTTAATCAAAAGTTAAAAATTATGTAAATAGGTCCCTTTTATTTTTTGACATTATGAATAGTAACATTATTAATTATTTTTATTTACCACGGTTAAAGGGTAAATTAGGTAAATAAGGGTAAAAATAATATTATAATAATATAAAACTACTCTAACACTTGTCTTAATCTTATTGGATGAGATATTTCCAACCAAGAAAACCCTTGGGATAGAAATTTGGACTTTGTAAGTCACTTGGATATGATTATGACATTTATAACTTTTAATTTAAAGTAAAGGCAAAATTATCATAAACATGACTCTTATTACTAAAACAATTTTAATATGGGGTAATATAAGTGATATATTCAACTATCAATAGTCATTAGAAATATAAAAATATTACCTACATCATGGTATTTTATTTATAATTTTTAGACATTAAATAATTAAATTTAATTATGACACAATAATGATGCATTGATTAATTTATTAATGAAAGAATCAAATAAAAGATATTATAAATATTAAAATAAATAATATTTTACATAATTTATGATATCTAAAAATTTTATAGGTGACTATGGCATGTTATAAGTCTATTAAATTGTTTTTTTCTAAGTTATCTCTCTGATTGAATTTTATTTAAATTCAATGAAATGAATAGTGTAAAAATTGACATAAATGATATTTTATAAAAATAATAAATTATTAAATTATTTAAAAATACTAAAAAATTTAAAATCAAAAAATGACTATTATAAGTTCTAAAAGTTCCTTAAGTATCCAATTATGGTAAATTTACCCCATATAAATAAAATTTATAGCCTCATAATATTTAAAATGTTGTTACCATAATTAAAATTAAAATAGAATAATTAAGGGTAAACCGAAAATATAAGGTTTAAAATAAAATAAATACATGTATAAAAATTATTTTATAAGATTATTTTGAACTATAATCATCTTATATTATACATATCTCAATTTTTAGTCATGTTGATTCAAAAGTTAATTTATATTAATTTTAGATTTTAATATTTTCCAAGGGTGCCCCTCCTCTCTCATATAAAAAGGTACCCACTCTTCTCTAATAATCAAACTTAAAGAACCATTTTGTTTGGACAATATATTCCCAAAAATATTCCTAAAATCCCTCCCCACATTCTTGATGCATTAGTTTAAGCAGAACACCCTTCTTAGATGTGTTAAGGTGTTCTTCAGAGGTGATCAACAGAAGAAGATGTATCATTTTTTATGTGTTTCTGTTTTATTTATTCTTACACTTAATTTAAATATTATTATTATAAGATAAAATAATATATCCATTATCCTAAATATACTGACGTGTTATTATATTAATATCATCACCTATATCCATCTTCAATTTCATCAAATGGGAAATGAACATTTCGTTTGTGTGTACAGAGGACTACCGTCTCGCGAACTGATATAGTTAGTTTTTCATTACCATCCATCAATATTGGTTATAATGATGGAATAATTGTTTATATATGATATTTATGACATATTTATCATTTTAAAATAATAATATTTCAATTATTTCCTTACCTTACATGCACATAAAAACAATAATGTCGTTCGTGTGTACGTGTGAACTATCACCTCCACGAAACGATGTGAATCATTTTTATTCACCACATCACTTTTATGATATATATAAGTATATTTAAATGATTATTATGATGTTAAAAATATTTTTATCATTATTTAAAAATAAAATAATAATTACCTTATTTCCATAATTATTAATGAAAAATGAAAATGTTACTCATGCGTACGCACGGCCTACCGTCTCCATGAATATAACATTGTTCATTTTTTATAACCATAATAAATGGTTTAATTTAAAAAATTATGATTAATGCATAAAAGTGATGATTATTTCATGAATACTATTCTAGAGATGGTGTACTTATGACCACATGGACTAGTGACATCAAAACCATATTCATTTTCGACTCAAGTGTCGAATATCAACAAAACATCTGATATGAACTTAAAAAATTATGTTATTCTTATAACATGACAATATGTGATATAAAAATAATAATAAACTTGAAAAAGTTTCTAAATAAAGTATAAATTAACCTAATTTTATTATTTAGAAATATAAATATTGTACGTGATGAGTCGGACTCACGGTAAGAGACTTCATCTCAATCTCCTTTCATTGAGGCATATTTTGATAATATACACCACCTTCTTTTATAAGATGTATAATAAACCCATTTTAATTTTAATTTCATTCAATGATTTTCAAAAGTAATATTTTTTATAAGAATTGCTTTACTAAATGATAAAATTAATTTTTTTAACGTATGTGGCAACAACGACCTTTCCGCCTTCGTGACCATTATTTGGTATTTGGATTCCTTTACAAGCCGTAATGTTTTTTAAAAGGAAAATAAACACCATATTCCATTTTTGGGTATTTTGGTATTGAAAATGGTTTTGATAATGGATTGATTATGTCAATATCTTGAAATTATATCTTGTGATTTCAACGTGGAAATGTTATTTTTTCTTTATGCTTATTAATGTGTTATGATTATGTTTTGGTTATTAGACATTAATTATGTATACAGGTGGCTCCATGATAAACTGAGGATGGGTGAGCCCATGATAGCTCTCAAATGCATTGGGTAATGAGACAGAGCTAAATGATAAGGTTTCTCCTATGATATTTAGGGAATATATTGTGATGGGTATTCCAAATATATCCATGAAGTTTACTCACTATGTAGTTGTGAAAGATATAATATAAGTATGATATAGATGCCTTAATTTACCTTTATGATTTATGATTTATATGAATTTTTTCAAGATTCTTATGAATTCATGGGTTTATAAATATTCATGGAATAATTTTTTCTTTCCTTATTTTATATCCCTTTCTGAGATTTTTGTGCTCATCCCAAGTTTCTAAAATGTTTTCACAAGGTATAAGGATGGGTAAGAGAAATGAAGAAGTCAAGGATATTTTTATCAAGAAAAATAAATCATGTTTACTTTTAAAAATTTTATATTTTGGAAGAAATGGATATTGTTATAGTTGTATCCACTTTATATAAATTTGAGTTGTTATGTAATAGCTATGTCCTTATTCTCTAAAACTCTAAACTTTAAAAGATCCTTAATGTGAATTCTTGACTTAACTCAAGATTATGTAATGTTTAAGGTTGGGGCCTTATATAAGGATCTATATGAATACTCGAGTGAAAGTTATTTTATTAAGGGAATTCAACAAGATGAAGGATTTGATCCCAAAAACCTTTAAAATATAAAGAAAAATATCTCAACATATCTCCAGGGGTTTGAATGGTTCTCTCATACTATTCGTTTTTTAGGTGTATAAGAAGTAATAAAATAGAACTCTATATTTGTATCTTGCTGATGACATTTCTATAAATTATAGGTAAACCATGAATCTTGATCAGATATAATATAATGTGTTACTCTATGAAACCTTACCACTTCCTTAATGTATATTCTAAAAAACTAATCAAGTGATAAATCTTCTCTAATAGAAATGAATTGTATTGGATTTGTAAGGTAGTCGGCTAAAACCCAAATAGAGTTACGGAAAATAGATGTTATGGGGAGTTCAGTAACGAAATCCATGGTGATATTTTCTCATTTCCATTCTGGTATGGGTAATGGTTATAATATCCCCTTAGACTTCTGTATCTCAGCCTTAACTTTCCAACATACCAATCATCATGATACATACTCTGAAATATTTATTTTTATGTTGCTCGACCAAAAATACTCTTTCATATCTCTATACACCTTCATACTTTCTATGTGAATAGAGAATGATGATATTTGATATTTATAAAATAACTCCTAATTTAAGTATAGCATTTATAAGACACATACTTAGTTTCTAAACTTAATCATTCCATCGTAATGAAGGTTGAACTCAAGAACATTTCTCACCTTCTTTTGTAGTTTTACATCATCCTTCTATGCCTCTTTAATATTCAGATGGATAGATCACTAAACACTCATTTGATCATGATAATATTTCTCCCCTTCCATAAATATTTCAAGGCCCATACTTTGAAAATCTATAAATACTAGATCTTTTGTGATCCTCGTCATAGATAAGCTAATATGGTCCTTTCATCTCAGATCATCTTCCACCTCCTTCACCTTCCTAGGGTGGTAATGTATTAAATATTCATAATATTTAATCAACTCTAACCATATTATCTAGAACATATTCAATTATTTCTAAGTGAATATATACTTTAAACTTTTATGATCAGTATATATGTCTCACATTTAATCGTAAAGATAATGCCTCTATATTTTTAATGAAAATTTACCATGGATAAATCCAAATCATGGGTCTGGTGATTTTGATCATGAACCTTCAATTAGTTTGAGGCATAAGCTTTCACCATATCATTATACATAAGGAAATAGCCTAGTACCTTCATCAATGCATAACTATAGATCACAAACCCTTCTCTACTATAGGGTAGTGTGAGCACAAGTTCATTGACCAACCTTCTTTTCATCTCCTTGAAATTTTCCTCACATCCATCTATCCAAAGGAACTTTACTCCCTTCTAATTTAACATGGTGAGTGGATTATATATCCATGATAAATTCTACATAAATTTTTGATAATATCCTTCCAAACCCAGAAAATAATGGATCTCAATCATAGTAGTTGGTCTGGGATAATGATCAATAACTATTTCCTTCTATGGATCCGTTGATATACCATCTCTTGAGATTATATGACCCAAAAATTAATCCTCATATATCCAAAATTCATACTTTGTAAATTTTTCATAAAAATTCTTGTTCATTATGGTATTTGGTATAATTATCAATTGATATTCATTCTCTTACTTTCTCTTGGAATATATAAGAATGTCATCTATAAAGACTACCACAAACTGATCAAGGTAATCTCTAAAGACTCTGTTCATTAAATCTATGAAGATGGTGGAGGAATTAGTAAGACCAAATGGAATCACTATAAATTCATAGTGCCCATACCTCATAAAGAAATATATCACTACTATAATATTAACCTATTCCTATGGTTTAGAACTGTGGGTATAGCACAGAAAAATGTGGGCATAGACTATATCCATGGTTCTATGAACCATGGGTGCTTAATCCTTTGGGATATTCCTATAACTACAATATCTATAGAAACTATGGGTATAGTCTATGCATGTTTCTAAATATATGTTGTTCAATTAAACTGTGGGTATAGGTGGTTTTAAATAAATCATGTATACCCACGGTTTTTTGAACTGTGGGTTTAGAGACATACCCCCATTGTGAAGTTCCAAGCTAGGATCCAAGTATCACTAAGAGGGGGAGGGGGTGAATCAACGATACCTTTTTATTTTTATATTTCCTTATTTTTTTGAAACAACCTTTTCCTCATGTTAAATAGTTCCTTCCCTGCTGAACACACACAACCATAGGAACATAAGATTTACAAGGATCACTACTCAATAAGGGTAGCTACATCCTTGGTATGGTATGGAATGTCACGACCCGCCCTCGGGGCCCGTTTCGTGACTACCCCAAGCCCGCCTTCCATAGGCCAGGGGCTGGCGACTAGCACCAAGGCGTAAATCCCAACAAAAAGGGAAGGCATTGCCTTTGAAAAGTAAACAAGAACCACAGAGTAAGCAAGCGGAAAAGTAAACACTAAGTAAGAACAGAGTACAACCGAAAGTGCGAAAAAGTAAATGGGCCAGTATACAAACCCAAACTGAAAGTAAAGTATAACTCGAAAGGGAAAACAGCAACTGAAAAGTAAAAGCCGCTACACCGAGCTGTCCACTGGAAATCCCACCTGAAGGGTGGGTACAGATAGCTCCACTGCTCCTCGGGTCCCGTCGTCCGCTCCGAGCACGTCCCGCCCAGTGGTCCACCTCCAGGTACTGTCCTGCTCTGCAAGCCTCAACCATGATCAATGTTGTCCGTCGTCTGCAACCAACACAACGTAGTGCGGGCATAGCCCGTGCAGGGGTGAGTATAAGCTACTCAGTTGGGACCCCGAGACCCCCGAAGGTCTCCCAAAATACACAAAGGATAAACCACAAAGGAAGATACAATCACGAAGTAATAATCGACACTGCTTAGGTATATGCCCATACATATACCTAAGTCATCAATTCCAATACGCTCCAACCTCAGAGCCCAAGTACAACTCAGTCCACACAGGAAAGTATACGTATTTCACACAGGAAAGCAAAACGAAAACCACACAGGATAGCACAACACGATCCACACAGGAAAGCAACAGGATTCAGCTCACACGGGTATACTTCTTCGAAAGACGATAAAGATGATCTTTGATCCATCTAAGTCATCGGACCCACGAAGGATCGATAGGTAACTAACCCCGGTAAAGACCCACACAGGATCGGGCCCACACTGGACCTGTAGGCGCTGGTTCACACAGGACCGCTGAGCGCAGACCCACACAGGATCAGACCCACACAGGATCGGGCCCACACAAGACCTGTAGCACTGATCCACGTAGGATCGCTGAGTGATGTAGTCGTCGTCGTCGAATCCACCAAGGATCTCTGTACTGTCGTCGTCGCAGTCATAGTAGCAGTAGCAGTAGCAGTAGCAGTCACAGTCGCAGCCAGCTCTAGGGTTCCCGCACACAGCAAGCTCGTTCGGGAGGGTCCGCTCCACGAGCCGAGAGGCTGATACATCAACTGTCACAAAGTCCAGAGTTGATGTATCCAAAAGTTCTGTATCGCCAACAGAAACTCAACGAAACAGACGGCGCGTCGATCAGACGCCCGGTCTGAGAGTTATTAGTTTTTTCGTCCCAGGGGCCCGGTTGGTTTTTAAGGAAAAACCAACCCAACCGTACTCCACCTGCGTCCAAACCTCAGGTGGAGTATGCCAAAAGATCCTTCTCACTAAGAGGAACTCAACAAAGCTGACGGCACGTCAATCGGACGTCCGTAGCTCAAGATATGAGTGTTTCCGCTCCGAGGGCCCGGTTGGTTTCATGTACGAACCAACCCGGCCGAACTCAAAGTATTCCGAAACTTTGAGTGCGATATACCGAATCGACCGTCTCGATCCAAGGATTTCATCTCCACTGACGGTTCGTCAATCGGAGGTCTGTAGCTCAAGTTATGGGCAAAAGACCGAAGTCGATTCGAAAACGGGGGGTCCGGGTCCGGGTCCGGGCCGACCCGGCCCGACCCCCCCCCCCCCCCCCTGGGTCGGCCCGAACCGGGTCGACCCGAACCGAGTCCGACCCGGCCCGGCCGGGGGCGCGGTCCGGTGCGGCCCGGCATGGCGGCGCGGTCCGGCGCGGCAGCGCGGCCGGGGCGCCGCTCGGGTGCCACGCGCGAGGGGCAAGGCCCCCGCCCTTCCTCAGCTGGCGGCATGGCTGGATGCCGCGCCTTGAACAAAACGGCCCCCCTCACGTGGGGGCCTGCCTTTGAGAAAAACGGGGGGGCCGCCTGCCCCCCATTGAGAAACTGCCCCCCCTCATTAAGGGGGGCCAATTAGGCAGCCCGGGGGAATTTAATTCCCCCGGTTTCCAACAATCCGGCCGGCCCGACCTGGCCGGCCGGCTTCTTCTCAACAGGACCGGCAAGGGCTGGTCCTCTTCCGTCTTCCTGAACCGGCGGCCCGGCTGGCCGTCGGTCATCACGTTCCTCCGCGGCCCGAAACCGGCCGCGGCCTTCGTCGTCCGGCGCGGTGCGACGGCACCGCGCCCCTCCGCCGCGGCCCCGCTCCGGCCGCGGCGCCTTCGGTTTCCAACGACGCGGCGCGACGGCGTCGCGTTCTTGATAATCTTTCCACGGCACAGCGCGATGGCGCCGCGCAATTATAGCCGTTCGATTCCCACGTGGTGCGACGGCACCACGCCATCTCGTCTCATCCGCAAGGAAAAAATAATAATCAAGAACAAAGGAGGGGGGATTCGGCCGTGTTTGTGCGGTCCGGCCCCCCCTCTCGTTAGATGATAACACTTAAACATTTATCCTCAAGATTTTCATCTAGAACCAAGAACGAGAATAAATAAATAATCAACAACAAACCCCTACCTTGAATTTAAGTGCGGGGCACGTCAACAAACCGCGGAAGACAAGCGTCGCGGAGGTCGGCCGTCGCGGTAATCGTTCGTCGATTCCGTTGACGAAGAGGTACGTCCGAAGAGGTACGTCGTTGGTGAAACTTCGTAAGCCAACGAAGAAAGTCTGAGGAGGAATCAGCGTCTCCTTTCGTTGACACAGGAAGAAGATCGAAGAAGCGGCGTCGTCGACCTTCGGAAACGCACCGGCTACGAAGAAGAAAGAAGCGGTGTTCTTGAGTGTTCTTCGTCGGAGCTTGAAGAAGATGGAGAGAATTATTCAAAACCTCTCAAGATGGCTAAGTAATTCTAACCCAAATAAAATAAGCTAAGGTCTTATTTTATTTACACAACCAAACCATTTTGAAATTCAAAGGTTTGAAATTAAACAACTCAACCCATTTAATAACCAAAGTTGTCAAGTTAATTAAACAGGGGTTATTGGGAGTTTTAAAAGAGAAGGTGAAGAGTTATGCTTCGTGTGGGACCCACCACACTTAATCCTCCCAAGGGAGGTTAAGTGGATTTGGGTCCCACCTCTAACTCCCTTTGGGAGAAGTTAACCAACAAGTTAAAATAAAATTTCTATTCCACAATTTTATTTAACTTATTCTAAATTCCCAAAAACTAACTCTCAACCCGCAATAAACGCAACCTCAGAAAAGGTCTCCTTAAGAGAATATCGGCGCTGCGAGTTCATCGGTGCCCTCGGAATTTGATTCTGGGCACCGGTTCAAAAGTTAGAAATTCCCGCTCGTTCGTTCACTGAACGTACCCGAGCCAAACTTCGGAAATTGATTCTGGGCACTCCGGGCCTCCGAATCAGGTGCCGTCAGAAACTGCGTTCTTGTAAAATTCCAAAGAAAATTAAGAAAAAATTTCCCTTTAATTTTACGGGTCTTTAAATTACTCCCACCTCAGGGCTTTACGTCCCCGTAAAGATACATCAAAAACTAGGGAAACAAATGAGGGTATTGAGCACGCATCTGAGCCTCCCGCTCCCAAGTGCTCTCCTGGAGATTCTCGTGCTGCCATCTGATGCGCACTAGAGGAATCGACCGTCCACATATGACCCGCTCCTGTCGATCCTCGATCTCCACCGGGACCTCCGTAAAAGTCGCCCCATCGTCAACGTCAAGCTCCCCATGGTCAATGATGTGCGTCGGGTCGTGCACGTATCTCCTCAGCTGAGATACGTGGAAGACGTCGTGCACCCGGTGCAACTGAGGTGGTAGAGCTAGGCGATAAGCCACCTCGCCAATACTACTGAGGACCTAGAAGGGTCCGATGAAGCACGGAGATAACTTGCCGCCACGGCCAAATCTCCGTATACCACGTCGAGGAGAGACCCGCAAGAAGACGTGGTCGCCATCCTCGAACTCTAGTGGCCTCCGCCTCCTATCATCGTATGACTTCTACTGGCTCTGAGCTGTCCTCATCCGCTCCTGGATGACCTGGACCTTCTCTGTCGTGGCCTGGACCATCTCTGGTCCCACAAGTGCTGACTCCCCAGGGTCTGTCCAGCACAAAGGAGATCTACAAGGTCGGCCGTACAATGCCTCGTACGGTGCCATCCCGATGGTGGAGTGGTAGCTGTTGTTGTACGCAAACTCCACCAAGGGTAGGTGGTCCTCCCAGCTACGACCAAAGTCGAGGACACATGCGCGGAGCATGTCCTCGAGAGTCTGAATGGTCCTCTCCATCTGACCATCCGTCTGAGGGTGAAAGGTTGTGCTCAGACGTAGCTGCGTCCCAAACACCTCCTGTAACCCCTTCCAAAGCCGGGAAGTAAAGCGAGCATCTCGATCGGAGACGATAGATGATGGCACACCGTGGAGCCGCACAATCTCCTGAACGTAGAGACGTCCCAAGCTCTCCACTGATCCCTGCTCTCTGATGGGTAAGAAGTGTGTCGACTTGGTGAGTCGGTCAACAATCACCCAGATGGAGTCATGACCTCTGGAAGTGCTTGGAAGTCCAGTTACGAAGTCCATAGATATCCCGTCCCACTTCCACTCTGGGACCTCCAAGGGATGTACCAAGCCTGTTGGTACCTGATGCTCTGCCTTCACCTGCTGGCAGCTGAGGCATCGAGAAACGAAATCTGCTACAGCCTTCTTCATGCCCGGCCACCAGTTCTGTCTTTTGAGATCCTGGTACATCTTCGCCACTCCAGGATGTACCGCCAAAGGAGAAGTGTGAAACTCTCTCAGCACCTCCTCTCGCAAAGCGACTGGTACCATGGTACGTTCTCTAAAAAGGATGTCGTGCTCTGCTCCAAAGGAGAAACCATTAGGTGCCTGTCCCGAGGATATCAGTGCACGCCATATCTCACAGTCAGCGTCCTCTCGCTGTGCCTCTCTAACCTGCTGCAGTAGTGGAGGGGTGACTGTGAGAGACTGAAGGAAGGCTGCTCCATCTCTATCCACGAAGGATATCTGCAAAGAGGCTAGCTGCTCCGTCGCCTCCTCAAGTAGTTGAATGCCCGTCCTCCTGTTGAGGGCATCGGCTACCACGTTCCCCTTCTCAGGAGTATAGACTATCTCAAAGTCATAGTCCTGGAGGAACTCGAGCCATCGACGCTGTCTCAGGTTCAGGTCCTTCTGCGAGAAGATATACCTGAGACTCTGATGATCAGAAAAGACTGTAAAGCCCTCACCCATCAGGTAGTGTCGCCATGTCTTCAGAGCGAAGACCACTGCTGCTAACTCTAGGTCATGGGTAGCGTAGTTCTGCTCATGCGGCCTCAACTGACGTGATCCATAGGCGATCACTGCCCGCTCCTACATCAGAACACATCCGAGTCCAGTCCCTGATGCATCGCAGTAGACTACGTACCCTACTCCTTCCTCAGGAAACCTCAAGATAGGTGCACTGGTAAATCTCTGTCTCAGCTTTTGGAAGCTCTGCTGACATCTGTCTGACCACACGAAGGGTTTCCCCTTCTTCGTCAAAGTTGTGAGTGGTGCCGCAACTCTAGAGAAGTCTGGAACGAATCTTCGATAGTATCCAGCTAGTCCCAAGAAACTCCGAACCTCAGTCACGCTCCTGGGTGGCTCCCATGCTAACATAGCCTCGATCTTCGCAGGATCCACTGCAACTCCTGCCTCAGAGATAACGTGTCCCAAGAAGTGGACCTCACGTATCCAGAACTGGAACTTTGAGTGCTTACCATAAAGCTGGTGCTCTCGGAGTGTGGCTAGTACAACTCGCAAGTGGTATGCGTGTTCCTCCTCAGTCGTCGAGTAAATCAGTATGTCGTTGATGAAGACCACGACAAATCGATCGAGGTATGGCTGAAAGATCCTGTTCATGAGGGCCATGAACACTGCTGGAGCATTGGTTACACCAAAAGGCATAACCAAGAACTCATAGTGGCCATACCGACATCTGAAGGTCATCTTCTGCACGTCCTCGTCTCTGACTCTGAGCTGATGATAGCCTGACCTGAGGTCTATCTTCGAGAACCACCGTGCTCCCTTGAGCTGATCAAAGAGGTCATCAATCCTCGGTAGCGGATACTTGTTCCTCATTGTCACCTGGTTCAGGAGACGATAGTCAACACAAAGTCGCAAGCTCCCATCCGCCTTCTTGGCGAACAATATCGGGGAAGCCCAGGGTGAAACACTGGGTCGGATGAACCCCTTGCCCTGCAAGTCCTCCAACTGTACCCGTAGCTCTCGAAGCTCGGCGGGGGCCATCCGATATGCTGAAGTGGATATCGGGGCTGTCCCAGGGTACAGGTCAATATAAAAGTCTACCTCTCTGCGAGGAGTTAGCCCTGGAACGTTGTCGGGAAAAACGTCTGCAAACTGATCCACCACTGCAGGAAAACCAGGACTCCACACTTTAACTGCTCCAAGGATGAGGCTAGCCAACTGATGAGTGATGGGTTGTCCTCTCCTCCGCGGAAGTCCATCCTGTGCTGCAAAGGCTCCCTTCTCGTCGGTGAAGGTGAACCTGCTCCCGTCGGTGCGTACACATCGCACCTTGCGCCTAAAACAGTCAATATGTGCATGGACCATAGATAACCAATCCATGCCCAAGATGACGTCGTAAGGCCTCGACGCTGCTACAAGAAGATCCCAGTCGAAGCTCTCGCCTCCTAGACTAAGCTCACACTGCCGGCACCAGTGCGTAATCGTCGAGTCTGCTCCCGTAGGAGTCTCTAGCCGTAAGGATCGAGCCCACGGCTCTGTCGGAATCTCTAAGCTCCGAAAAAAGGCAGTGGCTATGAAAGAGTGACTCGCTCCTATGTCTATAAGTACTGCAGCAAGGGTGGAATAGACACCGATAGTACCTCGAATCATCTCTGGCGCGCCGTGGTCGTAGGCCTCTGCTGCCTGGAGCTGTGCCTGTCTCTGCCCGCCAGCTCCCTGTGGTCGGGGTGGACCTCCTGGTGGTGGTGGTGGCAGAGCCTCAAAGCGTCGCCCACCACCTGCTGCTCGGCCAGCTCCTCTGCCTCGTCTGCCTCCTCCCTGCGGACCGCCACGGTCGACCCTCTGCCTCTGCCTCGATGGTCCCTCAACCGTCTGCTGCTCCTCGGCACGGCGGGTCGGGCAGTCACGAGCCATGTGGCCCTGCCCGCCGCACGAGTAGCACTGTCTGCCTCTCGAAAGACAGGCTCTGCGCTATGTGCCCCACACTGTTGAGCCAGTGTCCTGAGGTCGTCTGCCTGAAGGTCTGGTCTGTCTGGACCCCTGAGTCATCCGTCGACTGCCTGCTGCAGAAGACTCTGCCAAGTGCCGCCCTGCAGTGGGTCTCGGCGCTGGTGTAGACTCAGCAAGGAAGCTCTCGATCAAAAGGGCCCGCTCCAGTACTTCTGTCTGAGTCAGTATGCTGAGGGAGATCGGTGATTCCCTGATCTCGTGTCTCAAACCCTGATCGAAAGTCCGGGCCCGGAAGAATGGGTCTCGTACCATGTCGGTCGAGTAGCGCGAGAGATCAGTAAATCTCGCCGAGTACTGAGCGACCGTCATGCTGCCCTGCCGTAGCTGAAGAAGCTCCTAGATACGCACCGCACGAAGGGTGGCTGGGACGAACTCCATGCGGAAGAGGCTCTCAAAGTCCGTCCATAGTAGAGATGCCTCATCGTGCACCTGGAGCATCAAGCTCCACCATCGTCCTGCTGCTGCGTGAAGTAGGCTCGCAGCGAGGATCACCATGAGGTCTGCAGGTGTCCTCACTAGCCTAAAAACTCATACCACTGCCTCCAGCCAATCCTCGGCTGCCTGGGGGTCCGTCTCCCCACAAAACCTGGGTGGTCGCTGGCGCTGAAACTCATGCAGTGCGCTGAGGCGACGTGCATCGTCAACGGCTGGTGCTGGAAGCATCGGTGGCTCGGCGGGTAGAGCTACCGCCGATGCCACTGCTGACAAAGGGCCATGCACCGAGGCCTCGTCGCTCGGTGGGCTGTCGTCACGCTCGACTCTCGGAACCCTAGTTGGCTGCCATCGTGGGGCCATCCTGAAAAGGAAACAGGTGCGCCACGGTCAGAACAATATACCTGGTGAGCTGATATAAAGTAATCATAAAGAAAGCTTTGAAACACACACACAATCAATGTTTTCGTGCATTAAGTCGGAAATCAGTAGTCAGGGTCCTGGTGTACGGATACGTCGGCCGCCGCACCAACACTGGACTCCCTGGACTGATAACCACACTCAATACGCTAAACATTATTTCTTCACATAGAAAAGATCAGAGTTCGCGGTAGAACCGAACTCCTCTGATACCAATTTGTCACGACCCGCCCTCGGGGCCCGTGCCGTGACTACCCCAAGCCCACCTTCCATAGGCCGGGGGCTGGCGACTAGCACCAAGGCATAAATCCCAACAAAAAGGGAAGGCATTGCCTTTGAAAAGTAAACAAGCACCACAGAGTAAGCAAGCGGAAAAGTAAACACTAAGTAAGAACAGAGTACAACTGAAAGTGCGAAAAAGTAAATGGGCCAGTATACAAACCCAAACTGAAATTAAAGTACAACTCGAAAGGGAAAACAGCAACTGAAAAGTAAAAGCCGCTACACCGAGCTGTCCACTGGAAATCCCACCTGAAGGGTGGGTACAGATAGCTCCACTGCTCCTCGGGTCCCGCCGTCCGCTCTGAGCACGTCCCGCCCAGTGGTCCACCTCCAGGTACCGTCCTGCTCTGCAAGCCTCAACCACGATCAACGCTGTCTGTCATCTGCAACCAACACAACGTAGTGCGGGCATAGCCCGTGCAGGGGTGAGTATAAGCTACTCAGTAGGGACCCCGAGACCCCCGAAGGTCTCCCAAAATCCACAAAGGATAAAGCACAAAGGAAGATACAATCACGAAGTAATAACCGACACTACTTAGGTATATGCCCATACATATACCTAAGTCATCAATTCCAATACGCTCCAACCTCCAAGCTCAAGTACAACTCAGTCCACACAGGAAAGTATACGTATTCCACACAGGAAAGAAAAACGAAAACCACACAGGATAGCACAACACAATCCACACAGGAAAGCAACAGGATTCAGATCACACAGGTATACTTCTTCGAAAGACGATAAAGATGATCTCTAGTCCATCTAAGTCGTCGGACCCACGAAGGATCGATAGGTAATTAACCCCCGCAAAGACCCACACAAGATCGGGCCCACACAGGACCTGTAGGCACTTGTTCACACAGGACCGCTGAGCGCAGACCCACACCGAATCGGACCCACACAGGATCGGGCCCACACAGGACCTGTAGCACTGATCCACGTAGGATCGCTGAGTGCTGTAGTCGTCGTCGTCGAATCCACCAAGGATCTCTGTACTGTCGTCGTCGCAGTCACAGTAGCAGTAGCAGTAGCAGTAGAAGTCACAGTCGCAGCCAGCTCTAGGGTTCCCGCACACAGCAAGCTCGTTCGGGAGGGTCCGCTCCACGAGCCGAGAGGCTGATACATCAACTATCACAAAGTCCAGAGTTGATGTATCCAAAAGTTCCGTATCGCCAACAGGAACTCAACGAAACAGACGGCGCGTCGATCAGACGCCCGGTCTGAGAGTTATTAGATTTTTCGTCCCAGGGGCCCGGTTGGTTTTTAAGGCAAAACCAACTCGACCGTACTCCACCTACGTCCAAACCTCGGGCGGAGTATACCAAAAGATCCATCTCACTAAGAGGAACTCAACAAAGCTGATGGCACGTCAATCGGACATCCGTAGCTCAAGATATGAGCGTTTCCGCTCCGAGGGCCCGGTCGGTTTCGTGTACGAACCAACCCGGCCGAACTCAAAGTATTCCTAAACTTTGAGTGCGATATACCGAATCGACCGTCTCGATCCAAGGATCGCATCGCCGTTGACGGTTCGTCAATCGGAGGTCCTTAGCTCAAGTTATGGGCAAAAGACCGAAGTTGATTCGAAAACGGGGGGTCCGGGTCCGGGTCTGGGCCGACCCGGCCCGACCCTCCCCCCCCCCCCCCCCCCCCTGGGTCGGCCCGAACCGGGTCAACCCGAACCGGGTCTGACCCGGCCCGGCCGGCGGCGCGGTCCGGCACGGACCGGAACGGCGGCGCGATCCGGCGCGGCCAGGGCGCCGCTCGGGTGCCACGCGCGGGGGGCAAGGCCCCCGCCCTTCCTCAACTGGCGGCACGGCTGGATGCCGCACCTTGAACAAAACGGCCCCCCTCAGGTGGGGGGCCTGCCTTTGAGAAAAACGGGGGGGGGGGCGCCTGCCCCCCTTTGAGAAACCGGGCCCCCTCCTTAAGGGGGGCCAATTAGGCAGCCCGGGGGAATTTAATTCCCCCGGTTTCCAACAATCCGGCCGGCCCGACCTGGCCGGCCGGCTTCTTCTCAACAGGACCAGAAAGGGCCGGTCCTCTTCCATCTTCCAGCACCGACGGCCCGGCTGGCCGTCGGTCATCACGTTCCGCCGCGGCCCGGAACCGGCCGCGGCCTTCGTCGTCCGGCGCGGTGCGACAGCACCGCGCCCCTCCGCCGCGGCCCCGCTCCGGCTGCGGCGCCTTCGATTTCCAACGACGCGGCGCGACGGCGTCGCGTTCTTGATAATCTTTCTGCGGCGCGGCGTGACGGCGCCGCGCAATTATAACCGTGCGATTCCCGCGTGGTGCGACGGCACCACGCCATCTCGTCTCATCTGCAAGGAAAAATAATAATCAAGAACAAAGGAGGGGGGATTCGGTCGTGTTTGTGCGGTCCGGCCCCCCCTCTCGTTAGACGATAACACTTAAACATTTATCCTCAAGATTGTCATGCTAGAACCAAGAACGAGAATAAATAAATAATCAACAACAAACCCCTACCTTGAATTTAAGTGTGGGGCACGTCAACAAACCGCGGAAGACAAGCGTCGCGGAGGTCGGGCGTCGCGGTAATCGTTCGTCGATTCCGTTGACGAAGAGGTACATCCGAAGAGGTATGTCGTTGGTGAAACTTCGTAAGCCGACGAAGAAAGTCTGAGGAGGAATCAGCGTCTCCTTTCATTGACACAGGAAGAAGATCGAAGAAGCGACGTCGTCGACCTTCAGAAACGCACCGGCTACGAAGAAGAAAGAAGCGGTGTTCTTGAGTGTTCTTCATCGGAGCTTGAAGAAGATGGAGAGAATTATTCAAAACCTCTCAAGATGGATAAGGAATTCTAACCCAAATAAAATAAGCTAAGGTCTTATTTTATTTACACAACCAAACCATTTTTAAATTCAAAGGTTTGAAATTAAACAACTCAACCCATTTAATAACCAAAGTTTTCAAGTTAATTAAAGAGGGGTTATTGGGAGTTTAAAAAGAGAAGGTGAAGAGTTATGCTTCGTGTGGGCCCCACCACACTTAATCCTCCCAAGGGAGGTTAAGTGGATGTGGGTCCCACCTCTAACTCCCTTTGGGAGATGTTAACCAACAAGTTAAAATAAAATTTGTATTCCAAAATTTTATTTAACTTATTCTAAATTCCCAAAAACTAACTCTCAACCCGCAATAAACGCAACCTCGGAAAAGGTCTCCTTAAGCGAATATCGGCGCTGCGAGTTCATCGGTGCCCTCTGAATTTGATTCTGGGCACCGGTTCAAAAGTTAGAAATTCCCGCTCGTTCGTTCACTGAACGTACCCGAGCCAAACTTCGGAAATTGATTCCGGGCACTCCGGGCCTCGGAATCAGGTGCCGTCAGAAACCACGTTCTTGTAAAATTCCAAAGAAAATTAAGAAAAAATTTCCCTTGAATTTTACGGGTCTTTACATGGAAATAATCCAGTACCACACAATACACTAGAAAACAAACCTTTTATGTGGAATACAATGAGTAGGATATGCCCTTCCACTCGTGTAGCACTTTGAAAACAATCCAATAGTGTGTGTTTTTCCTCTTATCGCAAATAGGGTAATGTATTGTTTTTGTACTTCTTAATGAACTTTAACAAATCAAATCTTTCAAAACAATTCTTCACTTTCCTACCTAGAAGTTGTTAAGAACCTCATGATGAAAACATCTTGTGTTCCACTCCCTGCTTGTGTGCCTCCCTGCTTGCGTGCCTACCTACCTTCACGCCACTCTACTTGCATGCCTCCCTACTTATGTGATGATATGATTGCATGCCAAAAACTACTTGTGCTCTACAATTGTTCACAACTCACAATTTTCATGCCACTTTGGTCTTATAAACAAAAACTCTTGTTTTGCACAACTTTCTACTTGCGCACAACTTACAACTTGCGGGAGGCTTCTACTTGCGTTCCGCATTTGTACATCACACGCAACTTACATGACACTTCAGCTTGTGTACCACTTTCTACTACTTGCATGATCATAGCTCAAATTTTCTCTTAAGTGTTTAGCATAAAAAAATTAGGAGGGTAATCATCTATTTATAGGTATTTTGGTGACCCTACACGTAAGGCATGCAAATCAATTTGTGTGTCATTTCATTACTTGCATGTTGCTCCATCACTTGTGCACCACTCCATCACTTGCACGTCGCTCCATCACTTGTGCGTTGCTACATCACTTGCATGTCAATTTCTTTCCTTTTTCATATTTTGATGTGATGATGTTAAAATATAACTTGTTCACAACATACACTTGTGCACTGCTTATACTTGTGTGCCACTTTTTTACTTGTACACCACTTTAGACTTGTGCGCCACTTTCTTTACTTTTCCAAAAACACTCTTTAATCCCCTTATCCTTCATAATTCTTTCATAAAAAGTTATCCAAATTTAAAATATTTTTGAAATAAAAATTATCAAATCATTTTCATAGTTTCCAAGACCTTTATAAAGATAATTGATTTATCTATTTTGACAACAAAAGACAGAACCTTATCAAGCCAACTTGGTCCCAAAAATCTCCCCCTTTGGATTTTGTTGTCAACCAAGATTCATAAATCACTATACTTTGTAATCACAAGAAATGAATTAATTATCAACAATTCTAAGCCTAAGTGAGATAACTCATTGTAGGAAACAAGAATTATTTATAGCAATACCATGCTATTGAAAAGTAGTGACTATGAAACCTCTTGAGATTTTCTTTCATGGCCTTCAGCCTTCCCCATAATATAAAGATATTTTGTATATAGCCTTCTGCCTCAACATTCTTTCTCAATTTCTCCACTACTTCAACTTTACTAGAATACAAAAAAAAATCCTACAACCACTCCAACAAATAGTTAGAATAGTTCACACACATACATTCTGGATTCACAGCTTACCCAAAAATCCCCCTTTATGCATGCTTCAATAAGGATAGATTTATAAAACAATTATCCCCCTTTAAGACACTATCCAAAGGCAATATGAAAGTGGGGATAGACACACATACCTCAAACTTGATGAGAAGGAGGTTGTACACCCATGTTCAACCTCAATTTAGCAAATGGTTCCTTCAATAAAGGTTTCGTGAATATGTCAACAACTTGTTCCATTGTAGGAACATACTCCAGCTTCAATTCATTCTTCTCCACCTGCTCTTTGATGAAGTGATACTTTATATTAATTTTTTTTAATGAGAATGTTGTATTGGGTTCCTTATAATATTGATTTCACTCTGATTATCACATCCCAAGAGTAAGGGTAGCTTCACTTCAACAAGTATATCTTCCAACTGAGTCTTCATCCACAAAAGTTGGGTAGCAGCTTGAGTAGAAGAAACATACTCAGATTCATCCATGATAAGAGTAAATGAATTCTGTTTCTTTGTATGCCAACTAACACAACTTTTCCCCAAAAAGAAAACTCTACCAGATGCGGATCTTCTATCATCAACATTTCTTTCCCAATCAGCATCTGAATACCCAAACAAATCAATATTTTCTATTCCATCATACCTAATTAAAAAAAAATTGTTCCTTTTATATATCTAAGAATCCTCTTTCCAGAAATTAAATTTGATTCATTATGATCACTCTGAAACCTTGCACATAAGGTAACAACATAAACAATGTCGGTTATTGAGGAAGTCAAATATAATAAACTTCCAATCATCTTTTGAAACTCTCTCTGATCAACTTCTTTTCCTTCTCCATATTTAGAAAACTCGGTTCCCACTGAGATCAGTGTGGAAACTAGTTTTGAATTTTCCATGCCAAACTTCTTTAGAAGTTCCTTAGCATACTTTTCTTGAGAAATAAAAATATGGTTCTTCTTCTGTAAAATTTGTAACCCAAGAAAGTATTTCATTTCTCCCAACATGGACATCTCAAATGACTTCTTTATATCCTCGTCAAATCTTTCACGTGATCTTTCATCATTTCCAGCAAAGATAATGTCATCGATATAAATAATTATGATGAGAGAAAACCCCTCACATTCCATGATGTAAAGGTTGTTGTCAACTCTACCCTTATTGAAATTCATCTTCCTCAATCAAGTATCCAATTTAGAATACCATGCCCTCAGAGCCTGTTTTATCCCATACAAATCCTTCTTCAACCTGCACACATAACTTTCATCCTTCCTAATAACAAATCCACAAGGTTGATCAATGTAAACTTCCTCATCAAGATCACCATTCAAGAATGAGTATTTTAAATTCATTTTAAAGATTTTGTAACCTCATTGTGAAACAATAAAAATAATTATTCTGATTGTTTCTAACCTTTCCACCAGAGAAAAGGTTTCATCAAAATCAATGCCTTCAATTTGTGAAAACCCTTTGCAAACCAATCTTAATCTGTTTCTTATCACTTCACATTCTTCATTCAGATTGTTCTAAAAACCCACTTTATACCAATAATCTTCTCATTGTCCATCTTGGGTAAAAGTTCCGAAGTATCATTATTTTCTATCTGTTCAAGCTCTTCATTCATATCTTGAACCCATTTTGGATACTCAAAGGCTTCATTCATATCATTCGGCTCTACTTTTAAATAAAACAAAGTGTGTGTCACAGCTTTTGACTTTCTTCTTATTTTAACATTCTGATATTGATCACCAGTAATATTCTGAGATTCCACTTGCTTCCTCATCCTAGGATGAGCTGCTAGAACTTCTTCCTCATCACTTGAAATTATTGAGTATGTTTCTTCTTCTTGAGTAGGATTACCACTATCTACAGCATTGTCAGAATTGTTAATAAAACTTTCTTTATCCTTCTCATCTTCCACATAATCATAAGCCTTATTTTCTTTCTCAATATTTTAAGCAACTTTCACATCAGTATAATCAATAATTCTCCATGTTTCTTTGTTGAAACATTTATATCCTCTTCCTTCTAGATCATAGCCAAGAAAATTTCATCATCTCTTATTTTCTCAAACTTACCAGGGTTTCCACCTTTCCTTTTTATAATTCATGGACTCCCAAAAATTCTTAAGTGTTTCATGTAGGATCGAAATATAATATGAGATGCTCAATATACAAGAGGGGGGGTGAATTGTATACTTTAAAAAATTCCTTTGGAACCTTTAAAGTTAGTTTAGAATAACTAAGTTTTCCTTAATCTAAGGAAAAGACTAAGTTTAACAAAGTTAAACTAAGCAAATTCACAACACCTCTAACACCGAACTAAACTTGGAAAGTGATTCCAAAAGTAGGTTCCAGAAATATGGTTCCGGAGATTGAAACTTAACAAACAATTACAATATGAGATTCTACCTTAAAGCGTATAGAATCTAAATGAATCAGAGTAAGTAAGGAAGTATAAGAAAGTTATACTTTCCTTAAGATACAAATTGCAGCGGAAATAAAACAAGTAGTTAAACTACTAGTAACAAGATAAAAGTCTTTTAACCCAAAGAGAAGGGTATCCAACAACCTTGGATAAAGGTCCCTTGATTTATACTTTCAAGCAAGTATATCTTACCCACACCAGGGTAAGCCCTCGATACGAATATTGGAGTCTCTGTCTTGCTATCCCCGCAAGCCCTCAACTTCAAGGTAGTTGGCAACCTCTGTCTTCCTCAGCAAGGAATCCCTCGATCTTTAAGGTAGTCGGCACCTCTGTCTTCCTCAGCAAGGAAGCCCTCGAACTTTAAGGTAGTCGGCACCTCTGTCTTCCTATCCCCGGAAGCCCTCGAATGTAATCACCAACATTCGGAGTCGCACGAAGCTTTGAGAGTTAATAAGAGACTCTCTCTCTAGAATTCACTTCAACAGCATGTATGCACAAAACCAAATTGTTCATCTGTCATCAGAATTTTTCGGTACTTAGCCAGCCCTGAGCTCTTTCAAATGAGCTCCTATTTATAGGTAAGGTCGGATCCTTCTCCAACGGTCATATTTTCCTTAAAGATCGGAGGGACCTGTACATGTGTCACTCAGACAACGATTAATAAGAAACAGAATGGACGACATCGTTTTATAACAAAACAAGTGTAACAGAATGTACAACATCGTTTTAATTCTAACTTAAAAGTTCGGAATGAACACTTCGGAGTGAAGGTTCGGAGTGTAAGGAACAATAGTAAAGAATAGACAAATTATAGAAAAGTAAGCAATATAAAAGTTCGGAGTCTAACAAAGATATTTTTCGGAGTCTGAATTAATTCAGAGAGTATAAAACAAAGATAATCAGATTCTGTTTAATAGGTAAATTCGGAATGAGAATTCGGAATAGGAATTCGTCATCAGGATTCGTAATGATAATTCGTCATCAAATTTCGTAATGAGAATTCGTCATCAGAAATCTTAATGAGAATTCGTCACCAGAATTCGTAATAAGAATTCGTCATCAGAATTCGTAATGAGAATTCGTCATCAGAATTCGTAATGAGAATTCTTCATCAGAATTCATAATGAGATTTCATCACCAGAATTCGTAATGAGAATTATTTATTAGAATTCGTAATGAGAATTCTTCATTAGAATTCGTAATGAGAATTCTTCATTAGAATTCGTATCCTGAATCTGGAATAGAACTTAGTCAGAGTTCATATCCGGAATTCGGAATGAAACTTCCTTATAGTTCTTATCCAGAATCCGAATCCTTAAAACAGAATGCTTTATAACAAAGTTTCAACGATTCCGAGAAAATGAATCCGAATCTCATACTTAAGAAAAATATGGATGAAAATATGATAAGGATAATTTTTCTTATAAAAGCGATTTTCCTTAAGAAAGAATTTTTCTTTATAAAATCAATTTTCCTTAAGAAAGCAATTTTCCTTATAAAATCAATTTTCCTTAAGAAATCAATTTTCCTTAAGATAAGATGTTTGTGATTTTCAAAACAAGAAGGAATGGAAAAGTCATAAGGAAAACCTTATTGACTCAACAATATCCTCCTTTTTGGAAAGCACAAACATCCTTACGAAAAACAAAAATTCTAAGAAGAAAGAAACATATTAATTCTTATCTCCCTTGTTTTAAGGATATAGATAAATACAACTAACTCCCCCTTAGGCTTTGAAACTCTAAGGATCGTATTCATATTTTCGGAGTGATATTTCATAAGAAGGTCTTCTTTAAGAAAAACTCCCCCTTAAACAAACTCTTATTAGAGTTCTTTTTCCTTGGGTATTTTTTCTTTCTCCCCCTTTGATAAACTCTTATTAGAGTTCCTCTTTTTCTTAAGGATCTTTTCCTTCTCCCCCTTTGTGATTTTCAAAAAGAATTGGAGGGAATGGAAAAAAAATAACAAAGTACCTGAAAGATTAGTAATGACAACAATAGAAACAACAAGTACGACTTTCATTAAATTTGAAATCTCGACAACAAAGAAAAAAAAATTACAACAAAAAGATCAGATTAGGTTATTTCAGATCTTTCTCCTTCGACATGAGCCCCTTAATAATCGTCTTGATCTTCTTTAAGTCTTTGTGATCTTCTTCTGCTTACTTCTCTAAGACGACTATTTTTGCAGACTGAGTTTCAATTTTTCTTCCTGAGCCTTCATTTTTTCTTCCTGAGCTTGGATCTTTTCTTCCTGAGCCTTCATCCTTACTTCAAAATCGATCCGATGATCCCTTTCAAATTTCCAATTCTGAGAAACGGAATTCAACTTCCCATTCAGATCCCTGACTTCTTGGATCCGGAAGTTCTTTTCTTGAGTCAGCTTTTCTTCAAAGGAGGAAGTCAGCTCGTTAATCTTCTTGTCCTCGGTCTCAAAGGCATCTTTAACATTTTCTTGAAACTCATCAAGCAACCTCATCTCTTCCACATTCTTCTTCGACCAGCTTGTCATCCTCTTACATGATCTTTTATGAGCTTCTTAACCAACAAAGAATGTTTTGAACTGAGCTTCAATCTCAACGCACTTATCCATAACCATAGATACGGAGTCGGTTTTCTGATTCAACGCATGTTGGAGCATCTGGCATCTTGAGTCAATACTAGAGAAGGTTGGAATAGTTCCCACCAACTTCTTTAAGGACTGAACAACAAAGTCATGCCCCAACGAGGATGACTCCGAATCTGAAATCTTGCTTGGAGAGTTTTCTTCCTCAACAAGTTGAAGCTTTCTCTTTGAAGAGCTACCAACTTCCTTTCTCTTCCTTACTTCTGAGCTCGGGGTATCAGCAAGAATTTTCTTTCCCTTATCTTTTTCCGGAATAGAATCCTGTTCCGGAGTTTTCTTTTCACTGTCAGAAACTTGAACAACAAAATCTTCCTCATCAGCAACTTCTTGAACACCAACCTCTACGTTTCCCATCTGAGCAATATCATGTAAAAGTTGTTCTTCTTCTCCATGATAGGCAACTTCTTCTTCTCCTTTCTCTTCTTCCATCACAAGAGTAACTAACTTCGAAGATTCAGCTTCTGAAGTCCGGAGTGATAAGTGTTCCGAAGGAGTTCCTTTGTACTCATCTACTTGTTTTAGCACATCTCCTGTCTCACCACTTCCTTCAGCAGCCTCTTCAACTTGTTCCACTTGCTCTAGTTCCTCAGTATTCGTAGCAACAGCCTCTTCCGGAGCAACAAGATTTCTTCCTGGAGTCTCAGGTAGAGATTACAGGGAGAAAGATCTTGGAACTGGAATAGTTGCTGAAACCATTTCATTGAACTTTAACAAGGCCTGAGCTACCTCAGCCTCGGACATCTTCTTCTTGAGCTTCTTTTGCTTTGCTTGCCTTTCAAGCTCATCAGCAGTCTTCTCTTTCAGAGCCTTAGCCTCCGTAGGATCCAATCCGAACTGCGGATCCCCTTCTTTCCTCTTCTCTTTATCAGCTCTCTACTTTGTAACAACCTCATCAGGATAGGCTTTCTTCTTCTTAGGCTTTGGAGGTGCGGAGTGGACTTCCTTAGACTTGGGATCTTCGACTACAGCTGCAACTTCCTTCAACTTCCTTTTCTTCACTGGTTTGGATGATTCCGGTTCAGCAGCCTTCGGAACCGTTTCTTCTTGATCAGGCAAGTTAACGAACTCTCTAATCTCTTTGTTGAAGGCCACATTCATCCTCTTAAGAGTGTCATCACTTACCAACAAGATTTTACACACCCTTGGCTTAGATCTGCAAGCCACCTTGAAAGATTCTAGGCACCGAACTATGAGCTTTGATAATATTGCTGGGTACATAACGATCTGAGCTCTGAGATTTCCTTTCTTAAGGTTCTCAATGGTTATAAGAATGTGCCTCATGAAGTTAAACTTCCTTAGATTTATCAGAAAATCTAAGATATAGATCTCACTTTTCTTCAAGCTGTCCTTATCACCTTTTCTCGGTACGATAAGTCCTTGCACCCATAATTCCAGAATCCGAAAATTAGTAGAAAGACTTGCAATTTTCGGAGCCTTGTCATCAGCAAGTCCGAGAGTTTCTAAAGATTTCTCTTTGTTGAAGCTACCCTTGGAGTCTGGCAATACATGAGAAATAAACTCAGCTTCACCTTCATAAGATAACCCTACCAAGCTTGCAGCCTTGGTGTAAGAAAGCTTATATGTCTTGCCATACAATTTGAAAGAAAACTTCTCTCTATTATCTTCCTCGAAGAAAGCAACTGACTCATAAAACTCAACAAGCAAATCTGAGTACACTTCATCTTAGTTCCCGGTTTTTGATACCGCAACATCTTCCCAGCCATTCAACTTGATATTCTTTGAAATGATAGAATCGTAGTTGCTGAAGAAATCCGGATGGAGTAACCTCTCCCTGTATACTAACCACTGAGAAATAGGCTTGGTTGAAGACATTTCTTGAGAAGCTAACTCTGCAGACATTCGGATCTGAAGTCCTCTGAGAAATTCGGAACGGAGAAGACTGAAGTTCGGAGCGGAGAAAACTGTGGTTCGGAACGACCTTAAATCAGAGAGTCAGAGCTTCAGGACGCAAGATCTTGAAACCGATGTGGGACGAGAAATTGGGTCCCCTTTATATAGGCAACGAGATGACGGTTCACCTTCCACGGTTGATCTAACGGTTTAGAATGAACTGAGATTAAATCTGACGGTTGATAACTTGAATCCGATCTTTTTGAGGTTTTTATTAAAGTAAAGAATTAAGAAATCCAAAATCCGAAAACAAAATATAAGAAACTGCCAGCAAGTAAAATATGATTACGAAAACTTCAGTAAGGAAATCATACCTTTTGGATTAGCTTAGGAGGATTATTCGTAATGGGTAATACAAGGATGACTACGAAAAACTTAATATGAAAAAGTAAATACGAAAAACATAATACGAAAAAGTAAATACGAAAAATTCAACACGAAAAAGTAAATACGAAAAATTCAATACGAAAAAGTAAATACGAAAAACTCAATACGAAAAAGTAAATACGAAAAACTCAATACGAAAAAGTAAATACGAAAAACTTGGTATGAAAATCTGGTTATGAAACTGCCAGAACGTAATTTTCATTCCGAAAATTTTCAATACGAATACTTTCATTCCAGAAGTATTCTGTACGAAAATATCCATTCTGGGAAATTGTAGTTCCGGAAGTTCCATTCCAGAAATCTTCGTTCCGAAAAGTTTGAAAACAAATTTTGAAAAACTTTGTTAACCAAACAATCAAATGTACTCCCCCTATAAAAAGGAGTTTATTACTGTAAGGAGACTTTTTCAACAAAAAGTTAATTCAGGAAGATTACCTTACGGTTATCATTCCTAACTTCTGTTTAATATATTCAAATCTATCAGAAGGCAAAGATTTTGTGAATATATCAGCAAGTTGATCTTGCGTTCCGATAAACTGAAGAATAATATCTCCTTTGAGTGTGTGATCCCTAAGAAAGTGATGCCTAATATCTATGTGTTTTGCACGGGAGTGATGTGCAGGGTTTTTACTTAGGGCAATGGCACTTGTGTTATCACACAAAATTTGAGTTTTGGTAAAACTCAAGCCATAGTCTGTGAGTGTGTGTTGCATCCACAACACTTGTGCACAACAACTTCCAGCTGCTACATATTCAGCTTCAGCAGTGGAGAGTGAAACTGAATGTTGCTTCTTGCAGGACCAAGAAACTAATGAATCTCCTAAGAAATGACAAGTTTCAGATGTAATTTTTCTATCCATTCTACATCCACCAAAGTCAGCATCAGAAAAACTTTTTAGAACAAAATCATTTCCAGAAGTATAAAATAATCCTAGATCCATGGTTCCCTTAAGGTAGCGAAAAATTCTTTTTACTGCCTTTAAGTGAGATTCCTTAGGATTGGATTGATATCTTGCACATAAGCATACTGAAAACATTAAGTCTGGTCGACTAGCTGTTAAGTAAATTAGACTTCCTATCATACCTCTAAAAGATGTTTGATCTACTGGTTTCCTAGCTTCGTCAAGATCTAAAGTGTTTGAGGTACCAATGGGAGTACTTATACTCTTAGTGTTGTCATAACCATATTTTTTAAGAAGATATTTAATATACTTATGTTGAGATATGTAGGTTCCTTCTGGTTTTTGAGAAATTTGAAAACCAAGGAAAAATGTTAACTCACCCATCATACTCATTTCAAACTCAGATTTCATTAGACTAGCAAAAGAGTCAGTCAAAGATTGCTAAGTTGAACCAAATATAATGTCATCAATATAAATTTGAACAATTAAAACATTTTTCTTATCTTTCTTTATAAAAAGGGTTGGATCTGCATTTCCCTTAACATAGTTATTTTGAAGCAAAAATCCAGTGAGTCTATCATACCATGCTCGTGGAGCTTGTTTAAGACCATACAAAGCTTTGGTAAGTCTAAAAACATGATATGGATGTTTTGTATCTTCAAAGCCAGGAGGTTGTTCAACAAAAACTTCCTCTTGAACATAACCGTTAAGAAAAGCACATTTCACATCCATTTGAAAAAGTTTGAAATTAAAGAATGCTGCAAAGGCAAGTAGAATACAGATAGATTCAAGTCTAGCTACTGGAGCATAGGTTTCTTCATAGTCTATTCCTTCTTGCTGATTATAGCCTTTAGCAACAAGTCTAGCTTTATTTCTAACAATGACTCCATTTTCATCACATTTATTTCTGAAAACCCATTTTACTCCAATAACAGAAGTTTCCTTAGGTCTTTCAACCAAGGTCCAGACTTTATTCCTTTCGAATTCATTTAGTTCATCTTGCATGGCTTTAATCCAATCATCATCACCTAAAGCTTCATCAGTGCTTTTAGGTTCTAATTGAGAAAGAAATGCTAGATGTTCTACTTCATTTCTTAAGGAATTTCTAGTCCTTACAGGTTGATTTACATCGCCAATGATACTATCACTGGGATGATTCTTAAGAAACACCTGATTTGGGTTTTGTAAAACCTGTTCATCAACATAGGGTAGAAAGTCTTCTGGGGTAAATGTTTCAGAAGTATCTTCTAGAACAATTTCTTTATCAGAAGGTTTTTCGATCAAAGGTTGACAATCAGTTTTTGAAAACACATCCGAAGATGTAAGTTGAGATGGTTTAAAAACAAAAGGATCAGACTCATCAAATTTTACATGTACTGTTTCCTCAACAGTACAAGAATTTTTATTAAAAACTCTATAAGCCTTAGAGGTTGTGGAATAACCTAAGAAAATTCCTTCATCAGACTTTGGTGCGAATTTATGTAAGTTATCTTTAGTATTCAAAATGAATACTTTGCAACCAAAAACCTTGAAGTAGGAAAGTCTAGGTTTTCTACCATTCCATAACTCATAAGGAGTTTTATTAAGAAAAGGTCTAATCAAAACTCGATTTATAGTATAGCAAGCAGTACTTACAGCTTCAGCCCAGAAATGTCTAGCAATAGAATATTCACTCAACATGGTTCTATTTATCTCTTGAAGAATTCTATTTCTTCTTTCAACTACACCATTCTGTTGAGGAGTTCTAGGTGCTGAAAAATTGTGAGTAATACCTTTCTTACTACAAAAAGTTTCAAAATCAGAATTTTGAAATTCTCCTCCATGATCACTATGAATAGTCTTCAATGGAAGGTTTTTCTCATTTTTAACTTGAGCTCTAAAACTTTTGAAATAAGAAAAATCTTCAGATTTCTTTGCTAGAAAATAGACCCAAGTAAATCTAGTGTAATCATCAACTAGAACAAACACATTGTATTTGCCTCCAATACTTCCAGTTTGTGTTGGACCAAAAAGATCCATGTGCACTAACTGTAATGCATCGGTTGTTGAGACTTCACCGATTGACTTAAAACTAGATTTATGTTGCTTGCCATATTGACAAGGATCACAAACTTTAGAAGAATCAAATCTAAGCTCCGGTAGATCCTTAACAAGTTTCTTCTTAGAGAGTTTACATAGGTTCCTAAGATTACAGTGTCCTAATCTTCTATGCCATAACCAAGAATGATCTTCTATTGCACTTAGGCAAGGTAGATCTTGGCTTCTTAGGTCTTCTAAGTTTAAGGTGTAAACATTCTCTTGCCTGTTGGCTGATAGAATAAATTCTTCCTTGGAATTGTGAACTAAGCATTTATCATTCCTAAAATTCACAAGGTAACCTTCATCACATAACTGACTTATGCTAATGAGGTTTTGCTTAAGACCCTTAACAAAAAGAACATTTGAAATCAAAGTTTTACCTAAAAGAACAATATTACCAATACCAAC
Source organism: Viscum album (assembly GCA_963277665.1). Taxonomy (NCBI): domain Eukaryota; kingdom Viridiplantae; phylum Streptophyta; class Magnoliopsida; order Santalales; family Viscaceae; genus Viscum; species Viscum album. Next base: position 1,557,189,507 of record OY728161.1, read on the forward strand.
AATCTCTCCCTTAGCATTGTCTCCGAAAGTTACCTTTCCTCCTTTCGTTTTGATAATCTTTTCAAAAAAGCTTTTGTTACCAGTCATGTGCCGGGAACATCCACTATCCATGTACCATATATTGTTGCTGGAACTTTCTTTATTTTCCTGAAATTAAGAACAAAGTTAGATTTTCGGAATCCAAACTTGCTTGGATCCGAGATTTTCAGACAATAAAATTTTAGGAACCCACATTTTCTTAGAAAAATAAGCTTTATGAAAACCTAAGGATTGGGTTTTGTTTAAGGAACAATTCTTTGCCCAGTGACCACCACATTGACACTTAGTGCAAAATGGGGCACTTTGAGGAACAAAATAATTGTTACTGAAAACTGGTTTTTCATGGGTATAACCAAATCCGGATTTATTCCTTAATGGTCGTATTTGTGAATACATATTGTCAAAATTTTCTTTACCATGGGTAAAGTTTGATAAACACTTATTTAAGGAAAAAATTTCGGACTTGAGTTTTACAACCAAGTTTTTATCCTCAAAATCATTAGTTTTAGAACTAGAGTTAGGCTCGAAAACATTTTTCTTAGAAATTACTTTTTCTAATTCTTTAGAAAGTTTATTCTTCTCAGAACTTACTTCCTCGAGATTTTTTGAAATATTTTCAAAATCAGCATATTTCTTATCAAGATCTTTAGAAAGATATGATATTTCTTTAGTAAGAATAGAATTCCTAGAATTTGCCTTGTCAAGTTTCTTATTGAGTTTGGAATTCTCAATCTCAAGTAGTTCAGCAAATCTAGAGACTTCTTCAAAAGTAGGTAAATTATTTTCCTCATCAGAAGATGATTCTTCATCAGAAGAGTTATAATACTTACTATCATTTGAATTTAAAGAGACATTGTTCAACGATTCAGCATTTCGTACCTTAGCCATCAGACAATGATTATCAATAGGTAATCTGGCTATAAGACCAAGATTCTTCTGTCCTGAAGATTCATAATCAGAAGATTCATCTGAAGAGTCACCACCACTGGCACTCCAGGTGTCATTAGCTTTCAGAACTTTCTTAGATTTGGCTTTATAATACTTCTTCCTGTTCCTGTCTGAATGTCTTTCCTTCCTTTCTTTCTTTTTGAGCATAGGGCAATCTGGTCTAATATGTCCAGCTCTTTTACATTCATAACAAGTAGCTTCTCCATCTTTATTATCTTTCCTATACTTCTTCTTATACTTGGATTGAAAATTTCTCTGACCAGCTATCTTGTTCATCCTTCGAGGAAGATTGGCTAATTCATTTTCTGAAACTTCACTCTCACTAGATTTGGATTGGAAAATAACTTTCTTAGACTTGGATCTGGTTACTCTCTCAGGAGTCTTAGCTTTCATCTGATTTGATGTAGTAGTAAAAGCAACAGTACCATTTCCATTCTTTTTCTTGATGTTGTCAGCATCTCTCTTCATTCTGGTCTCATGTTGTAGAAGAGTTCCAAATAATTCATCAAGAGTAATTTGAGTAACCTTCCTGTTCTCATCTATAGCTGTTCTCTTGGATTCCCACTCATTAGGCATAATATCAATTATTTTGTCCACAAGAGCTTCATCATCTAAACCTTTCTCTCCCATAGATTGAAGACTGTTGACAATAGTCATAAACCTTTGTTGAACTTTACAGATAGGTTCTCCATAAGGAAAATTGAAGCCATGATATTCAGCTCTAAGCATAGCTCTTCTAGTCTCAATCACCTTAGAAGTCCCAAAGTGTGTAACCTCTAACTTCTTCCATATACAGTTAGCTGCTTCACAAGAAGATATTTGGCTATATATATTTCTGGTCATTGAACATAATAAAGTGTTTCGTACCTTATAGTTGAGTTGATATTCTTGCTTTTCCTGGTTAGTGAAAGATCTGACTTCCGTGTCAGGAATTTTATAATCACCAGTAAGCATCACGAAGTTATCTACCCCAGTATTGATAACAAAAGTCTTCATACGATCTCTCCAGTATTCATAGTCATTACCATCAAAGATTGGTGGCCTTGTAGGATTTAGATTGTCAATCGAACCAACATTAATTCATGCCATACTAAAAATAACTTTGCACAGAAACTTGTTAGAAGCAAAGAATCGTAATAACAAAGTTCGGAATGAGAAACGTTCGGAATGGATAAAACGGAATGACAAAGTTCGGAATGGAAAAGTGAGCAAGAAAAACTTGTATGTGAGTACGAGTATTTCAGAGACCTGCTCTGATACCAAATGTAAGAATGGTATAGAGTAAGAGGTTTCCAACCTCTGATACCAATTGTAGGATCGAAATATAATATGAGATGCTCAATATACAAGAGGGGGGGTGAATTGTATACTTTAAAAAATTCCTTTGGAACCTTTAAAGTTAGTTTAGAATAACTAAGTTTTCCTTAAGCTAAGGAAAAGACTAAGTTTAACAAAGTTAAACTAAGAAAATTCACAACACCTCTAACACCGAACTAAACTTGGAAAGTGATTCCAAAATTAGGTTCTGGAAATATGGTTCCGGAGATTGAAACTTAACAAACAATTACAATATGAGATTCTACCTTAAAGCGTATAGAATCTAAATGAATCAGAGTAAGTAAGGAAGTATAAGAAAGTTATACTTATTTTAAGATACAAATTGCAGCAGAAATAAAACAAGTAGTTAAACTACTAGTAACAAGATAAAAGTCTTTTAACCCAAAGAGAAGGGTATCCAACAACCTTGGTTAAAGGTCCCTTGATTTATACTTTCAAGCAAGTCTGTCTTACCCACACCAGGGTAAGCCCTCGATATGAATATCGGAGTCTCTGTCTTGCTATCCCTGCAAGCCCTCAACTTCAAGGTAGTTGGCAACCTCTGTCTTCCTCAGCAAGGAAGCCCTCGATCTTTAAGGTAGTCGGCACCTCTGTCTTCCTCAGCAAGGAAGCCCTCGAACTTTAAGGTAGTCGGCACCTCTGTCTTCCTATCCCCGGAAGCCCTCGAATGTAATCACCAACATTCGGAGTCGCACGAAGCTTTGAGAGTTAATAAGAGACTCTCTCTCTAGAATTCACTTCAACAGCATGTATGCACAAAACCAAGTTGTTCATCTGTCATCAGAATTCGTCAGTACTTAGCCAGCCCTGAGCTCTTTCAAATGAGCTCCTATTTATAGGTAAGGTCAGCTCCTTCTCCAACGGTCATATTTTCCTTAAAGATCGGAGGGACCTGTACACGTGTCACTCAGACAACGGTTAATAAGAAACAGAATGGACGACATCGTTTTATAACAAAACAAGTGTAACAGAATGTACGGCATCGTTTTAATTCTAACTTAAAATTTTGGAATGAACACTTTGGAGTGAAGGTTCGGAGTGTAAGGAACAATAGTAAAGAATAGACAAATTATAGAAAAGTAAGCAATATAAAAGTTCGGAGTCTAACAAAGATATTTTTCGGAGTCTGAATTAATTCAGAGAGTATAAAGCAAAGATAATCAGATTCTGTTTAATAGGTAAATTCGGAATGAGAATTCGGAATAGGAAATCGTCATCAGGATTCGTAATGATAATTCGTCATCAGATTTCGTAATGAGAATTCGTCATCAGAAATCTTAATGAGAATTCTTCACCAGAATTCGTAATGAGAATTCGTCATCAGAATTCGTAATGAGAATTCTTCATCAGAATTCGTAATGAGAATTCGTCATCAGAATTCGTAATGAGATTTCATCACCAGAATTCGTAATGAGAATTTGTAATGAGAATTCTTTATTAGAATTCGTAATGAGAATTCTTCATTATAATTCGTAATGAGAATTCTTCATTAGAATTTGTATCCTGAATCTGGAATAGAACTTAGTCAGAGTTCATATCCGGAATTCGGAATGAAACTTCCTTATAGTTCTTATCCAAAATCTGAATCCTTAAAACAGAATGCTTTATAACAAAGTTTCAACGATTCTGAGAAAATGAATCCGAATCTCATACTTAAGAAAAATATGGATGAAAATATGATAAGGATAATTTTTCTTATAAAAGCGATTTTCCTTAAGAAAGCATTTTTCCTTATAAAAGCAATTTTCCTTAAGAAAGCAATTTTCCTTATAAAAGCAATTTTCCTTAAGAAAGCAATTTTCCTTAAGATAAGATGTTTGTGATTTTTAAAACAAGAAGGAATGGAAAAGTCATAAGGAAAACCTTATTGACTCAACATTTCAAACATGGAGTTTTTCTATATAACATTTCATATGGAGTCATATCTAAATTTTTCCTATAGAAACATCAGTTTTGAATATATACAGCAGTGCTCATGGCTTTCCTCTAATAATAATGTGAATGACTATGTTCAAGTAACATAGTTCTCTCTATTTCCACCAGACTTCAATTCTTTATTTTAGAAACCTCATTCTGTTGAGGTGTGTATGGTGAACTGAACTCATATAGAATTACATGCTTCTCAAGATAACTTTCAAACTCTTCATTCTTATACTCTCCACCATTATCAGTTCTCAACTTCTTCACTGAATACTCACATTCCTTCTCTGCTTTCCTCCTAAAAGTCTTAAACATTTTTAGATCATATGACTTATGTCTCATGTACATAACACAAGTAATTCTAGTAAATCCATCCGTGAAAGTAATAAAGTACTTATCTCTATTTATTTATTTCTTTCTCATTGGTCTATATATATCAGAATGTATAAGTTCCAAGGGTTTTTTGAATGACTTTCAACTCTTTTATTCATAGAGTTTGTAATCTTCCCTTTTTCACAAATAGTGAAACACCAATCTCTTCTTCTTGATAAATCAAGCATATCTCAGACACTGTCTCATGTTGATAAATTTCACATGTTTCTCTAACACATATTTCCTAGCCTTTTATGCCATAACTAATTTTCATCCACCATGCCCACATAACAAGAGTTCTGTAATTCACCAACTTGGAACAAGTTCCCTTTTGTATGTTGGCCTCTTGTAACTACCTTTCCATAATTTTTACTTTTCACAACAAAACCATATTTTATGAAGATAAATTTGTTTCCCTCATCATATAGTTGTAAAAAACTCATCATATTATGTTTCATCCCATCAACATATAATGTTTTCCTATATTTCATTTTTTATTTCCCGGTGATGGGTGATCCAAAACCTTTGATCCATAGAGATTCATCATTTCCAAATTTCATTGTTACTTCTTTTAAGTATTTCACATTATTTAGAAACTTTAAGTCTCCTTTCATATGATAAGAACACCCACTATCAAGAATCTATGGACATTCTCCTTGAGTAGCTTTTAAAGCGGTTTCAACAACAAGAGCTTTTTGTTCTTCTATTTAATTCTTCACCTCAAGCTTCTGAGATTTGTTAAAAACCTTTTGTTGTGATAGAAATAAAACAAGACATTCCTTAGCAAAATCTCTAGGTTTTTTACATCTTTCACAAATAGTTTCCAATGGTTGGAACCTATTTTTAAATTTCACACCAGCCTTCTCAGATTTCTTCTGAACTTCCTTCTCGTACTTCTTCTTTTGAGAGGATTAACTCCCCCTCAAACACGTTCTTCCATAATTTTTGGAATCGTAGTAATGTTTCTAGTTGAACCAACACATATTTGACATGTGTTTGAATGTACCACAATACTAGCAGTATCCATAGAATGAATATTTCCTCTGAAACTTCCATACTGACCGGAGTTTTGAACATGCTTCTCAACACTCTTCTTAACAGAAATCTTCTGACCATCAACCTTCCTATTTTCAATCGTAACATTCTTCTTTATCTCATATTTTTGTTTGTAATTATCAAAACCATAAGTAGTAGAAATATTTATGGACTTAGGATTTTTATATACTTCTAATTTTTTGGCATTGCTAACTTTTTTCACATACATAGTCTTTACAACTTTTTTCTTATTAGAACCAATTCTATATTTCTTATCAAACTTTCAAGAAAACTTTTTTTATCCTAATTTGGTACATTCTTACTAGTAATTTCAACAACTTCTAAGATATATTTTTTGAAATTGATATTCCTTTCTTCAACTTTAGAAAGTTTCTGTTGGATAAGTTCCAACTCTTCTTCTTTTTCCTTCATCTTTACTTCAATATGATCATTATGATTCTTTTCATTCTCAATATAATTCTTCAAATCATAAATTTCCTTTTCCATATTGAATTTATCATCAAGGAAACCTTATTGATTTTTTAATGTGTAATTTTCATTTATCAACTTCTTTTTTTCCTTCTCAAGCCTTTTGATCTTTCTCAAACATTAATTCAATTCTTCTTTCAGATGATATTCAAGTTGAGTTTCTTCTTCTTCAAAACTACTACTCCCATAATATTCACTATTCATTGTTGTAATAAAGGTATTATCTCTAGCTTTCTTAGTAAAAAATTTCTCAGATTCATCTTCACTATATTCTTCTTATTTATCTTTAGATAAAAAGTTTCTTCCTTTTTATTTGAAGAACTTTTTATCCTTCCCCTTTGAAAAATACTTATCAATGTTAGCTTGTTTCTTCCACGACCTTTTTTTACTTTTATCATCATCATCACTGTATTCTTCTTTATTATTTTAAGGATATTTAGCCGTAAAGTGACCGAAGGCTCCACATTAAAAACATTTCAAGGGAAGTTTACCCTTGTATTTCCTTATACCTCTTTTCACATTCTTAGAAAACAAGGATAAAATTTCATCAAATTTTTTACAAAACACATCTTCAGAATCAAATTCACCAGTTTCATATTCAATAAAAGTATTCATTGAATTATCTCTCTTTGTATCCTTGAATAAAATTTCTCTATCATCTTTTGTTTTGATCTACATAGTCTTCTCCCTTCTCATTTCATGAGTAATGAGAGTGTTATTAAAATCATCCTGAGATAATGTTTCAGGGTCTGTATCTTCTAATGAAGAAACTTTAGCATCAAACTTGTCAGTAAGAATTCTCAAGATATTTTCAACAACTGTATAAATATGATTGTACTAAAAATTTCATTTACCTTGGTAAAGAATTCCCCAACAGATTCAGATTATCCCATTTTCAAGTCTTCATACTTCAACCTCTAGATTTGTAGTTTTGACTTATTCACTTTTTTATTTCCTTTATATATGTTATTCAACTTATCCCATATGCATTTATCTATAGAGAAACCTTTCACTCTTAAAAACTCACTCTTAGAAAGAGATTAGAGTAATTCATTTTTAGCTCTTCCATCATTCTCAAGATTCTTATTATCGGCAGGAGTAAGAGGAACCTTATCATCATTAGGGGAAATCCCTCAGTTGTAGTTTCAAGAACTTCATACCCAAGAGACATAAGATAAGGCATCATTCTATATTTCTAGATATGATAATTCTTTCCATCAAATATCGGAATCCCCTTACTTTTTACACAATTCATATTCTCTATCACAACTTCAGCAAAAAACAAATGAAGGGAACCTATCCCTTTGATACCAATTGAAGTTCCCAATTAGGATCCAAGTATCACTGATAGGGGGAGGGGTGAATCAGTGATATCTTTTTCTTTTTATGTTTCCATATTTTTTAAAACAACCTTCACCTCCTGTTAAATATTTTCTTCCCTGTTGAATACACACAACCACAGGAACACAATATTTACAAGGTTCACTACTCAATAAGAGTAACTATATCCTTGGTATGGTACAGAGGCAATCCAGTACCACACAATCCACTAGAAAACAATCCTTTGATGTGTAATACAATGAGGAGGATATTCCCTTACACTTTTGTAGCACTTTAAAAATAATCCAATAGTGTGTGTGCTCCCTCTTATCATAAATAGGGTAATGTAATGTTTTGGTGATTCTTAATGAACTTTCACAAATCAAATATTTTAAAACAATTATTCACTTTCCTACCCAGAAGCTGGTAAGAACTCTAGATGAAAACAGCTTGTGTGCCACTCCCTACTTGCACGCCTCCCTGCTTGCGTGCCTACCTGCTTGCACGCCACTCTGCTTGAGTGCCTCCCTACTTGCACACCACTCTGTTTACGTGCCTTCCTACTTACGCGCCACAAACTACTTGCGCATTATAATTGTTCACAACTCACAATTTTCATGCTACTTCAGGCTTATAAACAAAAACTCTTCTTGCACACAACTTCCTACTTTCTTGCAACTTACAACTTGAATGACACTTCTACTTGCACGCCACTTTTGTGCAGAACACACAACTTGCACGACACTTCATCTTAAGTGCCACTTTCTACTAATTGCATGATCAGAGCTCAAAATTTCTCTTAAATGTTGAGCATATATAAAAGAGGAAGATAACCATCTATTTATAGGCATTTTGGTGACCTTGAACATGAGGCATGCAACTCAGTTTTCACATCATTTTATAACATGTACATCGCTCCATCACTTGAGCGTCACTCCATCACTTGTGGGCCACTCCATCACTTGTGCATTGCTCTATCACTTCCATGGAACTTTATTTCCTTTTTCATATTTTTATTTAATTTATGATTCTAAAATATGACTTTCACACAACATACACTTACATGCCGCTTATACTTTCACGTCACTTTTTGACTTGTGTGCCACTTTTGACTTGCACGCCACTTTATTTCCTTTTCCAAAAACACATCTTTACTCCCCATATCATTTATAATTATTGCACAAAAAAGTTCTCCAAATTTATGATATTTTTGAAATACAAATTATCAAAGAATCATCACAGTTTCCAAGACCTTTTACGAAGAGAATTGATTTATCTGTTTTGATAACAAAAGACAACACCTTCTCAAGCTAACTTCATCCCAACGCATTAGACAACACCAATGCCATCTAGAACCCCTTATATAACCAGAAAATAAATTAAAATCCATGGTAAACATTTAATTTAGTACACTTATTATATATTAATCATTAAACCATCAATTTATAAATAGTTTTCAAACCATTTATAAAAATGTAACATACATATACAATCCACATCATCAATTATTTTTAGTCATCCACATATGTCTCTACCTAAACTCAAAAATGGAGGGTATAAATACCTCCCTCTTCCCTATAAGTTCTATCATAATCATAACCATCATAGGTTTCTATAGAACCATCATTAGAATCATTATCAGCAGCATCATCATCATCATTTTCATCGTCACTACCACCACCACCACTAGTTCCATCATCTCAACCACCACTAGGACCCTCATTGACATCACTCGGGGCATCATATAAATATATAATTTATGATATAAATGAATCAAAAATAGTATCATTGTCTAATGGAAGTTATGGACATATAACTGAAATAGATTTCAGGAAGTGTTCAGTGACCTTTTTTCCTCTTTCATGCTCCTATATAGCTCTTTTTTTCTAGGATGCTTATGCACAAGTGTTTTGTATCTTGGTGGTGTGGGAGGTTTTATAGGATCCCTATGAGTGCCAATACCTATTGGGGATGATGTTTTTTCTTGGTCGACATCAGACTCTCCCCTAGTGCTCCTTGCCTAATACCTGTCTCAAATGATCATTTGGCCTTAAGTTGTCATCTTCTTTCTCATCAAGGACCTTTAAGGAACACTATTGAAAATATTAAAAGGATATTTAATTATGAATTACATATCAAAATTTTAAGTATTTATAAAAAAATTTACAATATTTTTTTATGTCCATGTATATATTGCACTTCCATCCTTTTTCTTCCTACTTGAGAAAAATATTTTTTCTCGAGGCACACAGCCTTCGATTACCAATAATGATTACTACAAATGAAATTGATTGATATAATACTACATTATTGAATAATATTAAAGTGATAAACCTATAATTAATTAAAATTTTAGTTGTTGAATAAATCCATAAAATAAAGAAGCATCTAAATATATATTTAATTAGAAATTTAATACTAGTGGCATAACATAAACAATTCATACTAATTATCATTATAAATATGGGTATGATATGGACTCTTTTTATGTTAATTTTGATCTAATTATATTTTTATTACATTTTGTGTTTATCCATTCACTTGGTAATTTTGATCATTTGGTCATTAGGTTCTTTTTTTTAGTTATTTTGTTTGGTAATTTGTCCATTTGTCCATTTTTTTCATTTAGACAATTATCCATTTGGCCATTTGGCCATTTTTTCCATTTGGATAATTTTCAATTTTTCCATTTTTCCAATTGGCCATTTGTCCATTCGGTTATTTGGTCACTTGGTAATTTTGATCATTTGATCATTATGCTCATTTTTTGGTTAGGTTGTCTGGTAATTGGTCATTTTTTCATTTAGATAATTATTTATTTCACCAATTTGATAATTTTCCATTTGGAAATTTTAAAATTTGGACTTATGGATATTTGGACATTTGGACATTTAGCTATTTTTCCATTTGACCATTAGCTATTTTTCCACTTTCCCATTTTCCCATTTGGCTATTTGTCTATTTTTTTATTTTTTCAATTAGTAATTTTGAACATTTGGTCATTAAGTTTATGATTTTGTTAAGTTTTTTGGTAATTTTCTCATTTGAACATTTTTCTATTTGGTTATTCGGTCACTTAGTAATTTTGATAATTTGGTCATTAGGTTATTCAGTCACTTGGTAATTCTGTTCATTTGGGCATTAGATTCATTTTTTTGTTAGGTTGTTTGTCCAATTGGCGATTTGTACATTTGGTTATTCAGTCACTCCTTAATTTTGATCATTTGGTCATTATGTTCATTTTTTGGTTTGTTTGATAATTTGTTCATTTAGTGATTTGGTAATTTGTCCAATTGTACATTTGTTCATTTGACCATTTGGCTATTTGGCCATTTGGAAATTTTTTTCATTTGTCCATTTTTTTCATTTGGTTATTTATTTACTTGGTAAATTTTATCATTTAGTTATTAGTTTTATTTTTTGGTTAGGTTGTTTGGTAATTTGGTCATTTGGGTATTTGGCCAATTAGCCATTTATCCATTTATCCATTTGTCTATTTGGTTATTTGGTCACTTGGTAATTTTGATCATTTGTTAATTAGGTCCATCTTTTGGTTAGGTTGTTTGGTAATTTGGTCATTTGGCCATTTGGCCATTTGGCCATTTTACTATTTGAGAAGAGCATTTCCAGCCTTATATTAAATGGATTCGTGATAAGAAAACTTAAATTTCAGCATGAAAATATAACCAAGTGACAATATAAATATATATATTATTTATATTCATATTAAATTACCTAGTACCTATCATGCTCATATATTTTAGTGTTCCCCAAAGTGTGAAGATACATCATAGAATATTTGTTCTTTTTTTTTTATGCATCCTAACAAAATTACATACAATTAATAAGAATTAAATTTTCTATGAAAACCATTAAATATTAGAAATACCTTAAACTCATTAATCTTCCAATATGAGATCATTTATTGATATTGTGTTGTTAGAAAATTAAGGAATATCGGTACATCCTCTAAATTAGAATCGACTCTACTCTTTTAAACAATATATAAGTTGTGCTTATATGATTTCCAGAACTCCCCAAGATCCATCAACCATGTGACCTTAACAACTTCACTTTCGGTAAAGTTAAACTGATGTTGCAATGAACATGTTAATTAATATAAATACAATAATAATATAGATATAAATTTAACAAATTTTCTTACCCATATCTCTACCCATGATTTATCCTTGATTTCATTACCAATATGCCTCTATGAGACTACTTGCATCAAAAATATATCGATGTAATTGGCTAAAGTTCCCATGAAAATTATATAATTCCTATAATTTTTACCTAACATATGATTATCTTTATTTTAATCCATCATTATTTGAGTTTTTAAATTCTAGAATTCATGCATATGGGTATGCCCACATCACCTATTAGAAGATCCCACTATATAAGATCAAAGGAAAAGAAAGACTTAATTCACACTAAAATAGGGGAAAATGATGTGATATAATTTGGCATACTTATAATAAAAAACTTGATGTAGGATTCTCATTAAGATTTGATATATCCATGGGATATCTTGGATCAGTTCCCTCTGGTGGATGTGCATATTCCAATGCATGCACTAGGTCATCTTCATACACTAGAGAAGAAGCTGAAGGAAAAGAATCATCCTATCCTAGATGGATAGTAGGAAATGAAGGTTGTTTATACATGGTAGGGTAAGTATATAAGGTCTAGGGATACGTCATAGGATATAGATATAGAATATGTGGGAACATTCCTAGAGGTAGTGTAGAAATGGTATGAGAATAAGAGGCTAAATAAGATGATGATGGTGATGGTGATGGAGGAATGGGTTGGGACATCCTAGGAGGCTCAAGTAGAGGATGAAAAGGTGTGTTATATGGGTTGTATTATAGAAGTTCAGGGTGTGAATGAGTATGATGTGTGCATCATCTAGCTCTAGGAGCACCTCTGCTCGGACCCTACTATAAGGCTAAGCAAAAGTTAACCCTGCTTCTAATGTATGTCCCTAAAAAACTGATAAAGAATAAGAACATGAAATTAAATTTAATATAGAATAAAAATATTACAAATATTATACTCACTAAGGTAAATAGAGGAAGAAACTTTAGCCCATGCATCCATCGATCATTATCATATAATCGCTTCCTTCAAACTTCTATAATATCTTTAATAATCTACATAAGAATGAAATTTAATTTTTTTAGAAAAAATAATTTAAAAATCCTATATATAACTTAAAATTCAAAGAATTTATAAACAATTTCATAGCATGTTTTAGGAATTTTAATTTAAAACAAATTTATACATTTTTTTAAAAACCCATTTTAAACTCAGTTTTCTAAATTGAAATAAATATAATTAAATTCAATGAAAACAAACATATCATTCCAAACTAAAACTAAATTAATGTAGTTACAGTAGTACCAACTTGAGAAACCCATGTCAAGGTAAACTGAATTGTCTATGAACATATATGATTGCTTCTATATATTACCCACCGCTACTTCAGGTTTAACATCAACTCTCAAAATGGGACAATTTGAGTCAAAAAATAAAATATTTTTGTTAACACCAATGGAGGTGTAAATGGTTTCAATTTATTCCCCACCATCATGAAAAATATTGCTTATTATTATTTCAATAATGACATCGTAATCAGATTTGAGATTATCTTTCACATAAAACACATGTTTTCCATTAATGCCAAAATATATGATTTATTAGTAGCTAGGAATCGAGTCATTTCAATAACTCTAAATCCAAATTCATCAATAAATGTATCATGTCGTGCCGTTGAATCAAACCATTTATATTTCATCATAGTAAATCAACCATGAAGGTAGTAATCCAATAATAATATTTTCTCAACAAGTCCATAATAAGAAACATTTTCATATCGAGACCTACTATCTGATGCACTAGAATAACAGTCTATTGTAGAAATTAACATAACTCCATCATTTTGTGTTCTCATTTTCACTGCATGATCAGTTGTAACAAATTTATAACCATTTATTATTAAATATTTTCATTCATGAACCAAATAATTGGGACCAAAATCCAGTGTTCTTAATTATGGAGAGATAGAGTCAATAGCTAAACTCAATACCTAAAATATATATTAATACTAATATTAAATTAATATATATATATATATATATATATATTCAGTTAATTAAAGTAATGTCTATACCTTTGATTTCAACCAAGTATGAAACTATTTTCTATGAAAATCCTCTCTCCTTCGCAAAGGAAAATATTGATGAACTCTACTTATAATTTTTTTATATTCCCTATATAAAATGATAATAAAATTTTAAGGTATATATGAAATGACATAGTACGAAAAAACATATAAATATTAAAATTACTTACTTGATATAGTAATCAAACAAACCACAGTTAAATAATATTGTGCGATGTGTCATATCCCACTCTTCAAGGCTTAATATAGCCAATGTATATGACCTAGGAATTCCTCTTTTGTGGGGAAGATATGGAAAATAGGGATAAATTTCCCCATACTTCTCATATTCATTTATCATTGGATGGTTATGTCTCATTATCAAATAGAAAAATACATTGAAAAAAAATTATATATTCTTAATCCAGATAATCTCTTATAATGGAACCTTTAGGATGATTCTTATTTCAGAAATAAGAGTTCATTATGCACATATTTCTTTCTATGGGATACATCCAACAAAAAGAAATAGGTCCCTCAATAAGTGATCTAGTTGGAATATGAACTATTAAATATAGCATGCAATTGAAAAATGATGGAGGAAAAAAATTCCAAATCACACAAAATTAATGGCGTATCTTGCTTCAATTTTACCAATAAAGACTTGGATAACCTTTCAGAACAAAGGTATCTAAAAATGGCACAAGAGAATCACCATTACCCATAAATTATTGGATAGTAAATGACAGATTTCTATTTGAATCAATTTGTGAATAATTATGTGATAATCATGAGTTTTTGGTGATTTTATTTTCAAATATATTTTGTTGAATTGTTTAGATATGTTGTTGTAAAATCCATCAAGAACCTTGATATTCTCTAATACTTCTAGAAATTGATTTTTCTCTAAAGTTTTCATCACATAAGAAGCACAATCAACTTTTGATTTATTTTCATCGATACACACATGATCCAATTCTAGTCGAATACCCTAAGCCAACAAGCCCCAATGAGATTGGAAGTCATATTTGGTCTTCCCCTTTATATTTAGAATAATTGAAAGCAATAATTCACATATATTTTTCTTAATGTTCATTAAATCTAAACAATGACATAACAAATTGGTAGACCAATATGGTAACTCAAAAAAGATACTTTTCTTTTTCCAATTGTAAGTGGATTCAGTGTCAAAATTATTCCTCTTTTTAGATTTCATCTGACTATTACCTAATAAAAAACTAAAATATTTCAATTAATTAAGAACATAAGTTTCTAATATACATTGAGGTGGTTGTTCAGTGTCAACAGTATTATCAAATCTCTGGTGATTCTTCATATATTGATGATACATTTTCAAGAATCATTGATTCCTCCTGAAACTAAAAATACAATGATATTTAAGCCTTCTCGATCATGTATTCTTCATAAAAATAGGATGTGATAGTTTTCCCTTCGTGCTCCAACCAGCTATCATTGTATAAGTAGGGAAATCATTTATATTCTATATAAGGGTATCATGCATTTGAAATATATTTTTTGAGGAAGTATCAAATGTATACACACCCATATCCCAAATCTACTTCAACTCTCTTATTAAATGTTACAATTCAATGTTTATATCATTGTGAGGATCCAAAGGTACAAATATTAGTATAATCAATAAAGTGAATCATTTTTCATACATATACATGGAGGAAGATTATAAATGTGAATAAAAACTATACATGAGTTGTGAGCAATAAATATATGACCAAATAGATTAAAACCATCATAGGATATACCCAACCTGACATTACGTACCTCAGATACAAAATATAGATGTTATAAAACAAATTCCCACCATGATAATCCATCTGCAGGATAAATAAACTCATCATTGACTTTAATTTTATTAGAGTCATTCCATTTCATATTGGATGATATTTCTACAGACATGAATATATTATGAAGCCTAGGAATCAGTGGAAATTTACACATGGATTTATGTGGCACACGAGATGGAGTTTCATCTTCATTTGTATTCCATTGATATATACCACATTATTTATAGTCGTTAAGGTCTGTTGTTTCCTCCTAAAATAAACTGAAATCTTTTTAACAAGCATGAATTTTATTAGTATAAGATCTGAGCTGTGTAATTAACTTCCATGACTTATAATAATATGAGGGAATATTTTCACCATCAGGAAGAAAGTCCTTAAAAAAGTTAATAACATAATAAATGGCAGTATTATAAATTACATAATTTTTTTCCATGATATAACCACATTAAAAATTCTAACTTTTTCATTTTAGTACATTCCTGATATGCAGGAGTTCTGGCATCATCCATTAATTTTTTCACTCTTTCAACATCATCATCTTCATTATTTTACTCATATGTATTGATATCATTATATTCTTACATTATAATATTATCTCTCTCACGATGATACACAAATGGAAACCAATTGAATATCAAATTCTACATACCACTTCTTTCTTTTCATTCATGAATAGTAAAAGATTGTCTCTTCTCTCTATTATGATACCAAACATAATAGTTTGTTTGAAATCCATATTTTGTTATATGGTATCCAACTTATTCCTAGATTAACCATGGTTTTCCAATGAAATTATAACATAGATACTATATATGAACTCCAGATGAATAATTTTTAAATGAAAAATCTAAAAAAATATCAAAATTCTTTTGAAACTTGGTTGAAATATGATCGATATGATACGTCCAACTTCTATCCATTCTATTATAGGTAAAAACATTACGTTCCAATAAAAAATGTAAACCATAATTACATAATTAATTACAAAAAATTTCAATCTAAAAGTCATCAAATCATGCTAGTATCTAGAAAAACAAATAATAAGAGAAACAATATATGTTATAAGTGATTCCTACAAATAACAAATAATACAAAGTATAAGACATGGAATGAGAAACAACAATTAAATAATATAATTAAATACATATGTCTTTATGAAATATTTTTAAAAAAAATACATGTTTTGAATATGAAATTAATCCAATTAAATGAACTTGTCATTATGATGGAAAATATTTACTCAAGAATAATAAAAATGAGTCACCCAACATCAAAACCAAAAAAAACATGGTGTAATAATATCATGTAAATTCTAATATAATTGATATATATATAAATAATCATCTAATCCTAATATCATAGAAACTAAGATTTATAAAATAAAAGAAATATCCAAAATATAATAAAGGATAGGTAATCCTGAGGTTGTATGATATATAAAATGTGATACAAAATTGGTTAGAAAAAATTAAAAATCTCTAATTATAAATGAAAAATCTATCACTTGTCTCCTTCCATAAGACCAAATAATATCCAATGTTTTTATGAAATATAGAGGTTTTGAATATGATTTTGAAAATAGAATCTAACCATGATTCTTTAAATGGAAATGGTTTAAAAGTGTTATATGGATGATTTGAGTGATGAAATTCCCTTGAATTATATTTTTTGTAAAACCCAAATTTGATCAGTGGTGGGGTAGGGATTCATCCTTAGGGATGGAAACTTTAACTTATGACCTTTTATATAAGATTAATTTTTAAACTAGGTTTCCTATATGATTCATTTATTTTTTTATAAAAAGGAATGATGTGCTTCATTTATAATATAAATGAGTCCATGAAATTTGTTTTAATAGTAATCTTTTTATATCATATAAGTAAATTTGATTCAAAACTTATTATAACTCATGTGAATATTTTCAACATATCTTATCCAGAAATATATATTGTTATATAAATTTTAATTATCATGAAAAAATTTAAGCATTAATTTATAATACAAAATTTAATTATAATCTTAAAGATATTTCATGAAAGGAATAAATTCTATAACAATATTAATTTAATAATGGAAAGATAATGTTCAATGAAAATACTTATATAGTATTTGATGAATTTTGATACAAAAAATAAAATAAACCATTTAAATACTTTATATAAATACTAATAAATAAACATTAGAAAAATTATTTAAAAATAGGCTAGGATCATAAAACTACATAACAATGAGTAAGAAAAATAATGAAAATATTTAAAATATTTTTTATTTAAATATGCCTTACCATTAAAAAAATTTTCTTTAGTATAAAAAAATACCTAGAAAACACTATATTAATATTTTAAAATATAATAATTTAACTATTTATTTCATATTATAAATCAAGTGTAGTCGCATCATAGGAATATTCTGAAAAATGACATGTATTGAAGAGACTATATGTCAATACAATCTATCGATGAGATCCCCAATCTTCGGTAATAATACATTAACCTCATATAATGAATAAATAAAATTATATAACCAATTTATTCCAAATGAATAATCTCTAGAAACTAATAATAACAAATACCCAAAGGAAAACCATGAAAATAACTTCTAAAACCTCTATAAATCAAAGTTAACAAAACCCATAATTTTCCTTACCTAATAAGTAAATTATTTCAACCCATATTAAATAAATCTATAGAATACTTTAGAAAAAATATTACCTCCAAAAAAACCAATGAAGAAAATTTTTTAAATGATCCATTTCATACTCCTTTTTCTAGAGCATATAAAATCATCATCACCTTGACTAAATTTCACCATGCCTTCATAAAATTCAATCTAAATATCCATCCAAAAGGGGGGTATATATGCTTGAGAATATCAATATACATAGTAGGAAATCCCCAAAGGGAAAATAACCATGTCAACACCAAATATTCATAATAATGAAAAAATAAAATCAATATAATTATTCCTGAAATTAATAAAAGAGTCCACCCATTGGTATACTAGGTAAAACACAATATAGTCAACTATCTCATCCACAAGACTCATATAATGTTATAAATGAGACTAGTTCAATCCATTATTAGGAACATTATAGCTCATAATTACAATTCATTACATTATTATGTTTTCCATATTCACCACAATAATCACACACCAAATAAATATGTATGTATAATATAACATAAACCATCAAAGAATATATGGCCCTTTGAAAACAAAATCCCACCAATTAGTACCCACATACCTAATATCTAATTTACTATAACAAACTCAATGTCTGAAATTAAATATATTAGCATCAATTTATCAATATAACCCCCAATATATAAAAATATATAATAACATGTGGAGTAGGAGAGGGAATATTATACATAAAATCAGGTTAGTCTGTTCACCAACTAATGGTTGGTTTACACATTAGAAAACCAACCTTATATAGTGGTTATGAATATGTCAGTACTCTAATCATGGATATAAAATGAAAAATCAAACATCACCCACAAATATAAAACCATGGAATACTAAAGGTTCATCCAAATTACAATCATTAAAACAAAATCCCAAAAATAAAATATCACCCACAAAAAACCTTATTTCAAATAATTTTGTAAAATTGTGACCTAACTGTATCTTGGTTAGTTTTTAATACATAGGTAAAAAAATAAAAAAAAAGTCAGAAAAATAGAAGAAGGATTTGGAACTCACTGTCAAAGAAGATCGGAATCAGGAAACCACTAAATTAGGGGAGAACACTAGAGGAGGATTTCTATTTGTCATCGTTCAAGTGAGGGAAGAACATGTCTCAAATAAATGGGGGAGTTACGGCTCGAGTAAACAGTGGTGGGAGGTTGAAAGAATATACAAGATTCTAACCCAATAGTTTTTAAAAACCCATTAAGATAGCATTTCTATACCCATGGATTACATAAATTGTGGGTATAGTCAGATTCCGGACAATATATACCCATGGTTTCTGAAAACCATGGAAATAGATCCATAGGGATAACCCCATTTTCTAATATAATATCATGTGTATGTATTCATTTTTTACCCTCAATTAATAGTATCCAAATCAAATATCAATCTTGTAAAAATAATAAACTTCATATAATTGATTAAAAAATCATCAATATGAGGAAGAGGATACTTATTATTGATTTTGATTGTGTTAAGTTCTTGATAATCAATGCAGAGTCGAATTGACCCATCTTTATTCGTAAAAAAATAATAGGTATTCCCCATGGTGTCACACTTGGTTGAATTAATCCCTTATCAATATTCCCTTCATGTTACTTCTTCAAAACTTGTAACTCAATCAAGGTCATTATATATAGAGTATTTGAAGTAGGTGTAGCTCTAAGTATGTAACATCTCTATTATTCTCATTATATTTAGAAGGTAGAGGATGTTACTTTTCCTTAAGTGACATCCCCAAGACACCAAAGGATGGAAATAAATTCTAAGTGCTTCATTTACATTTGGGGGGCAATTTACCCTTTGAAAAATAAAACAACCAACCAAACATTCCATAACCAAATAAAACACTCCATGATGCATGATAAAAATGAAAGACAACTCAACATTTTATTTATATAAAAAACAAATACAAAGAGTACTATAGAAGAAGACTACAAAACAACCAAGTGTACAGTAGAAGACAAACCCAACAAAACTCCAAGATTACCATATAGTTCCAAGGATCCAACAAGCTCCTTGCTCCAAATCCAAAAATAGTCTAAGTATCACTATTCACCACTAGAGAAGTGTGATAATTTACCTTTTCCTATTTCCCAATAAATGACATCTACAAAAGCACCAAAGTTCCAAAGTAGGGGTGAGTAATTAAATTCAAAATGCTTTCCCCAAATGACTTCACTACTCACTCCACTAGGATAAAACATGTTATAACATTTATATAAAAAGGTTTATATAAAACAATTTTTAAAAAGTTTATATCAAAATATAAAAAATTTCCATGATAAAGAACTTTTCACAAAACAATATCAAGTTCTAGGGAAAGTAACCAAATGATGCTCTAAAACCATTCCACAAATTCCATTTTGGCACAACCCAATCCTTTCCACATAACCACACATCTAACCATGCATGAAACCATGGACCTCCCTATATTTGTGAGTGGTAATTCATCCTTTAACTAATAAATCACTTAATGCACTATCTTTATAGGGTTACTTTATGCCCTTATCCATCCCAACCTTTTTATGGGGGCACTTTACACCCTTATCCATCCCAATGCATATGAACATGTGCCACACAAACATGTCAAACCCATTTCAAACCTAAGCATGCCAAAACCAATTCAATAAAACAACATTTTTATTGAAAATCATCCCATAAAACGTTTTCATAAATCAATCCAAACAACATAATTTTAAAATAATCATTTAAAATCCAACAACAGATCATTTTGCACAAAAAATCCTCGATTTCCACAAAAACTAAAAATCATCACTAAATAGGGTTTATACCATGATTTGTTAAACAATTTCACAATAAAATTCAATCAATTTACACAATTGGAAACTAATACTTAAAGTTCTAAATAAAGGAGTCTATAGTGAATCCACCTACCTCAAAAATTTGGAGAAAACGATAAATGGCATGAAAAACATCCACAAAAATGGGTTGAATCTCCAAAAAACCGCCTTATATCTCCTCCCATGTCATCAAAAATCCAAAACTAATCATATTTGGCATCATCTACCTTATATATATCCAAAATGTACATATATATAAGAAAATTATAGAGAGGTGGAGAATTAGATATAAGTAAAACCATCAACAACAACCATAAATGATGACTTACCATGATATCTAGGCTTCAATGCACCAAGAAACGCCTCTAGATCACTTCCAAATCGATAGGGAAAGATTCCCTAGCCTTTGAGAGGGAGAAATCCCAATTTTGGGGTAAAATGGGGCAAGAAATAGGTGTTAAAACACAAAAATGACCTAGATCTACCTTTTTGGATCTAGTTTTAAACTGTGAACGGTTAGTCACATAGTTATAAAAATCATGTACTAACCATGCACCAGATTCTTCCTCAAGGGGGAGCCTCACACGGTTCACTTTCACGGTTTCCAAACTATGCGGCAACCATGCCAAAGCCCACTATCCAGCTTTACACAGTTTTTACTAGGTGGACACATGGTTTGGCCAAATTGTGCTCCTTAACCATGTTCCTACCTAGATCTCATTGTCTCATTGTTCACGGTTTCCCAGGGAAGTTACACGGTTTCCACTAACTATGAACCAACCTTGAACCTATAGAAAATCCCCAAAAACATTCCAAACTTATTCCGAACCCTCCCAAACTTTACCCAAATACATTATGTAATTAAAAATCATAAAATAAGGGTTACTTACTTGAAATAGGGGTTGTGAAATTCTCCATGTCATTGGATTTTCCATTCCTAGAAAGTAAAAAACCATCACTATATTGAAAGAGTTCGAGCCATTGCTTGATCATTTATTTCTTGCATTCCCATGTTTCCAAAAAACCCACAATAGATCGATGTTTTTTCCCTGAAAGACTTTCTATTTACATTCTATAATATGTATTTGAATGTGTACCAATAATGCATTTTTCTCTAGGTTAATACGATCCCATCAAATCAAATGGTTGGGATCAATCTGATACTTTTTCAACTGAGAAACATGAAACACATTCTGCACAACACTGAACTATGGGAAAAATTACAACTGATATTCCACCTCACCAACTCATTCAATTAGCTTAAAAGGGAATATTTATTGAGGAGATAACTTTCCCTAATTCCCAAAACATCAATGTCTAAGCCTTAGAGAGATCCTTAGGAATACATTATCACTCACCTCGAAATACAACGGTCGTTGATGATGATCCGCATATGATTTCTGATGACTCTCAACCATCTCCAACTATTTTATGAGAAACTAAATCTTCTCTATTGTTTCTTAGACAAGGATCATCCTGAATAGTGAAGTTTCACCATTTTCCAACCTGAAAAGTGGATAATGACAAAGACACCCATACAATGATCCATATGTATCGAGGCTTGATAATTGTTATTATATGGGAACTATAATAATGGAACATTATATTCCTATGATCCACCAAAATCCATTACACAATCCCACCATATTTCTTCCAACATTTTTATCATCCTTATAGATTTCCCATCCATATGAGGATGATACATTGTTCTCATATTCAACTAAGTCCCAATGAATTTCTGTAAGGATTTTCAGAAATGATACGTAAACCTTGGATCTCTGTCTGACACTATTGAAATTGGTATTCCATGCCTCTTTACCACTTCTTGGATATAGTTTTTTGAAAATTCCTCCACTATATGAGATTCATAAATAGGGATGAAATGGGCCAACTTTGTGATCTGATCCACTATCACCCGTATATAATCGTGTTTCTGAACCATTCTTGGAATAACTATTACAGAATCTATAGCTATCTTCTCCCATTTCCACATATTAATAGGTAAATACTATAACATACAAGTTGGTTGCTGATGCTTTACCTTAACTAGCTAACAAGTTAAACAACTTGAGAAAAACTTAGCCACTTTTTTTCATACTAACCCACCAGAACTATGTTTTCAAGGACATATACATATTTTTATTCTAGGATGAATAGACCATCTATAATGGTAGTAAGAATGAAAGACTTTTTTCCTAACAGGCAATAGGTATGACCATCTGATTTCTGAACCACAAAACTAAACTCTCATCCAGCTTCAATAACTCAATGGTATCCCCACTATTAAGTTTTTAACTCATCACAATACATTTTGAATCAGACTTCTATGCCTCTTTAACCATCTTCACCAAATTAGGAACAAAAGAAAATAGAAATAATTTCATAACTTTAACTTGATCTTCACATTCCAAGTGAATTTCATCGAGGACCAACTTCAACTTCCACTCATCAGAGTCTTCTTTTTCAAATTAAGAATATGATTTTTTTTCTTAATGCATCTTCCACCATATTTCCTTTACTCGATGTATACATCAAGTAAAAGTCAAATAATTATAGATACTCCATCCATATTCTTTGTCTCAGATTCAAATAACTTTGTGATAAAATATGTTTCAAGCTCTTATGATCTATGAACACAGTAAATTTCTCACCAAAGAGATAATGGCACCAAGTCTTTAAATCATGGACTACAACAGGTAACTCTAAATCATGTGTTGGGTAGTTCTTCTCATGAAATCACAATTGCCTTGATCCATAAGTAACAACATGATCTCCCTGTATAATAACACATCCCAACCTAGATCCCGAAGCATCACAATACACCACATACCCTTGTCCTGATTCTAGAAGAATCAATATTGGTGTTGATATAAGGAAAACATTAATATCTTGAAAAGAATTATATAATTCCTTGTTCCATTGAAATGGAACGTTATTCTTTGTCAAAGGTAAAGTTATTCATGAAAAATCATGAACAAAGCGTCGATAATAACCAGCTAGACCAAGGAAACTCTGTATCTCAAATCCATTCTTTTTTGGTTTCTAAGAGGTGAAAGCCTCTATATTTTTTGGATATATAGAAACATATTTTTTAGAAATTACATGGACAAGTAAGAATACCTATTTTATCAAAAAATCACACTTTGATAATTTTTCATACAACTGATTATCTCTCAAGATTCCTAACACCATCGCCAAGTGTTTCTCATGCTCATCCCTTGTCCTTGAATGCACCAATATGGAATCCAAAAACACCACCACAAAAGAATCCATTTATTTATGAAGTATCTCATTCATCAATTCTATAAATACCTCTAGTGAATTAGTAAGACCCAAAGGCATTACCACATATTCATAATGGCTATATCTGCTTTTGAAATTTGTCTTTAGAATTTCCACCTTCCTAACCTGCAATCGGTGATATCTTGGTCACAAGTCAATCTTAGAGAACCATTGTGCTCCTCTCAATTTATTGAATATATCATCAATGTATGTAATTGGATACCTATTCTTTATCATAACTTGGTTAATATTATAATAATACACACACAACTGAAAATTTAAATCTTCCTTTTTGACAAATAACACTAGTGTTACCCATAGAGACATGCTCAGGCAAATGAACCCTTTACTTTCCAGCTCTTCCAACTACACTTTCAATTTCATTAATTATATTGGTTTAATCCTATAATATAGAAGGTAAATATAAATAGTCCCTAGAAGGAGATCAATCATAAACTCAACTTTTCTTATAGGTGGTAACCTTGAGAATTTTTCAAGAAAAATGTCTATAAATTGATCCACAACTACTGGAAAACTATTATTCTCAATCTCTTCCATCGATGAAAAATTAAAAGCCTCTATATGATATGAGATCATTCCAACTAATGGTTCCAACAATCACATTGCACCTGCCTTTACATTCTGGTATCCTTGAAGGAGATGCTCGACTCCATCTTCAGTTGTAAAACTAACCTTTCTAGTATAATAGTCGATGTGAGTTTTGAACATTGTCAACCAATCCATACCTAGGATTGTATAATAGACATCCATATCAAGCACAGATAAATCTCATTACATCTTGGATCCATAAACATTTATAGAGCATTATTTTCACACAAAGGTTCAGCATTCTCTTTGACTAAGAGTAGTTTGAATTTTTATCACAGAAGGTATCATCTTAACTTTTAAACTCATCAAATAAAAAACATGAGAAGCAATAACGTAATAAGATACACTCATATCAAACAAATATTTCATAAGGGTAGATTTAAAAATAATTTTACCTCGCACCATAGATGGTACAGACTAATCGTCTATAATAACCTTCTCAACTCCATATAATTACTTTCTTTCTACACTTTATTCTTTGTTTCCCTGTTGATATTTCACTACCTGAGGAATCATGGTATTCTTAGAATCACCATGGATAGAAAAATTCTACTGATGAGATTTTTTCCGACATCCCATCAAAGCATATGACCCCTACAATTGTTGAGAAGTGTCCCAAACACCCAACCTTGGAGCATTGCGACAATAGCGCTAAAGATTCCCCATATGATTGTAGTTGTGGAATGATCTATTTTGTTATGTACACTATCACTTTATGTGTTCAAGAAAACCACATTGGAAACATCACACTTTTCTCTTAGGTCATGGTGGAAGGTTTACTGATCAGGCCATCTAATTTTGATTCATGTCCCCCACCTTGGAAATAGGTTTCCCTCTTTCACTTTCTCCTATCATTAGATTTCCCACCATTTCCCATGGGTATCAACATATTTCCTCCTCCCATAGCTCATGATATGGCCCTTTCAGCTACTGTCTCTCTATTTAACATCTTTGTATGATCCATAATACAAAGCAAAGTAATCTTTGAGCGAATCTTCTACCTCATCCCTAATTCAAAGATGTGTGCCTTCAAGGATGTACTAGTAGTAACCTCAGGTGAAAATCACACTAAATTCATGAATTTGGCAGCATACTCTATGACAGAAATATTTTCCTACTTCAAGATTAATAATTCTATCATTATTTGAATTCTGAATGTGTGAGGATATAATTATTTGTTAAATAATTCTTCAAAATACTCCAAACCAATGACTTGATCCACTTTAGCCTGCATAGAAAAATCCCACCAATATCATGCAAGATTCTCCAGAATATACATTTCCATCTTGAATTTCAACTCTTCTAGTGTTTTTATGAAATCAAAGATATGATTAATCTTATTTATCCACACCTCTACCTTTTTTTATTTAGAATCTCCCTAAAAATTGGTGGATTAAATTTTTTTAATTGGACAGAATTATCCACTTTCCATGGATAATCCCTCCTATTTCCACTTTCCATACCTAAAACGCTTAGACAATACTCTGAACCAGTAGTTTTTTCACCTGTGGCTCGGGTGCAACCACATTCCCAGCATCTTCTTCCGGTTGGTTTTTACAACGTCTACCGGGTGCCATTTTCTATACAAACAGTGAACACCATAAGTCTCACTCTCTATTTACTAAAGGCTTGTCATTTTAAATTCTACCAAATCATAATATTACAAAAATTATTTCCAAAATCAACCTTTACCATGTTCAACAATTTTTGAAAAATTTCAACTTACTTTTGAAAATCTAACCATTTTCAAAATACCACAAACATGATCTTTTTAAAATCTTTCATTTGAAAAAAAATCAACATTTTTCAAAAATCAACATATTTCAAAAAATCATATGTCATTACTCAAATGAAATATTCACTCCTTGTAGGAATTCATTCCTCTAAAATGAATTTCATGCTTGCCTCATTGGCTAAACCTTTGACAATGAGATTCCAAATATGATAAGTGTCTCCAAAAAAAGTATGTACCCAACTCCCTGGTAATGTGAAATTTAGTATAAAAAGGTTAGCTACTTATTTTTATGCTCTAAATTTCAAGTATCGATATTCTTACTCCTTTCTACCAACCTGGCATAAGGAATAGACGAAAATGAATTTCAACTCCAAGACTGAGATAACTGAAGACCACTTGTTAGGAAAGGGCTGAACAAGATGACACCACTTATCTCATAAGAAAATTTGGAGGGACCAAAACTGATGCCACTTGTAACATCCCTATTATTATCATTGTTTTTGAGAAGGAGGGAGGACATTACTTGGCCTTAAAAAACATCCCCAAGATGATAAAGGCTAGCAATAAATTCCAAGTGCTTCATTTACAATTAGGGGATGATTTTACCTTTGAAAAATAAAACAACCAACCAAACATTCCATAACCAAATAAATCAATCCATGATGAATGAAAACAATGAAATACAACTCAACATTTCATTTATATCAAAATCAACTATAAAGAGTACCACAGTGAAAGACTACAAAACAACCAAGTTCACAATGGAAGAAAAACCCAAAAAACTCAAAGATGACCATATAACTCCAAGGATTCAATAAGATACATGCTCTAACTCCAAAAATAGACCAAGTATCACTATTCACCACTAAAGAAGTGTGATACTTTACCTTTTCCCATGTTCAGATAAATGACGTCTGCAAAAGCACCAAAGTGCCAAATCAGGGGTGAGTAATGATACTCAGTAGCCTTTCCCCAAATGACTTCCCTACACATACCACTAGGATATAACATGTTAGGAAATTTATATAAAAGATTTTATATAAAAAATTCTAAATATTTGATATCAAAATATAAATAAGTTCCATGAAAAATAATTTTTCAAAAAACAATATCAATTTCCAAGGAAATCAACCAAACAATTCTATAAAACCATTCCACAAATTCTATTTTGGAATAACCCAATTTTTTACACATAACCACACATCCAACCATGTATTCATCCATGAACCTCCCTATACTCATGAGTGGTGAGTCATCATTTCACTAATTCATCACTCAGTGAACCATCTTTATGGGTTAACTTCATGCCCTTATCCATCTTAACCTTTTTATAGGGGTACTTCATGCCCTTATTCATCCCAATTCATATGAATACACACCACACAACCATGCCAAACCCATGCCAAAGCCAAGCATGCCAACCCCATTTCAATAAAACAAAATTCTTATTTAAAATCATCCCATAAAACTATTTTCATAAATCAATTCAAACAATCGATTTTAAAATCATCATTTTAAAATCCAACTATAAATCAATTTTCACAACAATTCCAAAATTTACACAAAAACTAAAAACCATCGCTAAGGAGGGTTTCTACCATGATTTTATAAATAATTTCATAAAAAAATCAATCAATTAACACAATTTGAAACTAAGACTTCAATTTCTAAATATATTATTTGATAGTGAAGCCACATACCTCAAAAATTTGGTGAAAATGATAAACAGCACGAAAAACATCCACGAAAATTGGTTAAATATACAAAAACCCATATTATATCTCCTCTCGTATCATCAAAAAATCCAAAAAAAATTATATTTTAAATAAAATACCTTATATATATCCAAAAAATACATAGATATAATGAATCAAGATAGAGGGAGAAGTAGATCTAATGAAAACCATCAAGAACAACCATACACGATGACTTACCATGATAGTCGGGCTTTAACTCACTAAGAAATGCCTATGGTTCACTTATAAATTAATGGGTAAAGATTACCTGTACTTTGAGAGGGATAAATACATATTTTGGGTCTAAATAGGTCAAGAAAGGGGTGTTAAAACACAAAACCAACCTAGATCCACCTTTGTGGATCTAGTTTTTAAACCGTGAATTGTTAGTCGCACGGTTGGAAAAACCATGAAATAACTATGTTCCAGCTACTACCTCAAGGGGATATTCACATGGTTGTATTGAATGGTTTCCAAACCATGAACCAACCATTCCAAATCCCACTATCTAGTTTTTCACAGTTTTTACGGGGTGGCCACACAGTTTGGTCAAACTGTGCTTCTTAACTGTGCACCTACCCAGAGCCCTTTCTCTCATTGTGCGTGGTTTCTTGAGGAAGTTTCATAGTTTCCACTAATCATATACCAACTTTTCACCATTATAAAATCCCCAAAAATATTTAAATCTTATTCCAAACTATCCCAAACTTCACCCAAACACTTTATATACTTAAAAAAAATGGTTACTTACTTGAAACCCAGGTCTTGTAAAGTATGAGTTCTATTGAAAACTAAACTTCATGATCTGATGGAAGACTAAGAAACTATTATATAAATATATAAATAAACTCTCAAAAAATATTCATATATTCAATGTTCATTTTATTCCCATACATATAATATAAATACCCCTTTTGAATTGGAATCTAGACCCATACAATGGATGTAATTTCCATTGGAAACACATATTTATCCTCACACTAATAGACAATCATAGGTTGGTTTATAATATTAAATGTGACTTCCCTTCCCTATTAATTGATATGGTATTTATATAAATAAATCATATCAATTCCCAAAATAACATCAAATTACACTATAGGGGGAATAACAAGATTTTTAGGAATCACATTCCCACAAAATTCAATTGGAGAAGAATCATAGACTGGATATGAAATCATTGTACCATTAGTATTTTTCAATGATAATTTAATATCTAATCATTATGGTGGTATAGTTATGTCCTTATTAAATTCATTAGATATAAAAGAGTGGGTATATCTAGAATCAAATAAGACATTAGCAGTTCTAGAGTAGATGGTAAGTGGACCTTTCACCACTTCATTATCATACCCCACATTGGCGGTAGTGATCGCATGAGATTTCCCTTTATCTCTAGACTTATGAGGTTTCTGACATCTATTATAGTCATTAACCTTTAGATTAGATCATTATTTAATATAATTCCCATACTCCTTTCATTTAAAACACAGGAGTATGGGTAGTGCATTCAATGGAGATTTCTCTCTATTCTCATCATTAGCTAGATTTTTTCTATCACTTTAGTGGTCGATTACATAATGACCATATTTTATATACTTAAATCATTTTCTATTCCCCTTAATATAATTTCCTCTATGTTTCCTTATACACTTTGAGTATAATATAAGGATCATATTATTCTCTCCCTAAATTTTATTATTGTAATCTACTTTGAATTACAACTTTATTTTCTTATTAAAACCATGATATTGATAGGTAACTCCAATATCTATGTCAATATTGGTGTAAAATAGAATGATTCATTTATAGATACTGAATTCTCATATGGGTAATTAAATTATAATATTTGGTTTTAATCCACTAAATAATTGATTAATCTTACTTTCTAGTTCAATGATAATACCAAAAGCATACCTGATAAGTCTTGTAAAATTTATATCATAAGTACTAATAGATTTATCATCATTTAGATTTATCTCAATGAATTCATTGTCCATTTTCATAAAAATATTACAATCAAAGTAATTATTGAAAAATTACCTTTTAAAATCATCCTCCATCATAGATTTAATTTCTTTATATTGACTCAAGTTCTTGATGATAGTCCACCATTGATCTGCTTCACCTTACAAATGATAAATAGCTAAAATAACTTTTTTATGCTTTGAACACTGGATAATGGAAAATATATTTTCAATGGTAATGATCCATTTCTCAAAAACTAATGGATCAGCTGACCCACTAAATTAAGATGGATGTTTCCTCATGAAAGTCTAAATATAACATTGTTCCCTCCTTTACACTTTTGAAAGCTTAGCATGATTCATAGATTGAGAAAGTAATGTAATCATAGCAAAAATATTTTTCACTCCAACTCCCATAACATTTTGTTTATTGGGAGGACAAGAATTGCATTATCTATTGCATTCAGTGTTAACATAGTTCCTTCAAGTTCCATTTATTGACTATAACCAAAAATAATAGTGTTAACAATAATAATCATAGTGAGAAACTATATAATCATGAAAAATCATTTATAGTATGTCTAAATATTTACAAATTTTTTCCATACTATGATATATTAGGATTAACCTAGGACATAAATGGTCATCATCTATCCAAATACTTTATACAGATTCATCAATAAATTTTTGGAATTAACCTAAGCATATCTCTCAAGAGTATATAGATAGGTGTACAGTCATAGGACCACTCATTATACATTTTTTATGATTGGGTATATAGATAGGTGTACAGTCATAGGACCACTCATTATACACCGTTGATGATTGATTTAATACTCGATCCACCTTATTCAAAGATTTTTCCCCTAGGGGTATCTTTTCTATAGTTGCATACACTTTATAGTATCCAAATAGGCATGTATTTTATAATAAAACCATACTTCTTTATTTACCATAAATTAGGATATCCCTCTATACTTAGGCTTATCCTAAGGGTTCTCACTAAATTTTACTCATCCTAGTTTCCAAAAATAACTAAACCTATCTATGATACCAACTATACTGACCTATAATTTTCATACATAAATATTACATATTATTAGATTAATATTCATTATATATCATTACAATACATTTGAGATCTATAAAGTTTTAGGGTTATTGGAAAATTGGATACATAAAAAACTAGTATATAAAATATATACATCATCTACCACTAAGTTCTTCAAAACTAGAATCCTTCTTAGTCATATCATTATTAAGAGCTTTCTACATATCCTATGGAAAAGGAAACATAATAAAGGGTGATATTGGATGATATGTAGTGGTAAAAAAGGGATATATCATTTATAGTTTAATAATAAATGAGAATAAGGATATGATAACATTAGATTAACATTTTAAAACCATACCCAAAAATTCATAGATCATAATCATGAGTCATGACATAAATCTTGGCAGTTCATAAGACATGGATCATAAAGGAATCAAATAATAGGATCTATGAGAGCATACCATTATCATAAGATCATGTATTGAAATAGTTTCATAAAGTGTGTCATAATTACAATCATAGAAGTATTATGTCAAGGGTATCCATTAATACATTCATCATGTGTTAGGATTGAGCTATATACCCATGTACCTGCTTCAATCTTGGGATAGCCACCCATGTACCCTCTTTTGGGTGTGGGATAACCTCTCGTGTGCCCTCTTTAGAGCTTGGTATAACCTCTTGTATACCATATTTTGGGCTTGGGATAACCTATTGTGTACCCTTTAATCTCATAAAAAATTAATCTTTACCTAATTCATTGTAGGGATATATAATTCTAGACCCACATGTCACATATTCATTATCCATTCATATGTATTCCATGAGATCATGAAAAAATTTATCATTCCATCATAAATTAACTTGTGGAAAATAAAATGGGTTTCATTGATATTCCATAATCATAAACATAAACCATACAATTAAAGAATAAGTATGGTATCATATAATCATATCTCTAGTTGATCATAAGTAACATCAAATTATGTTATCATAGATGAAAATTCCATTTCAAAGTGCGTTATAATAATTCTTGAGGGAAAACCCCTTTTTATTTTGAAAGAACTTATTTAAAATATAAAAATTTACACAATATTATGGAAAACATTTTATTTAAAAGTAACCATAGAAAATTTTAAAGTAATTTTCAAATCATTGAGTGGTTATGATGGTGGTAAATTCCATTCATGTCTTTTATGATAAAACAAATATTCCTTTTATATTTTTAGTAAAAATTCAAAAGTACTTCATATGGAAAAATGAAAAGAAGATTCCATTTAAAAATATTTGTAGAAAACAAAACCTAGGTAAAAAATGAATTTAAAAAATCATAGGATAATAGTAAAAATCTTTAAAATATTTTAAAGAAAACACGGACATGGAAGAAAAATATTCCCAACCAGATAGTAAAACAAATTCAGTTTTCCTTTAAAAAATATTTTGATATCTTGAGTACTTAATGAGAGGAAAATGAAAGGAAATATTTTTATATATATAAATACCCATAGGATAATAAAATAAAGTGTTTTATTAGATAAGTATCATATAATTTCCCTTAATGGAAATTAAATCATAATAATCTTGATTAAAATGAGATTGAAACATAAATCCCTTACCCCAAGTCTCGTCTAACTTTGTACATGTTCAAAATCCCATATAATAAATATAGATTTATTATAAATATATTTTAGAACTATAATAATATATATCAAATCATATATTATTTACTTATAACATCTTATCACCCTTTTATTAATAGTTCTTTATTAAAATCACTCATCGGGTGATAACTACTTCATTTTTCATGCATGTTTCGGTACAATAGTCTTAGTCCTTGTAATTTGATAATGGTTATATCATATATATATTTTTAATCATCTAATAATTATTATATTTAATCATTATGTACACTTTTATAACTATTCATATAAATCAATTATGAAAAATTAATTACATCACTTCGTGGAGGCGATAGTTCGTACGTATGCACGATTCATGTTTCCATTTTTTGATTGATAGAATGAAAGAAAATTAAATAATAATTCACCTTTAAAGAACTTTAATAATGTCATAAATATAATATATATTTATTAAATCCATAATTATAACCATCAATTTAAATTTTGATGAAAAATTAAATGCATAGCTTCATGGAGGTGCTAGTCCACACATACACATGAGTGATGGTTTCTTTTCCTATGGGATGGAAAAGAGGTGGATAGTGGTTGTTACATAATCATAATAAAAATTCAGTATATTTGAGATAATTAATTCATTATTTTATAATGGATACCATATATTTATAAATGATATAAGAAGAAATAAAATTTAAAGTACTCAGTTAAGAGTTATACCTCTTCGTTGAGAAATTTGGATTACACCTTAAGCCCTGAAAGGATGATATTTTGGAAATAACAGAAGCTATAGGATGTGGTTAAAGAATATATGATTACATTAGGTCATTTATTTTCTAATATATAGTGCACAAACTTTGTGAAAAAGGGAGTAGAGGATGTTCTATTTTATAAGTGGGGGGAGGGGCACCATTGGAATTACTTAAAGTATTAAATTAATATAAATTAATTTTCAGGTTCACATGGATACAAATAGATATATTTAAAATAAAGGATGTTTATAATTCTAAATAATCTTATTAAATAATATTTATACAATTTTATGTGATTTTTTAACCCTTATCTCCTAGTTTGAACCCCTGTTAACCCTTTTGACAATTACTCTGATGTCATGGTTTTTTACTATTTAGGGGTTAAGAATGTTACTATAAAAATAAAAGTGAACCATGGGTGGAAATTGTTTGATACTATTGACCATAACCTGTTAAAGTTTCCAAATATAATATTTTATTAATTTAAATTCATTTTATAAAATATTATTTATCATAAGATACCATTAAAGTCATTTTCAGTACTATTAACATATTTTGACTTTAAAGACAACAAGATTGAAATAGAATTAGAATAAAAAAATTTAACAGGTAGAAAATATGTTATATTTGTATAAAAATCATGGAAAATAATAAATCATCCAAATTTTGTTACTTTTAATATTTTTAAAGTTATTTATTTTATTTATTTTATTACTTTAACAACTATTGTGTTAGTGTTGTGTAAACAGTTAAGGTGATTATTCCATCACTAAAGAATAAAAATAAATTACCATGATAAAAATAATTCACTAATATTTAAAATAACCATTTATAACCAAACATAACCTCATTTTATCCCTATAATAAATTATTATAATTATTAAAATAAAGATAATGACATTTTGGATTTATTCTTTACTTAGAATAAAATAAAGGTTATAATCAAAAAAAGGCACTAATTTGCCATATTTTTTAAAATTTGAAGATAATGTATGAAATAAAATCATAAAATTGGATAAATTCAAGTGTATTGGAGATTTATAGGCCTTATCTCATAGTTTTAACTTTGTTTTACCTATTTTACTCTTACTGAGGTGACAAATATTTAGTACGGTTACTATTCGTAATGACTAAAAATAAAAGGTAACTATTTATAAAATTTTATCCTAATTATTAAAATTATATAATATATTTTCCAATATTCAATTTATAGAAATGTTAAAAAAAATTTAATACAAATTTTTAAAACACAGCGAAAAACAATTTTTAGAGAAATGTGCTTGAAGCCTAAAAATGCATGTATACCAAAATCAAGTATAATTTTGATTAAATGGGACTTATTTTACTTTAATATAAAATTCATAACATAATAGGACTTTTAAATTACTTTATTTAAATAAAAGTGATAGTTTTACAAAATTAGTATTTTTCACTATTCACTACAAATTTAATCTTTTTAGAAAAATCCCAAAATTTCACTTTAATATAATTTTTGATGTTAATTTAAAAAAAATTATCCTTTTATGAAACACAATTTATAAAATGAAAAAAAAAATTAATTATAACATTTTCTTACAAAAATCATTACAAACCATTTTTGAAGAAAATGTATTTTTGAAGCATAAAATGACTTTAATAAAAATTGAGCGTTTTTTTACTAAGAATTAATTAATATATTTGTATTAAGTAGTAACTTTATACATATATTTATTATTTTAATTACTCATATTCATACCCTTCAATTCAATAACTAGGTTATAACCATCACATTTAAATAATAATATTTCTATAGTAGAATGCAATTCGCTTAAAGCTCGGTGTTATGTATTAAGAAATAAATCAAAGAAATAAAAATTATTTAGAGATAAATATATCATAAAATATAAATGTTTTATATAAGTTCCATAATAAAAAGCGATTAGGGACTCCCTATGGTGGTTGTAACCAATTTCCCACCATTTGGTGAGTTTATATTTGCGTTTTGTGGATGTTATAGAGGAGGAGTTTTCTATAGTGGAAGAAGAATATGTAGAAATTTATTTAGAGAACATTACAAAGATAAATTTTTCAATAGTTTATTATTCATTTACTTAAAAACAAATTCTTTTGAGTTCACCTTCACCCTGGTTTCATTATTTAAATTTATCATTTCATATGCAACAAGCATACTGTGCAGACTATCCAAAGGTACTTCCTTCTAATCCTTATCTTCAAGAACTTATACCTTTACATTAAAATATGGAGGTAATATTCTTATAATTATTTTAATTATTTTAACTTCATCAATTTATTATATAATCTCAGTCATATCTTCTACCAAGATTTTTAGTTGATTAAAAAATGATTCAACTATTTCATTCAGGATCATTCTAAAATCTTAATATTTATTCCACAAAACCTACAGATTTTCTTCTTGAACTTTTGAGTCTCCTTCATAAATATTTAGTATCTTATCCCACATTTCATGAGAATTTTTTCATGACATTATCATGTTATAAATAGGTTTATCCAAATCTTCCCCTAGAACATTTATTGTCTTAGCATTTTCATCCAATTCTTTGTGGTATTTATTATATAGGGCTCGACTCTCCATACCTATTGAGATTACATGAGTGGAATCTATATACATTCCCATTCCCAAAGATCTTAAATAATGTTTCATTTGGATCTTATAAAATTTAAAATTTATTTCGTTTAAAATAGGAATTCCCTTATGGTAGACAATGATTTCCATGCTTCTAAGAGAGAAAATACTTCACCCTGAAACCATTGATCAGATAACACTTATTGGTATGAATTAAGGAATATACCCTAATAGGGGGTGAATCGGGGTACTATAATTTTGAAACTTTCATCTTGATAATGACCGTATTATATATTTTAATGGAACACTTCTTTCTCTCCCTCACTATCTCTCTTAAATGAATGAATTAGTAAAATTGACATGGGCATTTTTATTAGTTCACCCAAACTAGGTGAATATAAGGAGAATATAATTTTAAGTGTGTTGATACACTTGAGACACTAAGTTCACTTCTTTATATGTGATTACAAAATATCATGTCCACATTAGCCCTCTAGACTCACTTTCCATAACAATATTGGAGAACTCACTACTCTCCTTTATAAATAGATGCTTGCTACTCATTTTGTAATGATTTTCTTCTAAAAAAATATATATATGATAAATTACACTAAAATGGTGTACCAATTTTTTTCTACATTTATGACCTTCTAAAGAGATAATGTTCCTAGAATATACTTTTTCATCACCTTTAACTTTTTAGTTCATGATCCTGGAATTTTCTTCTTTCAGTCCTAGGAATAACTGAATATTAAAAATTTCACTTCTACTATCCACATATAAAATAAGAAGAATTCATATTAACTGTTTTTTTGTGTATTCCTGGTACCCATGATATCCTTATCATTTTTATTTAATTATTTTTATTCTTTCTTTATTTTTCTTTTTTTTCACACAATAAAATATTTCCTTATTCTAAACCATGGAACATCCATGATCAATACTAAGATTTTATCTAATATAAAACTCTAACCAAATAGCATGAAATATTGGAGATGATTAGCTCCATAATCTTTATCCAAATCAGGTATTAAAAACTAAACCCACATATCAATTTTTCAACCTCTACATTTCCACCATCTTTTTCTAAGACTTGGTGTGCATGGTCAAATATGATTCCACAAAATTAGCCTTAATATTGCTTTTAAATATCAAAATAATATGTCTTGATTTCCCCTTAAAAATCAGATTGATTCTCACTTAAAAAATTTTCCAATTTATTAACCATATTTAATGATTAATAAAATAAATTTGAACCTATTTTTGGATTTCCTTTAGAAAATGCATAAAGTAGTTACTTGTATGTAAACCACGATGACTCATATGCAGTCATCCTGATGACTTATATGCAGTCAGTAATCACTTGTAAACTGAACCAATCATAAAAAAACACTAATTAATCATACACAAATTGTGATGAACCATGTGAATCTTCCCATGACTTTTCCAAATCCTTATACCTCGTAGATAATGAATCTTATGAAGTCCTCACATGAAACATACGCAGTTGTTGATGACTCGTATGAAAGTCCCACATGACTCCTATATAGGTTCCAAAATGACACATACACATTCCATAATTATTCATTTTTATAAAAAAACTAAAAAGAAAGTAAAAATTACTTTTATGCAAATACACATGAATATTACTAGAATTATAAATGATTCATACACAAGAATCAAATAAAGCATACAGATGGTCATAGACAGATTTTCAAATGCTTCTCAAAAACTAATTTTTCAAAAAACATCCGGAACACCTATGAACTTCCTATAACCATAAAAATATGAACTCTTATTACTGAAATAGATTTCATTAAATAGTCCTTATATATTATTTTCAATAAAAATTACCTAAAATCCACTCTTGTGGGGGTTTAATAGGATGATTTGGAGCTTACACATGGGTTTCCCATTGAGATTGAGTTAGGGATCTCACCAAATGGGAGGCTCAATTTGTGTTTAATAGAAATGGAATGGATACTACTTATAGATGACTAACCTAGTAGTTGATTCAAGTAAAGGTATATTTTTAGGGATTACACATAATAGGAATCCATTTCTCTCTCCCTAACTCACTCAAGGGACTCAAGGGTGCCTAACTCAATATTTGGGTAGTTAGTTATAGTATCTTGATCCAATTGTGGTTCCACTGGTATCCTCATGATAGGGACCCTTATTATTAATGTAATACATGGCTGTAATTACTCTATGATTCCTATCGATCTGGGATTAAATCGTAGAAGATTACTTTTATTAAGAGAATACTTGATTGAAGGGGTGTCTGCTGATGTGCACAAATTGACCATGAAATTTTGATGGTTTTGGAGGAATATTTGAAGTAATTTCCTTTTAAAAGTTTTTAACTTACTAATAGGAAGGTAAATAGGTCATCTCGATGAGTCCAACCTAGATAGATGACCTATATAGAAGAAAGTATTTCAAGGAATCCCGATTACACATAATTAAGTTTCTTCATGAAGTAACCATATGTGGGTCAGATACTTTGCACTCATATACCATTGGGATGAGGCTAAAACTTAATTTAGGAAGCCTTGTTTTCACATAGCATTTTTTGTGTTATGTTAATGAACATTGGATGGAATTTAAGTCTTTCATTTCATGAATGATGATTTGTAAACTTCCCTTCACGAACTTTGTTCAAGGGGTCACTTCATGAGGGAGCCTCATTAACTTCCCTATGCAAGGGATATTTGTGTATGTGCTTCATTAAAGGGGTCTATAAAGTATCTTCATTGTTATTGGTTTTCATATTGTGATTTGATATGGGGATTTTCAATACTTTTCCCTATTATTTCTTGGGTTTGGAATCATGAATTACTAATCAAGTTACTTTAGAAGTTAGAGAAAATAAAATATTTTGGATAATGGGATAACCAATAATAAATAATTTATTTATTTAAGTGGAAATAAATAACTCCCAAAAATAGAATACCCCCATAAAATGGTGTGTCAGTTATTTATTGATGAAATATTTCCAACAAATTTTCTCATATAGTACGTAGGTGACCATAAATGGGTACAAAATCATGTAGAAATCCCATATCACACCCAAAAATGAACTTAGATACATAAAGTAACCACACATGCATGAATAAGTCATGTTTTCCCATCACAAACAAGTTTTTATGCATTAAGGTAGCACTGTGAGTGTGAAAGAATCGTGAGAGATTAAAGTATCAACAACCATCTATTTAAAAGAGCTCTAGTGCATGAAGAGATCCTCACGA
Source organism: Viscum album (assembly GCA_963277665.1). Lineage (NCBI taxonomy): Eukaryota > Viridiplantae > Streptophyta > Magnoliopsida > Santalales > Viscaceae > Viscum > Viscum album. The sequence goes on from OY728161.1 coordinate 1,557,229,062, forward strand.
GTGTGGTCTTCATATGTGATCATGAAGGATTTCATTTTTAGAGAACTGTCCTTTGAAATATTTTCCTCTAATGTGGTTTTTACTTCAAATATTTCTTCAAATTAATCACCTTCAAATTGATCAATCAAATTTTATAGGCATAAACAATGATGTGTTTAGGAATACTCATTCCATTGTTATAGTTTTTACCCTAGAACCAACTGTTATATACTTTATGATAACATGTAATCATGGTTTTAAATATTAATAAAGTTTTTATCACATCATGATTATTCTTTTGTGTGAAATTTTATGTGATAATTCCCTAAGGTTACTAATCACACTAAAAGGTCATATAGGGTCCCCATTATGATGAGAACATATAAGTGAAATTATACTATTATTAAATACATGTTCTAAGGCCAGATAATATTTTATAAAATAACACAGATGACACAAGCTATTAGGGGTAAGAATCCTATAAGACATTGAGACTTCTTCTCAAGAAGTTTCTCTTTGGTTATCTCAAGAAAGGAGGTTATAAGAACTTGACCTGCCAATAGAAAATACACATTTATGTGTAATTGAATGTTTCTATTTTCATACATGTATAATTATCATTTAAATTTAATGTTATTATTAATGAATATCATGATTCACATACTTTGATGCATTGATGAAAATTATGAAAAACTATACTCATGATGAGGTAGGATATATTGGGTGTGTCATGAGTGATATTGAATTAATGAATAATGAGAGAAATGATTTTTTAATCTTTTTTTTTCTTTAATAGAATTTAATATCCCTGCAACTTTGATAGTAATGTAACTACATGATTAATTCCATAGACATGGTTTTCTATCAAAAAATTCATTATTGTAATTTCAAAGAAAGAAACATCGATTCATAGGTTCATGATATCATCCAGATTTATTAGAGATATCAAGATAAATGGATTATATTACACAATGTGTATTCATATAAGGTTTTATGTCTTTGTAATAGTAACTTATTTCTCTATGGTTTCCTTGGTGTATTTATAAATTATAACCTTAGACTTTAGGTGTTATTTCCTAATGCCACTAAGAAAGAGGCCTATAGGGCCACACACTAAGTGAATTTGGAACCACAATTAAATTTTATATGAATTTAACATGTTGAATAAATATTATTCTCATACATGGTTTTATGATTATTCATGTTTGGTTGATCTTAAAGTCACCAATTATTTGAGACAGTATATGTGAGTTGAATATTTAATAAATATTTATTCTCTATTTTAATGAATATAATATTTATCTATTTATTGATGAATAATGTAGTGATATTTATTTATTTAAATAAATATTCACTATTCAAGGTTTAGTAAATACCAAGTAGGAATGACAATTTGAGTTAATAGTATAATGAGAAAAAATATATATTAAATAGTATTTGAATAAATGTTAATTTATTTATTCAAGAAAAAATATTTATTTATCCGCATTTTTAGTGCATGTTAAGTAAATAATATAATATTGTTATTATTTAAACATTGGGTTCATTGGGGATTAAGAGAATAATAATTTCCTTTGTGCAATTATTTATTCTATAAACCTAGGTCCATTAATACCTAGTTATGTCATTACCTAACCCTAGTTTATCCATTATAATCATTTCACATCACAAATTATAGATAGAATCATCTCAATACCAAAAGAGAACTTTCCCTAGAATACTCTCAAGAATAGAGAAAGGTCCTTCTCTTCCACTTTCTTGAGTCTAGAGAGAATAAAATAATCATTCAACCTTAAATTTATTCATATGATGATCAACAATGAACAATTTAAGCATTAGGATATTATATGCTAGCATTCAAGTATTTCTATGGAAATGTTCTAAGGTTCGTGAAGCACGTGTAGACCACCGCTGAGAGATTCTACCCTTGAATTCTCTCACTAAAACAAAGGTACACAAATAAGTGATTTACCAACTCATCGATGAATAAATGATTCCAATATGAGGTAATTATTAATCTATATAAATTAAACATAAATTATATGTTATGAACCTGTCATGAGGATTATAAGGTTTCTATTCATCTTTTTCTGAGGATAAATCCAAATAATTTGATAAATTTTCATTGTTGGGCATAAGACCAACTAATTATTTTGTTACCTAAAATATTCAAGTTCTATCAAAGTAGTCATGTCATAATTTATAATTATTTATTAATCGTTGATCATTATACACATTTGATATTAGTTTTATTTTCCGTTTAATCTCTCTTTAAATACAAACATCAAGATTTATTCTTTTTATTATTTTTTCTCACACATATAACCAATAATGTGTTAAAAACATTTGAAGAACATATAAAGGATCCATTAAGAGGTTTTGATAATTCTATATAGATATAATGGGACCACATGTCTTGTATCTCAAAGGTACATGTTGTGTACCTATGTTCAATGCACCAGGATAGACCTAGAATTTAATTTAGATCATTATGCATTGAATCATACATGAAATCATTAAAACATTGTTTGTTTACTAAGAAAGGGTATCATATATTTTTCTACGAAACACATCATGTAACTCACTCATTTTTTATATAGTACACATATTTTCATGATAGAAAACATGGGGTCAAAGACACTTCATGTAATTTATTACATGACACAAGGACTGACATTCGTGAAATTCAAAGGTCACACAGAATGTAGCTAGATTACATGTCATATACCTCACAAATTTATCTGGAAAAAAACATGATCATTCCCTAAGTGTGTGTCGCAGACATGTTCAGAATCCATTACACGACATATATTCATCTTTACACATCGTGTATCATACTATTTTACATGGAAAGTTAAAATTAATTTATTAATCCATTAAACCTCATAAACACATGTCCATGTTTCCTTTATTGACTATTAATGTTGTGTGATAGGTTTTATATATATCAAATTCTTAATTAATTTCAATTTAAAATTTAGAAGTACATACTATGTATAGTTGTAATATGCCGACTACACCATGTGCATTAAAATCATTACATGCTACATAAATTAATATATGACTATGTGTTATTTATTGATAGTATACACCATGTAATTATGTGATAAAACATGTATGTTATATAACATATGACTAGTTAGTATACAACCACAATACATATCGGGTAGTTTGGATGGGTACTCATCATGTTGCCTCCAAGTACAAGATTTTCACTTAGTTGATTTAAAATAAAATTATTTAATTTAATTTGTTTAAAATTATAATATATGTTAATCTCAAGGAGATTTTGGATGATAATTAGGATAAATTAATTTATTCATTAATTAATATAATTACTTAATTTGAGTGTGTTTGATCTTAATTTAGAACAATTAAAATGAATTATAGTCTATTAATTGTGTATTTGTAGCATGTGTGGATGATTATGAGCTTATACAGAACTATGTTTGTGATTGTTTTATTTTAATTTATTACTATTATTAAATTAAAATGATGTTTTGTGTTTCATATCATCCTTTATACTATATAGGACCTGAATGTTTGTGGTTTCTTTCATGTAAAACTCCTAAATTATTACATTATTTTCCCTCACCTATATGTGAGTAAAATCATATGTAAATTAAGGATGTTCTTTGATAAAGGAGGAATTCCAAAATCAAAGTTTAGGTGAAACCAACCTAGTCCATATATGGCACCCATATGAAATACTGTAACTCTAATTTGGGCATGATTCCAAGATTTTTTTTCCCTAGGGTCGAGAGTTGGTTTATCATCTTCTAGATAAACCAACCATTAGAAAATATAATGATCATACCATTTTATTATTTTATTTTTATCAGTTTCATGGTTATTTATTTATGGTTGATTTATTTCAATCACTTAATAAATGAATTAACAAGAATGAAAAATGGAATTAAAATAAAATTAGATTATGTTTAAATTTTTTCTTAACATGGTTAATCACTTAAGTAAAATACACTTAATATTAACACGCATGTAAAAAAGATAAAATGTTCAATTTATATATAAATATAAAAAACCCTAAAACCAAATATTAAGTCATAAATTCCTTCCACTACTCAGGTTGAAATTGAACCATAGTTAAAAGTGATTAACCAACATCTATTAGGGTGCTTTAAATTATCAGGGAATTTCTAACTTGAGTTTTGGGTTAACTTAACCTAGTTCGCATTAAGGGTCAATCACCTATGTGAGACTTAGTGAAACTGGTAAGAAAGTTTTGAGGAAATACAAGTTCATGATTTTAGGATTGGGGAGTCAACTCCAAAAATTAAGGAGTTATGAGTTAAAGCATATGGAAAGTTACACCTACCTAAATACCTTCAAATATCTTATTAGGCCTCCATCTAGGTTATGATAATGGACATATAGATCATTTAAATTATAATTAATATACATGTGATGGGATATTCAAAAACTAATAGTTATGGATATTTGGTTTTAATAAAATAGTGGGAGAATAATAAGTTTTAGATTATTGTCTATTTAGTAATCCAAATAAAGTACTAAAAATATTCTCTTATTATAGAAATGGAAATCCATTTGACATTAAAATTATCACTATGATCTATATTAGATAAGGATAACCTTATAATCGGTGAGAATTTATAGGAATGTTTTAGGAGATTGTGCATTATACTACACCATGGGAGGAAATTATATGTGCTAGAAACCCCTATTCCTAAAGCACCTGGTAAAGAGGCTAGTGAGGAAGAGATTTCACTCTACATGACACATTTAGATTATGCATCATATTTTTGATGTTTCATGCTATTATCCATGTTGAGTGAGCTCATGAAGTAACATTATGAAATGGATGTGTATAGAATGATGCCTCACCTTCATGGTCTTTATCAAGACAATGTGAGATAAGAGATATATAAGATCACTAATTCACTATTCACGTGTAATCTTGGATATTTGGCACCAATTGGGCCTCATGTATTAAATTTCATTGGATTCATAGAGTTCTTAGATATTTCGGGATTTAAAATACTTTATTAGTTGCACAAATAACTCATTTCATCCTCACTACCTAGGATCTTCTCCATTTTCATTGTTAATTATAATATGTGTAATAGTGAGACGTCTCTCAGAAATCCTTACCTTGATTCACCAAGTTGATAAGGTCATGAGGCCTAAAAAACATGTGGTCCTTATGGTGAATAAAAATAAGAATAAGTAAAAGGTCCCCAATAATTATTCAAAGTCTAAGGATCCTAAGAATTGTCCATCAAATAATAGGTAGATCTAATGATAGGTGAAGGAAAAAAGATGCGGTGTGTTTTTCATATGGAAATATGGTCCACTAGAAGAAGAATTGAACCTAAATAAATAATAAATGGGAATATCTAGTTGTATTCATTATCGAGTGAAATATTTTTGTATCTACTAATTAAGTATTAGATATAGCTTTTGGTACTCACATATATATTCAAATACAGAAACCAAGTAGATTTAGGAAGATTTTAAAAGAATATGGGGATCTCTAAGTATCCAATACAGAATGACTTGGTTCCTTATCTATAAGATTCCAGCACCTTCTATTGCCAATAGGTATGATCTTGGTTTTGAAAGACTAGTATTATTTACCCACAGTTACTAGAAGCATAATTTCTATATCCTAACTATATACATATGGTTTTATTTTAAAATTTGAAAATAAATTTTATTTCTTTTATATTTTATAGTATGGTTCATTTAAATAATGGTATTTATATATTAGAGTATGAAAACTAATTATTGTAAATTGATGATGAATTAGGTTCGCATGAATCATTTCACACCTAGTTGTAGCATCACTGAATTAGTCATGTCAATGAAAAGTGACTGAAAAATATCTATCAATATGGCTATTTAGATTATTTTAAATTAAAACCACATGATAGATGTCTTTCTTATTTAAAATTTATGATTACCAAACCACCTTTTGGTAGTAAGGGTGAAATGGCCATAGATATTTTAGAATTGGTACATGCTAATGTGTGCGTACCTTTTTTAGTATAAATAAGAGGTGAGTGTTCTTACTTTATTAATTTTACTAACTAATTGACTTGGCATGGAAGTGATTACTTAATAAGTCATAAGTATAAATCATTTTAGAAAAAACATTCAATAATTAAGTAGAGAATCAAAAGGTAAAATAAATAATATTTTATCAGATTGGGGTGGTGAGTATCTTAACTAAGATTTCATCAATTATTTATGGGAGTATGGGATTCTATATCAACTCACTCATCCTTATACACTACAGTATAATGGTTTCAATGAAAGTAGGAATCTTACCTTGCATGACCTAGTAAGGTTGATGATGAGTTATGAAAATATATCATTATCCTTTTGGGGATATGTATAACAGGCTATAGAACACATTTTAAATTGAGTTCTAAATGAATAGGTAAATGTAATACCATATGAATTAAGGTATGGAATGAAATTCTTATTATCTCATACTCATGTATAGGGTTTTAAGGAATTTTTTTAAGGCCAAGTCTGAAGAAAAAAACTATCGCCCTAAGGTATAAAGTGGATCTTTATAGGATATCCCAAGGAAAAAAGTGGATATTACCTATACAACCCCTCATATAATAAATTAATTATTGAAAAAAAGCATATTTATTGATATGGAGCACATATCTAAAATATGTGGTAGGATAAATATTGTCTTTTATGGAGTTGATACTCAAGATACACAATAGTTGGTGTAATAACTGATTCTACAAGTCCCTATAGAAGAGGTTGTCCCTAAGACACAAGTACTATGAAAGATCACCAAATACGTTAGATAACCATAAATATATATTTTTCTAGTCATAAAGGAATGTGAATCATTATTTTTTTAAAATAATTATCCTATTTCCAACAAGGAGGAAATAGAGAGATCAAAAGATACAAGATGGAAAAATCCATGAATTCTGAGATGTGTTCCATATATTAAAACAATATATGGGTTCTGGTTGATCTTTTATTTGATATAAATCATGTTAGGTGAAAATGGGTATTCAAGATAAAAATAGACATGGAAGGTAAAGTGAGTACCTATAAAGCATGTCTAGTGGATAAAGGGTTTAAACAGCATCATGGAATAAACTGTGATGAAACCTTTTCTCCAATTTCTGTGTCTAAATACATCATAATTATACTTGTTATAGGATCTTTCCATGACTATGATATTTTTATATAGATTTCAAAACATCTTTCCTTAATTTGAACATTTAGTAATATGTATTTATGAAACAACCAAAATGTTTTATGACTCTAAGTAATGCCAATAATGTATGAAATTTATAGAGATCCATTTATATATTAAAGTAATCATCCAATACATGGAACCTTTGGTTTGATGAATCCATAAGATAATTTAGTTTTATAAAGAAAAAATTTGATCCAGGTGTTTATAATAATTTTAGTGGGAGTGTAGTCATTTTACTATTAGTATATGTCAATGACATATTACTTATCAAAAATGACATACCAATCTTACATATGGTTAAGGAATGGTTAAACAAGTGTTTCTCTGTTAATTAATTTGGTGAATTAGCCTACATACTTTGGATTAATATCATTATTGATATATCCAAGAGGTTTTTTGGGATATGTCAAGGTATTTATATTTACTAAATACTGAAGAGATTCAATCTAGAATAATCCAATGGGGGATTGGTTCCAGTGTAACATAGTATACAAATTTCTAGTAAAATGTTTCCTCAAACACAATAAGATAGGGATAAGATGAGTAAGATATCATATGGTTATGTGATAGGATCCATCATGTATATCATTTTATATACTTGGTTTGATGTTATCTACACCTTGATCATGGTAGGAAAATATCAAGATGATCTAAGAGAACAACATTGTACTATTATTAAGTTTTTCCTTAAGTATATAAGGTGTATTAAGGATATATTCCTAGTATATGGAGGAGATTAGGAACTAGTCATTAGGGTATATACATATTCTAGTTTCCAAATAAATCAAAATTTTATAAAGTCATAGTTAGAATATTTCTTCAGTATTAATGGAGGAGTTGTGAGATGGAAGAGTTTAAAGTAGTCAATTGTCAATGATTATATAGTGGGATTCAAGTATATTTTGGTTTCTCATGTAGATAAAGAAATAGTATGGATACACAAATTTTTCCTAGATCTTTATGTGGTTCCCATTATTAAAGACTCTACCACATTATGTTGTGATAATACTGTAGTGGTGGATCTTGAAAAGGAGCCAAAGTATTATCAAATGATGAAGCACATACTTTAGAAGTATCACCTCCTAAGGGTTTTTCTATGAGGGGTGAGGTCATGGTGAGTATATTTTCTATGGAGGAGAACATGGAAAACCCCTTGACTAAATATTTATCTTAGCAGAAGAATGAATATCTTGTGAGAGGTGGCAGAATAATAGTTGTTAGTAGTTGGATCAAGTGAAAGTGGGAGTCTATTAGAGTTATTTCCCTAGAACCAAATTCTATGAAATTTATTATTACTTGTATTCATGGTTTTTAATATTAATAACTATCTTATCACATCATAATTTTTTTTATTATTTACATTGTATTTGATAATATATTAAGGGTAATAGTCACACTGAAAGGTCATAGAAATTATCCATTATGATGAGAACCTAGAACTGAAATTAAAATATTATTAAATACATGTTTTATGGTTCGATGATATTATACAATGGAGAATAGAAAATATAGTCTAAGGGTTGGGAGGCTCATAATATATTGAGACTTATTCACATGAAGTTCATCCTTGGTAATCTCAAGAAAGGAAGTTATAAGAACTTGAACTGCCATTAGGAAATCCACATTTATATGTTCCATTGGATGTTCCTATATATATGTGTGTGTGTAATAATGATTATACTTTAGAAATATTATTAATATATATCATGAGTTGTGTACTTTAATGTATTGATGAAAACTGTGATGACATATGTATGTGGTAGGGTAGGATACATTGGGTGTGTCATGAGGGATATTGCATTAGTGAATAATTAAAGAAAGGATTTATCACTTATGTTATTTAATAGAAGTTGATATCTTAGGCCCTTTAATGGAAATAGAACTACCCAATTATATCCATGGATATAGTGTTCTATCAGTAAGTTAATTTTTGGAAATTCAGAGAAAGAAACATCATGCACATAAGTTGATGACACCAGTGTGAAACCTACTTGATTAGAGATATCCAAATAATGGGATTATATTACACAATGTGTGTTTGTATGTGGTTTTATGACATTGTGACATTTAATTATTTTTATATGGGTGTCTTGGCATGTTGATAGACTCTAACCCTATACTATTGATGGTATTTCCTAATATCACTGAGAAAGAGGCCTAAAGGGTCACTCAGTAAGTATATTTAGAACCTCATTTAAATTTTATATGAATTTAATATGTTTAATGAATATTATTATCAAACATAGTTTAATTATTATTTATTTTTGGTTGATTGAAAAGATCCATTCATTGGTTATTTGATATAATATATGTGAGTTGAATATTTTTTATATATTTTTTCTCTATTTTATTGAATATAAAATTTATCTATTTATTAGTTAATAATTTAGGGATTTTTATTAATTTAAATAAATATTCATTATTTAAGGTTCAATAAATATAGAGGAGTAATTATGGGTAAAGATAATGGTCTAATGAGAAATGATATATTAACTATTATTTGAATAAATATTAATTTATTTATTCAAGAAATTATATTTATTTATCCATGGGTTTAGAGCATGTCAAGTCAATAATAATAATATTATTATTATTATTATTATTTAAACATGGGTTTCACTGGGGATTAAGAGAATAATAAGGGAATTTTTGAAATTTGTTATTATCTAACCCTAGGTTTATAGATACTCAATAATGTAATTTTATAACCCAATCCTAGCCATTCTAATTGTTGTGCACAATGAATTCTAGATAGAATCCTCTCAAGCCCTGGATAGCTCTTATTTAATAACACTCTCAATAACAGAAATCGATCCTTCTCTTCCACCATATCAAGTATGGAGAGAATAAAATAATCCTTCTACCTTGAAGAGATTATTAAGGTGATCAATAATGAAAAAAATCATGTTTTATAATATTCCACACTAGCACCTGAGGATTTCTACAGCAATGTTTGGAGGTTTGTGAAGCACTTGTGGATCACTGATAGAGGGATCCCACCCTTGAATCCTCTTTCTATAATGATGATTTTCCAATAATTTGTATATTGAATCTTTAATGAATAAATAATTGTAATGTGAGGTAATTCTTAATATATATAAATTAATTATAAATTATATATGATGATCGTGTCTTATAAATTTTGGGGTTGTTATTCATCTAGTTCTTAAGAGAAATCTAAAGAATTTGATGAGTTTACATTGTTAGGTATGGGCTCAACTGCTTCCATTATTCCCTATAACCTTCATCCATAACAGTAAAAAATATTCATACTAATTAAAAAGTGTGAAATACTATGACAAAATTTTATATAAACAAGTAGTTAAATCTAAACAAGGCTTAAGGACCCAAAATGGTTCTCTCATGTGTGCATTCTCTCTAAAAAAATATTTGGGATAGACCACATGCCTTCAGTTGTTCTGTGTATAAAAACCCAAAAAGTGATCACCCATTATCCATGCCCCATGTATTAAACTATCTCCCATATTCATGTGATTTTACCTTACTTGGACCACACATAAAAGAGTCTGTGCACATCTTGAGAGGGGACTATGCAAGGCATAATTATGACAACTCAGTAGGTGGTCTCTACCCTACCCCTCACAATATATCATAAACTAAGTGTATTTTAAAAATATTATAAAGCTATATGAACAATAAAACAATAATCATATGGAATAATAATAAATCTATGCATGCTCATTAACATTGAAAAGTAACTCCCTATGAGGGGAGGGTTTATACCTATATATCTATTTTTGAGCCTTAACTCATGATCTGAGATGAAAACCCAAGGTCATACCCTATGAGAGTCATTATAGGTATATGTAAATATCAAACACATATACACATATACACCCACACATATTAGTATATGTGTGCAAAAGAAGTTAGGGTCCAAGCAACCCATCCCAAGGGGAAAGGGAATCTAGTATAATGAGTTGGGGAAGTCTTACAGTCCATCCCAAAGAATAGGGGAATGGGTATAATGAGTTAGGGTTTCATGAGGTCATCCTAAATCAATAACTTATATAATCAATCCAGTATTAATTCCAATTCCATGTATTCAAATATACGTTTTCAAGTGGGTACCTTCTCAAGCTGGAATACCATAATATATATGAATTCTACAGGTTTAACATGATCAAAAATTAAATAGTGACTATCCATGATAAACTTAACAAGTGTTTCATGTAACATAACTAATAAATAACTTTAAATAATAATATAAAGCGTCCAAATAAATTAATTCACCTCTATTATATTTTATAAACCTTAATCAAAGTAATGGGTGTACTAGACAAAGCACAAAATAGAGAATAAGTACTTAAATTATATCATGGAATGATAAAAAATTAAATATATCCAAGAGTGGAAAAAAAATCTTTATCCATAAAAATATTTAGGAAAAAATATTTACTATTTTAAAATATTAATTTTTATGAGTTTCACTCAACCCCAAACCATTTCCGGGATAACTCTCTATAAGTGGGATAGGGAGAAAGGTAACACCTACTAATTTTAAATAGCCCCTTTGGGAACTGAGGAATAGGATTGATGTCACAAAAAGCTCAAATATTCCATCTAAACAAAAATTAAAATTAGTTCAACACTATTTCCATTTAATAAGTTAAAATATATGAATCTAAACTATGCACTCACCTTAGATTCACCTAGTAAAAGTCTCTATGGTAACTTTCCTGAAAGTAACCATACCTAAATTAGGGGAGGATAATTTTATAATTTTCTTCATCCAAGAAATAGAAATAGGGAGAATATGTGAGGATTCAGGGTATTACCTTATTGAAATGGATCTTTCACATCCAAATAAATCCACTATAACCAAAGAAAAAAAGGATCCCCTTGGAGAGATTGGGAGGAGGAGAGATTGAGAGGTAGTGAATTATGAGAAAATGAATCTAAAATACCAATAACCCCTCAGATTAGGTATTAAATTTAGATTTAAAATGAAAAAATCCTTTTTAATTGAAATTTTTTCCAAGAACTTTTTGGGTACCCGTTATAGTGCCACTATATACCTGGGGGTTCAAATATAACCACTTTATCCCTAGAACCCTTACCGAGTACCTGGTACTAGGATACCAAGTACCGGGTGCCTTGATGCTCCTTAACCCATATCTTTTCTTCCAATAAATACTCTAAAACCCCTTAACCTCCTTATAACTTATATTTAATCATAAAATAAAATTCAAATGAAAATTTTAAATGGAACATTCACATGAAATGGAATGTTTTATTTACATGAAAGCTTGTGTCATGTACCATCCCACTTATTCCCACCTAGCTGGCGATAAGTTGAGCGTGACTACCCCAATACCACCTTTAATAGGCTAGGGGATAGCCACTTGAATCAAGTATGAATATCCCACACATGTTATGAATTATCAAAATGTACTTGTACACATGCACACAACTATAAGACCATAAAATGTTGAAATATAAAAAAACTACTACCAATGTGTGCATGCATCTATAATATCACAATCATAGTATAAAAATAATTACTAAAAGTGATAAGGGTATAACTATAAGATCAACCAAAAAATATAGAGATTCTATCCTGCTTAGAAGGAGGGTACCACTATTAAATGTATCCAACTATAAAACAACTCAATCTATCTAACTCAAATATACTCTACCTACTCCCTATTCTCTTATGACACCGTCAAAAGGGTCATTATTTTCATAAGAAATGACATGTGTGTGTAGAGCTGATGTACGGGTCTGTATAAAAATACCCAGTAGGATACCTTGAAATCACTAATAATAAGGCATCAAGAGTAGTAATCTCATAATAATAATATAGTAATAAACAAAACCTAGATATACTCATAACAAAAAACTATTCTCAAGTGGTCTCAACCAAAACTTTCCAACCATGGGATACTACTCTAGTCTTCTAGGTAATTCTTGTTCTAAGAATAGTCACTACATGATCCATGATATCACTGGTGGTTCTCATCTAGGAGTTCATGGTTATTGGGCCCACCTAATAAGTACTCATTGAATCTCTAAAGATATTGATACACAGATAGGGGATCACACCCACAACAGTTGTGGGATAGCACAAACCCAATTTGGATCAACCCACTATATATGGGATCATAAGGCCAATGATACCATGAACCCTACTAAAACATCCTACTAGATAGGGTATTGACACCCTATTCATGGTATTCATGTTGATTCCATAAACCCCACCTAGGGTAAAAGAAGGAATGATAAAGGATCACACATCAATCTCACAGAGGGACATCGTGAACTCTATCTAAGACTCATCCTTAAGTGTATATCACAACCCAGATCTAAGGATGTAATTATGCACAGTACCCTTGGGGGATGGACCAATGGAATGATCTCAACCGATACTAGTCCAAAATGAAGAAATTAAGGCCTCAAAACCATCTCATAGTAAGTACATGGAATATACTTAGGGTACATGATGTGTACCACTAAATTTGGATCTACCCATTTATGTCCGATGTTCCTCTACCTGTGCTTGTGTACCTTAGGTCATGCCCATGTACACCTAGCCATGTATGAGTACACAGCTTAGCCTATGTCCAAGTACACGGCTTATCCCATGTACTAATATTGTGACTATGTATCCTATGAGATACATAGCATGCTACAAGATAGGGGTCACACAGTGTGTGGTAGGGACCACATGGCATGTGATCATTATCTCTTCTGAGGAAACCCTATCATCATCAATTGGGGTCCTACATGAAGTGTATCTTTGTATTAATTTTCCAGATTTTGCAGTTCCTTCACGCATCATCTAGATTTGTCACTATAACCATCTATATCACCAAGAAATATAGATCTAGGGTCGCTGACCCTCATTATCACCGCTCGTTAGAAACCAGACAATGATTTTCATGGAAAACACCACCTCGAGTCATTCCATCATCATACAACATCGTTGTTGTGTGTAAAACTGAGAAGAATGAGGAACACCAGTCCAATCCAATCTGAATTTGGTCATCCTCCATAATCGCACCTCAATCGTGAACTACACCCATGGTATTGATCTTTTTCACAAAATAATGGTTGTGAAATAATCAAATAACCAGTATTCATAAAATCACGGGCCAAAGAAATTGATTGTTATGAATTTGTGAAGAAACAGGGGAGAAAATCATAAACCAAAAACATGAAAAACAAACCTTGAATTTTTTTCGTTTTGGCCTAAATCCATTGTTATATAATAGAATAATGAATAGTATTAATCAAAAATAAACAAATAAATCAAACGTAAAATTAATAAATTGTTGATGCATGAATCAATTATTATTCATAGAATTGATTCACATTCAACAAAACAAAAATAAACAGGATGAATCCACATAAATAAAACATACTACATAGATTTTGGATCGATTTATTATGAATAATGATTCTTCATTGATGTCATTGGTGAGATCCACATACTCTTTCAGCATAGATGATCTATGTGGAATAGATCTGATCCTCCAATCTGATTTTGGCCACCAATGTCTCTCCAACATCTCCTCTTTAGGTCTCTAGGGTTATGCATCTAACCTTGAGACTTAACCATAACAAATTATTTATAGAGGATATATTTAGGTCACTACATCAATTAAATAAAATAAATTAAATAATTTATTTATTTATTTTTAGCACATATGACAAATATTTCACAAACTCTTGATGTCAAAAAATATTATGCCACACCTATGGTAAAATCCACATTCTACTCTCAATAGTGGCCTTGGATTTTTTATATGAGACCTCATTCATGACTTATTCTATTTTTTTAGGAAATCTATGTGCATGTGATATTAATATATTTAATATTTTTCAAATATCAATTCCAAGATCACCAAGCCTAGAAATATTGTTTTGTCTCAGTACTTGGATCTGAAAATATTATTAGATATATTTTAAATATTTGAATGGAAAAAAAGGGATAAATTAAATTCTCCCCACCTTAGGTATTTTCTTCCCAAAATTAAAAAATTACTACTCAAAATGATGTGGGTACTGAGCTCGCATATGGTACTCTCACTCCTAGGTTCTCTCCTAAAGATTCATGTGATGCCACTGGACATGCACTAAAGAAATTAATCAACCATGGAGGATCTTATCCTACCAATCCTTAATCTACATTGGGTAATCTAAAAATTCAACTTCATTCTCTACGTATTTCTCACCCTAGTCAATAACATGCGATGGATCATGAACATACCTCCTCAGCTACGACACGTGAAAGATTTCATGCACCTGATCTAACTGCAGTTGGAGATCCAAGTGGAAATCCATAGCACTGACTCTATACAGTATCTAGAAATGTATAATGAAACTTGGAGATAACTTTTTTCCCCATACAAATCTTCATAATCTATGTCGAGGTGATACTTTTAGGAAAACATGGTCGCCCACCTTGAACTCCAAAGGCCTCCATCATCAGTCTGTATAGAAATTATAATGGATTTGTCTAGTCCTCATCCACTTCTGGATGATCTACACTTTATCCATCGTAGATAAAACCAAATCTGGGTCCATGAGTTCTGAATTTCCTAGAATATTCCAAAAAATTGGTGACCTAAATGGTCAAAGACCTACATGTAAGCTCATATCATATCCTTTAGAACCTGAATGGTCTACTCAGTCTGGTCATCAGTCTAGGAGTGAAATTCCATGATCAAATTCAAGTAAGTCACAAAGGCCTTATGTAATCATCTCTATAATAATCACATGAAGTGATCATCATAGTCTAAAATTATCATCAATGGAACTCCATGGAGTTAGACTATCTCTTATATGTAAATGAGTCTTGATCTTTCTACTGAACTCTACTCTTGAATAGCTAGGAAGTGGGATAAATTGGTGGGTTGTTCTATGATCATCTAGATATAATCAAGTAATATAGATATACATGGTAATCACATCATAAATTATTTATATATCCCATCCCACTTACACTATGGAACCTCGACGGGTTGATCTAAACCTGTTGAAACCTAGTGTTCAGCCTTCACCTACTAAAAAGTGACTCATTTAGAGACAAACTCCACTAAACACTTCTTCATGCCTAGAAACCAAAACCAATGTTGGAGGTCCTGGTATATATTTTCTACACCTATATGTACCACCAAATGGTATGCATGAAACTCCCTTACAACCTCCTCCTACAATGACACTGGTACCATCATCCGTCCATTGAAAAGGATAACATTCTCCCCACCTTCATAAAATCCATCAGGAGCATGTTTAGTGGATATTTGAGTATATAAGGTCTTAAAGTTAATATATACATAATTATATTCATAAACTATTTTAAAATAAGTGGGATAACAACCATCGACTAAATATATGAATCACCATCCTTGCCCACTAAGGACAACTACAATGAGGCTAACTACTCTAACGCCTTGGCCAACAACTGAGAACAAGATCACCTGCTGAGAGAATATTCCACCACATTCCCTTTCCTAGGAGTGTAGATTATCTAAAATTCATATTCTTAGAGGAACTATAGACATCGCCTATATCTTAATTTAATATCCTTCTAGAAGAATATATACTTGAGACTCTTGTGGTCAAGTAGATGATAAACTGATCACACAGAAGGTAGTGTTTCCACATATTTAGGGAAAATATTACCATTGACAAGTTAGTATCATGGGTAACATAGTTATACTTATTAAGTATCAACTACTAAGACCCATAGGAAATCATATCCTTCCTCTACATTAGAACACAACCATGCCTAATCCTTGAGGTATTACATAACATTATGTACTTGACACCCTCATTTGGAAATCTCAAGATGGGTGTACTCATCAACCTCTGACTAAAATCCTAAAAACCCTACTGGAACCTCTCCATCCACATAAAAGGCTACCCCTTATGGGTCAAAGTATTCAAATTTTTCAATATCTTGGAGAAATTAGGAATTAATCTCCTATAACATCCTACCAACCCAAGGAAGATCCATAACTCTATCATGCTCTTGGGTGGATCACAAGCTAATGGTGCCTCGACCTTCTTTAGGTCCACTAATACACCATCATTAAAGATGAAGTATCCTATAAAGTTGACCTCCTGAACCTATAACTGAAACTTTTAGAGCTTCCCATAAAGTTAGTTATCTCAGATTGTGCCTAAAACCATCCTCAAGTGTCACGCATGTTCCTCCTTGGAAGGTGAGTACACTAGGATATCATTGATGAATACCAGAAAAAACCAATATAAGAAAGGATAAATGATATAGTTCATGAATCCCATGAACACTAATAGGGAATTAATTATGGTTAAGGTAATCACCAAGTAATCATAGTGACTATAGCAGCAACTAAATGTCATCTTCAGTGTATCATTGTTTCGTACTTATAGTTGGTGATATCCTGATCTGAGGTCAGTCTTTGAGAACTATCGCACACCTCTCTACTAATCAAAGAGGTCATAAATACTCAATATTGGATACTTATTATTTATGATCACCTAGTTCAAAAACTAATAATTCACAAACAACCTCAATCACTCATCCACCTTCTTGGTGAACACTGGAGATGCCCAGGGGGAAACACTGGGTCTCATGAAGACTTTCCTCTACAAATCCTCCAACATCACCCTCAACTCTCAAAGATTTTTGGGAGCTATAATATATACTAGTGTAGATATCAGGTATGTCCTAGGCATTAATTCAATGTATAATCCTATCTATTAGTGTGGAGGTAAGCTTGACAAGTCCTCAGGAAAGACATGCTCATACTCTGCTACCACTATAGGAAACTAGTAACCCATAGCATCCACTACTCCAAGATCCATGTTAGATAACTGGTGAGTAATCAACTTCACTCTCCTAAATATGATTATATCATGCTCTTCCTAGGTTTCCTTCTCATCCATAAAGAAAAACCTTGATCCTTTACCATGGATATATTGAATCCTCCACCTATAACAGTCAATATGGTTATGAACTGTGGATAGCTAGTTTTTACCTAAGATGAAATATCACTACTACAAATATGGATTTTATTAGCGCTAAAAATGGCCATTAACAGTGCTAGAAAAATCACTATTAATACCAGCGAAGATAAAGGGGGGGTCCCCTTTATCAGTGCTCCAAAAAGCGCTAATAAAGACCCCTTTTATTGGCGCTAAAAAAAGCGCTGATAAAAGGGGTCTTTTATCAATGCTAAAATGAAGCACTGATAAAAGGGTCTTTTATTAGCGCTTTCTTTTTAGCTCTAATAAAATACCCCTTTTATCAGCGCTTTTTTTTAGCACTGATAAAAATAAAAAAAATAAAAAAAAATAAAAAAAATACTGCCAATATCAGGGGGCTTTTTACAGTGCTTGGGCCCCCATTTATCAGCGCTTTCCCCGTACCCTCTAGTGCCTGCACGCACCGCCTAAACCCTTTATCAGTGCTAGCCCCTCTAAATCAGCCTTGCGCGCGCGCCCCTGCCTCCACCCGGATTTGATCTCGAGACCTCCCACCTGCGCACCTAAAGACTTTTCTGCTCCCCTATATTGATTTGTTCTCTTATTTATGATATATCTCTTTATTTATATATATATATTTAGTTATATTTATTTGTATAGTAATATATATTTATATTAATATATATATATATAGTTATATTAATATATATATATAGTTATATTAATATATATATATAGTTATATTAATATATAGTTATATAAATATTCATATATTGGTATTTTAATTAAAATGGATATTAGTTATTATTTAGATAAAGCTAATATATTTTATATGTAAATATGTTTAATTATTTATTTAAAAAAATTAATTTTTTAGGCGTAAATATATAAAAAATATGTACATATAGTTATATATTTGATTATAAATAGCAGTTCATTAAAAAATGATAAAATTTAAAAATCATAATATCAATATGAATGTAATACCTTGGAATAAATTCAGTTCCCACCAAAAAAATCCAATAATACCCCCTTAAACGAGGCTGAAAATCCACAAAATGTTAAAAAATCGGGGTACCCTGACTAAAAACTTAGTTTTGGAGGCCTTCTGGGCCTCTTTTGTCTCTAAAAACCCTTGACTGGGGTCCCCTCGGGTCACAGAGACATAGAGCTCATCGCAGGCTTCGATTTGATATGTGGTAGAGCTCAAACGGACACCCGGATCAAAAGTTGTGGTCATTTGAAGTTTGAGTTGCGTTTTCAACATATTTTGGATATTTTTTTTATTTTTTTTATTTTTTAGTCTTCAAATTGTTATTAAATGACTATTACTATATAATAATTATCAAATTATTAATTAAAAGTATTTTTTTAATTTTTTTATACGCCATTTTCACAAAATATCTTATATATTAAGTATAATAAATGTAAACGTATATTTATACTTATCTAAAATATATTTAAAAATTATATATTATATTTACATCAATATAACAATATTGATATAATTATATATTAATATATTATTTTTAATTATTTTTTTTTGAAGTCGAACCCTTTATTGGCGCTTTTAAAAAAAGCGCTGATAAAGCCCCCCCCTCCCTTTATCAGCGCTACTAAAAAAGCGCTGATAAAGGGGGGCCTTTATCAGCACTTTTTTTAGCACTGATACCCCCCCCCCCCTTTATCAGCACTTTTTCGTTAGCGTTGATAAAGAGGTGGCACTATCCTTGCTTAGTTTTGTGGTAGTGTATTAAGGCATCATCGCTACTATAAAGAGATCCCATGAGAAAATATCTCCTCCAAGCATTATATAACACTATTAGTAGAAGTGTGTGAACACTGAGTCACCTCCTTTCAAAGTATCCAAGAAAATGTTTCAAGACATGGTCTCAACCAAGATATCAAAGTTATAAAGCATAGAAGTAGAAATAAAATAGTGGAACACAACCATGTCTATCAGTAATACAACTAAAATATATCAGACATAGATTATACCTTTAATCATGTTGGGATCCTCAAGTTCATATGCCTTAAATGCCTATAGATTTCTATGTTCCTATCCACCATACCCCTGATCCTAATGCGGACCACCTAGGGGTGGTGGTGGAAATAGTTCAAATCTTATTTCACCCCATACTACTCTACCTTCCCCTTTTCCATGTTTTACACTCTATAGACCTCCTTGGTCTTTCCTTAGTCTCTTAATAGGTGGTTATTAGACCATCTTATTTTCAATTGTATGATGGGTCATATAATCCCTAACAAGATTTCCTCAACCATGGAATGAAAAGCACCACCTCTCTCTTTGCTGACTCAATCCATCCTGAAAGCCCTAAACCACTAATCTGCTATCCTAGGATCATCTATTGAAGCATTGGGAATGCCCAGATCCATGTAATAGATTTTTTCTACTTTTTTCTGAGGACTCATCTCCTATGTTCCCATTACCAGCACCAATTATTGGTGTCTACTATTCCAAGAAGCTCTCAAAAACTAAAACCTTCTCAATCACTCCATCATAGGTGGGAATGCATAGATATATCACTGAATCCTTGATATCTCAGCATAATATCTGCTCAAAGGTATATGTCCTAAAGAAAGAATCTCACACCATATCTAGGGAGTACCATGAGAGATCAATAAACCTCTCTGAATACTCTTTCATGATCATATTTTCCTATTATAGATATAGAAGCTCTTGGATGCATGCTGATCACAATGTGATAGGATAAAACTCCTCCCAAAAGAGATACTCAAATTTTGGATAGGATATATTTATCTCATCATGTGACTAAGTCACCAGAATCCACCATCCCCCAGCAAATCCAAGTAGAAGATTCACTGTGAGGACTTATACATGATCTACAGGTGTCCTCATGAGGGAAAAAACTTGAGTGACTATCTCTAGCCAGTCCATATCTACTTGGGGGTCTAGATCACCCTGAAACCTAGGAGGTTGATGCATCTAGAACTCATGTAGTTCAATCAGCCTGTGTTCATCCTCAGCTATTACTTTTGGTACTATCTACTACTCTACAGGTGGTGGTATAATTGGAAAACCACCCTAATGTACAACCCCCTATACAGGCCCCTGTACTGAATCCTCATTACTCGTCGAATAATACCCGTGATCATGTAGTGGAATCCTAGCTGGCTATATTTGTGGAGGTATCCTAAAATAAACAAAATGTACCATAGTCAAATATTATATCTAGGGAGTTTGACTCAAAAAGGAAATAGAAACTACAACCCATTTTATATTATGCATGTAGCAATGTTTTCCCTATAAATAGTGTCTACATGTACCAAGTCAATAAGTATGTTATCATAGTCCTAGTAAATGGATATTTCAGCTTCCACAACAATACTGGAGTCCCAAGCCTGAAATCCAAACTTTAAACACTTTAACACTATTTCCATAAATCCCAAATCAATCTCATAATTAGAAAAAATATATTCTTTGGTCCTCAGGTATAATCAAGCCTCTGATACCACTCTATCATGCACCAACCCATCGAGGCCCACATTACCAGTGATAATCCAAGTGTGGCTACCCTAATCCCACCTTCAATAGGTAAGGAGATGGTGACCAATACCAAGCAGGCATATCCCACACATTGGAGGAATTATACTAATGTACCTGTACACTTGAAAACATCTCCAAGACCATAAAATTATGAAATATAAAATAATTGATACCTATGTATGCATACATCTATAATCCCACAACCAGAGTATGATAAGAAGTACTGAAATCAATAAGGGGGGAAATACAATCCCAACCAAAAACTACAGAGAGTCTAGTTTTCTCATAAGAAGGGGACCATTTTTAAATGCAACCACCCAGAAAACACCTCATTTTGTATAACCCAACTGTAATCCACCTACTCCCTGTCCTCCTAGGACACTTTCAAAAGGGTCATTGTTTGTATAAGACATGACACATATGGACAAAGCCTGTGTAGGGGTGAGTATAAAAATACCCAGTAAAACACCCTAAAATCACCAAGTATAAAGCATCAAGAGTATTTATCTTATAATAGTAATATAGTAATAAAAACCTATATATACTCATAACAAACAATAGGTCTCAAGTGGTCTTAACCAAAACCAACCAGCCACAAGATACTACTTGAGTGTAACGTCCCGGTTCTGGGTGCTGGCCAGAGGTTCCTCGTACCCGGTTGGTCACATGGCCTCAAGCGCATTTCCCCAAATACCAAAGGCTACCAACTAGTAGTGAGGGACTTGGGGTGATATTGGGGAAACTATGCCCTCATTGGCAGAGTAACACAGTGGAAATAAATAGATATACAATGGTTGAAGCAGTAATAACATGCAATAAGTAAACAGTGGAAGACTGGAAGTAAAAACCAACTAGAGCACATATATATATAAATGATGCATGATACATATGTCGAGGAAATCAGACAAACAAGTCACAATGATGGAATATAATACTAAACCAAAGTACAAGGAAAAAAAATAAACTCCAGTAGCATCGCAAGCCTCATCTTGGTCCCATGCTCTCCAGCTCCACAGAAATAAAATATCTGATGTATAAGGGCACTTAACCTTATCTATACCTGTAGCAATATAATCTGTTTGGTCCCAAAATCATGACCCAAACAAGGTTTGAGACGAATCAAAATAGAAAACCACTCAAATATTTGTGCCTAATAGTCAGTGAATATATATGGAAGGTAATAAGAAAAATGAAGCAGTAAACAAGGAAGTACTCAAAAGTAATCAATCCTATAGTTTCAATTGCATTCATTTTCATATATAAAGTAAGCATCAATCAAAAAAAAGTAACCCTCTGGTAAGTACTCACAGCCTATCCCCTATGGTTCAACCTATCAAACATAAGAAACCCTCTGAGAATAACTCATATTCTAACCCCTCTGGTTTAGCTTTAGCAAAGGCACTCTAAGAAATCACTCACCATCAATTCCTCCTGTGGTCTTTTATCGGTAAACTACAGACACTCTAAGGAAGAACTCAATGTCAAATTCCCATTTTGGTCTCACAAAGTGGATCTATAGACACTCTAAGGGAGCACTCACGTCAATCCCCCCTATGTTATCGCAATGTGAAAAGTAAATAGACACTCTAGGGAAGCCCTCAGCGTCCATTCCCCCTATGGTCTACTACACCAGGTTCCCACATCCCTGTGTAAGTCAATAGTGCACAATAATGTTCAACATCCAAATTAAACCTTAAGAACTACTTGGCTAATAGCTTTCAATAACTACTTAGCTAAATAGTTACAAGCATATAATAGCATCAGATAATATCACTCCATCCTAACAAATCTAGGCATGGAAAACAAGCATCCTAATAGGAAAAACTAGACCAAATGGTCAATTTCAAAACAAGAATGGGAAACATATCTATAGTATGAAAGAAAAACCTATTTATAATCAAACAACCTCTACTCAGGCATACAAGGCATAGCAGGCATTAACAGGGTTAAAATCCTTAAACACACAATACCCCGTTCTAGGGTATTGGGAAATTTTTCATAAAACATTCAAAGACTAACTACAAAAAGGAACAAACCACCTACCTCGACATTGTACGATCGATTTAATTGAATCTCATCCTTTTAATCAACCTAGAATGTTGTAGATCTACAAAAACATCTAAAATTCTCAACCAAGAATATCTCACAAGAGAAGAGAAAACAAGAGATGAGTCTTTAGAATAATGAAGAACTCACTGATGCGATTCCAATGCAACCGATGGAGTTCGATTTAGAGAACAGATGGCAAGTTGGAGGCTCAAATAATATTCGTCAGTATTTGTCGCTCCTGGACAAGACGGACCTAGAAGAAGAGGTTTATGTTGATTAGATGCGACCTTGGTCTGACATAACAATTAAAAAGAAAATTACACAGTGTGTACTTTCCTTAACAGGCTTCCACTTTAGGTGGTCTACAGGTCACCCCACATAGACATGTACTCAGTTATTACATGACCAGTACACATTCACCCATGGAAATCGGGTACATGTCATGTAATACAAAGTACACAGTGTGTACTCCTTAAATTTACAGATTATCCTCTTTTTCTCAAAAACACCATAAAAGGAAAACCCATACCTAAAATGAAGATCCAGATTCTTAAAAACTTCTCCCCTTAAATAAATTCATCCTCGAATTTCCCTAGCAAGGCAACGTAAAAGAAGAATCCTCGAACAGCTCTGGAAACTATGATCGTACATTGGCCTCCCTCTCCCAAGTCTCATCATTTACTTTCCCATTCTACCATGGCACTTATACCAAAGGAATAGACCGGCCACAGAGAATCTTTGCACTACGATCAAAAATCCAGATAGGATGCTCCTATAACGATGTGTCCACCTCTAGCTCAACCTCCTCGGGTTGAAAAACATGAGATGGGTCTGAGAAGTAACCCTTTAGCTGAGAAATGTGGAAGATGTCGTGCATATCCTGGTACCTATGAGGTAACTACAACCGATTTGAAACTGGACCGACCCTTTCCAAAACCTCAAACAGACCGACATACCTCATTGAAAGCTTATCCTGCCTCCTAAATCTCCTGTATTCCGATATCGGTGTGACACACAGGAAAAATTGATCTATGACCTCAAACTCTAGAGGTTGTCTTCATCGATTAGCATAAGACTTCTATCGTGACTATGTAGTAGCCATATTCTTCCAAATCAACTCTATCTACTCTATGGTCTCCTGGACAAGAAGAGTTCATAGCATAGATACCTCTCCTGTCTCTATCCAACATAGGGGTGATCGGCATGGCCTACCGTACAAAGCCTCATAAGGTGTCATCTGAATAGTTTCTTGAAAACTATTATTGTAGGAAAACTCTGCAAGAGGTATGTGCTTCTCCAAAGAACATACAAAATCTAGGATGTGTGATCGAAGCATGTCCTCTAGAACCTGAATCGTACACTCAAACTGGCCATCTGTATGGGGGTGGTAAGTTGTACTCAGAAGTACTTGTATACCCAAAGCCCTCTATAGTCCCTGCCAGACCCGAGAAGTAAAATGTGCATCCCTATCTAAAAAATTGGAGTGTTGAACCCCATGTAGATGTACAATCTCTCAGATGTACAGTCTTCCCAAATCATCAACACTGAAGGTCTCCTTGATCGGTAAGAAGTGTGAAACCTTCATGAGTCTATCAATGAAAACCCAAACTACATCGTTCCCTCGATGCGACCTTGGAAAACCTATCATGAAATCCATCACAACATCATTCCATTTCCACTCGGGAATGGGTAACTACTGCAAAATCCATGTTGGTCACTAATGCTCAACCTTCACCTGATGAAAGGTAGAACACTTTATGAAAAACCCAGCAACATCTCTCTTCATACCTAGCCACCAATACTGATGGTGTAGATCTCGATGCATTTTGGTGAAACCATGATGAAGTTCCCAAACTAAGGAATGAAAGTTCTGCATCGGCCCCTCGTGTATGTCTGCTGACACCCATACACGCCCATTAAAATGTAAGATCTCATTCTCACCTATGGTTTATCCATGAATATGGTCCTCTCCTAACACACCCTCCTGTAGGACTAGGACTTCAGAATCTAATAGCTACCTCATTTGAACTCGATCAAGTAGAGTATAGGTAACAGCCATAGAAGAAAGAAATGTCTGCCCCTATCTGTCATGCACCTCCAAATGCATCTCAGAGAATAGATACATAAGATTCCACTCACTAATGGCCTCCTGAACTTCTTGTATCTGATTCCTCCTAATCAACGCATCATCCACTGCGTTGTCTTTACCATGAGTATAGGCAAGCTCAAAGTCAAAGGACTGAAGGTACTCAACCCACCTTCATTGTCTCAAGTTAAAATCACACTGAGTGAATATATACTTGAGACTTTTTGGGTCGGTGAAAACTAAAAAAATTATCTCCCAATAGATAATGTCTCCAACAACATAAATCATGAACAACTGTAGCCAACTCGAGATTTTGTGTCGGGTAATTCCTCTCATGTGCCTCAACTGCTGAGACCCATACATAACAATTCCTTACCCTTGCATAAGCA
Organism: Viscum album; assembly: GCA_963277665.1. NCBI lineage: Eukaryota > Viridiplantae > Streptophyta > Magnoliopsida > Santalales > Viscaceae > Viscum > Viscum album. The sequence continues at coordinate 1,557,255,248 of OY728161.1, forward strand.
CTGCTCCCAGCCCAATACCTAATTCATCATAGTAAACTATATAAATCTTTCCTGGATATGGAAATAATAGTATCAGTGCTAAATTCAACCTCCCTTTCAGCTCCTAAAAGGTTGACTCACAAGAATCTGACCACAAGTACTTCACACCCTTCTTAGTCAGGCCCGCCAATGGTGTTGCTAAGCATGAAAAGTCCTGTATGAAATGTCTATAATAACCATCCATCCCTATAAAACTTCTTACCTCAAATACATTCTTCATTTTATCCTAGTAAACTACTGCTCTCACTTTCTCGGGGTCTATTAATACTCATGTATCTGAGATAACATGACCCAAAAAGTGAATTTGGTCCATCCAAAAGTAGCATTTTGAGAGCTTATCATATAACTGATTATCTCTCAGTGTACTAAAAATGATCTCAATATGTGAGGCATGGTCATGTAGAGTGTGAGAGTACACCAAGATATCATCCATGAAGACTACCATGAAAGAATCCAAGTATGGATGGAAGACACGGTTCATCAGTGCCATGAAAATTGCAGGCACATTCATGAGACCAAACAGCATAACCACATACTTGTACATACCATACCTACTCTAGAAGGCTGTAAGAGGTATATCAGATGGTCTAACGTGCAACTAATGATAACTGGATCTCAATTCAATATTCAAGAATACCTGGTCTCCTCGAATATGATCAAATATATCATCAATCCTTGGTAAGAGATATCGGTTCTTAACCGTCACCTGGTTTAACTTCCGATAATCCACACAAATAAATAGGGTATCATCCACATTCTTTGCAAACCGGACAGGAGAACCCCAAGGAGAATTACTGGGTCAGATGAAACCCTTAGCCTATAACTCCTCTAACTGCTTCTTGGGCTTCTATAACTCTGGTGTAGCCATCCTATAGGGAGGAATGGACACCGGTGTTGCTCCTAGCACAAGATCAATATAAAATTCCACCTCTCTCTCCAGAGGAAAACCTGAAAATTCATCTAGAAAGACATCCCTGAAATGATCAGTCACTGTAGTAAAGTTCAATTGTGAAGTCCCCTGGTCATCCAAATACAGACTAGAAGTTTGGGATATAATTTCTTCCAACCCATGATGCTTGGGTCCTGCTCTGCTCACATGAACATTCCATTAAGGTTGGTGGGTGTCACCCTATAGCGATAGCAGTCAACAATATCCTGGAAGGAAACTAACCAGTCCATCCTAATAATGATGACATAGCTCGTCTTCTCTAAGAAATAAATATTCCATGAGAATTGACACCCACCAACCTCAAGAGGGAACTCCTTTCACTGACGTACACTAGTCGTTCTAGTCCCCAACGGAGTGTCCAGCATCAAGAAATCAGCAGAAGTAAAGATACAGAGATCAAGGCTCTCCACAACAGCAACAGATATGAAACTATGGGAATCCCCTGTATCGAAAAGTGTAGAATCTAGAACTGAGGAAACTAGAACCATACCTCGAACTATAGAGGGTCTGGGATCCTGCTCCTACTGGGTCTTCTCAACTGAAAAAGTCTGGCCTATATCGTGGCCATGTGACCCTACCTGACCACCTTGAGCTAATACACCATGTTGTTGTTGAAATCCTAGTGACTGGAAACCATGGACATGACCTCCACCTTGTCCTGAATGGCCGAAAGAACTCCAGTTTCTAGACTGATGATAAACTGGTGGTCCTGCTCCTGAATGTAGATTCATAGCAGAACTCTTATCACCAACTGTTGGTGAGAATAACTGAAAAAATGTTGAAGATGACACATCTTTCCATAATATCAGTACTCCACTGGGTCTCTCAGGCAATGTGGCCTCGTATTCCCATTCTTCTCACACTGGTAGCACACCACCTGGATACTAGAATAAGTATTCAGCCTACTCGGATCTTCTCACGTAGACTCCATACAGTGCTTCCTACTGTCAGTAGGAGGGGTACCAACTCTAGATGTCGAGCCACCCTAGCTCACAACTCTAGAATCCCTTATATTTCATTCCATGATCAGCACCTGGTTAACTATAGAGGTGATGTAAGTCAACCTGAAGATGTTCACCTAAGATTGGATGTCATGCATGAGACCATCCTCAAACTTCCATGCCAGGAATAACTCATCACCTCCTAGGATGGGTGTGAAGCAATGAAGCTCTGTGAAGTGAGAAGAATACTCCATGACTGAGAGATTAACCTATTCCAGGATCATAAAATCTTGGGCTTGATCAGCCCTCAAAGTCTCAAGGAAGAAGTAATTGTAGAAGGAATGTTGAAACTCATCCCAAACCATAACCTTCTGGAATCCTGCCTGTGAGATCACATCCCACCATCTCTTGGTGGAATCCCAAAGCATATACATTGTGAGCTTCACCCTCTTATCTGGAGGAATCTTCAGATGATCTAATATCAATAGCATGACTCAGCAGCCTGAGGTCCTCCATCCCTTGAGAAAGTAGGAGGATGTTGCTGCTGAAAGACGCATGTCAAATCTTCTATAGATGGGGAAGGAGGAGGTAATCCTTGGAAGGTCTTCATGAACCTCATAAATCCTTCTCAGAACTGTACATCATCACCTATGTTTGGAATGAAGGCTGGTTCCAAGATAGGCATGACTAGAGGATCTTCTGGCAGTTCCTGATCTGCCAAGTCCAGTGTTTGGTCACTGCCTAATAACTAGCATACAACTGGAGGATGCCTCAGTGTCATGACTCTACAAGGTCAAATGCACACCTTAGATTAAGATTAAAAAGGACTAAAACTTAGAAGTGAAAGAATGTAATAGGAGAAATAAATCATTCAATATTTCTAAAAGGTGGATACACAGTGTGTACAACTCCTTAATGGCGTGTTCCCTTAAGCTTTCTTGTGGACATGTACTTTTTCCAACCTAGGTCGTGTAACACCATAAACACACATCATGGTGTCCTAACACACGATGTGTACTTGAATCCTCTTCCCCCTCCTGAGTTCTTCTACATGACTTAACCCATGCGGTTTTTTCTAGAGCAAGACTACACGGTGTGTTTGTGCCAGACACGGCGTGTACTAGAAGAGCTTCACCGAATAATTTTGTCAGTCACATAGACGGTTACACGGCTGACTCTACATGGTGTTTTTGTGCCAGACATGGTGTGTAATAACTACCCATAATCCACCCATGTCGTTTGTCACACGGCTGGACACATGGTCTATACACACGGCATGTTCCACTAAGGATTTCCCAACCCCGTGTCTCTGTCCACATAGCCAGTGACATGGTTAGAGACTACATGGCGTGTACATATAGTACATGGCATGTACTTAATAAAATTTGTTCCTTCCCAAACATAAGGACACATGGCGTGTATTAATCATTACACGTCGTGTATTCTAGGTTTATCTAGATAGTAAGCCTCAGAAACTACTCTAGAACCCAGAAAAACAATGAAACAAACATTAAAGTGCCAAATTTCGATCAGTGGGGGCCCATACTCCTCACGAATCTAAGCTTTTCATATTATACATGTCATATACAAGCATAACAGTGTAATGATCCACCAAATTCTGATCCATGAGGGACCATAACACCTCAAGAACCAAAGTTTGGTGTTCAATCAAATGAAACCTTACACAATCCAATACCCTATCAATTAGTAGTTATTATTTCAAGGCATCTATCACAACATCATGCATATCTAGCACAACATCTATCACAACAACATGAAATCAGTAATGCATCCTAAATGGCATGGAAAGAATGCATGACATGTGATCTCTAGCAAGTTCCTATATAATGCATGAGATGGAATACCCTCATCTCATCAGGTTGCAACAGAAATAGAACCTCAATATTATCAACGATAACAGCACAAAACATGTGAATCACCCAATGGTGAAATAAAATCAACTGTAATAATTTCAAAACAAAAAAAAATTGAAATGATCGAGGTAAATTAGTTTTTCCCTATACACAGGTTAGCTAATCCTGGGAAAATATTATTACCAACTACCTATTTTGTCATATCCCTAGCTACAAGCCCAAACAGTAAATCAAGAAGAAAAGAATTCCTCATATACCACTTTGTAATGTCCCGATTCCAGGTACTGCCCAGAGGTGCCCCGTACCTAGTTGGTCACGTGGCCTCAAGTGCATTTCCTCAAATGCCAGAGGCTACCAAATAGTAGCAAGGTCCTTGGTGTGATAGTGGGAAAACTATGCCCTCATTGGAAGAGTAATACAGTAGAAATAAACAGATATACAATAGTAGAAGTAGTAATAACATGAAATAAGTAAACAGCAGAAGACTAGAAGTAATAACCAACTGGAGAACATATATATATATGATGCATGACACATATGTCTCGGAAAGTATCCAAACAAGTAACAATGCTAGAATATAGTACTAAACCAAAGTACAAAGAAAATAAATAAACTACAGCAGCATCGCAAGCCTCATCTTGGTCTCATGCTCTCCAGCTCCATAGCAATCAAGTACCTGATATATAAGGGTGCTTTCCCTTATCTATAATTGTAGCAATATAATCTGTTTGGGCCCAAAAGCATGACCCGAATAGGGTGTGAGAAGAATCCCATTAAGAAACCACCCAAAGATCTATGCCTAATAGTCAGTGAATATATATGGTAGGAAATAAGAAAAATGAAGTAGTAAACAATGAATTACTCAAAAGTAAGCAATCCTATAGTTTCAATTGCATTCATTTTCATATATCAGGTAAGAAGTAATAAAAAACAAGTAACCCTTTGGAAAGTACTCACAGCCTATCCCCTCTAGTTCAACCTATCAAACACAAGCAACCCTCTAGGAAGCACACACAGTCTAACCCCTCTAGTTCAGCTTTAGAAAAGACACTCTGAGGAAGCACTCACCGTCAATTCCCCTTGTGGTCTTTTATTGGTAAACTATAGACACTCTGGGGAATCACTCAACATCCAATTCCCCCTGTGGTATCACAACGTGGATCTATAGACACTCTGAGGGAGCACTCATGTCTATCCCCCCTATGGTCTCACAATGTGAAAAGTAAACTGACACTCGGAGGAATCCCTCATTATCCATTCCCCCTATGGTCTACTACACCAGGTTCCTAGAACCCCGTGTAAGTCAATCGTGCACAAAGGTGTTAAACATCCAAATTAAACCTTAAGAACTACTTGGCTAACAGCTTTCAATAACTACTTGGATAAACAACTACAAGCATATAACAGCATCAGATAATATCACTCCATCCTAATAACTCTAGGCATGGAAAACAAACATCATAATAGGAAAAACTATAACAAATGGTCAATTTCAAAACAAGAATGGGAAACACATCCATAGCATGGAAAAAACCTATTTATAATCAAACAACCTCTACTCAGGCACACAAGTCATAGCAGGCATTAACAGGGTTAAAATCCCTAAACACGCAATACCCCATTCTAGGGTATTGGGAAATTTTGCATATAAAATTAAAAGACTAACTACAGAAAGGCACAAACCACCTATCTCTACGTTTTATGATCGATATACTTGAATCCTAGCCTTCTAATCGACCTATAACATAGTAGATATACAAAAACATCTAAAACGATCAACCAAGAATATCACACAATAGAGAATAAAACAAGAGATGTGGCGCTAGAATAAGGAAGAACTCACTGATGAGATTCCAACACAACTGACAGAGTTCGATTCAGAGAATGGATGGTGAGTCAGAGGCCTGGAAAATATTTTTCGGTATCCGTCGTTCTTGGACGATACGGACCTAGAAGAAGAGGTTTCTGTCGATTAGATGCGACCCCAGTCTGGAATAACAATTAAAAAGAAAAGTACATAGCATGTCTTTAAAAGTACATGGCGTGTACTTTACTTAATCAGCCTCCACTTTAGGCAGTCTCTAGGTCACCCCACATGGCCATGTACTTGGACGTTACACGACTAGTACATGGTCACCCACGGAAACCGGGTACACGGCATGTACTCCAAAGTATACAGCGTGTACTCCTTAAATTTCCAGATTCTCCTATTGTTCTCAAAAACACCATAAAAGGAAAACCCATACCTAAAATGAAGATCTGGGTTCTTACATTGAGGTTTCTAGGTAACAATCATTCTAGGATTACTCACTCCATGATTTGTGTTATCACTAGTGACACTCATCTAAGAGGTCATGATCATTGGGACCCACCCAATAAGTACTCATCGGATCTCTGAATATCTTGATACACAGATAGGGTATCACACCTAGAACTACTAGGGGACATCGCAAACCTAATCTGGATCAACCCACTGTGTAGGGGATCATAAGCCTAATGATACCATGAACCCTACTGAAACGTCCTGCTAGACGATGGATTGATTCCCTATGCATGGTAGTCACACTTGTTCCATAAACCTCATCTAGGGTATAAGAATGAATGATAGATTATCACACCCCGGTCTCATGAAGGGACACCAAAAACTCTATCTTAAAATCATCCTTGAGAGGGGATCATAATATAGATATAAGAATGTAATTCTATATTGTACCCTCAAGGGGATGGACCAATGGAATGCTCTCAATCAATACTAGTCCAAACTAAAAAATCTAAGAGCTCTAAGACATATCATAGGAATTACATGGTGTTTATCACTAATTTGAACCTTCCCATTTCCATTCGCATGTCATTCCCATGTACACTTGACTATGTCTAAGTACACGGCTCAGCCCATGTACTCTGGTTGTGTCTGAGTACATGGATTATCCTGTGTACTCAACCTATTCTTGTGCATCCTCAGAGATACATAGTATACCACAAGACAAGGGTCACATGGTATGTGGTAGGGTCCACATGGCCGGTTAACCTTATCTCTTTCATGGACACCCTAGTGTCACGGATAGGGGTCCCACATGATGTGTATCTCCATATTACAAGATTTGTGCCGTTGAATTTTCCAGATTCCTTGGTTCCTTCATGCATTATTTGGATCTATCACTACCACCATCAATATCACTAGGAAAATTGAATTTGGGGTTGTCCAACCATCAACATATCCATTCATCATAAATAGGGCCTTTTTTTCTCATAAAATGCCACATCAAGTCGTGACATTGTTATGTTGTGTCGTCACTACATGTCAAACTGGGAAAAATAAGAAACACTGCTCTGATGTAATCTATCTTAGGACTTATTCCATCATCACACCTCGATATCACCCTAAATTTTGAACCACACCCATAGTATTTATTTGTTGTGCTGAAGAACGGTCATGCAACGATCAAATACCTAGTGTTCATCTAACTACGAGCCAAAGAAATTGTTTGTAATGAACGTTAGAAGAAATAGGGGAGAAAACCATAAAGCATAAATATAATGAATAAACCTCAACCTTTTTTCATTTCTTCCTTGATTATTTGTCTTATAATAGAATAATGAATAGGAATAATCAATAATGAACAAATAAATCAATCATAAAATTAATCAATCATCAATGTTCAAATGAATTGTTTTTCATGGAATTGATTTGCTTTCAACATGGGATAAATATATGGGATGAACCCACATAAATAAAACATCATTACTGGAGTTTAGATATATTACTTATGAATAATGATTCTATGTTGACATCATTGGTGAGTTTCATAAACTCCATTGGCATAGAAAATCCATGCAGTACCGATCTGATCCTTTGATTCGATGCCATTCACCAATATCTCTCCAATAGCTCCTCTCTAAGTATCCAGGGTTATGTAGTGAACCCTAAGTCTTTCCCATAATGGGGTATTTATATAGGAGGTAATTAGGTTATTGTGTTAATGAAATAAATAAATTAAATTATTTATTTATTTATTTTTAGCATCTGTGAAAAATTTTCCACATGCTCCATGATGACAAAAATTATGGAGTGCTTAAGGTAAAACCCATATTCTGAACTCAATGGTGGTCTTTGATTTTCAATCTAAGACCTTGTTCAAGAATTATTCTTTTTTTAGGAAAAATATGTGCATGTGATATTAATATATTTAATATTTTTCAAATATCAATTCCAAACTCATCTAGCCTCGAAATATTACATTGTATCAATGCATATCTCTAAAAATATTACTAAATATATTTCAAAGATTTACATGGAAAAAATGAGACATTACAGCTTGTGTGATTAGTTTAGGTCAATGGTAACATGATAGTTTATTCCTTTAGTATAATAGTTTTTTACTCAACTGATGGTGGAGGCATTTGAGCAGTTAACCTCAATGTGGTTGGTTTTAATGGGAGAGGGAGACATAGATTTACTTTGACCATTGTTGGTGGTCCCTAAACTCCTCATTGATTGATTAATCCCTATCTTTGTGACATCAATTATGGGGTTTCACATGAACATATTTTCTCAGGGATAAACCTAATGGATTCTTTAAATTTTAGGAGAACATCATTCTCTTATAGGGTTGGATAGTGGTATTCCCATGAGTGGTCACCAAGTGGGATATGGTAACTTGGTGGTGTAGTTATAACCAAGAATAAATGTCCATTTTGTAGAAAATCTTACTATGTGGTGAAGTATGTTTCTCTATGGGTTTATATTTTTGGTTTCTCGAGTTCTAGAAGGAGTTATCCTGGGGTATAGAGTCGAAAAAAAAGTCCATCTAAATGTTTCAAGATAGTCTTCTTTAAATTGTGTTGGAATGGGTCGTTAATTATATAAGGGTTAATTGTTTGGTGGTTTGAGTAGGGTAAAATAGTCCCTAGATGTTCTTATTATTATATTTCCTGAAGGAGTGACAACATCCCAATCGAATCATCTACAATAGTAAATGTGATCTTTTTTAGAGTCAGAGGTATGGATGAATTATTTTTGTTGATTGAAATGGATTTATCTTGAGGTAATGTGTGTTATTTATTATTAGTCCTTGAAAATTTCATTGTGTTCACCTTATCAAGAGGTTATGATAATTTTAATGATACCTCAAGAATTATGTTACCTTGAGGATATTCTAGGTTTAGTATAACATTTTCATTATTGAGATTAGTGGAAGAGTTTGGAATAGATAGATTGATATCATGTTATAGTCATTTGTATATTTATTTAAAGATGAGGATAATAACATTATAATGGAAGGTATCATTTCTAGAAAACCATTCCAAAGTTTTTTTCAATAGTTCATAGTTTTGATTCATATCATGGAGATAAATTCATGTGGATGAGAAAGCTATTGGGTGAGAAATATTACTAGTATTTTTGTAATGTGACCTTATAATTTTATTGAGGTTTTGATCTAGATTGATCTTAATCATATCATTCCTATGAATAAGAAAAATTCTAGGAATGAGTTATGGAAATAGGTTGTTTTTTATGTGTAGTTTTTATTTTGGTTTTTTATAGAACATGGATCTCCAGAGGTGGATAAAGTTCATGTTAATGTGGGTAATTCTTATGCACAGGGTTGTATTATGATATTTTTTGTTCATCACCTCTATTTTTCTTCTTTTTCATGGATAAAATGGTTTAAATGTGGGTATAATTTAGTGACTTGGGTTTTTCTGTGAGCATGACTTAACTCATTCTTGAGTTTCAAATCCTTAATCTTATAAAAATGGTAAAACGGTAAATTTATCCTGATGAACAACTTTAGAAAAAATTTATGATCATTCTGTTAGTATCGGGACATAGTGTTTATCCTCAGGGTTATTTTTAGTGATTTTTCATGCTAGTTGATTTTTTAAGGATATTTAATAATTATTTAATAAATAAATATTTAACTTAACCATGTGAGTAATATCACTCAAACAAAGGCCCATATGGGTATTATAACACCATGATTATGTATAGATCATGGTGTTTTACATAAGATGGGTGTAATTTATGTTCTATGGTTTTGGATCTTAGGTCATGCTGATTGTGGTTTTTTAATTAAATTTTTAAGGATTTAAATTCCTCCTTATGACCGTCCATCTAGGGTGATCATCATTCACCAATAGAAAACCCCTAGAGAGGAGGAGAAGAATGGAGATGAAGGATTAAACTTTTCAAAGAGGATATTCCATCAGATTATGAATTGAGGTGAGTGGATTTTGAAGTGATGAAAAATCTACATCGTGGTAGGGAAATGTTCTTAGTTTTTTATGCCTCGTTTCTTTATTCCATATGGTTCATTAAACCTTGATTTTTTTATGATTTCCACATCAGTTTTTTTTTGAATTATTTCTTAAAATTGAATTATTATGTTTATTATTCATTCTAAAGTTATTTTTTTTTATTATTATTACATGTATTCTTTATCTTTGTGTGTCATTCAATGAATGATCGATTCTCATCATCAAAGTTCCAGGTGGTCAGAATCACATTGGACATCAACTCTCTCCTCCACTTCCTTGTTCTATTATTTTTCCATGATAGAGGATCATTTTCAAACTTTTAATTGATTGACGGTTTGATGATGATAGTAAATAATTGTAGATCAATTGAAAATAGGTGAGGTATTGGTGAAGGGACATCATTGGTGCAATATGGTGGAAAAAATAATGCATTGAGTGACCCTAGAAGATGGCTCAAGCGCTAGTTTGATGGGTGGAAATGGTGTTTTGTGTGGTGATGACCAATCATTGAATGGTCTAGTTACCAAAGTATCTAATTTGATATATAAATATAAATGATAGAATAATCCAATCTTCTAAAAGCTTCAATCACTTATCTTTTTTAATGATTTGATAATATTTTCGATCATTGATATTCAATATCTATCCACACATATTATTATTAATTTTATCATAAATTTTTCAATAAATTAGATAGTGTTGTTTCTAAATTATTTTAGTATATAACACTTTAAAATATTTTATACCCCTCATTTTTAGTTTGATAATCATGGATCTCATTTAATGGATCTAGTAGGAGTTATCTTTATGTGATTATATATATATCCTAGGATCCACATTTAGATAGTCTTTAAAATTTATCCTTTATTTTACTTCATAAGGACTTCTCTTTAGACTTAGGTAGATTCGTGTCTTTTTTATATTTATTTTTTATACTCCAACCTTTTTCACCCAATATATTAGTTCATAAATTATGGATTTAAGAGGTTTTATTATAGTATATTTTTTGTTGTATCTTTTTCATGGATTTAGAAAGTCTATGTAATCTTGACCATGATCTTGTAATTTTATTTCTTCATATTCCATAAACATACTCTTTCCTATAATTTTCTTGTATAGTTATATGTTTCACTAAAACACTCAGAAGATAAATTTCATAAAAAGGTGCATGTATTTTTATCATTAAAACATGTCAATCAATAGGATGAACTAATATAGACGGCATTGTAAAAAGTTTATTCTTGAGTTCTGAGGTTTTTTTATAATTTATTATGTTTGGTCTGATTATTCTTAGATTTTATAAATAAGGGGATGAGGATAAGGATTTTGAGTTAATTATATGATAATATATTCAAAGACTAATATCACCCCCCTAACTTGATCATATATTCATATTTAATATATTTTGAAATGATGGAATGGAAACTTGTTGTATATGAGAGGAATTATTTTAAGTCAGGTTAGGGAGGTTTTGATCAAATTAGGGCACATGTTGAGAGTTAATAATATGATTTCTTCATATTAGTCAGGAGTCAATGAGATCGATGACAATTTTCATAAAGTGATAGGGGGTCATGATCAACATGTAGAAGATATAGGATGGTGTATTTTTCATAAATTGGTTTTTATTATTTTAAATATGTATGAAACTTGGTTTTTGAAGGATAAAAATAGTAAAATATGCATAGAGGAAGAATAAATGGATCCCCACATCAATCGCATTAGTATGAGTGATGTACAGTAGATTCCATTGATCATGGATTATTGCAGGAAGTTGAGGGATAATAGGTTGATCATGATTTTATGTTTTTATGTCTAGGTATTGGTATTTATATTGATCACTTAGGTTTCACAGTTACAGTTCCCATGATCTAGTTTACCTCCATTGTGACCAAACTAGGTGTTTCATACCTCAAGTTTTCCACCCCATATGCCATAATTTATCAACTAGTAATGATGGTCTTTGTATAAACTGGAGAGACTATACCCTCTTTGGTATATATAGTCATAAATCACAATGGAAGTAATAATAATCAACAGTCATCACATTATAAATTAGGTGGAGGTGAACATTATAGTTATATTCTATTAGTATATAAATAAAAACTATTGTGTTATAACAAGATGATATGTTCAGTAATATTGCACAACATACATCAAGAGTAAGGTCACACGCAGGTCAACCATGTCACAACCTGGTTTCTATTTTCTTATTTTATTTTAGTTTATCATTTTTTATTTGGATTCTATTTTTATTTTTGGAGGTTTTGGATCTAAATTTTGAGTTTCGGGTTATTTTTCTTCTATTATGAGGTTTAGGTGCACAGTTAAGGGGTAATTGTGTGGCCTCTTGAGGCTGATCTCTCTTTCCAGTTCTTTTTGAACTAGCACAATTTGAGTTGAATGGGATTCACACAGTTTGGTTCAAAATATGTGGTTCCTAGGTGAAAATGTGCAGATCCTATAAGAAACTATTTGGGTCCTTGGGAGTCTCTGGTCATGGGTGCACGGCCTAAGAATGGTTAGCCAAACTGTACGGAAGGTGTGTGCATGGTTCTGCAATTTTTTATAGAACTGTGTTACACTATTGGCACATGGTTTACCAAACCATGTGGTAAAACCGTGCGGGTTCCCAGTGTGTCCAGTAAGGGAGTTCACAGTTGGATCATGGTTTGGGTAACTGTGCAGCCTAACCATTCACAATGCTCAGGTGTCTTAAAAATGTGAATTTTCTATTACACCCTCTTTGAATTTTAAGCCGAAACCACCCTATTCTTCCCCATTTGGATTTTGTGTCTCCAAGGGGGATTCTCCCTTATTCTCTACACCTCCCATTCTCTTCCATGGTGATTATGAGTGGATTCTTCAAGGTTTTGGGGTGATTTATCAAGGTATTATTCTCCTCTTCCTCCTCTTCCTTCTTATTCTATTTTCTTGTGAGTTCCTCTTATTCCTTGGTCTCTTGGGTATAGGGTTCATGTTTCTTTGGGATTAAATTGTGGGTTTTGTTCTATTAAGGTTCCTATTAGATTTTCTTGTCTTGTTATACCTCTTTTAAGTCATTTTGGGTTATCATTGTTGAAGCGCTTGTAGTTTGAGGTAAGTTTCCCTTGAATTTGGCCTTTAAATTTAATAATAATTGATTTATTGTATTTCGTACCTTATTTTCATAATAAATAGAGATATATTATTTTTAGGATAATTTTTTTTATGTGAAATGAAGTGATTCCCTTCTTGTTTTGTAGTGTATGTAATTTTTTTATTAAATATCACACACCAAGTGTTTTTTAAAATTATTAGTTGGCCTTTAAAAGTGATTTTTTGTTATTAAAGGATGAATTTGGAAAAGAAAATTTGTTTTGGTTTCTAAAATTAATTCCTAAGTGATTTTGGATTTAAAAATTATGCATTTATTCTTTTTGGAAATGTTTTTTCATTCAATGGATTCTTGAGACCCAGTTGGAACTTTTATAAAATTAGTTTCTTGAAAACTCTCCCTAGGATTCACCTCTTTCCTTGTTGAATGCTAATGGAAATGTGGGGATCCTTTTATGGGACGTATCTCATGTGTTTATGGTTTAAGGAAAGAGGGGAAATATCCATTGTGGTTTCCTGAGGGTGATGTATCATTATATGGTTGTTTGATGGTTGTGTTTGATATATGTATGTGTGTGTGTGTGTGGTTGGTTGTTCAGTAAGTCTTGGATAACCCACTCTCTAGTCTAGAAATGTAAACCTAGCATAGCTAGCAAGTTTTCTGAGAATGGTTGTTGCACTAGCTTAGGATTTCGCTCTGGCTAGTGGCCCTTAGTATGGACCTTTCTCTACTTTGGTATTATCCTCCTCAATTAGGATAGGTAGGGTAAGACTAGGCATGTTGGGGGATTTATTTCATCGAGTGTGGAATGCTTATAGGATGAATAGGGTTTTAGTATATTCTAGATTATCCATTGATATCTTATGTTTTCTCATGTTTTACTGACACTTATTTATCTGTGGAAGATAATTTTGGTGTCACTGCTGGTTTGGTCTCTAGTGTTGTATTTTACCATTGCCCTTATTATGTGATTGTTGCTTCTATTTATTATTTGGTGTACTTCCTTGTATAAAATGGATAAATGTGTTTTAAAATGTTTTATGGGAAATTTTGTAATAATTTATTTCACCCTAGTTCCTTTTTTAAATAAAATCAACACTTTTCTTTCCCCCCTTCTTATGAAAATGTTAAATCCTCCTTCCCTTGGAAAAGGAAACTTGTTTTAAATGAAATGGGAAATGGGCCATGATTTTTTTTAAAGTAAAATGTGTGAAAAACTTAATTTTATATATAGTATTTAAAACTTGAAATTGATTAATATTTTATTTAAAGTAAATGCATTGGGAACATATTAGTTGGGCATGCCTATTGATTTTTAATACTCACGCCTATAGTTCCTTCTTGTTTTTAGTCTCAGGTGAAATTTATAGATTAATTTTGATTTCTATGGATGATGGTTGGTTTTGGTATCAGAGAGTGACCTATGGGGTCACATTGAGATATAGTGTTCATCAGGTTCGATGTGGTTTTATTTTTTATTTGATTTTATTTTCAGTTTTTGTAGAGATGTTGTTTGGTTGACTATTTATTTTATTGGGTTGCTCTGCTTGATCTTTCCCACTACTTTGTATATTTTATTTTAGTAAAAATTGTTCACATAATCTCTCTATTTATTCCCTGGTTCTTTTTTCCACCCCATGTAAATTGGGAACGTGCGATGGGGATGTTGCAGGCCATCTCATGTGACCAGTTTGGATTCAACATGAGTTGGTTCATGAAAAAATAGTATTAAATCTTAGTTTCTTTAGAAGGCCTAGATTTTAGAGTTCCTTTTTCTATTTGGGATTTCAATTTAGTAGGAGTAGTATTTTCATAACTTTGGGTGTATTTATGAGGAAGTGTCTAGCCAACACTTTTTATGCCAAACCTTAGGTTACCATGGGAAGTTGGGTTTTTGGGTTTATTTGGTTCTTGTAGGTTTTTTCGGGTTTGGGAAGTGAAGTGGGAGTTGGTCCAATGGACTTGGTGAGCTCTCTATACCTAGAAATCCATGTGGAGCTAGGTACATGGTCTTGAAAAACTATATTTATGATGGAATGATTGGAATATAGCTACCAACCATATGACTAAGTCACCCATCAACACTAGTTTTTATTCGTGGGTTAGTTTTGGGTTCTTCTTAATTTTGAAAACATTTTGAAAACCTTGTTTTAAATTGTGAAAAACTGTATTTAAAGTGGTGATTTTTTGGATTTAAAATATGATAAATGGATTTTCAAATTTATTTAAGTAAAATTTTGTAAAATTTATTTTTAAATAAAGTTATTTTTGATAAAATATGTTTTAATTAAATGGTTTTTTTGGTAAAATGGGGGTTTAAAATTGAGGAAGGGGATTTGGTTGGAAAGTGTTTGGATTTATTAAAGGGATCCAAGAGTATTTTCATGAAATTAAATATATTGTAGTGTGAAGTTTGAAAGTGGTTTTTGAGGTTGTGGTTAGTGAATTTTCAAAAAAGGTTTTGGGTAAAATTTGTGAGGTGGTTTCTTTTATGTTTGGTGTTTAATTGTAGTGAGTTTATATTTATGAGATTTTTTTGAATGAGTTCTTGGTTTCCATTTTATTTAGTGTACACCCCACTATAGAATCAATGGATATTCAAGGTGTATCTATGGTTGGTTCACCATTATTATACCCTCCATTTAATCTATCTAAAGACCTTCTTCTTGAGTTTCGGAAGTTGAATCCTCCTCTCTTTTATGGTCAAGTGGATCTTCTTGAGTCAAAAGAGTGGATGTGGAAAATCAAAAGGATATTTGGTTTACTCAAGTTTATTGAGTCTTTAAAGGTGAATTTCACTACTTTTATGCTCGAAGGTCTGAGTTGGAAGTGGTGGAAGTCAGTTATTCGAACCAAGCCTTAGGAAGACCTTTCTTGGGAATTCTTCAAGGCTTCATTAATCCAATGATTTTTATATGGGGATATGAAGGTAAAGAAAGTGAAGGAGATGTATTAACTTCAATAATGTGATGGATAAATATTGTATTTAGTTCATAATTTTATGCATCTAGTTACTTATATTATAGAATGGTCTGAGGATGATTCCCTGAAGGATCAACATTTTGAGGATGGGGTTCATCCTAATTTGTAGTTGAAGGTGTCGTAGTTTAGTCTAACATCCTTTATTGTCATGGTGAGTAAAGTTGTTCAGGTTGAAGAAATATTGGTAGGGGTGCTCGAGACATCCAATACTTATTCAGTCCCTAGAAGTAGTGAATGTAATTCTAGTATAAAGATCATAAAGCAACCTGGATTCAATTATGCTAGTGGTGGAATTAAGAGGCCTTCAGATCTTTCGTAAGATTCTTCTAGTCATGGGACTCTAGTGTGTAATCAATGTGGAAAGCTAGGTCACAAGAATCCATCATTTTTTATTATTCTAAAGACCTTCTATGACTATGGATGACTAGTTAATTTGCAAGGGTTCTTTCAGGGTGTTTCTAAGAATCGACGTAGATCTAGATCCACCCCTTTGGAAAATACCCCTACCTGTTTTCATGAGTAGGGTACTGATCTATATTCAGTTTAAAGTTACCTATTTATATAGATATTTTCTATGTTATAATGGTTTTTTCTCATGGTTTTTTCTTATGTTTGATGTAAAATTGTTTTTTTAAATCTCATGAAAGTCTCTATTATAATGGAAGAATATTTTTGGAAATTATAAATCATTTTATCCTAGAGTGAAATGTTTTTTCATTGTGTGTCATGTTCTTGTTGTTTGGTTCCTCTTAGAGTTGGTGTTCATTTGTTCCTGTATAAAGTTTCAATTTTTAATGGGTGGAATTGGTTTAGAATCTGTTTAGAATTATAAAATGGTGAGGAGTCCACTTAGGCCTCACGTGTTAAATAAATTTATCCCTCACCTTTGTTTTATATCATTCATAATTTCCTTTGAGGATTTGTTAAGCAGTTTCCTTGTCTTCCCGGGTCGTCTAGTTTTGAGTTTTATTCCCCTTGGTAAATTATAGTACCTTAGAGTGGGCCTAGTGGTTTTGGTTGTGGTAAGGTATTCATTTTATGGTTTAGGGTTCTTTATTTTCACTTTAGGGATGGGTTGGGTCTAATGGATCCTTTTGGGTAAGTGGTATAAGTTTTTTTTAGCATTGGTCAATATATTCTTTGGTTTTAGGAGTAGATCCATGAGAGTGTGAACCTTCACCTTTTTAACTGATCAACTAGAAACTTTTAGAATTTATGGGGTAAGAAATCATAATGGTGGGTATAATTACCACACCCCGATTTCTTTTTTATTATTTTATTTTGGTTGATCATTTTTTCTTTGGATTCTCTTTTGAGTTTAGGAGGTTTCAGAACTAAATTTTTAGTTTCAGGTTGTTTTTCTTCTATTGCATGGTTTAGGTGTATGGTTTTAAGGGGTAATCATGCGGCCTCCTAAGGATTATCTCTCTTTATAATTAATTTTGAACTAGTATGGTTTGAGTTGCATGGTATTCACACAATTTTGTTCAAACTGTGCGACTCCTAAGAGAAATCGTACGGGTACTTGGGTGTCTCTGGTTAAGGGTGGAAAACTTGAGCATGGTTAACCAAACCATGTGGAAGGTGTACGCATGGTTTTGTAATTTTTTACAGAACCATATCACACAATTAGAGAATGTTTTACCAAACTGTGTAACCAAACTGTGTGGGTTCTCGGTGAGTCCAGTAAGGGGGTGCATAGTTGGTGCACGGTTTGGAAAACCATGCGGCCTAACCATGCATAGTGTCCAGGTGTCTTAAAAATATAAATTAACCCTTATAACATATTATAATTTTAACCCAAACCACCTTATTCCTCCCCCATTTGGATCATGCATCTATAAGGGGGATCCTTCCATCTTCTCCACACCTCCCCTTCTCTTCCATAGTGATTCTAAGTGTATTCTTCAAGGTTTTGAGGTAATTTATCAAGGTATTCTTATTTTTTATTCCTCATCTTCCTTATTCTTACATTTTCTTATGATTTCCTATTATTACTTGGTATATTGTTTATAGGTTTCATGTTTCTTTGGGATTAAATTGGGGTTTTTTATTGTTAAGGTTCCTCTTTGATTTTTGTGTCTCATAGGACCTCTTTGAAGCTGTTGTGGGTTTCCATTGTTGAAGCCCTTGTGGTTTGAGGTAGTTTTCCCATGTATTTAGCTTTTAAATTTAAGAATCATTGATTTATTATCTTTCTCACCTTATTTTCATACTAAATAGTGGTATATATTTTTTAGGATAATTTTTTGATGTGAAACAAGGTTATTTTCTTCTTGTTTTTTATTGTATGGAATTTTTTTGTTAAATATCGCACATCGAGTGTTTGTTGAAATTCCTAGTTGGCCTCTAAAAGTAATTTATGGTTCTTAAAGGATGGATTTTTCTTGGTAAATTTTTTTTGGTTTCTCAAATTAATTCCTAAGTGGTTTTGGATTTAAAAATTATGTTTTGATCTTTTTTGGAAAAAAAATTCGTTCAATGGTTGCTTGAGGCCCAATCAGAACTTTTATAAAATGAGTCGCTTGAAAATTATCCTTGGGTTGCACCTATTACATTTTTGGATGCTAATGGGAATGAGGAGTCCTCATATGGGACTTCCCTCATGTGATTATGGTTTAATGAAAGAGGTAAAATATCCCTTGGGGTCACCCGGGGGGTGATGCATCATTGTGTGGTTTAGTGATGATTTTTTCTGATATATATATATATATATATCTGTGTGTGTGTGTGTGGTTAGTTGTTTGGTAAGTCTTAGCTCACCCTCTCTCTATTATTAACATGGGAACCTAGAATAGATAGCATATTTTATGAGAACAGTTTTTTGCACTAGCTTAGGATTTCGCTCTATCTAGTGTCCCTTAGTAAGGATCTTGCTCTTCTTTGGGATTGTGCCCCTTGGTTAGGCTAGGTATGGAAAGACCAAGTGTGTGGGAAGATTTATGTCATCAGGTGAGTCATGCCTACAGGATGAATCGGGTTTCATTATGTTCTAGATTATCCACTGAGCTCTTAGGTTTTACTATATTTCACTTGAACTTATTTATCTATGGAATATGATTTATGTTCCATAGTTGGTTTGGTCTCCAATGTTGTATTTTACCATTTCCCTTATTATTTGATTGTTTCTCCTACTTCTTATTTGGTGTACTTCCTTATATAAAATGGATAAATGAGTTTTAAATTATTTTATGAGAAATTTTTTAATAATGTATTTTACCCAAATTCCCTTTTTAAATAAATAAAAAAACTATTTTATTTCCCCCCTTCTTCTTATGAAAATGATAAAGCCTCCTTCCCTTGGAAAAGGAAACTTTTTTTAAATGAAAAGGACAATGGACCATGATTTTATTTAAATGGAAAATGTGTAGAAACCTTAATTTTGTATATATTATTTCAAACCTAAAATTTATGAATATTTTATTTAAATGAAATGAATTGGGAATAGATTGGTTGGGAATTCCTACAGAGTTTTAATACTCGCACCTATAGATCCTTATTATTTTTAGTCTCAGGTGTAGGTTTCGGATTGGTTTTGATCACTATGGGTGAAGTTGGTTTTGGGATCATAGAGTGACCTATGAGGTCACATGGATATCTAGTGGTCACCAGATTCGGTGTGGTTTTGTTTTCTATTTGGTTGTATTTTCAGTTTTTTGTAGATGTTGTATGGTTGTATTTTTATTTTATTGGGATAATTTGTTTTCTCTTTCCCACTATTTTGTATATTTTATTTTGAGATAAATCATTCCCATCATCTCACTTTTGATGCCCTGGTTCTTGTTCCCACCCCTAGGTGATCAGGAACGTGCCTCGGATATGTCATGGTCCAGCTTGAGTGACTAGTTTAGGGTCGACTCGGGTTGGTTCATAATAGACTATGTACAAACTATCCAAAATAAACAAAAAATAAATATTATAATAAAACTGAATCTTGATTCGCTATCCGGTCTTTTCTTATAACTTCATCTAGACTCTGACTACTCGCCCATCCAATGAAAGCCCCTTACCCTAACTAGTGCCTATATCCATGAAGTTTTCTCAGGTACCAAGAAATCTGGGAAGGTTGTGAGTAAAAATCAGTAGGTCACCACCAATAGTTTCCCTAAACATATCTAGTAAATAAAAGTTCATGTATAGTGTGATGTGATCATAAATAAATAACATACAATGGCAGTAATAATAAATATGTCACAATCACAGGTAATACATAACCATATGGATGTGACCATACATGATTCGACATATTTCAGGGTATCTCTAAACATATCAAAATAATATCAACTATAAATCACATCCCAAGTCATAATAATTTGGAATATAATCCTATCATAACATAGTGTTCAATACATGGGAAACACATCCCAATAACCAATTCATAATAGTGTGCATGGCATACCCATGATATTGGTCTATAAAAATCATATCATCCTAGAGAAATCATACGCATGTGATCATCACATCCCAACTACTTCATAAAAATAGGGCATAACATCACTATAGAATTAATAAAAAAGTGGGTATAAAAGCCTAAAGAAATAATATATAAGCAGACATTACATCCTAATTACAGCATTAATAAAGGGCATAGTGTCCCTAGTCGTGTGTAGCTCACAATAGGGAAAAGTGTCCTTGGTCCCAAGACACTTCGTAAGAGAGGGAATCACACTACATAAGCAACCACAATCATACAAACATAACATATACTTCCATTAAAACACCACACTATAGGAAATGCGGCCCACTTTCATGGGTACTATAAAAGGATTAGTCATAGCATCCCATATCCATCATTACCAAGGTCATGTAGGCATTACATTCCATGACCTAGTGGGTATTACATCCCACAGTAATGAGAATATCATCTCAGTAATGAGCATACCATATTATGGGCATAACATACCTCATCATAATCAGTATAACATAAATAAGAATTATGTCCCAGCCATATCAATCAATAGAATAAAGAGGCATATCATCCCAAATACATAACCAAAATCACATATTGGCATAATAAGAATCTTATAATACTTGATATAAGAAATTTAATTTAAGGTTTTCCTATTATCCAAATAATATTTAAATTATCACATGATTTACCCAGGTATAACCTACCCAATTTAAATAAATTAGAGGGAATGAACACTCACTATAATGACCTAGACATTTATATAAGGAATTATCCTTCTGATTAAACATGTTTCATATTTAGTAATTTAGTGTAGTATAAAACACATGCACCATGTAATAAAAAATTACAATACTTCAATATATTGATTTAAAATAATAAATTTTAATCATAACACGTTTAAATAAAAGTTTTAAATATAATAAAATAGAATACTTGTATTTTTTATATAACATATATGTTTTTTTGTTAAAATATATTTTTATGATAAATTTAAAAGGTTGAAATAAAAAATATTTTCATAAAATGGTTTTATAATACATTAGTTAATTTATTAAATCATAAGTAATTTTTCTAAAGGTTGTAAATTTAATCATGCCATAAAAATTAACAATTTTCAATAAAAATGGATTTTTATTTAAAAATTAAATTTCTCATAATTAGAAAATTATTTTGATAAAAAAATAATTTTATTTTTGGAATTAGTACATAAAACTTATATTAGGGTGAATTTTTGGGTTTTTTTTAAAAAAGTTTATTTTTTGGTAAATAGTAAAAAAATATAGTTCTCTTACAAATAGTGTAACTTCTATGAAATCATAATGATATAAGCATGAATTAAAAATTTATAAAATATTTTTTCAACCAAATAAATATTTAATAATTAAATTTATTTATTTAAAAACAATATTTTTAATTTAGAATCTTATGTTTGAAGTTTTGGAATCTAATTTATATTTTATTCTAATAAAGAAACTATTTTTAATTAATTACCTTTAATTGAGTATTAAAAAGATTACATTTAGTTTTATCTCAATTTTAAGGTTAAATAATCCTAATTTGTTTAATCATAAACTATTAAATGTTAGGGAAATCAATACTATTCATAAAACTTTGTACTAAATGACAAAATAATCAATATTCTAAACTAAAAATACTCTGCTTCTCATGTATAAATATCATATCACCCTTCCCTTGTAAAAGAAATTATCATACACTTCTCAAAGCCATAGATCTACTCACTTCCCCTATCCTAATACTCCTAGTACTCTTAGGGATGTTTTGTAGTCACTCAACCTCATGACTTCAAGGCTTTGGCAAAGGAGTAAATCTTCAATGAAGCGGTAACCTTGATTCTCTTTCATTGTTCTTTCTCTCTTATTCATTCAACTCTTGTAAAAATTTTCATTTTTACTATATTTCTAAAATAAATTATATATAATTATATAACATATTAATTTTATTATGATAATGTTATAACTATTTTAATCTATTATTAGTATATACTCTCCCCCCACCTCTTTTTACATTTCCTATTAATGGCCAGTTTTATCCACCTATGAGTATATTGTCAATGCTTTACTTATCATAGCCTACAAGTATGGTTAGTTTATATTATGTAATATAAATTTATTTTAATTTATTATAATATTATGTAAATAATTTTAGAAAATGATAAATTATAAATAATCATAATCACAAAATCAAAACAAAGTGTGATAATTTAAAAATAAAACATTTCTTCCATCCATTCTCTCTTCAAATGAAATAATAATAAATAGTTCCAATGATTATAATTGATCAAGAATGATAGAAAGTAATATAATTAACTTATTTATTCATGTTTTAATAAACATAAGTTTATTATAAAGGTTGGGAACATGATTAAATATAATGGGACTTAAGGTAAGTGGAATCTCAAACCTAGCTCTTTCATTTTGGGTTCATCACCTTTTTCTCACTTTTTTCAACATGATCCATCAAAATCCATTATAAATTCCTTTTTCACTTATTTAACTTTGATCTTATGGGGATATAAATTCTTATACTTCATGATATGATTTCTATTCTACCTATAATGATTTTTCAAATGACTTTATTTTCCAAAAGATCTCAATGATTCCTCTTGAGTTGTTTCCTATTCTCACCATGACCTATGATAATTTTATACCAATATTTAATATCAAAAAATATTTTTTACATTCTTATTATGGTAACCTCCAAGTTTATTCATTTAAATTTGATTTATTACATTTATATAGAATCCATTATTTTTTATGGGTTTAGTTCATGTATGGTTGTTATAAGTTTCTAATCTATGTTGCATGCATGATTATAAGAAAATTATAATGTGATGAGTGATCTAATAATTATATATCTCTTTAATTCATTGGGTAATGTGATGTATCTCATGATATTATGTGTATTATGTGTTAACCTTATGATAATTGTAATGTACAGAACCCAGATGCCACTGAACGGTGCCCCGAGCCCAGTTGGCCACATTGCCTCATGCGTATCTCCTCAAATACCAGAGGTTGCTGAATAGTAGTGAGGGCCTAGGGTTTGTTTGTGGGATACTATTTCATCTTATCATAGTGTAATTCAATAGTATCAATCATAAAAATAAAATATCAGAAGCATTATAATAGTTAGACAATAGATAAACAACAGGAATAGATAAATAGTGCCATAAGTAATCACATATACAATTATGATCATGTAATGTGTCTACAAAGCATCCAAAAAAAGTATACATGTATCAAAATACCAAAAATACCTATTACTATCCCTGCTAGAATCACGAGCCTTGACTCAATCCCATACTCCCCTACTCCTAAGCATGGCACAAATTCAAGCATCGAATTATGGGCACTTTCCTCGATCCTTACCTAAATCCAAATAGTCTTTCCAGATACCCAATAGCGGTCTATCAAAGTACATCACCACCCAAAGTGTTTATAACAAATGTTGGTTGTACAGTATAATCTAAATAAAAGTGAAATATATATTATAGTTAAGCGTTAAATAAATGTAAAGTGTTCATCGCATATATACTAAAAAACAAGTGATATTGTATATCCCAACAAGGATCCCTACAAAACATGGGTCAGGATCATAAAATAAGGTAGTAGTAAAACAAAGAGAATTAAACACTACTACCATGTCATATATACAATATTTCATATCACCTGCAACCTTTCCGTATAACCTTTATATCAAAATCAACCACGGTTGATCTGTATAACCAGAATTGTCACATTTACCATGGTCAAGCCATATAATCAATCATGTCACCTTTAACATAGTTGTGTTGTATAATCAGAAATGTTAGACCCCTCAGGGCCAGATCCAAGGTGTAGATAACCGAGGCATCCTCATTGAGTTCTAGGAGAATCTCAATAGAAACATAGATAGGCTTGAATTGGGGTCTAAGGAGCATGTCAACAAACTATTTCCACTGTGAGACCAAAAAAATCAGATCCAAGGGGTAGCAAGGCCTAAGGAATCCCGTAGAATCAGAATCCAAGGAGCATACGGTTCCAAGGATTTCTCTACCACTATCATGACCCATGGTGTAGCACACCCATGGTGTCCTATATAATTATTCATCATTCAATTCAATTACTATTTCTTACCATGATTTTACCCACTCATATAAAAATTAAAAAAAACATTCACATTTCATGAGTTTACTTACTCATTTTTACAATTACTAAATAATCCATTCAATCAATTCAAGTTCTATATAAACCATTAAATTAGAATCATCAACATTGAAAGGATTCAATACCCATATCCTAAAAATTAATTCAATTTAATTCATTTATTAACAAGCTTCCTCTAACTAGCCAAGTAATAACTCACCCCATGGGTTTTTTAACAAGGCATAGGCAAATTCAATTCACATAAAACACCCCATGGGTGGACTTGGTTGGGGAAACAACCTCCAAAACATCTCAAAGGAACTAAAGGGAATCTTTAACATGTTCCATTTCATTTAATTCAATTATTCAATTAATTTTTGGGTTTTGTTGGAAAGTCTGGAAGGTGGAACAATGAAAACTATATCTATAAAGAACTAAACCACTTGGTAAAAGTATAGACCACCTACCATATGTTGGTAGTAGAGTGATCATGTAGTATTAGCTTCTGATTCGAATCAAAACGAGAGTAAAATAAAGAATATGTGAAGAACTTTTAAATATTTCATATTATCTGTCACCTAAATAAATATGTTGATACCAATAAGAACTAATAACAACAAAAAATAAATTGAGTACTCACTAACACGGATCCAACGAGACTGACGGTGCTCGATTTCGAGATTAGATGAAGAAACCGTGGCAAAGCCTAGAATTTTGATTAAGGAGGAGCTCCAGCATCAAACGGTTGTCCAACGTAATTAAATTGAAATAGTTTTTAGTTTTAAATATATTTTAAGGTAAATTTGGTTATTTTCCATCAAAATACTAGGCTGCACGGTTTGTTCGCATGGTTTTCCAAACTGTGCACCAACCATACACCCTTCACTATAAAGAGGGGGACCTCACATGGTTTCTGTACATGGTTTGACTAACCATGTGAAAACCATGCCTACAACCACTTTTAAAAACTACATAGGTTATCACATGAGTGTGCACCTCCATCTGTATGGTTTCCTCACCCAGATCCCTCTATCCAACCCTACGTGTTTAGTAGTAACTATGTGGCATGTCCCACATGGTTTCTACTAACCGTGTATCCTACCTTATTCTCCCAAATATCTAGGTTCCAGGATCCGAACAAGCCTTGGAAACCCATGATACCCCCTATAAATTCAAAGGTTATTCACATTAGGCCATAAAAAATCATTTAAACTGAAATTAAAAAAGATTTTTACCACATATAAAAACCCAATATCTTACAATATTCCCCCCTTAAAAAATCATCCTTGAATTTCCCTCTCAAGGGTGATTAAGATTCATCAGAGAACAACTCTGACCACTAATCATGTATGTCGGTCTCCTTCTCCCACGTCTCATCTTGTAAATGTTTTTGCTTACATAGAAATCATACTTGAGGAATTGACCAGCCTTATAGAACCTTCATCATCCTATCAGTGATACGAATCGGATGCTCCTTAAAGGACACATCAACCTGTAACTCCACCTCATCTAGCTATAGAGTATGAGACAAGTTTGAGTAATAATGGTGTAGTTGAGATACATGGAAGATGTCATGCATGGACCGGTACCTCTGAGATAACTGAATCTAATAGGATGATAGCCCTAATCTCTCCATGATCTTGAATGGACCAACACATCATGGTGAAATCCTACCATGTCTCCTGATTCATTTGTGTCCCATCATCGGTGTGATATGTAAAAAGATCTGATCCTCAACCTTGAACTCTAAAGGTAATATAAAGTGATCGACATAAGATTTATGTCAATATTATGCAGTATCCATCTACTTCCTATTCAATTGGACCTACTTGTAAGTTTCCTACAAAACGCAGTCCTGATAAAACTGTTCCACCTACCTCTAACCAGCATAGGGGTGATCAGAATGGCCTACCATACAAAGCCTCATAAGGTTCCATATGTATCATTTCCTAGTAGTTATTATTGTAAGAAAACTCAACTGGGGTTATATACCTATCCCAAGAGCCCCCAAAATTTAGGGTGCATGCCTGAATCATGTCCTCAAGCACCTGAATCATACCCTTTGATTCTTCATTGGTCTAAGGATGGTATGTTGTGGTCAAAGGCACCTATATACCTAGCATCCTCTATAAAATATTACAAAAATGAGATGTCAACTCGGAATCCCTATCTTAAATGATAGTGTGTGGGACCCCGTGAATTTGTATTATCTCATGAATATACAACCAACCAATATCATATACACTAAAGGTATCCTTGATCAGTAGGAAATGTGAAAATTTCATGAGCATGTCCACAACGACCCAAACAGCATCATTACCTCAAGGTGACCTCATTAAACCTATCATGAAATCCATCATGAAATCATCTCATTTCCACTTGGGAATAGGTAATTTCTATAAAATTATGGCTGGTTACTGATGTTCTTCCTTCACCTACTGACAAGTGGAACACCTCGTAACAAAACCATTTACCTCACATTTCACACCTAACCACCAGTACTAATGAAATAAGTCACAGTACATCTTGGTGACACCGGGGTTCACCGCTCAAAATGAGGCATGAAACTCTTGCATCAACTCCTAGAGTATTTCCACTTTAACCCAAACACATCCATGGATACGCAAGATCTCATCCTTACCTACAGTCCAACTATGAGGTGGGTCCTCACCTACCACTCTTCCAAAGGACTAGGCCCTCAAAATCTGAAAGATGACTCATTATCAATCAATCCAGGAGAGTTGAGGTCACATATAGAGAATAAATGAAGGTATTCCTCTAACCATCCTTCACCTCTAAGTGAATATCTAAAAACAAATCCATAAGGTACCACTCACTTTTATCCTTATTAACTACCTATATCTAAGTCTTCTTACTTGGTGCATCGACAACTAAATTAACCTTGATAGTTGTATAGGAAATCTCAAAGTCGAAATATTTTAGGTACTCGACCCACCTTAACTTCCTCAGATTTAGGTCATGTTGTGTACAAATGTACATGAGGTTTTAATGGTCCATGTACACCAAAAAACCTTATCCTAGTAAATAGTGTCTCCAACAACTCAAAGCATGAACAACTGTAGCTAACTCAAGATTGTGCGTTAGGTAATTCCTCTCATGTGGCCTTAACTGCTAAGACCCATATTCCATGACTCTATCCCCCTATATCAAACATGCTCCAAGCCTAATACCTGATGCGTCACAATACATAGTATAGCTTCTGACCTACTCTTATAGAATCAAGAGCAATGTTGAAGTCAATCTCCCTTTCAACTCCTAAAAGTATATCTCATAGGTATCTATCCATAAAAACTTCACACCCTTCTTAGAAAATCCCATCAATGGAACTATTAAGCATAAGAAGTATTGTATGAAATTCTTGTAATATCTAGCTAGCCCCATGAAACTCCATATGTCAAAGAATTTCTTAGGTTGTTCCCAAGAAACTGCATCTCACACCTTCTCTAGGTCAACTGATACTCCTATATCAAAGATAATGTGACCTAGAAGGTGGATTTTATCCATCCAGAAGTTCCACTTTATGAGTTTAGAATATAACTAATACTCTCTTAGTGTATCCAAAACAATATCAAGATGTTTGGTATGGCTGTATTGATTGTGATAATACACCAAGATATCATCCATGAAAACTACCACAAATGAATCCATATAATGATGGA
Source organism: Viscum album (assembly GCA_963277665.1). Lineage (NCBI taxonomy): Eukaryota > Viridiplantae > Streptophyta > Magnoliopsida > Santalales > Viscaceae > Viscum > Viscum album. The sequence goes on from OY728161.1 coordinate 1,557,283,624, forward strand.
AAACTCCATTCATAAGTGCCATGAAAACTGTTAGCATGTTCATGAGACCGAACGGTATAACTAGATACTCATATAGATCATACCTACTACAAAAAGTTGTATGAGGTATGTCTGTGGGTCGAACATGAACCTGATGGTATCCTGATCTCAAATAAATTTTTGAGAACACCTGATCTCCTCAAAACTAGTCAAATGGGTCATCTATCCATGGAAAGGTATACTGGTTCTTAACCATCATCTAGTTCAATTTCCAATAATCCACACATATCCAAAGGGTATCATCCACCTTTTTTGTAAAAAAGACCGGATAACCCCATAGAGAATTACTAGGTCATATAAACCCCTTTTCCTCCAAATCCTATAGATGCTTCTTGAACTCCTACAACTCTATTGTATCCATCATGTAAGGAGAAATGGATACTGATGCAGCTCCTGGAACTAGCTCGATGGAGAAATTAACTTCTCTCTTAGGAGGTAAACTAGAAAAATCATCTAAGAAAACATCTTTAAAATTATTGACCACTAGAGGAAATTCCTCCTGACGTGCTCCCTGATCATCTAGATACAAACTAGAAATCTAGGATTTCATCCCACCCAACCCATGATGCTTTGGTCCATCTCAGCTCGCCTAGACATCCCATTCACTCTTGTGATCATAAATGGTTATTTATGGTGATGTGAAAGTCACCCTATAATGATATCAATCAACATAGGCTCGATAATCTACCAGTATTTCCATCCCAAGTATGATGTCAAACCTAGTCATTTTGAGGATAAAAAGATTCCAGACAAAGTGACACCCACCAACCTCAAGGGGTAAATCCCTAAACTAACTTAAATCCTCTATTTTGATCTCCAATGAAGTGGAAAGCATCATAACACCCTCAAAAAATTGAATCATGAGCCTAAGGATCTCCACAACAAGTACATATATAAAACTATGTGATGCACCTATGTCAAAAAGAGCAGATACAAGATTTGAGGATACTGAGATTATACCTCTCACTGTAAATGGTATAGTTCCCTGCTTCTCAAGTGTAGGCTATACAGAATATATCTAGCATGAACCGCAGTCCTATGACACAACCTCACTACCCAAAGTAGGCCCACTTTTTTTCTTAGTACAAATGGTGTTTGGATACCTCGTCCATGACCACCACCACCTTGGCCAAATCAACCAGTACTACTCTATCTCTCTTCCTGACATGAAGATATGAAACCCACTCCCAAACTTGGTTTTTGAGCTAACCCCATACCACTCACTACTGTAGGTAAAGTCCTACAAAAATATTACACGTGGACTATCCTTCCAAAATATCGTCACCCAACTGGTTTGCAATTGTACTGATTCCTCATGTGGCCCCGTATTCCACACTGATGAAAAAAACTACACTATCGGTACAAGTGGACTGGTTGGTACTCATCTCACAAGAATCTTAAAAATGTCACTTCATGCCACTAGAATTCAAACTATTGGTTTGAGAGACTATACTACTCTACTCTATGCCCCCAGCTTCCCTCAGGTTTTACTCTATAATTAGAACATAATTTACTATCTCAGTAATATTTTTCGACCTAAACACATTGAATTGAGATTGAACAGAAAGTCAGAGACCTTCTTTAAAGATCCTTTACCTCAATAACTCATCAGCAAGGTATGTTGGCACAAAACAATGTAACACTATAAACTATGCTAAATACTCCATGACTATCATAGTGATCTACTCTAGATGCATGAACTAACTAGATCACTATTTCCTATGGAAATGGGGATAACCTTGTTTGTTTAAGGTTCAAACATTCCAATCATTTTCTAACGGGTTTGTTAGTAGAACTGGAAACATCCAATGATTCTATATCCATTTGGACCTACTTTCCAAAGGTAGGTGCTCATTAGTTGTGGACCGATGAGGCTTAAGAATTTGCATTGGTCGAGAGGATGGGAGGTCGGACTCATCACACATTTTTTGGGGGGAATTATTGTCTACTCTGGGACTCTCTTTATATATTTGAGTTATGTTCGTGAATCCTTATTAAATTACCAAGTATGAAAATGAGATTTCCTTTCGATCTGACAATCAATGATTGATATGTATTATATTTAGAGAATTTTTATATGTATTTGAGGTTCTTCATCGATAGATAATCATCTGTATTTATTAGAAATATCTTGGTCATTATGATAACCATACTGGTTTTAAAGCCACTTAGTGGGGCACTTGAAGTTTATTGTCATTCATAAGGAAATGGATTATTTCAGAGTTGGGATCCTACCCGTAGATGGGCTACCTACGTATCCTTGTTTAGAAAAGGAATCAGAATGCACGTAGTTCTAGTAAATAAGTATGAGGTTTATTCATGATTGATGGCTCAAAGAAAAATGTCATTATTACTTTTATGCTCTAAGCTCGTGTGAGTCATGATCGGTGTGAGAAACAAGAGGTATCAGTAAAACCTGATGATTGTGCCACGAAAGATGAAATTATAAGAAATGATGTGGGGATTTATGTATGTATGACTGACCAGATAGATGAAGATTGGGACTTACTTCAGAGAAGAAGCCTGGGAACAAGGTCCATAAAGGTATGTGTGCTTTATGGAGATTTGGATACTTAACTTAGGACTTAATCCTAAGGAGGATTCCCAAATTAGAGGGGTCTGATGATTGGGTTTTATTCCTGAGAAGGAAGCCCAGATCAAGAGAAATTAAGACTGGGGCTTACTCCTAAAGAGGAATCCCAGGTTAAGGGGAATTATGACTGGGGCTTACTTCTTAAAAAGAGGCCCAGGTTAAGAGGACTTGAGACTTTGGGGATTACTTCTTATAAGGAGGACCAAGTCGGGGAACTTGGGGCTTACTCCTAAGGAGGATGCCCATATTAAGGAAATTCGAGATTGGGGCTTACTCTTGAGGAGGATGCCCATGTTTAAGGAAAATTATTATTGGGGCTTACTCCAAAGGAGGATGCCCATATTAATGGAACTTGGACTGGGGATTACTCCTAAAAAGGAGGCCCAGGTTAGGGAACTTGGGGCTTACGCTTAAGGAGGATGCCCAGATTAAAGATCCTCTCATCTTAAAGGATGAGGTTGAATGAATGAAATCTCTAACCTTAGTGACATAAAGATATGTAAATCACTAGGTTTTGAGAGATGTTCCACAGAATTCCTTTCAGATAAGGAAGAAAACAAAGGAACCATGCCAAAAATGGCTTTGAAGAGGGATTTGAAGGCTAAATCTTGAAGAGGAGAGGTGGATTTGAATAAAATAGTTTAATAAGCAAGAGGGGCACCCAAAAAAAGGTAGGCGTGCAATTCCTTTTAGGGCGTGCAAGTACTGGTCGCGCAAGTATGCTTGCGCGACACATGTGTACTTGCACGACAGTTAACCCATAGGGTAATACTTGGGAGAGACTTGGCTCAAGCCCTTATTATTATCCCTAAAGGCTTCCAAAAGTGTGGCGTTCAATTTTCGTTGAAGGGATAAGGTGGCGCGCAAGTGTATTCATTTCCCTTAAGGGTTAGACACTTAGGCGCGCAAGTGTTGGTGAATTTCAACACTTAGGACTTGTTCCCCCTCTTTAGATCTTCCATTATAGGTAAGAAACTACCTTAGAAGTGTTCGGAAGACTTCAAGTAGAGACTAGGGTATCGAGAGCTTAAATCTGACTTTTGGAATTTTCAGTCCCCGAAATGGGGGGCCCACAAGGGGTATTTATAGGCTACTGAAGACCTTGGGTGAAAATCAAATAGGGCACAAAAGTCACCTATGCGCCCAATATGTGGCGTGCAAGTATACTTGTGCGACCATGATGAAACTTGTGGGGGCCATATTTAAACAAATCCTTGTTCATGCCTTTGTCAATTTTTTATTTTTCTTCAAAGGATGAATGTCTTTGTGCTAAGGTATTCGCCTTTTTCAGTTGTTAGACTCTGTGAAGGAAAGGAGCATCAAAAAAAGTCCCCCCTCAGAGTTGGATCCGAAAGGAAGGAGGATTTGACTCTGAGGTAAGAGATAAAACTAATTAACCGCAGCGCGCAAGTTTTGAGTGCGCAAGTGGAGGCGCGCAAGTGAGAGCCGCGTAGGGTACAGTGCGCAGGGTACAGCCTTGGCCTATAAATATGCGTCCATTATCGCGTAAAGAAACCATCTTTCAAACCTTCCAGATCTTGTCGCGCAGGTTTCTCTCGTCGCACAAGTGTCTTGATTTTCCGCATTTCATTGGTTCTATTTGTGTCGCGCTACTGCAGAGGTATTTGGACTTGCACGATGATACCTATGCACCCAAACTTTCATGACACAATTACACTTGCACGCCAACATGGTACTTGTGCACCTTAATGCCTTAGCCATTTCTTTCACTTTTCTTGACAAATTTTACGAAAAATAAACTTACTTAAGATTTAATTATTTGACCTTTGTGCAGATTCAATGGCTCCCAGAAGAATCGGAACGGCTGATGAACTGGCCAGCAAGTAGATTAATGATATGATGAACATTGTTGGTCATGATTACTATAATATTTGCGACAACACTCTCCCGGATCTAGACAAGTACTTGAAGAAGTATCATCTTAACTTCCCACAAAGTATTTACCTGCCTCTATATGGGCATGGTCATCTGCAAGAAGTCAACATTCCAGATCCAAAGAACTATCTCCCACATTCTTGGTTTCAGACTTACACCAATTTTTCTTCAGCAAATGTCTCAATTGGAGGATCATTTGTAAATACTGGAACAGTGGAGAAGACCTACATAATGCATCATAGCCCTTGTTCCCCAGATCTGAAACCTCAAAAGTCTGAGTTGAAATCACATTGTTACCCTTCAATCTTCCGAAATTATCAGATGGATCAATCCAAAGTCTGGAAGAAGAGTTGGGACTTCCGTCCTGGAGGAGGTGTGAAGCTGACTTGGATGTGGGCATATTGGGTGCGACAAACCTACACAGAATTTGTTGAGGATCTAAAAGGAGTTGTAATATATGAAGCCTTCTGGGCTGGGCAAACATACGTTTATAGGAATGATAACTTTGTGCCAGAGCTAATCAGCCGCTGGAGCCCAGAAACCAATTCTTTCCATCTAACTCATAGAGAAGTAGGCATTAGTTTGTGGGATGTCTACAAGATCTTGGGGGCTCCAATTTTAGGTGATATGTATAATGAATTCATCCCTCCCAAGGCGACTTGGAATGATTCGGAGAAGACTCCGGCTTTGGCTCAGGAATTATTGAAAATTTTCTACAAGCTCAAGAATTTCATGATCTCCAAAACTCATTCTAGAAAGGATATTCATCCAGAGTGGATGGATATGTTTCTTACTAGGAAGGAGGTGAAGGGGCCCACTTGTACTCATCCTACTACCTGCCCCAAAACAGAGAAGAGGGGTGCTTCTGGCACATTCTGGATAACTCTAGAAGCGGGAGAATTTGAGAAGTGGGGGTACGAAGTGAATCATAGAATCCCAAAAAAGACCTGTATGGCGGGCTTCTTAGCCTTTTGGCTCAGTGTTTATCTTATGCTAGTCAGGGATTCGAAGGGAGGTGTCAGGCCAGGGACCTTTGTTGTGGCAGCCATGTTGGCTGAAAAGAAAATGGTTGGGTTGGCCACCCCCATTTTGGCAAAGATTCACAGGAGCTTGCTCCATGTATTTATGGGTAAGTATCCTTTGAGAATAGTGGGACCATTCCAAGTTTTGTGGGGATGGATCACCACTCATTTCAGGACATATGATGTATAGAATGGAGTACAGGTTTTTGGAAGTTCTTTCAGGCCATCAGTGCAGGATTTTTCTAGAATTTCTCTATTAGCTCTCAACATCTATGATATGAAGGTGAGGATGAGCATGTTCAAGGAATTCCATTTCCTTCCATATGGAAACTCACCAAACAGGCAGTTTGTTGATGATGGAACACCTAGCCTGGAATTGAGGTCATACATGCTGGCTTGTAGAGATGGTGTACTGGCTACTAGGATTGACGGAGAGATTATATGTGAGGCCTATGCTCTATATAGATTTGCACACCAATTCAAGTGTCTTCAGTAGACTATTGTATCCACTCTTGTGTATTTCAGGTCAGAGCATCATCTGGTGGTTTCCCAACAACTATGGTTGCTGACATCTTTAGAGAAGACCGGGGCAGTTTTTGATCTACCAGTTGCTAAAGCGGCGAGTAACTTGACTACATGGTATGTCGAGAACTGGATAGCATCATACCCTGAAGGGGTACTGAATCATCCAGTTCATCAGGTGTGGAAAAATAAAATAACTGTAGAGAAAGAAAACCTCCATCTAGAAGGTGACTCTTCTACACCCGAAGCTAATTCAATGGGTTCCACACCCAGGGCTGACTCGCCGGATTCTCAGGATGGGGATGATGAGGCACGGCATGTGTCAAAGCAGCCTTGTGCCAGATATAATCCTCCTATCAGAATCAAGATACCCACTCCATCGACTCCTAGTGAGTTACTTTATTGAGGAAATTTAATCACCATTACTTTATAGAGTAACAAGTTTCATTTTCTTATTCTCTATCTGTGATTGCAGGAGCTGGGAAGAAGCTGAAGTCTAAGATTGTAGGACCCTCCTCACAGCCTTCTAGTATACACGCTGAATATCTACGACCAGAGGTTGTCCATACATGGTGGAGTTTATATTGCGATGCTAAACTGACTGGCTGGATCTATGCGATGGGCTACACATCCCTGGAATAGGGAATCTTCGGGCCTCTACCGATATCCATTTCGAGGATAACCCTGATGAAGTGTGGGCTTACATCAGAGATTTAGAGATTGTAACACCCCGAGCTTCCACAATACACTTCTCATTCAATAATGCAATAGCTTACATTGTACGCAACTTCGAGTTCTAAAACACCGCGACTAATCATAGTAGCCGTTATGAATAGTAATAACCACTTTTTAAAATTATAGAAATTTTATATTTCAAAATGGACTTCATTTTTGGATTCGGAATATCGAAATTAGCCTATGTTGAATTTTTGGTATTTTTCTGAGAACTTCTAATTTTTTATGAATAGTGAAAAATACTTAAAAACAACTTTTTTAATAAAAATAATTTATAGTGATAAATTATACTATTTAGTGGTTTTAAAGTATAATTAGAATATATTTTTACCATTTTATCCAATGGTGGTCATTAGAATTAATTTAACATTGAAATTGGACATAAAAAATTACCAATCTTTTGATATAAATTGTTTCTTAAAAACACGCTATTTGTTGTGACAGCGGGAATTAATTATAAAATAAATTAATGCAACTTATATTTTTGTAATTTTTTAAAATAGACATCATTTTTGAAATCGGAATATCAATTATAGCTTAGGGTGAAATTTTGGCATTGTTCTGAAAAACTTCAATTTTTGATGAATAGTGAAACCACTAAGTGGTAGTTAAATAACTGATTTTTCGTTTAAATGAAATATTACCACCTCTGTGATTTGATTTTCCAAAATCCGACATACATGGTTGTCATTAAGAAGTAAAATGTGGTTCAATGAGATTAAAATAATTTTTTGATGAATAGTAACTTTTAAGTTCTTAATCGCGATTAGAGGTAATTAGTGTAGTTTAAGGTAAAAATAATGTTTTAATAATATGAGATGAGCTTGACACATGTCCTACCCTCATTGGATGTTCCATGGCCGACCAAGACAATTCATGGGTCAACTTGGGGACCCCATGGAGCCACTTTAGTTGGAAAATGACATAAATACCTTTTATTTAATGTTAAAGTAAAAAATGACACAAACATGAAATGTTTTACTAAAACAATTTTTACATGGGGTTATACAAGTCATATTTTTGACTATAAATAGTCATTGGAAAGCTAAAACGATTTCCTACATCATAGTATTTGTTTTAGAATTTTTAGACATTAAATAAATTAAATTATTTATGACATCATTATGATGCAGTGATGACCTCATTATTTAACGATTTTAATAAAATGAAAAGATAATGTACAATCCAAGGCTTACACTTGTCCAAATACTATTGGATGGGTATATTTAGAACCCTTATCACCTTATCCATGAATTATATAAGTGTGGGACCTTTAGAATCCGAAAAGAATTGTATAATAATGTAAAATTTCCTTACTTTCCAAGAGTGCCCCTCCTCTCCTCTTATAAAAGGCCCCCACCTCTACCACCTCATTCACACTTTAAATCCATTTGGCTCGGCCAACCTCTACCCAAATACTCTCCCAACTTCCCCTCTTACTCCTATAAGCCTCAATTTGGGCAGAAATCTTCCCAAGGAAGCCTTTGTCTCAAATCAAAAAGAGTTACCCGATTTTGAGGTAATGTCTTCTCTAATGTTGTTTTGTTTTATTTTCTTCTCCAACCCCCTAAACTCTTTTTATTCATTTCGTTTGTAACAACACCAGTATCCTCAATATACTAGGATGTTGTTATAAGAAGGATTCGAGCTACACTTACACACACCTACATCTAATGGTTAAAGAACATACGGTTTCTGTGGATGGCGAATTTCTGCCTCACGAAACGATGATTGTTCAACACTCATATAACACCTTCAAAGGTGGCCATTAAGATGTCACTATATTTATATATGATATATAATATGTTTATGTTTTACTTATTCTTCTGTATTTCTCATTTATGGCATACTTTATGATTTCCATTATGGGTAAACGCGATAATTTCATTTTAGGAAGTGCGGACTACCACCCCCTCAAAGTGATTTGAATCGTTAATGCCATATGTGGGATGTATAAAGGATGGAGTAAATGGTATTATACACTATATTATACTGGAATTATATTATATATTTATATCATTATGATTTCATTCCATTAAATACGAAATAGAAATGAAAGTAGCGTTCATGCGTACGTACGGCTTACCGTCTCCATGAACGGTGCATTTCATTTCTTACCTCTAAATGTTACGTAATATTATAAATGAATGTATATACTGGATATATATGATATATATGACATCTAAATCATGAATATAATTCTGGAGATAATGGATATTCTACCACATAAACAACTTGTAATTATAAGAAGTTTATTGTTGACTCAAGTACCAAAGATCGACAAAACGACCGTTATTAACTTAAATAATTACATAATGTTCATATCATTGTAATAAGTGATATAAAAAGGATAATGAAATTGAAAATGGTTCTTAATAAGGTATATATTAACTCTAGTTTATTATTCAGGAGGTTAAAGAACGGTTGAGTCAAGTCAGACACGAGGTAAGGGAACTTCTTAACCCAATTTCCATTCTTTGGGTTAATCTCCTACTATCAAATTATGTCATGATATTATTATGTTCTATCTTGTATTTGTACTTTCTTTATGTGTACTTATAGTGAATACACATAATAGATCTATTTTATTTTAAAAATGATCTTTTAAGGACTTTGTCTCAATCTCCTTTCATTGAGGCATATTTGGTTTTATACACAACTTTCCTTTATACGGTGTATAAACCCCTTTGACTTTTACGTTTATTCAAAAGGAATATTTTTATATGAAGCGTTTTACTAAATGACAAAAAGGGAATGTTTTTCTTTCCGTACATATGTGGAGACAACGACTTCTCCGCCGCCGTGACCATTATTTGAGTTTCGGCTTCCTCTACAAGCCATCACTTCTTTTAAAGAAAAATAAATACAAAGTTTTAACTTTCTTTTATTTTGGTATGGAAAATGGTTTTGAAAGCGTTTTTATTATATCAATGGGTTGTATTGATATCTTGTGATTGAAATGTGGAAATGTTATGTTTCCTTTATGCATTTTTTATGTGATACGATTATGTTATGGTTTATGATATGTTTAAACCTATTCATATGAGGAATGCATTGGACTTAATAAGTGATGGGTGGAGCCCGCTATAGCTCCCCGATGCATCGGCAGGTCTCATGAGATAAACTAGTGTCTTGGCACGAGGCCTTGAAAAAATCTTATTTGTGGTCTTGGCACGAGGCCTTAGCTACGTGGTTATGATAGTCTGGCATTATGCATTCCATCATTATGAAAGTGGTTATTGATATTGCATGTGATTATTCGACCAGTAGAATATCCATGTGAAGAAGTAAATGGCATTATCTCATTTTACTTTTTCCATATTATGTTGATGTTAAAGTTTAAAAGGCTTTTGTTTTAGTTATACATTGCCTTAAATGTTTATGTTTATTTATGAAAGCTTCCGCAATATTGTTATCCTTACTGAGCATCTGAGCTCACCCCTTTCAATGTTTTAATATTTTCCAGGATGTGAAGAATTATTTTATGAATGAACTTCAGGGATAGTCAAAAGAGGATATGAGTGTGGACTATGAAGACTTTGTTATTAGTTTTTCACTTTATTATGTAATGTAACGTTTATGAATGTATCTAGTGTTTCCAAGGCTACTAAACTAATCGGTCTTTCGAGACTTGATCTTTTGTGATCATGCCAATGTTACGAAGTAACGCACCGACTCTGGGTAGCTGTGTTCGGGGCGTTACAGTTGGTATCAGAGGCAGTTTAGTACTAACCTTGGAAGCTAGATTTAGATAAACTCTGATTAGAGCACATAGCCCGAAGATAGACTTTGTGAATTAGTATAGAAGAACTTCCTAGAATTTTGGTATTGTAGAGATGTTGTGAGTTTTCTGAGAAATACATCCCTGTCTGGATACGAGCAGGTAGAGGCAGCTCTGGCACAGATGTACCTAGGGGTAAAACCCGAAAACACTGCTTTGAGCTAGACTCGAACGGGAACTGGTGCACGACAACGGGCCTTGCTGCACTCTTGGTTACGACACTCCCGTGGGATATACTTAGGATAATTCTCATTTTCTTTACAAACCACTATGAAGGGTTATGAGTATATACTTCCTCAAAGAAAACATTTTTATGGATTATATCCATAAATAGTTCAATTTATGTTAAGTATCTTACAAGTATGAAATTATGTATTTTGATTCATAAACTAATATAGTTTATGCCATTGTTTAGAAATGGCGCCTAGTGGAAGGAATGGAAACCGTATCAATGCACGCACTCCGTGTAGGGATTTCTCTCCTGCTCAAGATAATTATTGTGGAGCTGGAGATACAACTGGTGCTGATCAACTTATTACCATACTGGGACAACTCACTCAGGTTATGAATAATAACCTTACTCGTATGGATCACCCTGATCCACAATGTGGAGGATCAATGTTAGACCGCTTCATGAGGCAACAACCACCAACATTTAATGGGGGTACAAATCCGTTAGTAGCAAAGCAATGGATAAACTCCTTAGGGAAAATATTCCACGCCTTGTGGAGTAGCGAAAGGGAGAAGGTTATCATGGTAGTTTACCGCCTCACTGGAGATGCTGATCAATGGTGGTCATTGATTCAAAATACAAAGGAAGATGAAGAAGTATCAAGTATGGAATGGAGAGAGTTCAATGAGCTTTTCCTAGAAAAATACTTTCCTCATGACCATCGAGCAGATATGGAAAGACAATTTCTGAGTCTGAAACAAAAGGAGGATGAGAATGTCGCAAAGTATGAGGCCAACTTTACAAGGTTAGCGAGGTATGCTGCAGATTATATACGTAACCCAAGAGGTAAGATTGATCGTTTCTTTGATGGGTTAAAACCATTTCTCCATCGAGCTCTAGTATCACAATCTTTCTCAACATACGAAGATATTGTCTCATGTGCTATCAAGACAGAAAAGGAATTATCTAAGTCTTATGACAACAAAGTAAAGTAAGAGAAGAAGAGAACGGTGGAACAAGAGACGGATAAAGGGAAAAATGGAAAGAAGGATTTTCCATTTTGTGATAATTGTGGGAAGAATCACCCTGGTACTTGCCTAAAAGGAATGGGAGTTTGTTATAAATGTGGGGAAAAAGGTCACCAGGTGCGTGATTGCAAGGGAAAGAAAGAGGATATCAATGTTGAATGCTACAATTGTAGGGAAATGGGGCATTATGAAAATGATTGTCCTAAGCGTCATGGAAACTTACCTCAGAAAAGGCCAAGGGATCAAGGACAATCTTATGCTGTTACTACAGTTGAAGCAGAATAACTAATGTATTGGTGCTTTTGGACTCATGGATTATATTCTGGTTATTAGAATAATGTGATATATATATAAGGATTGTACTGCAGTACTTTTTGATTTCAGTAAGGTTTTAATATGATGAAGGTAATTATATTTTTAGTATGTGACAATAAGAGAAACTTTACTTTGTTTGGGGAATCTGATAAATTTATTTTGGAATTAAGAGACCTTTTAGAGAAAGTCTGGACAGAGTTATTTTGGATAACTATAAAGGTTGGAGTGGATTAAGTTGATCTTTGGATAGTATTGTTTAAGGTTAAAAAATTTATGAAGATTATTTTTGAATATTATAATACTATAGTTTTAGGAAAAGGACAACCTGCAGGGTGGGGCATAAGTTGTCGCGTCGGACAAAGCTGCAGGAATCGAACCCACAATCATAGTGCGACAGGCCTTTATTTCCTACCACTAACCTACAGGAAGTCCCTGATTATTACAAAATAATTTTACTAATCTAAATGGTATGTGTTAACATTTGGAACCTTATACAATTAGGATAAGTATAATATTTTTGAGTTCTATTATATTTTTGAGTGAAAGATGAGTTGAAGGTTGAAACTCTAATTGTCAAGCATAAATATATATATACCTATCTCTTATTCAATGAATGAATTAATTCTTAAACTTTAGTAAAGGGATATTAAAACAAAAAATGTGTTATCCTAATACCTTGTGTCTTGTTGAACTGATGATATTTTAAATCAACATAGATTTAAGGCTTTGAGGCCCTCAATTTGATAGTTGATTGTGATTGATGACCTCAATCACTCCCTACAAATATTTACGTTTTTCCTCCAATTATATGTCTCTAATTGCCACCAATGTTCTCCTAATCGAGATCATAATTGGGTGGTGACTTTTTCATTTCCATTTCCCTCTTATTAAGGATAAATTTTATTAATCTTATTTCCGATGTGGGTTTTCCACAAAGGTATTTTCTATTTTCAACCTTTTATTTTCCAAGAAAAATTTCAAATTGAGAGGACGCAAAATATTGAAGGATGGGAGAATGTAACACCCCGAGCTTCCACAATATGCTTCTCATTCAATAATTCAATAGCTTACATTGTACGCAACTTCGAGTTCTAAAACACCGCGACTAATCATAGTAGCCGTTATGAATAGTAATAACCACTTTTTAAAATTATAGAAATTTTATATTTCAAAATGGACTTCATTTTTGGATTCGTAATATCGAAATTAGCCTATGTTGAATTTTTGGTATTTTTTTGAGAACTTCTAATTTTTTATGAATAGTGAAAAATACTTAAAAACAACTTTTTTAATCAAAATAATTTATAGTGATAAATTATAATATTTAGTGGTTTTAAAGTATAATTAGAATATATTTTTACCATTTTATCCAATGGTGGTCATTAGAATTAATTTAACATTGAAATTGGACATAAACAATTACCAATCTTTTGATATAAATTATTTCTTAAAAACACGCTATTTGTTGTGACAGCGGGAATTAATTATAAAATAAATTAATGCAACTTATATTTTTGTAATTTTTTAAAATAGACATCATTTTTGAAATCGGAATATCAATTATAGCTTAGGGTGAAATTTTGGCATTGTTCTAAAAAACTTCAATTTTTGATGAATAGGGAAACCACTAAGTGGTAGTTAAATAACTGATTTTTCGTTTAAATGAAATATTACCACCTCTGTGATTTGATTTTCAAAAATCTGACATACATGGTTGTCATTAAGAAGTAAAATGTGGTTCAATGAGATTAAAATAATTTTTTGGTGAATAGTAACTTTTAAGTTCTTAATCGCAATTAGAGGTAATTAGTGTAGTTTAAGGTAAAAATAATGTTTTAATAATATGAGATGAGCTTGAAAAAAGTCCTACCCTCATTGGATATTCCATGGCCGACCAAGAAAATTCATGGGTCAACTTGGGGACCCCATAGAGCCACTTTAGTTGGAAAATGACATAAATACCTTTTATTTAATGTTAAAGTAAAAAATGACACAAACATGAAATGTTTTACTAAAACAATTTTTACATGGGGTTATACAAGTCATATTTTTTACTATAAATAGTCATTGGAAAGCTAAAACGATTTACTACATCATAGTATTTGTTTTAGAATTTTTAGACATTAAATAAATTAAATTATTTATGACATCATTATGATGCAGCGATGACCTCATTATTTAACGATTTTAATAAAATGAAAAGATAATGTACAATCCAAGGCTTACACTTGTCCAAATACTATTGGATGGGTAGATTTCGAACCCTTATCACCTTAGCCATGAATTATATAAGTTTGGGACCTTTAGAATCCGAAAATCATTGTATAATAATGTAAAATTTCCTTACTTTCCAAGAGTGCCCCTCCTCTCCTCTTATAAAAGGCCCCCACCTCTACCACCTCATTCACACTTTCAATCCATTTGGCTCGTCCAACATCTACCCAAATACTCTCCCAACTTCCCCTCTTACTCATATAAGCCTCACTTTGGGTAGAACCCTTCCCAAGGAAGCCTTTGGCTCAAATCAAAAAGAGTTACCCGATTTTGAGGTAATGTCTTCTCTAATGTTGTTTTGTTTTATTTTCTTCTCCAACCCCCTAAAATCTTTTTATTCATTTCGTTTGTAACAACACCAGTATCCTCAATATACTAGGATGTTTTTATAAGAATTATTCGAGCTACACTTACACACACCTACATCTAATGGTTAAAGAACATACGGTTTCTGTGGATGGCGAATTTCTGCCTCACGAAACGATGATTGTTCAACACTCATATAACACCTTCAAAGGTGGCCATTAAGATGTCACTATATTTATATATGATATATAATATGTTTATGTTTTACTTATGCTTCTTTATTACTCATTTATGGCATACTTTATGATTTCCATTATGGGTAAACGCGATAATTTCATTTTAGGAAGTGCGGACTACCGCCCCCTCAAAGTGATTTGAATCGTTAATGCCATATGTGGGATGTATAAAGGATGGAGTAAATAGTATTATACACTATATTATACTGGAATTATATTATACATTTATATCATTATGATTTCATTCCATTAAATACGAAATAGAAATGAAAGTAGCGTTCATGCGTACGTACGGCTTACCGTCTCCATGAACGGTGCATTTCATTTCTTACCTCTAAATGTTACGTAATATTATAAATGAATGTATATACTGGATATATATGATATATATGACATCTAAATCATGAATATAATTCTGGAGATAATGGATATTCTACCACATAAACAACTTGTAATTATAAGAAGTTTATTGTTGACTCAAGTACCAAAGATCGACAAAACGACCGTTATTAACTTAAATAATTACATAATGTTCATATCATTGTAATAAGTGATATAAAAAGGATAATGAAATTGAAAATGGTTCTTAATAAGGTATATATTAACTCTAGTTTATTATTCAGGAGGTTAAAGAACGGTTGAGTCAAGTCAGACACGAGGTAAGGGAACTTCTTAACCCAATTTCCATTCTTTGGGTTAATCTCCTACTATCAAATTATGTCATGATATTATTATGTCCTATCTTGTATTTGTACTTTCTTTATGTGTACTTATAGTGAATACACATAATAGATCTATTTTATTTTAAAAATGATCTTTTAAGGACTTTGTCTCAATCTCCTTTCATTGAGGCATATTTGGTTTTATACACAACTTTCTTTTATACGGTGTATAAACCCCTTTGACTTTTACGTTTATTCAAAAGGAATATTTTTATATGAAGCGTTTTACTAAATGAAAAAAAGGGAATGTTTTTCTTTCCATACATATGCGGCGACAACGACTTCTTCACCGCCGTGACCATTATTTGAGTTTCGGCTTCCTCTACAAGCCATCACTTCTTTTAAAGAAAAATAAATACAAAGTTTTAACTTTCTTTTATTTTGGTATGGAAAATGGTTTTGAAAGCGTTTTTATTATATCAATGGGTTGTATTGATATCTTGTGATTGAAATGTGGAAATGTTATGTTTCCTTTATTCATGTTTTATGTGATATGATTATGTTATGGTTTATGATATGTTTAAACCTATTCATATGAGGAATGCATTGGACTTAATAAGTGACGGGTGGAGCCCGCTATAGCTCCCCGATGCATCGGCAGGTCTCATGAGACAAACTAGTGTCTTGGCACGAGGCCTTGACAAAATCTTATTTGTGGTCTTGGCACGAGGCCTTAGCTACGTGGTTATGATAGTCTGGCATTATGCATTCCATCATTATGAAAGTGGTTATTGATATTGCATGTGATTATTCGACCAGTAGAATATCCATGTGAAGAAGTAAATGGAATTATCTCATTTTACTTTTGCCATATTATGTTGATGTTAAAGTTTAAAAGGCTTTTGTTTTAGTTATACATTGCCTTAAATGTTTATGTTTATTTATGAAAGCTTCCGCAATATTGTTATCCTTACTGAGAATCTGAGCTCACCCCTTTCAATGTTTTAATATTTTCCAGGATGTGAAGAAGTATTTTATGAATGACCTGCAGGGATAGTCAAAAGAGGATATGAGTGTGGACTATGAAGACTTTGTTATTAGTTTTTCACTTTATGATGTAATGTAACGTTTATGAATGTATCTAGTGTTTCCAAGGCTACTAAACTAATCGGTCTTTCGAGACTTGATCTTTTGTGATCATGCCAATGTTACGAAGTAATGCACCGACTCTAGGTAGCTGGGGTCGGGGTGTTACAGAGATGCTCATATATTCCACTGATGATTCCATTCCTGTCACCAAGCGGGTGAAGGAAATGATAGATCATGGCACCACTGAGGGGACTGGTGCTTTTGTAGATGAGGAGTGGCACGATTACGTGGCTCCTAAAGATGTAAGTCTCTTTCCTTATTTTCTTTATAACTTGATTCCAGTTAAAGCTTTGTTACTCAAGGAAATTATTTTCTTCATCCTACATCTTGCAAATAAAGGAACTGTTGAGGTTCCTTCACCACTGTATATCCCTGGTGGTACTGCCATCGGGGCTAATGAATCTCCTCGCAAGCCGAGAAAGGTATCTCCAAGCTAGAAAGCCATGGAGAAGGAGTTAGACATGGCTATTCATTCTCCAATTACTGTATTTGGAGATGATGATGTCATCACTCCCAAAAAGCTGAAGAAACAAAGAAATCGAAGGAAGAAGTCTATAGCTCAACGCTTCATCAGTAGTGGTAAGTCCTTTATATAGTCATGAGTCTTAAACCATTAAAATATTTCTCATACTTCTTGGGATTGCAGGGGCTTCTTCAATTTCCCCTTTGAGGGAGAGGACTGACCCTCCTATGAGGATGACGGAGGGTGATGAAGAGCAATCACAAGTTCATGCTGACTTGGCTGCATCTGGAGAAGAGCCAGTGTCTGTTCCCAGTACTGCTCCTGCTGCTGCTACAAGGAGAGAAGAGCCTGCTTCTGGTAATTTAACAATGCTTCATAAAATGTTGAATGAAAATATCAACTGACTTTCATTCTGTGATACTTTAGGTTCAACACCTGCACCAGAACATTTGGTGGCCATTACAACTGATGCCGTAATTTTATCTGAAGAAACTGTTCGGGGTCAGAGGTCGAAGGATAAGGGTCGCCAAGAAGATACATCAAATGCTCCCACTAGTGAAACTAACCAGGAATCTGAGATATCTTTGGATGAATTGATGAAACTTGGCACATATTTTGGAGACATTTTAGATCATGTTAAATTACCATGTAATTTAGAAGATTTTGGACGTGATTGTTATCCTTCGTCCTGTTAAAATAACTTATTATTAAATCTCTAACCATGATTGGTTAAAATTTGTAGTTCCATCTGAGCAAGATGCTGAACTGCCAATGCCTAAAGGGGGTATGGACAAACCTACTATTGCAGAGACACTAGCTCAAGTGGAGCTGAACCTGGTAGAGCTTCCTAAAACTCGTCCTAAAAATCCTATTGAAGCTAGGAAATACAGGGAGGAGCCTTCTCCTACTGTTGATCTACCGCTGGTTAAGAGATAACAATATTTGTGGCTGCACTTAATTTTCAAGACAACTTAATCAACTTTTGTTATCCTTTAAAACTAACCAAAACTATTGATTGACTATGCAGGTCTGTCAATTTCAGTGGCTAGATCTGGAGGTGAAGCCTCAGCCTCTGCCCCAATGGGAATAGAAAGTGAAATAACAAGGGTCAGGGGGGAAGGAGCAGAACAGGGCACTTCTATAAGTGAATTAATCCCAGATTATGTTCCCCCCTGTGATAGTGATACCGAATCAGACCCAGAGGTATAAAAGGCGCTCCAATTTTCATGACACAAGGCATAGAAGAACATATGGAAGATCATATCTGAAGTGCCTCTTGAAGAGATGTCATCGAAGATCCCCCGACTATCATCCATGTTCGTCATGTTGGGACTTGGCAGTTTTGTATATCAAGAGATCCAT
Source organism: Viscum album (assembly GCA_963277665.1). Taxonomy (NCBI): domain Eukaryota; kingdom Viridiplantae; phylum Streptophyta; class Magnoliopsida; order Santalales; family Viscaceae; genus Viscum; species Viscum album. Next base: position 1,557,302,179 of record OY728161.1, read on the forward strand.
GTCGCGGTGAGACAAGTCATTTTAAGGAGGGAGCATGAGCAAAGATACTGTCAAGACTTAACCAGCGCAAGGTTGTTGTCCAATATCAGTGAATTTGAGGCTTCGGTGTCCTGAGATGAGGCTAATCATGCTGCCAAGTTGAAGGAGATGAAGCCTAAGATCAAGAAGAAAGTTTTCCAGTAGATGCACCTTCAAAAATAGTTAGATGATGTTACTGGGGAACTTGACCAGCTTAACAATTCACTGGAAGGAGTTAAAAAAATGGTATGAAAGCCGTCGCTGAATCCAAGAAAGCACTCCATCAAGCTGAAAAGAGTGAAGTTGGTCGAGTGCATGAACTTCAAGTGGTTGCTGATGAAACTCGGGATGTCGTAAATCAAATGAAGATTTATGTTGAAAGTATCTTGTAATCCCTGAAAAAGAGAAGACACTCCAGTCTGTGGAAGTCCTTCTAACTCTTGTGCATCAATGAAAAACACTTTCATCTTCAATCATTTGTTCTTGTATTCTTTTTCTACCTGATTAAAATTTTACCTAAGACAATGGGCCTAGTAAGCATAGTTTGATTTTTTCTAGGATTATAAAAAATAACCCTACAAACTTTAAATCTTTTTATTTCTCAATATTACCTAAATCATACAAAATGTATATTTAGTGAGCTGGGACTTGAATTTTGTTCAGAGTTCCCTTGTCTTTTGTGGGCAGTTTAAATTCATGCACGTCGGACATAAAAAGGCTAATGTTTAAGGTCGAAATAGCTTTGACCGAATGAATTAAAATTGACTCAATTTCTTGACAATTTATATGAAAACATATTACCACACTTAAGTATGGGGGAAAACATGTAAACTATGACTTAAGAAATTTTGAATCTGAGGAATGATATGAAAAAATGGCTAAGAGGTGTTAGAAGAATTATTTCCTAAGAGTGAAGTTACCATTATTTAACAAACCCGTTAGGGGGTTGAATAATGCAGTTCCACCTAAGGGCATTGGCTGCATAGTCAAATAATAGCATCTTTTGGCTGACAGGTCTGTTATGTAGACTATTTATGCAAGGCCGCCTAAGGTCACGTGCTGCATATTCAGGCAAAAGAAATCTCAGAAATTTTACTTTTCTATTACTAAAAAGCCAATGAAAGTTTATGGAGATTCAAATTTTCCAAAGCATAGAGTCTGTTGTATGGAGAGAGGTAATTGAATATGGAGAGGATATTTCCAATCAATATTGTCTAATAATTAGATGAATGTCACTCCTGTGAAGTTCTGACCCAAACATAGGGAAGGGAAATATAAACCATATACTTAAATACTTTTAGATCATGTAAAAGAGTATGGGACAAATATGTTAAGGATGGTTATTTTTGTGGATCCCTACATATTGTCATTGAGAAAAATAATGACAAAAGAGGTTTTCTTCCCAAGAATGAAGTTAACACTATTTGATAAACCGGTTAGGGGTTGAATTATGCAGGGCCACCTAAGGGAATTGGATACATAGTCAAATAATAATATCTTTTGGTTGATAGGTCTGTTATGTAGACTGTTTATGCAAGGCCGCCTAAGGGCACATGCTGTATAGTCAGGCGAAAGAACTCTTAGGTATCGGACATTTTGTGACCAGAAGTCAAGAAAAGGGTTATGGAGATCTGGAAATATTTAAGGTTAGGAGTATGATACATAAAAATAGGAATTTTTCAATGCATTTAGAGATACACAGACCAATGCTAACCATAATCATGCTGTGGCTGGGTCCTAAATTGAGGTGATGGACTTCACTACGTATCCCATAAGGATGGGAATCAAGCTATATGTAGTTCTTGAAATACAATTTAATGTCATTTGGGATGAGAGTGTAGGAGATATTAGTTTAGGGTCATAGAGATTGGACCATAATAATGAACACATAGTGTGTGTTTTATAAACCTGATGTGAAAGAAGACCAGGGTTTTCATACCACATTCATGTTTTCACAGGGGGACTTTTCAGCCAAGGGACTGAAAGTGGAATTTGGGGTTAGGCCCAAAGACATGGGGCTAGATTTGAGGGATGATCGAACGTTCCTACGTATCCCATAAGGATGGTAATCAAGCCTCACGTAGTTCTTGAAATACCCTATGTACAGATTTGGTTTGTATATATGAAGGGTGAAAGAGGACTTTAGTGCAATGATGGTTTGACCCAAGATTAAAGGTTCGGGCATTTCCATGTATGCACATAATCTTTGGAATATAACATGATTGTAGATCAATGTAAATAATGATTCCATCTCAGGTGAGGGTGTCAAAGAATGTTGTAGTTTATTTTCGTACATGAAAAAAGTGAAAATAGTTTAACATTATATAGCAAGGACGATGGTGAACCAATGTAAAAAATATTGGTTCTGGGGGCAGCTTCACGAATCAACATCGTATGATATGGAGGTGAACCTATGTGAAGAGATTGGTTTTGGGATTGAAACTTGGGAGGTTGCCTATGTACCTAACCTAGAAGGCAAGGATCAAAGTCTGCATAGCTCAATTGAAGAATTAATTGGAGATCAAGTTGTTCTTGAGGACAACGACCTAAAAATGGTTTTGGGACTTACGCATGGTTATCGGACCAGAGAGGGTGTTATGGTTGAACTTTACACTAAGATCACGTGATTCGTACTTGGTGTGAGAAACAAGAGGTAGCAACAACCCTAATGATGCAAAGTTTAATGTCATGCTGGATATATAAGGGACTAAACGCAGTTTAACGTCATGTTGGACAATGGGGTGACTGTGCAGTTTAAAAGTCATGCAGCAAGAACATAGGGGGGGACTATGAAGTTTAATTTCATGCAGTAAGGACAAAAGAGGGGGTTGTATAGTTTAACGTCATATAGCTAGGACAAAAGAGAATATTATGCAGTTTAAAGTCTTACAGTAAGGACTTTGGGGACTGTGCAGTTTAATGTCATGCAGTAAGGACAACAGAGTTTAACATCATGTTAGACGATGGAGTGTTGTACAGTTTAGCGTCATGTATCTAGGGCGTATTAGGGACTTTTTTCACAGTTTAACGGCATGTGGGATGAAGAGGTGCATAGTTTAACGTCGTATAGCTAGGAACATGGTTATGCATTTTAACATCTTGCTGGACATAAGTGTGAATAGTTTAAGGTCATATGCATGGACCGATACTACACAGTTTAGCATCATGTAGCTAGGAAAACACAGTTTAATGTCATTTTGGACGTAAAAGTATTTGTGTTACACAAAATACTTCTTCATAAATCTAGCATTGGTTGGAGTCATGATGAGTTCTCCATCCATTGATATTAAAGAATAAGCTCCATTGGAGTAGACCTTATGTATTGAGTAAGGTCCTTCCCACTTTGGCTCAAGCTTGGGAGGTTTCTTTCCTGGTATCATTGGAGTTATGAGAACCAATACCAATTCTTCTTTAATGAATGAACGAAGATGAACTTTTTTGTTGAAATCTCATGCTATTCGATTCTGATAGACTTCCACGTGATGCTGGGTGCACAATCTTTTTTCATCTAATCGTTCCAATTCATCCAATTGATTTGGAGATTGTTCATCTGTAGATGATTGATCATAAATGGCTACTTTGAGCGAAGGTAATTGAACTTAAATGGGAAATACTACTTCCGTTCCATATACCAATGAATATAGAGTTGACTGCGTAGCAGTGCGGGTGGTGGTTTGATAAGCCCATAAAGCATGAAAAAGTTTATTAGTCCATGATTTCTTATCTTTATCCATCATCTTTTGTAGTATGTTTGAAAGAGTATTATTTAAGGCTTCTATTTGGCCATTGGCCACTGCATGATACCGAGATGAATGGTTGGATTTGATGTTATATTCTTGATAAAACTTCCTTACCTCAGATGAACAGAAGTTGGTGCCATTGTCCGTCAATATGGTATGAGGGACACCAAATCTGGTAATGATGTTAGACTTGATGAAACTAAAAATACTATTAGAACTAACTTCTTTGAGAGGTATTGCCTCTTCCCATTTGGAAAATAAGTCAGTATCAGTAAGAATATACTTAAACTGCTTGGTTGTAGCTGAAGGGTAAGGTCCCACTACATCCATTTCCCCATGTGGAAAATGGCCATGAGTATTTAGTTGTATGAAGCAACTCTAGGGGTTAATGAATGAAGTTGGCACATACTTGGCATGAATGAAACTTCTTTGTGAAATCAACACAATCTTGTATTATTGAAGGCCAAAAGTATCCAAGCCTTCAAATTTGATCAGACAGTCTATGTCCAGACTGGTGGGCACCACAAACTCCTGCATGTACTTCTTTCATGACAGCCATTGTCTCTTCACCATCAATGCATCTAAAGAGAACTCCATCAAAACCTCTTTTGTAGAGAATTTTTTCTAGGTGATCAGGGCTATAATAAAGAGTAAAATTGACCACACGTCGCTAGATTTGTTCTTTCTCGGCTCTATCTGGTGGAAGTGTTCCATTTTGAAGGTATTCCCTGATAGGTGTCATCCATCCTGTAGTATGACCATATAGTTCAGAAATGGGACTAATTTCATTGATTTCCTCTATTCTTGTTTGAACATAAGGTGAAATTGTATGATAGTGGGAAATATTGATGATTGTTTCATCCCGATTTTGATCTTCCATAGTTGTGGCTATATTAGCCAGTGCATCAGCTTGAGCATTTTGTGATCACGGTACATAAGAAAATTTAGGTTCTGAAAGAAATTCCCCCATTAAATCTCTAACATAATCATAAAAAGGGATTAACTCTTCTTTTCTGATGGCATAATCCCCATTGACTTGTTTGATTACCAGGTCTAAATCACCTTTCACCTTTAAGTGATTCCCTTGTGCTTGAAGTGCCAACTCCAATCCTGCGATGAGAGCTTGATATTCTGCTTCATTATTTGTACCGTCTTCCCACAATAAGAAGGAATAGGGTAGCACTGCCTTTTCCAGAGAAATGATCACAATTCCTAACCCAACTTTGTTGAATTTAAGATATTCCATTTTCTTCCCTGTTGGACTTCTGGAAGCACCATCAAAGTACATTTACCATGTTTGAAGATTATCTTGAATAGAAAAGACTTCCTCATTAGGAAGTTCAATATCTAAATATGTATCTTCTACTGAAGGGTGTTCATAAAGGAAATCAGCTAGATCTTGGCCATTTATTGCCTTTTGAGACACATACTAAATATCAAATTGCTGCAAAATAATTGTCCACCTTTCCAGACGTTCGGTAAGAATTGGACAAAAAAGGATGAATTTGAGCGGGTTATTACGAGGTATCAATTAGACCTCATGATGTTGAAGGTAGTGTCTCAATTTCTGAACTGAAAAGATTAATGCTAGTCAGTACTTTTCAATACTTGAATATCAAGTTTTTGTTTCAAGCATAGTCTGACTGAGATAGTAAAGGCTATTTTCATTCCCAGCATCATTCTTCTGGGTAAGGAAGGAACCTAATGATCACTCTAAAGTTGTCAGATAAAGAATAAGTGGTTTTCCTTCAATAGGTGGCATTAATACTGGTGGACTCAAGAGATATTTCTTGAGAATATTGAATGCTTCTTGACATTCTTTAGTCCACTGGTAAGTGACTCCCTTCTTCATCAATTTGGTGAAGGGTAAACTTTTGTCTGTCAGATTGGCGATGAAACGCCGAATATAGGACAAGTGTCCTTGAAGTCCTCTCAATTACTTCAAATTTCAAGGAGGTGACATACCAAGGATTGACTTTTTCTTCCCAGGATCGACTTTGATACCATGATGGCATACAACAAAACTAAGAAATTTTCCTGAGGTTACCCCAAAAGCACATTTTAATGGGTTCATCTTCAAATTGTGTTGTCGAAGTTTGTGGAATATGATTTCTAAATCAGTCATGTGATTAGAACGTTGTTTGGATTTAACCACCAAATCGTCCACATAACATTCAAAAAACTTCCCTAAAAGGGGTTTGAAGATACGATGCATGGTACGCTGATATGTTGCGCCTGCATTCTTTAGGCCAAAGGGAATTACCCGATAGAAAAACACACCCTGAGGGGCTATGAAGGTTGTATATTCTTCATCTTCTGGATCCATTCGGATTTGATTATACCCGGAATATCTATCCATGAAGGAAAGTGCTTCATAGCCAGCTGTTGCATCAATTAAGAGTTATGTGATCAGAACTGGGAAATCATCCTTGGGACAATGCCGATTAAGATCTATGAAATCAATGAAAACTCTAATTTTTCTGTTCTTCTTTTTCACAGGGAAAATATTATCCAACCATTTGGGATATTGAACTTCTCTGATGAAGTTATCTTTGATAAGCTTATCCACTTCAGCTTCAATTTTGGAAGCATAAGTTGGGTGTGTTCTTCTTGCGGCTTGATTGAATCCTCGATGTTCTTCTGGAAAACCCAAACGATGAGTAGCAACATTAGGATCAAGTCCTGGAATTTCTGTATAGTTCCAAGAAAATATATCTCGATTTTTCTTCAAAAATGAAATATACATTTCTTGCTCTTAAAGAGTCATGTTCGCACTAATTAAAGTGGGGAGTGGATCTTCTTTTGTACCCAGATTTATTTCTCTGAGTTCATCCACAGTGGTAGAGATACCCTCTTCAAAAGCTGGAGGAGCATCCCTGAGATTTTCCTCTTCTTCTTCAACACGTGTTACTTCTTCTATTTCTACTTTTATAGTAGATGATGAAGCATAATTTTCATTATTAGGAGAGATGTTAAAATTTGAACATCTTGAAGAAGAGGCTACCATTTTTGACCCTATTGATGATGAAGGGTCTTCCTTGGGTAATAGAGAAGAGATGATAGATTGATAATCAACATCATCATTTATCTATGACATTTCTATAACTTCTTCTAGCCTGGTTGATGAAGTATATAATTTTTGGATTTCATCAGATGAAATGAATACATCTCCATTTGAGATTTCATCATTGCTTGGTGAATCACCAATTTCTCCCATGTTGTCTGGCTTGATTGTTGTAATTTACATTATGGAAGTTTCCATAAGAGTATTTGGATTTAGGTATATCCTGTCAATTTGACTAATAGGAAACACATAATATGTACTCACATGTATGAATGGGTTTACTGGAATCTTTTCCAAACCATATGGAGCATTAACTTTGGTAACCTCCCTTGTCGTAGATACCTCCTTTCCCTCTATGTGATAGAATTTCACCTCAATGTATTGAGATTAACATGTTTTGAATGGGGATTTATCACTATACAATGTCCCAATTTGACCATTGAAACAATATTTGAGACATTAATGGTATGATGAAGGGATAGTCGCATGTTGATGTAGCCAAGGTCTTCTAAGAAAAATGTTGAAATCTGTGTCATGACGAACAACCATGAAATCTGAATTAGATACAAGATATCCAAACTGAGTTCTAAGTGTGATCTCGCCCAGAGGTTCTTGTTCATTTTTATCACATCCTTGCAACATCAAAGTAGAAGGATATAAATTAGATTTGGTGAGGCCCAATCGATGAAGTGTACGAATGGGGATGAGGTTGACTCTTGAACCATTATCAATGAAAACTCTTTGGATGTCTACATCATTGACCTTGACAGATAAATACAAAGGTCTAATATGTCTATCCACAACATCATCTTCATCCTCATCTGTAAAAGATATCACTGCATGGAATTCTGCAGGATCATTCTCTACATGGTAGACTTCATCCGTAGTAATTTCAGTTTCGAATTCCTGGGGGCTTGATAAAGCCTCAATGAGTGCCTCCCGAAGATCCTATGATAGATTTAAGGAATCCAGAATTGATAACTTGGTCGGTACTTAGTCCAAATGTTTCAAGACATCATACTTTTGATCAAAAGGTTTGTGTTTCCCAACAGGAACATGTGGTTTCGCAGGTACCTTAGAAGTTGATGCTTTGGAAGTAGATGCTTCTTGTATCGGGGTAGGAGTTGGAAATACTTCTGTCTTTGGAAGATTAGACCGACTAGGTCTATTTACTTGCTGAAAGGAAGAAGGTGTAACTTTTAACCGATATTCCAAAATAATTGTGTCAGGACTGAATCTTCCATGCATGGAAGAACTTTCTTGTTCTTGTTGAGCTCGCTGAAGGGCTCTGCCACGAGTTCTTACTGCATATACAGTTCTAGCAGGGGTAGAATTGGAATAGTGGATTCTGGGATATCCACGTCTTCCTCTGTATCCTAGACCTCTGGAACTCCCTCTAATTCTTCTGTTTGATACAGGGAACTCAGGCTCATCAAGATCGAAACTTTGACTGGCATAAGGATCTATTAAGTGAATCATGTTAACAAAACCAAAGATCAACTCTTCATCTGATGAAGACTCTACCTGATTAGCCAATTTAGGTTGTTCCGTTTGGTGGGGTGGTGCCCGTGGCTTTGAAGTAGATGGCATAAAATCTTCCAAAGTCAAAGACAACTTGGGCTTTGACACGATCTCATCTTCTTATAACTTCTCTTCTTTATTTGAATTATGTCGTTTCTTTGAGGATTTTCCTTCTGATGAAGGGGGTTTGTTGTGGAATTCATAGTAGAAGACACAATTGGTTTCTTCAATTGTGTTCTCAAAATATCATGAGTTCTGCTGATCATTTATCTGACCATCCAATCATCATATTTCTGCACATTTTTTCTTTTGACTTCTTACCACTCACTTTCTTCCTCTAGATCTGTAGCAGTAACACATGATACCTGAGATGAAGAACCTTTCAATTTGACTTGTCCCGAGTCCACCATTTTTTGCAGGAGGTATTTGAAGCCAAACATTACTGAATGCACTACTGTAAATCGGATCTTTCCCAACACTTATATACACCCCTTTCCCAACGGTTCTCCCAAACCGTTGGGAAAGGGGTCCATTGGGAAAGGGGGGGTCTTTCCCAATGGTTTGGGAGAACCGTTGGGAAAACTCTTCCACCTATCCCAACGGTTTTGAGAACCGTTGGGATAGACCTATCCCAACAGTTTTCAAAACCGTTGGGATAGATTCTTTCATTTCTTCCAGGTCTGCTACCCGAGAACATTATATAAATCTAAATTTTAAATAATTATGATAATACATATATATATTTTTGAAATTATGTTTTCAAAAGTGATGTTAGCTTAGTGGTTAAGTCGTTCGATTATAAACAACGGGTCGTGGGATCAAATCCCAGCACATGTTTTTTTCTGAAATACATTTACCAACGGTTTTATAACCGTTGGAATAGATTTTCATATTACTTATACCAACGGTTTTAAAAACCATTGGGATAGGTCTATACCAACGGTTTTGGGAAAACCGTTGGTATAGACCTATCCCAACGGCTTACTTCGCAACGGTTCTCCAAACCGTTGGTATAGGCTATACCAACGGTTTGGAGGCCTATACCAACGGTTCCAAACCGTTGGTATAGGTTAGTATTCTACTAGTGATGGGATGCCCCAACATCTGATGAAATGGAAAATAGTTGGGATGGTCTTCATCTTCTTCCTTGTTCAGCATTTTAGACCTTGTAAACTGAACCAAATTATTTTCCAGAGCCGAAATGAAGTAACCAGGAACCTGTTCATTTTGAAAAGAGTAAAATTTTCTTTTCAACACCTCAAATTGTTTCTGTCTTTGATCTATTTGATCATATTGAATAAACGGCCTCTGTTGTTGATGCTTAGGAGGTGGAGACCTTCGATAAGATAAATGTTTTGAAGTAGAAGCAGGTACAGGCACTTGTTCAAGTGTGACTGTAGCAGTCTCTTCTTTACCCATTCTCATTCCTAGAACTGATGGAATTACACGAGTTTTATCCTTAGTCTTTGTAAGAGAGTCTTCAATCTATTGAGTGATTGAAGTAAGGTCTCGAAACCCTCCTGTGTATTTCACAGGGATCAACAGTGTGCGTAATTCATCATGCAAATTTTCCACACAGATTGGCAACAACTCTTCTTGAGGGAGTGCTAAGCTTAGGTAATATGTTAATCCCTTCTAGTGAGCAATGAAATCTGAAACCCTTTCATTCTACCTTTGATTAAAATTTTTAAGATCAAAAACTATTGTCTTTGGCAAAGTTGAGCTGAATTGAATAAGGAATCGTTGGTAGAGATCTTCCCATCCAGTAATTGACCAGGATTGCAAGCTTATATACCAGACAAAATCAGGCCTTTGTAATGACTGTACAAAATAGTTAAGTTTAACTGCTTCTTGTTGTTGAGGGGTTCCCATCATAGGATCACAATGATAAACAAAATGTGTTATGTGTTTCTCTGGGTATCCTGAACCATTAAAGATTGGTAATGTGGTACTTGAAAATTTTGATTAAGGAGGAATTGAATCAACCCATTCACGGTAAGCTCTCTTTTTTGGTTGAATTTGTGCATGTTTTCCCTCTATAGCTTCCAATTGAGCTTTTAATGACTCAATGGTAGTTATTAACTTTTGAGAAACATCCGGTTGCGCTTGGACCTGAGCAGGTGCAATAACTGGAGCTTGGACAGATGTGGTGGATGGTACTGCAACTGATGGTAGCACCACCGATTGTTGTTGTGCATGACCCATAGGATTAGACCTATGAGGGTGTACTGGTAAAGGAGGATATTCTTGATCCATCTTAGTAGCCACAACAAATTCCCTTGGCTGACTGACTCCAGCATGCTTAGGAGGAAAACTACCTTGAAGTAGTTCTGCATTCAACCTCCTTAGTTCCTTCATTTCTTTCTCTTTTTGTGTGAACCTTTTCTCTAGTGAGAGTGATTGGCCTTCTCCAGAGGAAGGGTATGTAACCTAATTCTTTCCTTTCCCCTTGTTGGACGCCTTTCGGAGAGGGGAAAGTTGATTATTTTAAGGAATACCTAGATTTTGAGTAATCCTTTGATTTCGTGTACACACACCTTCTTCATTTGTGTATGTGTGTACAACTTATTAAGCAAGAACTTCTTCATTTGATCCCTCTGAGTGACCCTCATGTTCTGGAGGATCAGAAATAATGGAATTGATGACATTTATTGATGCATAACACATTGCATCCCTTCTATCGGCATTTCTGCGATATTGTCTTGTTCCATGTCCTTGATGGGACATTTCCTTTTTTTGATTTGATCCCTCAGGAACTTCTTGACGAACCGTAATTTGGAGGAAATCTCCTAATAATTCGGCTCTTCTTCCTTCTTGTGGCTTCTTCCCTAATCGAGAGAAGACTGACTTTCTCTAAACAAGAGATTAAGGATTTGAAAAAGTCCCCAGTCTGGTGGAATGGGGTTGTTCCTACTGTTCCTGCTCAACTCCTCGAATCCTATTTTTTGATTTTGAGGGTTGGGTTAAAAGTGTCCCTAGTCTTAAAAGATGGGGTGGTTCTTGATCTGTTATATCTGAGACTTTCTTAAAAGCTCTCCTGATCTTGCAGAATTTAGTCCGAAAATTGGATGGATGCATTAACCTACATCCACTCAAATCACCTGGCTCAAATGACCACTGGATGATTTCTGACACTTCTATCACCTAATGATGCACATGCTCTAAATGAGAAGCCTGTTCGATATTCTCATTTTCCTAATGCAAGAGTAATTATACAACTTGTTCTTTGTATGCCTGACTTTGGGAAGAACTAGTTGAGTCCTATTTCTGAGCAAGCCTTTGATTACAAATAAAATCAATTGGTTGTGGCCGTCCATGGGAAATAACATTGAATGAGACCATTTTTGGTGGGATTTGTTGATTGGAGAGTACATTGAAATACAGTGCTCCATGAACACCCCATCCTATGATATGAATACCAGATGAGGCATTGGAAATTAACTGGTGCAATCTTTTTAGTGCGCTAAGGCATGAACGCTAAAGGGCTCTCTGCTGCTTTTCAGCCTTTGGATATTGAGAAACTGAGAGAGATTCCAATTCAATTTGTCATTATAATCCTTCTATTATCTTGACATGATTTTCATATTCATCATAAGATAATATTTTCTCTTTCAAGTGACAAAGAGTTTTCTGCATGTTGAGATGAATATCGTGAATACAATCTTCTGTCAACATCTCTGGAATGTCATACTGAGAGTTAGCCAAAGGCCAAAACATGACTGGCACTTCACCTTTCTCCAGTTGCTTTCTCATATTCAGAACTTCATCTTTATAATTCAATGAAGATTCTTCTACCTGATTAGACTATAGTTGGTGCTTCCTTGTTGCTTCATCAGATTCAACAAGATTGGTAGAGAATTCATTTATCAAACTAGAAGATGAATGACCCAGGGGTGGTTCAAAGAATGACCTACACCCCGGGCTATCTTCTGATTGATAAAGTATTTCACCTAATGGTGGAAAAGCATCAGACATGACTGGCTTCATATTTTAAAGTGCCTCAAGATAAGAGGGATTTCACGTTACTGCATTGTCCTTTGAAGAGTTTTCCAGACAATGAAAATTACTACTACGGAGAGGACTTTCACAGCTAAATTTATCATCATGGGGAGGACCACCATGGTGGGTTACATCAAAAGATGAAACCTTTTTCTCCTTGATCTTCTGGCCACACAGAGAGTTCTTGTGGCTCTCATATAAAGATGATACTTCGAGATCGACCGAACTGTCATGAAGAAAGCCTTCATGAGGAAGTTTTTGATGAAGACCTTTGGAATTAATGTTCCCACTATTGGGAAATGAGAGAGTAGAATCTTGAGTTCCAACAAATAATTTTCTGAGGGCTTCAAGAACTCCAGCATCGAGTAAGGCCTTATTACAGATTGTCTCTTGATTTATTGACTGTGCTGAACAGGTCTTTTTCTTAGACGCCTTCTTACTCACTTTGGGAACCACTTTTTGACAAAAGTGGTCATTATAGGCAGGTGTATGTTCCCTATTAGGAGAAATAGTCAGGTTAGGATGATTATCTCCAGTCAAATTAGGTTTATGCACCTGACTTGATTGTATGTATGACATGGGGGAGTATTCCCCATAACCCTCTTGGACTATAATAGAGGTGTGTATTTGTTTCGGAGTGATATGTTGATGTGTCACTCCATTGGTAGGGACATATTTGAATTTATTTCCCTATGATGCTACTGAAGCTGTTATAATATTATGACAGGCATCCAGAATATGAGTAGGGATTTGCTTCTGCTCTTTCACCATCGTCAGAATGTGCTTGGTGAATTCAGCTGTCAGAATGGGAATATATGTCCATTCCATGCTTGGAGTAGGTGTGTATTCCTGCTCCTGTCCTCCTTTTCCTATCAGTGAATTCTGACAGTACTCATGTGTAGGGGCAGAGAGTTGAGTTTGCTCCAAATTTTTCGTCGGAGATTTCTGACTGACTTCTCTGGGTGCTACCAAATGAGACTATTGGTAGGCTTGATGAATATTGGAAGGTGTATGTTCCTACTATGTATTCTTCTTCAAGTATGGTTGACAAATTTCCTTCAATACTGGTAGATGAGACTACTGACAGAATTGTTGATTGTAAACAGGTGTATGTCCCTGCTTATCAGTTGCCACCATATTAGATTGGTGAGCTTCTTTGGTTGTAGTCAGACGAGCTTTCTGACTAGCTGATGAATTATAAATAGGTGTATATGCCTGCCTATAATACTCTGCTGGAATTTCTTGGTGGGATTGGCGTGTTACTTCCAGACGAGTCTGTTGGGCAGTAACATCAGGACGGACGGGTGTATATGCTCGCTCGTTGCTTGCCATCAAGTTGGCTTGATGGACTTCTCCGGAGGGGGTAGAAGTAAGTACCTACTCCCTGTTGACCAAATTTTTCCTCTGGAAGTTCTTATTGCATGCTCGGATCTGAGGGACCTGAGCCAAACCCCTAAAGGCGATACCCTCATCAGGTTGAGGGCGCACTGCCGTACGAGTCTGGTGGTGATTGTTGATGGGAGCCCTCGGGAAGGACTCATGTCCCCTTGAATTAAGGCCTTGAGTGACCTTATCATTCACCTCCCCATAATATGTGAGGGACTGGTGATTGTGTTCCGGGGATAACGACCCGAAACAGTTGGATATGGTGGTTGGCACCACCTGCTTCTTGATCGCTGGTCATCGTTGTCCAGACAACCATGTTGAATTATTAACTTGGAGGGCTTGTCACGCGGCCTCCAGAGTCGGAATGGTACCATGTTGACAATATTCCTTAACCAGTGCATTTGATACCCAGCATTGAAGATGCTGAGTAGGTGATGTCGTCCACAGAGCAGATGAAGATCCAGCAGGAGTAGCGGCAGATGTATTCATTGGTGTAAACTTTAGAGAAGCCATTTCTGTAATGCAGAGAGATCTTGGAAACAAGTGCCTATTTGATATAACAAACATAATCAATATAATTTTTGACACTAAATCTTTTGTATGAGAACATATGTTATTGATTGTTTTTTTGTCCCTCTCATTGAGTTTAAATAGGGGCCTAAAAAGTAAGAAAAACATCATTTTAACTTGGTTAAGGATTCACGTCGGGTTCACCATTTTTTTGTTTCCTATAGAAATGGGGATGACCTTTTTTGTTTAAGGTTCAAACATTCCAATCAGTTTCTAATGGGTTTGTTTGTAGAACCAGAAACATCCAATGATTCTATATCCATTTGGACCTACTTTCCAAAGGTAGGTGCTTATTAGTTATGGACCGATGAGGCTTAAGAATTTGCATTGGTCGAGAGGATGGGAGGTCGGACTCATCACACCTTTTTGGGGGGAATTATTGTCTACTCCAGGACTCTATTTATATATTTGAGTTATATTCGTGAATCCTTATTAAATTACCAAGTATGAAAAGGATATTTCCTTTAGATCTGACAATCAATGATTGATATGTATGATATTTAGAGAATCTTTTATATATATTTGAGGTTCTTCATCGATAGAGAATCATCTATATTTATTAGAGATTCTTAGTCAATGGTATCCTTCAATACATTATATAGAGATCTCTTGGTCATTATGATAACCATACTGGTTTTAAATCCACTCAGTGGGTCACTTGAAGTTTATTGTCGTTCAGAAGGACATGGATTATTTCAGAGTTAGGATCGTACTTGCAGATGGGCTACCTACGTATCCTTGTTTAGAAAAGTAATCAGAACTCACGTAGTTCGAGTAAAGAAGTATGAAGTTTATGCATGATTTATGGCTCAAAGATAGATGTCATAATTACTTTTACACTCTAAGATCATGTGAGTCATGCTCAGTGTGAGAAACAAGAGGTATCAGTAAAACCTTACGATTCTTCCATGAAAGATAAAATTATAAGAAATGATGTGAGGCTTATGTATGTGTGACTGCCCAGATAGATGAAGATTGGGACTTACTTCAGAGAAGAAGCCCGGGAACAAGGTCCATAAAGGTATGTGCGCTTTATGGAGATTTGGATACTTAACTTAGGACTTAATCCTGAGGAGGATGCCCAAATTAGAGGGGAATTATGATTGGGTTTTATTCCAGAGAAGGAATCCCAGATCAATAGAAATTAAGACTGGGGATTACTCCTAAAGAGGAGGCCCAGGTTAAGGGGAATTATGATTGTGGCTTACTTATGAAAAAGAGGCACAGGTTAATAGGACTTGAGACTTTGGGGCTTACTCCTGAGAAGGAGGCCCAAGTCGGGGAACTTTGGGCTTACTCCGAAGGAGGATTACAATATTAAGGAAATTTGAGATTGGGACTTACTCCTGAGGAGGATTCCCATGTTTAAGGAAAATTATGATTGGGGATTACTCCTCAGGAGGATGCCCATATTAATGGAACTTGGAATGGGGCTTACTCCGAAGGAGGATTACAATATTAAGGAAATTTGATATTGGGACTTACTCCTGAGGAGGATGCCCATGTTTAAGGAAAATTATGATTGGGGCTTACTCCTCAGGAGGATGCCCATATTAATGGAACTTGGAATGGGGCTTACTCCTGAAAAGGAGGCCCAGGTTAGGGAACTTGGGGCTTACTCCTAAGGAGGATTCCAAGATTAAATATCCTCTCATCTTAAAGGATGAGTTTGAATAAATGAAATCTCTAACCTTAGTGACATAAATATATGTAAATAACTAGGTTTTGAGATATGTTCCACATAATTCCTTTCAGATAAGGAATCCAACAAAGGAACCATGCCAAAAATGGCTTTGAAGAGGGATTTGAAGGCTAAATCTTGAAGAGGAGAGGTGGATTTGAAGAAAAGAGTTGAATAATCAGGAGGGTCACCCAAAAAAATGTAGGTGCACAAGTCCTGTTGGGGAATGCAAGTACTGGTCATGCAAGTATGCTTGCACGACACGTGTACTTGCGTGACGGTTAACCCATAGTGTAATACTTGGGCGAGACTTGGCTCAATCCCTTAGTATTATCCCTAAAGGATTCCAAAAGTGTGGCACGCAAGTTTTGTTGAAGGGATAAGGTAGAGCGCAAGTGTCTTCATTTTTCTTAAGGGTTAGACACTTAGGCGCACATGTGTTGGTGAATTTCAACACTTAGGCCTTGTTCCCCCTCTTTATATTTTCCATTCTAGGTAAGAAACTACCTTAGAAGTGTTCGGAAGACTTCAAGTAGAGACTAGGGTGTCGAGAGCTTAAATCTGAATTTTGGAATTTTCAGTCCCTAAAATGGGGGGCCCATAAGAGGTATTTATAGGCTACTAAAGACCTTGGGCAAAAATAAAATAGGGCACGCAAGTCACCTGCGTGCCCAATATGTGGTGCACAAGTATACTTGTGCGACCATGATAAAACTTGCGCGGCCCATCTTTAAACAAATCCTTGTTCGTGCCTTTGTCAATTTTTGATGTTTCTTCAAAGGATGAATGTATTTGTGCTAAGGTATTCCACTTTTTCAGTCGTTAGACTCTGTGATGGAAATGAGCGTCAACACTCACTCTACACTCATAGTCTCGGGGTAAAATTATTCATAGAATCTGGTTTAGAAATCAGGCCAAACCACATCTTGTATCATGTTATCTTATTTCAAAACATCCAACCAGTGTTTTTCTTCTCCTAAAATCATATAATTTGTGAGCTTCACTCTCCTATAAGATGTGTCTCTAGGTACTTCAAGATCGATAGCATAGTCTCAATCCATAGATCAGCAGCCTGTGGACCTTCATCCCCTGAAAGTGTGGGAGGTTGTTTCTGTTGGAATACACAGGTTAGACTATCCATAGAAGAGGCAGGCTATGGTGCTCCTTGAAAAGTCTTCATGAAGAAGAAAAACCCATCGTAGAACTATACCTTGATACCTGTGTCCGGTAAAAATGATGGCGCCACAGTGGAAACTATAGGAGGATTCATCAGTAGCCCGTGGACCACCCCCTCCAGAGCATATTCTTTTTCACCCTCTTAGTGTACGACTAGAGGTCTTCGTGGTGTAATATCTCTGAAATTACAAAAACATTCCTTAGTAAATAATGATAACCAAATATCATAGCTAAAAGTGTAGGATGGGTCTAAACCTTCCTATAACTAGGTCGTACCACAAATCCTGCTCCTAAATCTAGGACTGATAAAAATAAACATTCATAAAGGTCACTAGAGAAACTACCTACTGCCCACTCAAAAGTTAGTTCTAGGTCATGTTCTTTATTTCATCCAGTTCAAATTTCATTTGTATTCATATTTATTTCATAGTTCATTCTAAATGTATGAACCAAATGGTTCACCACTTATGATTCATAAGGTCCCATACTCCTCATGAACCAAAATATAGCTTCCACCTAATCCACACCATAACGTGTTCTATTCCATGCAACTCGTGGTCCGTGACTCAACGTTCCATAATTGGATGCTTAGGGTGTCTGTTGTAGCCTAATCTATAAAAAACTTATTAGTTTACGATGGGAACTCTAAGTACCAACCATGTTTTTCAATCCACTACACATATCATCTATCAAATTAACAAGTATATCTATCATAGAACCTATCAAAACATCATGAAAATAAGAAATTCATCTTATGTGGCATGGTATAATGCATAGAATTTAATTCCTATAAAGTGCCTAAAATGATGCATGAGATATAATACCATCATCTCATCAAGTTACAACAGAATATAACCCTAAATCATATAAATAATCACATCACAATTCAAGTGCATCACCCAATGGTGGAATCAAATCAACTGTAATAGTAAAAATCTAGAAAACAAAAATTTCCATTTGAGGAAATTTGGATTTTCTATTTATGTGGGTTAGCTACGCCCAGGAATAGCTCATTACCAAATTCAAATTCCTTAATATCCCATTCTTTTGTCTCAAAATAGTAAATAAAACCATAAAATAATTCTTTGATACCACTTTGTAATGTCCCGAACCTAAATTCCACTAAACAGTGCTTCGAGCCCAGTTGGTCACATGGCCTCAAGCGCATCTGATCACATAGAGATTCACTATTCAAATCCACCCTTACACCGTTGTTTTAAATTGGTTTTGTAATGAATATTAAAAATATAATAATAAATTGAAATTTATGTTTTAATCAATGAACAAATGTTTATCACTATTTAATAGGGCAATTTTACTTGTTTTGGTGTTGACATTGTAGGAGGAGGTGATTTGGAGAGCCCGTGATGGAATTCAAGAAAAATGGGCCAAACTACGTGAGAGCCCAAGCATGCATTAGGATAATTATTTATACTGTGTATAATATGTGCATTATATTAGGATAAAAATGGGTATATGAGTTAAAAACAATGTGGGATACATTTCTATAGAAGATCATGAAGCCAAATTAGTCCATTTGGAGGCCCAAAATAGGCCCACAATGTGAAGAAATTCTGGGCGGGCCAGATTGGACCACTCTTCTGAATTTGGGCCATAACTTGGGCCTCAGAGATCCAATTGAAATGGTTTTACCTCCCTTGGACAGATAACTCGAAGCCCCGACTCTCCACCAAATTTCAATTCATTTTCACGCATTTTGATTAGTCAACCAGCCGGATAAAGATAGAGTAAAAACAATATTCCTTGAAGAGTCACCTAGACCTTTAGATACTTGACCACTTTATGTGGAAATATGGATGTAATTTCCCATAAAATCACTCCTTCCCCTCATTATCTGTGTTTAACAACCAGGGGTTAAGGTAGGTAGAATTGGAGATCTCTCTTCACCCATTTTATTTCTCTTCTCCCTCATTTACATCTAAACCTATTAGTGATCAATTTGGGGAGTGTCCTTTGTTGTAATCCCAAGCTCCACACTTGTAATCTTCATAAGGTAATTGATTTCCAGGTTTGTTGTAAATTTTTCTTCATTTATACCTTCTAAATTTTTGTTTATTCTGGTATGATCAAATACAAATTAAAGGAACAAGAATCCACATGCTTCCATGCATAACCCGGATCTTATGATGATTTGAGTGTGGTTGCCTCTTTTCTCACCCCTCCCTTTCAGGAGTGTGAAAATGGATTGTGTCAGTTGATAAAATCTAGGATCTTGAACCTATGAATATGAATGTTCTTTTCTTGTGGAATATTTTTATCATTAACACAAATATGGTCATCTCATCACATTGTTGATGTGATTCCTTGATTGAGTTCTGTTTTTACATCGATTCATGTTTATTGATTTTGAGCGGTTGTCGATAATCAATATCATTGATTGGTCAAATACTAGGTGGTAACCTAGTAATAAATCACATACCATTACTGGTTTCAGTATGTATAAAATCAAGGAATCAATGATCCTTCCCTTTCCCTTGAGAGTGATGACGGATTGAGCATCAAGGGACACTTACCTGGGTTGATCACGATTTCTCCAACCAGTTTCTCTCAGTAGTAATATACTTTCAATTTCTGTTATTATAGAAACAAAACCCAAGTTTTATAAAACCCCATTCCCCTTTTATTTTCTTAATAATAACCTCATTTTGTAATTAATGATCTAAAGCTCCTCCAAGAGACGACCTAGGGTTGCTGCTATACTACAGAAATTCTAGTTAAAAATAAACATCTAATTTGATGCACTCGACAACGCGATCAAATTTTGGTTCCATTGCCGAGAATACAAGATAATTTTTTTATCTTTATTTCCTTTTATTTATTTATTTTACTTCTTAATTAGTAATATTTTAAATACCCCTCCCCCATTTGATTGTTTTGGTTTTGGTTTTCCGTTTATATTTTTGGTTGTTTTTGTGTGTTCTTCCTTTCTCTCTACCTCTCTCTCTTCTTATTATCCATATATCTCTCTATAATTTTATATTATAACATTATATTCTCCTTTCACCCTTAATAAGTTATTATATCTATATTCAATCATAAAAAAAACAAACTTCACAACTTATTTTCATGACCCGATCAGAAAAAAGAAAAACTGCTTGAATTTGACTCAGAAATTGAAAAGACACTTCACACACAAATCAAGACATCAAAATAAGGTCAATCAAGTAACACTAAGGAACCCCTTTTTGAACCTCAAGTGGTCATAAACCAATAAAAAATTTAACCCAATCAAATCCAAGAAAACATGGATGCAAATAATCAAACCTTAAAAGAACTGACCACCCTGGATGTGGAGTACCAACCTGTGTACATCCAATATCCTGAGGAAGCAGCCAAATTTGAGCTAAGATAAGTCCTCATCCACCTACTTTCCAAATTCCATAGTATTCCTGTTGAGGACCCTCATAAACACCTTAAGGAGTTTCACATAGTGTGCTCCACCATGAAACCCCAAAATGTCTCTGAGGACCTAATTATGTTTAGGGCCTTCCCTTTCTCCCTTGATGGTGTAGCCAAAGATTGGATATAATATTTGACTACTACAATTGGGGGATGTAATGAACTTAAAAGACTCTTTTTAGAGAATTTTTTCCCTACCTTCTGAACTGCATCAATTAGGAAATAAATTTGTGGCATTAGGCAATCACAAAGAGAGACCCTTCATGAATATTGGGAGAGATTCAAACAACTTTTCCCAAGCTACCCCCACCACTAGATTAGTTAACAGCTATTAATATAATAATTCTATGAGGGGATTATCCCCATGGATCATGGAATTATTTATGTAGCAGCTGGTGGTTCCTTGGTAAATAAAACTCCTTCTACCGCTCGTGACTTAATAGCCAACATGGCTCAAAATGCACAATAATTTGGTACACGAGCTATTACAAAAACTCAAGGAGTTCATGAGGTAAGTCATTCATCTCTAGAACAAAAGGTAGATAACAAGCTTTATGAGATGCATACACTTCTAAGGCAATCAGCTCAAGCACATGGTAACTCACAATTTTCTCATGTTCCATTACATTGTGGTATTTGTTCCGACAATACTCATTTTTCTGACCAGTTCCCACAACTTCAAGATTCACCTGAGTCTTGTGCAGCCGTGTTCCTAGGGCATCCATTCCAATAAGAACCCCCCCACAAGAAAGAACAATTTAAGCCAAATCCCAATCTTGGGTGGAAAGCACAACCCTAGTACTGACAAGGAGGAAACTCAAGATACCCCAAGCATAATTAGTATCAACAAGGCCAAGGTATACAACCTTCTTATCCTTAAACTTCTCAAAACAATAATCCTCTTCCCAAATATGAACCAAGCCTCAAGGATATAGTGAAGCAAATGTAAACCTAGAACAGTTCCAACAGAACACACAATCGGCAATTCAAGACCTACGAACTCAAGTGGGGAGGTTGGAAAACACCATCGGTGAGCTTAAGATGCAAGGTTTTGGACAACTACCATCCCAACCCATTTTCAATCTAAAGGAAAAAAAGGTAATGTATGTGTAGTTACACTTTGTAGTGGTAAAGAATTATCTCCTTCTACTGATTCTTCACAACAGGTATGTCCCCCTCTCAAAAACTCTCTTTCCCAACCCTCAATAATTTCAATTAAAGAAAAAAAATAAAAAAAGGGTAATCGAATTATAATTGATGATTAAAATGAACAATTCATTCCTCTTCCTTTCCCCCAAATACTCTCTAAATCTAAGAAGAATTTTGATAATGATGTTGATAAATAAATAATGGATACATCTAAAAAAGTTCAATTTAACATTCCTCTATTGGATGCAGTTAAACAAATCCCTTGATATGCCAAATTTATTAAAGAGCTTTTTACCCATAGAAGAAGGTTGAAGGGGAATGAGAGAGTCAGCTTGGGAAGGAATGTCTCAGTCTTGATTCAACCAGCAATGCTAACCAAATTCAAGGATTTGGGCACATTCACAATATCGTGTACCATAGAGGATACCTTATTTTTTTGATGCTATGCTAGATTTACGTGCTTCCATTAATGTAATTCCTCACTCTATTTATACTTCTCTACAGGTTGGAGATCTTCAACCAATAGTCATTGTCATGTAACTTGCAAACCGAAGTACTATGCATCCAACATGAGTGATTGAGGATGTCCTTATAAGATTTAAGAATCTCATCTTCCCCGCTGAAATCTACATTCTTGAGATGGAATATACCCAAACCCAAGGACATGCTCCTCTCATATTTGGGAGGCTATTCCTCAAAAAATCAAATATTATAATCAACATTCACAATGGTACACTGTCCATGGAGTTCGTAGGAGAAAAGGTAAGTTTAAAAATCCTTGAGGATATGAAACACCTTGTTTAAGAGCACTCCACTCTTCCTATCTATTCAATGGAAGTTCTCTCAAATGATGCACACACACAAAATTATCTCCTCAACCCATACTCTGATTCGTTTTCCTCTTTGTCACCCTTGGATGATTTGAGTTTTGATTCATGTTTTGATTGTTGTGTGGGTTATAAAAAGTGTAAATTTTGTGCTTTAATTGATGAGTGTGTTAATTCTTAGGTACCTATGACTGTCAATGATTCTGTAAATCTCATTTCAATAGATTCTCTATCCTTAGATAATAAACATGAGCAGATAGATAGTTTCATAGACCTCACTACCCCTAAAAACCCTCCCTCGATCCATAAACCACTGGTGTTGGAACTTAAAAAACTCCCTTCTAATTTAAAATATTCATATCTTGAGGGTATTAACCAATTTCCTATCATTATTTCCAATAACCTCCCTTCACAATAGGAATCGAAACTGCTCAACCATTTGAGAGAGTGTAAAAAGGCAATAGGATGGGCATTTGATGATATTCCTGGGATTATCCCATCTATTTGTATGTGCCATATACTTTTGGATTATGAGGCTAAGCCCATAAGACAATATCAACGCTAGTTGAATCCCACTATCCTTGAAGTGGTAAAATTGGAAGTCAGTAAATTACTTGTTGTGGGGGTTATTTATCCTATATCTGATAGTAAATGGGTTATCCCAGTGAAAATTGTGCCTAAAAAATCAGGAATACTAGTTGTGTCAAATGAAAGTAATGAATTGGTTCCAACATGTGTGCAAAATAGTTGGTGAGTCTATATTGACTACCATCGACTGAATCAATCCATGTGGAAGGACCACCTTCATCTACCTTTCATTGAAAAAATGTTAGAAGGATTGACTAGTAAGTCCCATTATTGTTTCCTTTTTGGATATTAGGGTTATTTCCAAATCCATATATCCCCTGAGGATCAAGAAAAGACAATATTTACTTGTTCATTCGGCACGTTTTCATACAGAAGGATGTCATTCGGTCTATGTAATGCTCCTGGTACTTTTTAGAAATGTATGTTGAGTATTTTTATGAGTACCTTGAGAGTTGTGTGGAAGTATTTATAAATGATTTCATGATATATGGATCTTCTTTTGATGATTATTTGGAACACCTAGGTTTTGTCCTTTTCCGCTGCATTGAAAAAGATCATGTCTTAAATTATGAGAAATTTAATTTCATGATTGAGAGGGGGATAGTTCTTGGGCATGTCATTTCAAATAAGGTAATTCAAGTTGATAAATCTAAAATTGAATTAATTTCAACCCTTACATATCCAAAATTTATTCAAGAGGTGCGATCTTTCTTGGTTCATGCTTATTTTTAACACCGATTCATTAAAGAATTTAGTAAGATCACACTTCCATTGTCCCAATTATTGCAAAAATATTTTGAGTTTTTGTTTGCTAAAAATTGTGAGTATGCATTCAATTAACTAAAAATGAGTCTCACATCACCTCCCATCATCCAACCACCAAGGTGGGATCTCCCATTCTAGCTTATGTGTGATGCCTCTAACTTTTTAGTTGGGGCAGTTTTATCACAAAGGGTTGAGAAGACTCCTCATATCATTGTGTATGCCTCACGTACCATTGACCTTTCCTAGGTAAACTACACAAACACTAAAAAATAACTCCTTTCTATTGTGTTTTCCTTGGAAAAAATTCATTCATATCTTCTTGGGTCAAAAGTGATTGTGTTTTCTGACCATGCTGCCCTTCGATTCCTCTTAAAGAAACCTGAAGCTAATCCCCACCTCATATGGTGGATGCTCCTCCTCCAAGAGTTTTTCCTTAAGATTAGAGATAATAGGGGAGTATAAAATGTTTTAGTTGACCACATTAGTAGGATTTCTCCACCAATGGATCACCATGCTGACTCATCCCTCCCCATTGGATAATTCTTTCCTCATGAGAACCTTTGTGATGTTGTGGACCTTACCCCCTGGTATGCGGACATTGTGAATTTTGTAGCAACATCTAGGGTCCCCACTAATTTCAGAACTTCCCAATCCTAGATAATTAAACATAATTCTTGGTGGTACATTTGGGGTGACCCATATTTGTGGAGAATTTATGGTGACCAAGTAGTTCGTCGGTGTGTCCCTGACCATGAGTTCACCTCTATTTTGACCTTCTGCCACACTTTGACATGTGGGGGCCACTTTGGCTCTCAACATGCAGCTTGGAAGTTCCTTGACTCAGGACTTTATTTTCCAACATTGTATAGGGATTCCCATAGATTTTTTAAGTCATGTAGTCATTTTCAATTCACGGGTAATATCTCCAAGAGGAATGAAATGCCCCAATAGCCCATGTTATTCTGTGAAATTTTTTATGCATGGGGAATTGAATTCATGGGTACTTTTCCAAATTCATTTGGATTCATGTACATATTTTTATATGTATACTACATGTATAAATGGGTGGAATAAAAGGCTACTAGGACCGATGACTCTCGATTTGTTATTGGTTTTGTGAGGTCCCAAATTTTTAGTCGGTTCGATTTGTCGAGATTCATCATTAGTGATCAGGGTTCCCATTTTTGAAATCAAAAAATGAAAAAATTTCTTCATAAGTATGGGGTTGATCATAAATTCTCCACTGCATATCACCCCCAAACTAACGGACAAGAAGAAATCTTAAATCGATAAATTAAGAGAATCTTGGAAAAAACGGTACAACCCAACAGGAAAGATTGGAGTTTGCACTTGGATGATGCACTTTGGGCATACCGTATAGCTTTTAAAACCCCAATTGGAATGTCACCATATAGAATTGTGTTTGGAAAAGCTTTTCACCTCCCAGTGGAGATATAACACCGTGCATATTGGGCTGTTAAACAATTTAATATGAATCTTTCAGATGTAGGTGAGCATAGGAAACTGTAGATTCAAGAGTTGGAATAAATTCAACATGATGCATATGAGAACTCCAAAATCTATAAAGATAATACAAAGGTTATCCATGATATCATGATTCATCAACGGAAGTTCCATATTGTTGATAAGGTCCTCATGTACAGTTTCAGGCTAAAGCTCCACCCATATTTTTCATGAGCAGAGTGGACGAAGTCTTACCATCAATGGGAAGCAACTTAAACACTTCTATGAGGATTTTCCAAAGAATATTGTGGAGTAAATCCATCTTCTAAAAGTAACATGTTAGTGAAACATACCAAGTTTTATCCTTCCTTCTCACATTCTCAATTATTTTAGTGAGGACACTGCACATTCTAGGTGTGGGGGTGGATACATTCCTGGGTTCATTAGGATTTTCATTGTCTTTCTTATTTATTCTCTTTTTCACCTTCTTTATGGTATTTTCAATTTTCCCCATCTTTCTCAATTCATTAGGATTTTTATTTTATTTCTTCTTTCTTCTCTTTTTCGCCTTCTTTATGGTATTTTTACTCCCCCCCCCTTATAGTCACCAAATCATGGAACTTACTAAAAATGCATGTTGAAATTTTTTATTCTATGTTGTTTTAACATTTGATGAAACATGTCTCTGTTATGGAATGAATATTTGTATAAATTTAACATCAAGGAGTGATTTTTAGTGAATTTTTTTTCTGTAAATGATATAAATGGTTGTATCTATGTGAAACCTTTGAGATTATTGATGATACTTATGTGATTAGTTTTTGGGAAAATAGTGTCACTAATATCTCAACACATTTTTGCACCAAACCACAAAGTGTGAATATTTATTAATTAATATAAGGTAAATAAAAGTTAGGTTAATATTTTTTAGCTTAAAATGATATTTACATACGTTCTTTCCTTATCTGATCTGTTTCATTACTGTATCGGATTGACCTATGCGTGTGTACCTGATATCCAATTATTGCACGCCCAAAAAAATGGGTTGTGTCTTGGGAAGGTCAAAAAACCACTCCTCATCAACCTTTTATCTTGTTATAACTATTACAATTAGTTTCATGAGAAGATCAAACAAGGGTTGAGAGATAAGTGTGATATTTTTTCCAAATGAAAATTCTGAAAAAAAAAATGAGGGGAGTGATGAAATGTGAAACATATAGGGATATCTAGGTCAAGAGCTTATGGTTTGACTTCTGGGAATTCTTAAGTGAGTGGGTCTTGAAATATGATTGAAAAGGATGTAGGGCAGGTTCGGTGGACAAAATATTTTAAGCTGAAAAATATTAAAATAACCTATATTTATTGGATAGAAAGTGTAAAGAATATCATGGAATGGTTTTCATACACACACACACACAGAGTTAGTGTCATGGTTGACTTTTGAATTCCTTTATCAATTTGGTATCATTAATCTCTTTGAATTTCATTTTGATGTGATTTATGAGACATATTTTTCCATTTTCACTAGGAAGAACTCCTTGGTGTGGTTTGTGTATTGATCACATTACATTAATGAATTTAAATTTCCTCAAATACTAAAAATTCATGATGTTGGGAATATATACATCCATCATTTTTTGGATATGTGACTTTTCCCAGGAGTGAAAATGTTTATGTGTGGGGTTGTGATTGCATAGCGATTCACTATTCAAAT
This sequence comes from Viscum album, assembly GCA_963277665.1. Classification (NCBI taxonomy): domain Eukaryota; kingdom Viridiplantae; phylum Streptophyta; class Magnoliopsida; order Santalales; family Viscaceae; genus Viscum; species Viscum album. Next base: position 1,557,329,261 of record OY728161.1, read on the forward strand.
CCACCCTTACACCTTTGTTTTAAACTGGTTTTGTAATGAATATTAAAAATATAATAATAAATTAAAATTTATGTTTGAATCAATGAATTAATGTTTATCACTATTTAATAGGTCAATTTTACTTGTTTTGGTGTTGAAATTATAGGAGGAGGTGATTTGGAGAGCCCGTGATGGAATTCAAGCAAAATGAGCCAAACTACGCGAGATCCCAAGCATGCGTGTGGACAATTATTTGTACTATGGATAATCCATGTGTCCTATTGGGATAAAAATTGGTATATGAGTTCAAAAAATGTGGTATAAATTTATCTAGAAGATCATGAAGCCAAATTATTTAATTTGGAGGCCCAAAATAGGCCCACAATGTGAAGAAATTCTAGGCGGGTCAGATTGGACCACTCTTATGTAGTTGGGACATAACTCGGGTCTCAGAGATCCAATTGGTCTTATTCTATCCCCCTTGGATAGCTAACTCGAATACCTGACATTCCACCGAATTCCAAGTCATTTTCACACATTTTGGCCACTCAACTAGCTGGATAAAGATGGAGTAAAAAAAATATTCCTTGAATAGTCACCTATCCCTTTAGATACTTGACCACTTTATATGGAAATATGGATGTAATTTCCTATAAAATCACTCCTTCCCCTCATTATATACGTTTCACAACCAGGGGTAAAGGTAGGTTGAGTTTGAGAGCTCTCTTTACCCGTTTTATTTCTCTTCTCCCTCGTGTACTTCTAAACCTCTTAGTGATCAATTTGGGGAGTGTCCTTTGTTGTAATCCCGAGTTCCACACTTGTAATATTCATAAGGTAATTTATTTCTAGGTTTTTTGTCAATTTCTCTTCATTTCTACCTTCTAAAATTTTTTTTATTCTGGTATGATCAAATACAAATCAAAGGAACAATAATCCACATGCTTCCATGCATAACCCGGATCTTGTAATGATTTGAGTGTGGTTGCCTCTTTTCTCACCCCTCCCTTTCATGAGTGTGCAAATGGATTGCATTGATTGATAAAATCCAGGAGCTTGAACCTATGAATATGTGTGTTCTTGTCTTGTGGAATATTTTTATTATTGACACAAATCTGGTCATCTCATCACGTTGTTGATGTGATGCCTTGATTGGGTTCCGTTTTTACATCGATTCATGTTTGTTGATTTTGAGCAGTTGCCGATAATCAATATTGTTGATCGATCAAATACTAGGTGGTAACCTAGTAATAACTCAAATACCATTACTAGTTTTAGTATGTATAAAATCAAGGAATAAATTATCCTTCCCTTTCCCTTGAGAGCAATAACGGATTGAGCATCAAGGGACACTTACCTGGGTTGATCACGATTTCTCCAACCGGTTTCTCTCAGTAGTAATATACTTTAAATTTCTTTTCTTAAAGAAAAAAAAACCCAAGTTTTATAAAATACCATTCCCCTTTTATTTTCTTAATTAGAACCTCATTTTGTAATTAATGGTCTAAAGCTCCTTCGAGAGATGACCTAGGGTTGATTCTATACTGTAGAAATTCTAGTTAAAAATAAACATCTAATTTGATGCACTTGACAGCATGATTAGCATCTCCCAAAACACAAGAGGTTCCTGACTAGAAGCGAGGGCCTAGGGTGTTTCTATGGGGAGATTATTCCCTCTTATTAGAGTGTAACATAGTATTGGTAATCATACAAATAAAATAGTTAAATCATTATAATATTTAGAAAAAAGATAAACAATAGGAATAGATAAATAATGCTAAAAGAAATCTCATATACAATGATGATCATGTCATGTGTCTACAAAGCATCCAAAATAGGTATATGTGGCATCAGTACAATAGATGAATCAAAATACCAAGAAAACCAAAAACTATCCTAGATACCATCACGAGCTTTACCTCAGTCTCATGATCACCTTCTCTTAATCATGGCATGAAGTCAATCATTGAACTGTGGGAACTTTCCCTAGTCCCTACCCTCATCCAAATAGTTTTTCTGGGTACCCAACGGGGGCCTAAACATGGTGTGAGATACAACCCCAGTAGTTCACCACCCAAAGTGTTTATAAAAAATCTTAGTTGTGTAATATAAGCTAAATAAGAGTTTAATATATATCATAGTTAAGTATTAATTAAATTTAAAGTGTTCATCGCATGAATAATACAAAACAAGTGATAATGTATATCCCAACAAATCTCCCTGCAAAACATGGTTTAAGATCCTATAACAAGGTATCAATAAAAAAAGGGAAGTAAACACCATATCTATGCTATAAACACAATATGTCATATCACCCATGGCTTTGTCATTTAACCTATATAAAAAATCAACTATGGTTGACCCATATGACTAGAAGTGTCACATTTACCATGGTTAATCCATATAATCAATCATGTCATATTTACCATGTCCATTCCATATAATCAAAAATTTAAGACCCCAGAGGGCCAGATCCAAGGTTTATAGAACCAAGTAATCCCCATTGGGTTCTAAGAGCATCTCGATGAAAACTTGGTTAGGTTTGAATTGGGGTCCAAGGTTCATGTCAACAGACCATGTCCACTGTGAGCCCAAACAAACTGGATCCAAGGGGTATCAAGGCCCAAGACATCCCATAGAATCATATCCAAGGATCATACATGTCCAAGGCATTCTCTATCACTATCATGACCCATAGTGTAGCACACCAATGGCATCCTATGGAATCATTCATCATTAAATTTAATTACCATTTCATACCATGATTTTACCTACTCATATAAAAATTAAAAAACATTCACATTTCCTGATTTTACCCACTCATTTCCATAATTGATAAATATATCATTCAATCAATTCAATTTTAATGTAAACCATTCAATCAGAAGCATCAACATTCAAAGAATTCAATAACCATCTCCTAACAATCAATTTAATTCAATTAATTTATTAGTAGGCTTCCTCTAACTATGAAAGAACTAACTCACCCCATGGGTGGTTTAACAAAGGCATAGGCAAAGGTAATTCACATGGATCACCCCATGGGTGTCCTTGGTTGGGGAAAAAACTTCCAACACATCTCAAAGGGATTAAAGGTAATCCCTAACATGTTCCATTTCATTTAATTCAATTATTAAATTAATTTTGAGCACCACCATAAAGTACGGTGGGTGGTATAATGGAAACTATCTCTATAAATCACCAAAACACTTAAGAAAATTATATACCACCTACCATAGGTTAGTAGTAGAGTTTTCATCTAGTATTAGCTTTTAATTTTACTTAGATTGGGAGAAAAAATAAGAGCGGATGAAGAACTTGGAAATAGGGCATATTAGCTTGCACCTAAATAACTCTGTCGATACTAAGAAGAATGAATAAAGACACAAAAGGAATTGAGTACTTACTGACATGGATCTAATGAGACTGGTGGCACTCAATTCTGAGATTAGATGAATAAATAGTGGAAAATCCTAGAATTTGGGTCAAGTAGGAGCTCCAACATCAAGCGGTTGTCCAACATAATGAAAGTGAAATAGGTTTTAGGTTTAAATAGATTTTAAGGTTAATTTGGTCATTTTTCTTCAAAATAATGGGTCGCATGGTTTGGTCGCATGGTTGTCCAAACCATGCACCAACCATACACCCTTCACTATAAAGATGGGCACCTGACATGGTTAGTGTGCACGGTTTTACTAACCATGTAAAAATTGTGCTTGCAGTCACATTCAAAAACTACAGAGGCTATCACACAGGCATGTGCCTCTATCCACACAATTTCCTCAAACTTTTCAGCTCCTGGATCCCTCTATACAACCTCGCACAGTTAGTAGTAACTGTGCGGTTTGCCCTTCACGGTTTCTACTAACTATGAAGCATATTCTTCAAAAAAGTTGGGTTCTGAGCTCTGAAAAAGCCTCGAACACCCAAGATACCCCCATTACCTCAAAGGGTATTCACTTTAGGATATAAAAAAACATTTAAACCAAAATTAGAAATATTTATACATCATATGAGTACCCAATATCTTACACTAACTCTATTCACTTTTTATGAAATGATGATTTGTACACAAATGTTATGTGTGAACATGATTCTAGTTTTGTTCAAAATTTATGTGTGATATTTTACCACAAAGATTTGATGTTTCATTATAATATATATTATGTATTCCATGTCATTTTCGAATGATTCTATCATTATTTTTATGATTATCCTTTTCTTATAATATGATTATGATGATTATGTTCACTCATGTACTATATTGTTTCATGGCTCATGTTCTTTCCATTTTATTCATCTCCTTACTAGGATTTTAGATAACCCTTTCTTTGATGTATATCCACATGTGAATACATGTACTAAGGAGATAATTAAAACTAATAAGGGGAATTTGCAGGAGGAATTAAAAAAATTTAATTTTTTATTTATGATTATGTTTTATGAACTTAATTCTACAAATATACTAAACCTTTAGATTTTTAATTTTTAATATTATTATTATGTTTTTTATCTTAAAAATTATGTAATAATCATGTATGAAATATTTGGGTCACTTTGTTGAAGTGGCTCTTTGGATCACATTTATTTAATTATGTCTTGATAATTACAAAATATCATATTATGATTAATTATAATTGTTCACAACATTATAAATTATTGTATTTAGTTTTTTATTTTATATATTGATTAAATTATGTTTAAATTTGATTATATAATGATATTTATTAGATTAAAATATATTTATATTTCATATTTTGATTGGTTATAACATGTTATACAAGCTTCATGTTGAGTTCCTAGGCTAAATACATCATTTGGAACCTTAAAATATCATTTGTACATGTTTTTTACTATTCCCATGTAACCAATTCACATAGTCAAATATTCTATATGGCCAATTTATATATCCAATTATCCCATGTAGCCAAACCATTTATTTGGTTTCCATCTTTGGTTTCCTTCTGTATTTAGGTCATAACATAGGATACAAAACTCAAAATTTAGTGATTATTATTGTGATGAAAATATAAAAAAAATTATATACATTACATTAAAAGAAATAAAATTCTGAATAAATTTATATAATTTTATAAATTAGGTTATAATTGACTACATGTTTTTATTCTGAATTTTTTAGTTTTTAATAACTATATTACTACTACATTTTGAAGATAACTTGTGATATATATGTCCAATTAAGGTGATTATCGATTATTTGTAAATATCATGAAATTTTAAAAATATAATTCAACTAGACCGAAAGATAATTATATCATTTAGAAGGTGTTATTTAGGTCTAAAATTTGAGAAGTCTAGTTGTTCACAAATTTCCAGAATATGCTACATGAATTCACCTATGTGACTCACTTATGTAATTTCTCCTATATGAATAGCCTAAATTAATCACCTATGTGAATCACATATTTGAATCACCTACTGTATTCACCTAAATTAATTGTCTATGTGAATTTACCTACATTGTTATGAAAGATTCTATAGGTTGTTCTAAAAATTAAAAATATGCTCTATTTTACATAATTTTCACATTTCCATTTTCAATAAGTTTAATATGAATATTTTTAATGTTTTATTTGTTATAAAATTACTTATTAATTATTTATAACTCATGTGACCATGTTTTAATTTATTTCATGATACATTAAATGTGATTTATATGGAATTAAGTATAAATTGATATTCACAATAAAATTTTGGAAATAGATGTCACGACCCGTTCCCCGGGGCCCGTGGTGTGACTACCACAAGCCCACCTCCCAAAGGCCAGGGGATAGCGACTCGTGCCAAAGGTAGTAAATTACAAGTGGGAGACATTTTTTTAGTACCTTTACACATGAACACTCATAACCCCAACCCATAAAGCTGAAAGGGAAAACATGTATGCCACTAACACAACCACTGAGAGTATAAAGTGCAAGCTAAAAGTAAGGGGCCAAAATACAAGCATGAAAAAGACAAGATGAAAATAGGAAAGTTCAAAGGCCACTGAAAATTCCATCCACAGAATACCCTACCTGAAGGGTAGGTGAAGAGTAGTTATAGGAATATGTGGGAGTACACCTCACCTATCTAACCTCATTGGGAATCGTCTGGTCCAGAACCATGAAGGTCTCCATTAAAGTGTCGATCATCTGAACAAGGCACGTTATGTGCGAGAAAATCCTTTGTAGGGGTGAGTAACACAATACTCATTAGGTACCTCAAACTACAAAGAAAAATCACAAAGTAAAACACACACGAAGAAAAGCACAACTCACACAGGTACAACTGAATCATAGAAAGAAAGTTCACCGGTTGTAAAGATGAACATTTTGTACTGTTGAGGGACTCATCCCCGATGAGTCACTAAGGTCTGTCGGGCCACTGAGGTATGCTCAGCTGCTCATCTTCCAGGCCATTAAGGTCTTCTCGGCTTCTCATTTGTTGTTCCACTGAGGTCCGCATGGCTACTCGTCTATCTATCCACTAAGGTCCACATGGATATTCATCTATCGGGCCACTAAGGTCTTCTTGACTACTCATCTATTGGGCCACTGAGATCCGCACAGCTACTCGTTTGTTGGGCTATTGAGGTCTGCTCGGCAACTCATCTAATTCTGGGATAATCTATACCTTAATTCATCAGTCATAACTCAACCTCCACGTAAACTCACTTGGAGTATATTGAAATGACTGCTCCATCATGAGGATCTCAACACCATAAATGGTTCGTCAATCAGATGTATGGTTTGCGAGTTATGACCATTTTACTGAAAGGGGTTTGGTTGGGTCCGATCTAACCCTGTCACACCGACCCGACCTGGGTCTGACCTAGCCCACTGGGCCTGGCCTGGACCGCCTAGGATGCAAGTCCGGCCCACTAGGCTCTGGGTCTAGCCTGCTGGGCTATAGGTCCAACCCATTGGGCTACGTGAGTCGGCCTGCCTCCTCCTGCCTGATCCACTATGAGCGGGTCATCCTTCTCCAGCTGAGATGTGGTGGTGAGCCACGTCTCCCAAAAACCCCACAGGTCATCACAGGGTCCTCCACTATCGTATTTGAGCTGGAGTGTGACCCTATAACCGTGTATACATGTGCCACCACCGTCAGCTGTTGTCAGCAGCCCACTTAACCGCCCGCGGCTTCCGCCGCGGGCCCCCTTCTCGCCATTGTGGCATGCCACCTTCACACTGTCACAGCCTCCTACACCTAACATGGTGCCATGGTCCTGCACCACCACAGCCCACTGGCCACAGCCTTCTCCACTTGACATGGTTCCATGGTCTTGCACACCACGGCCCACTGGCCACAGCCTCCTCTGTTACAGAGCATTGCTGGCACGTGCCACTTTCTGCATGTCGCCGCTGCCGCATGTCACCGCCGACCTTCAAGCTAGCGGCCCCATGTCGTCGTAGCCTACTATTGTGGTATCTATATGTTGTCACTTCTATCCACTACCATATTGATATCATTGATTTGTTGCAGTGATGGAGATAGTATAAATAAAGAACAGAGGGGATAGGCTTACATGAACACCCAAGGTGGATGGATCGGGCCTTGTTTGTGTCTGCCTTGATCCATCTACATAAGAATTTAAGGGTGGAAACACAAATATTTAAATCAAATCATAGGTTCAACATGGACCAATTTTATCAATGTTTTATCCTAGAATCAAACCCATCCCGCAAGAACAAACGACCTGCGAATCAACCTATTAGTTTTTTGATCCACATTCATTGTTTAGGAAGAAAGAATGGGGAAATCCAATTAACAAATATAAAACCCCTACCTAAAGTTGGATCATTCATTGGAGATGATCGGTTCCACTACGTTAGCCATTCTGTGATCCGTTGTTGGCAGTCATTCGTCAATCGTCGTTCGCCAATGCCAAAGCTCCAACAGTTCAGAGTGATTCTCTAACGTGCCAACAATCAGCGCTTGGTTAATCCATTAAAGATAGAAAATGAATTTCTATTACATTACATTGCAACTTCATTATATTGTTTCATTTATGAAATAGCATTTCGGTTTTCCTGGGTAGCAATGTCATTGTGTTGCAACAATTTTGAAATTCAAATAAAATAAACTTCATGGTTTATTTTATTTTTCTTAAGAAAAATATTTTATTTTATTTTTATTAAAAAGTCCAAACACTAACTTTTTCCCATGACCCATGTCAATCATGGTTAATTCCTTACTTATGTAAGGTCATTATTCCAGACGCAATGGTGCCCTCATATTTTTAATCCAGACATCCATTTAGAAGTTTCCAAAACCACCTACAAGCGTTGTCTTAAATAAACTTAAGAAAAGTTAAAATAATTTTTCTAGCCTCATTGGGCCTAATAATTAAGTGTTGTATGAGCACCTAGTCTTGAAAATTACCATATATTTGAAAAAAAATCATGGAATTCCATAACATTATAGTACCCCCACCTTTATAGATTTACATTCTTGTAAGCCAAAACAAAGGCTAAACAAACAAATGGGGGTACTGAGCATGGATCTGAGCCTCCCACTCCCAAGTGCTCTCCTAGAGATTCTTGTGTTGTCATCGAATGTGCACCAAAGGAATCGACTTCCCATGAAGGACCCACTCCTTTTGATCCTCAATATCTATTAGGAACTCCACAAACGTCGCCCCATCGTCGATGTCCAACTCTCCTCATCCAATGATGTGTGACGGAACATGCACGTACCTACTCAGTTGTGATACATGGAAGACATTATGAACTCATTTCATCTGTGGGGGGAAGATCTAGGCAGTACACCACCTCACCAACTCTACTCAGAATCTAAAAAGGGAAGATGAATCTCATAGAGAAATTTACTCCTCAGCCAAATATCTACAATCCCCATCGAGGTGAGACCTAGAGGAACACATGGTCTCCCTCCTCAAACTCCAAGGGCATCCATATCCTATCTGAATAAGATTTATGTTGGCCCTATGTAGTCCTCATTCACTCATGGATGAACTGTACCTTCTCAATGGTAGCATGTACCAACTCTGGACTCATGATTATTGACTCCCCTGGGTCTATCCAGCATAACGGTGATTTGTATGGTCACTCATAAAGGGCCTCAAATGGTGCCATACCAATAGTGGAGTGGTAGTTTTTATTTTACGCAAACTCCATTAGTGGTAGTTGATCCTCCCAAATGAAACCGAAGTCCAAGATGCAAGCACAAAGCATGTCTTCTAAAACTTGGATGGTCCTCTCTGTCTAACCATCTGTCTGGGGGTTGAAAGATGTGCTCAAACGAAGCTGAGTCCCAAACGCCTATTGAAATCCCTTCCACAATCAGGATGTAAAGCTTTTGTATTGATATGAGACTATCATTTATGGGAATATATGGAGTACAACTATATCCTATGTGTAGAGGCGTCCCAATCCCTCTATTGAACCCTACTCCCAGATGGGTAGGAAGTGGTTCTACTTTGTGAGTCGGTCAATGATTACCCAGATGGTATCGTGCCCCCTCGATGTGCGGGGTAATCCTATCATGAATTCCATCAAGATACCATCCCACTTACACTCTGGAAACTTAAGTGGATGATTCAATCCTAGTGGAACCTGATGCTCAGCCTTCACTTGTTGACAAGTGAGGCCCTGAGAAATGAACTCTTCCACTTCCATCTTCATCCCTGGCCACCAGTACTATTGTCGTAGATCCTAGAATATCTTTTTCACTCTTGTATGTACCACCAAAGTGGAGGTATTGAACTCCTTCATAACATACTCATGTGATTCCACTGGTAAAACATTGCACCCTCTGAAAAGGATGGTGTGCTCCCCACCTCAAGAAAATCCGTCAAGAGATTGTCCTGAGGATAACTGAGAACGTCGAGCCTCGTAGTTAACATCCACAAATTGTGCCTCCCTAACTCGATATAAGAGTGTGGTAGTGACAACCATCGACTAAATATAAGCTGCTCCATTAACATCCACAAAGGATATCTGCATTGTAGCTAACTGCTCTGATGCCTCACTCAACAACTACAAACTGGACCTCCTACTGAGCATGTATGCCACCACATTCCCCTTCCCAGAAGTATAAACTCTCTCAAAGTCATAGTCCTGGAGGAACTCTATTCACGAATTCAACCTAAAGTTCAGGTCCTTATGGGAGAATCTATACCTGATACTTTTGTGATCGGAGTAGATGGTAAACCGCTCACCCATCAAGTAGTGATTCCACATATTCAAAGGAAATACCACTACTTCTAGATCCAGGTCATGAGTCACATAGTTCTACTCATGTTTACTCAACTATCATGAACTATAGACAATCACTACTTGACCCTTCATCAAGACACATCCCAGTCTGGTCCCTGATGCATTGTAGAGAAATACATACCCATCGTCCTCCTTTGGTAGTCTCAAGATGGGGGCACTCGTCAGTCTCTACATCAGCTTCTGAAAACTCTACTGGAATCTCTCCGAACACACGAAGGGTTTTCCCTTTTGTTTCTAAGATTATAAGGGTGATGCTACCCTAGAAAAGTTAGGCACGAACCTCTGGTAGTATCCAACCAAACCCAATAAGATTTTCACCTCAGTCGTTCTCCTCAGTGGATCCCAAGAAAGCATCATGTCTATCTTTGTTGGATCCACTGCAACTCCATCCACTGATATAACATTTCTTAGAAAGTTAACTTTCCAAATCCAGAACTGAAACTTCGAGATCTTCCCATAAATTCGGTGCTCTCAAAGTGTATTCAGGACTATTTGTAGGTTTTTCGCATTATCCTCCTCGAATAATGAGTACACCATAATGTCATCAATGAAGACCATGAAGAAACGGTTGAGGTAAGGCTGGAAGATCCTGTTCATGAGTCCCATGAACATTGTTGGGGAATTAATCATTCCAAAAGGAATCACCAAGAACTCATAGTGGTCGTACCGGCATCTAAAGGTTGTCTTTGGTACATCCTCATCCCGTACATAAAGTTGATGATAGCCTAATCAGATATCTATCTTCGATAACCATCTCGCTTCCTTCAGATGATTTAATAGATCATAAATCCTTGGAAGCAGATACTTGTTCTTCGTGGTCACCTGATTCAGGAACTGGAAGTCCATGCATAGCCTCAAACTCTCATCTTCCTTCTTAGCAAACAATATTTGGGTTTCCCATGGTGAAACACTAGGCCTCATAAATCCCTACTCCTACAAGTCCTAGAGTTGAACCCTCAACTCACGAAGCTCCATGGGAGCCATCTAATATGCTGGTGTGGATATCGGTGTCCTCCCACAGTACATATCAATGCAGAAATCTACCTCTCTATGAGGAGGTAATCCCGAAACATCTTTTGGGAGGAGGTATTCATACTTTCCCACCACTACAGGAAAGTGAGGACTCTTCTTGTCCACCTCACTGAGGGTGAGGCTATCCAAATTGTGAGTGATAGGTTTCACCCTCCTCTAAGAAATTTTGTCCTATGCTGCAAGCACTCCTTTCTCACCAATTAAGAAAAATCCAGTCCCGTATCTGTAGACACACCGTACTCTGTATCTAAAGTAGTCGATCTGAACATGAACTGTGGATAACCAGTCCATACCCAGGATAACATCTTAAGGCCTCAATGCCACTACTAGGAGATCCCAGCTAAATTTTTCACCTCCCATAGTAAGATCACACTACCATCACCAGTGTATAATCATTGAATCCCCTCCCGTAGGAGTCTCCAATCGTAAGGTTCGAGCCAACGACTCCACCAGATTCTCCAAGATCTGAACAAGGTCCATGTAAAAGAAAGATTGATTGGAACCTATGTCTATAAGAAATACAATTAAGGTAGATAAGACATAGATCATTCCTCTAATCATATTTTGAGCTTCGTGGTTATAGGCCTCCATCACCTGTAACTGACCTCACTCCTCTCCACCATCTTCTGAAGCCCATGGTGGACCACCTAGGGATGGTGGTGGCAGCACCTCAAACCTCCAACCACCACTTTCCACTCTGCATGCTCCCCTTCCATGTCTACCGCCCTATAGACCACCTCGCTCGAACCTCTAACTCTAGCTCAGTGGTCCCTCAACCATATGTCATTCATCCGTGCGGCGAGTCGGGAAATCATGAGCCATGTACCCCTACCCACCGTGTGAGTAGCACATTCTTCCCCTCTGATGAATCCCTCTGCCCTGGGGGTCTTGTACCACCAATCATGCATCCTGGGGTCGCCCCCCAAAATGCCTGGCCCGCTTGGGCCCCCATGTCCACTTCCTACTACCCATAGTTGAAGACTCTGCCGCCCAAGTTCTATTAGTATCTCCTGCAACTAGCACTTTCTCTTCTAATAAGTTCTACATGAGTAGGGTTCACTCCAACACCCCATCTTAAGTAGGGATTATAAGTGATACTTTGGATTCCCTGATCTCCCGACGTAGTCCCTGCTCAAAATCTTGAGCACTGAAGAACGGGTCTCACACCATGTCTGTGGAGTAGCGAGAAAGATTAATGAATCATACTATGTACTCTACCACTGTCATGCCACCCTGTTGTAAGTGCAGCATCTCCTTTATGCACACTGATCAAAACATCACTGGAAAGAACTCCTCTCTAAAGAGGTGATCAAAATCTTTCTAGGTGAGGTTCACCTCGTCATGCATATGGATCGTCAAACTCCACCATCTCTCTACTGAGACTTGAAGAAGGATTGCGGCTAAGATTGAAATCTAGTTGATAGGTGTCCTCACTAGTCATAATACTCTCATAACCACCTCGAGCCAATCCTCTTCCACCTAGGTTTTAGTCTCACCCCTAAACTTGGGAGGTCTCTACCTATGGATCTCGTGTAAGGCACTAAGCCTTCATGCATCCTCTACCGGTAGTGCCGGTAGCAACTGCTGACCAACGGGTGGTGGCAATGTTGGTGCACCTCCCGATGGGGCCATCTCTAGTACTGGTCCCTGTACTGATGCCGCATCACTAGGCATACCATCCTCATGGTCATGAACTGAAATCCTCACTGGCTATCTGCATGGCGGCATCCTGAAGCAGATCAAGATGAACTATGGTCAATAGGTTATACCTGGTGAGCTGACTAAAGGACATGATGAAACACTCAAAATCCTATATTATGCATGAAACCAATGGTTTCATGTACCGAGTCAAAAAATAGAATTCAGGGTCCTGATGTATGGATACGTCGGTTATCGCACCAACACTAGACTCCCTGATACTGAAAGTTGAACTCAAAACATTCAACATTGTTTCCCCAAAACAAAACCACAGACTCTCAGTCTTTAAGGTGGAACTGACCACCCTCTGACACCAATTTTTCATGACCCGTCCCCCGAGGCCCATGCCGCAACTACCCCAAGACCACCTCCCAAAGGCCAGGGGATGGAAACTAGCACCAAAGATAATAACCTACAAGTGGGATGCATTTGACGAGTACCTATACACATGAAAAATCACAACCCCAACCCACAAAGCTGAAAGAGGAAACATGTATGCCACTAATACAACCACTGAGAGTATAAAGTACAAGATGAATGTAAGGGTCCTAAATACAAGCCCAAAAAAGACAATCTGAAAACTGGAAAGTTCAAAGACCTCTAAAAATTCCATCCACAGGAAACCCTACCTGAAGGTTAGGTGAAGAGTAGTTATAGGAAGTTGTGGGAGTATGCCTCACCTGTCTAACCTCACTGGGCACCATCTGGTCCTGGACCACGAAGGTCTCCATCAAAACATTGATCGTCTTCACAAGAAACGTCATGTGCAGTCGAAGTCCGTATAGGGGTGAGTAACACAATACTCATTAGGGACCCCAAATCACAAAGAAAATACACACACGAAGAAAACGACAGCTCACACAGGTACAACCTAAATCATAGAAAGTAAGTTGATCAGTTATAAATTTGAACATTTTTTACTACTGAGGGACTCATCCTTGATGAGTCACTGAGGTCTATCGGGCCACTGAGGTCTCCTCGGCTGCTCGTCTGTCGGGCCACTGAGGTCTGTTTGGCTGCTCGTCTACCAGGCCATTGAGGTTCGCATAGCTACTCATCTGTTGGGCCACTAAGGTCCACACGGCTATTAATCTACCAGAACACTAAGGTCAGCATGTCTATTCATCTATCAGGCCACTGAGGTCCACACTGATACTCTTATTCTAGGCCACTGAGGTCTTCACGGCTACTCATCTGTCGGGTCACTGAGGTATGATCGACTACTCGTCTGATTCAGAAAGAATCTACTCCTCAATTCATCGGTCATAACTCAAACTCCACATAAACTCATTTGGGGTATATCTAAAGGATCACACTATCACAAGGTTCCCAACATTGTAAATGGTTCATCAATCGAATGTACGGTTTATGAGTTATGACTGTTTTACTGAAAAGAGGCTGGTTGGGTCTGAGTCTGGGTCTGGTCTAACCTAGATCAGACCCAGCCTACTGGGCCTAGCTCAGACCAGCTCAGCCACAGGTCCGGTCCTCTAGGCCACTGTGGTCCAACTGGACCACGGCCCTCTAGCCACGTGACGCGGTGCAGCCACCGCGTCCGCATGCGCCACCGTCGTCGGCCCACTCCACCACCCACAGATTCTATCATGGTCCCCCTTCTCACCTTTATGGCACATTGCCCGTGCACCACATCTTCACCACCATGGCCTTCTCCGCCTAACATGGCGCCCTGCCGGTGTCGTGGTCCCGCACCACCGTGGCCCAATGGCCGCGGCCTCCTCTGTTGTGGTACACCACTGGTACAGGACACCTTCTGCATGCAGTTACTGCCACATGCCACCACTAGCCTTCAAACTGGGGGCCCCATGTTGTCACGACCTCCGGTCACGGTATCCATCTGCTGCCATCGCAATCCACTTCCATGTTGCGATCATTGATTTGTTGCAGTGACGGAGATCAGAGAAACAAAGAATGGGGGGAGAGGCTTACCTGAACACCAAAGGTGGACGGATCGATCCTTGTTCATGTCAGCCTTGATCCATCCATGTAAGAATTTAAGGGCAGATAAAAGAATATTTAAATCAAATTAGAGGTTCGACATGGACCCATTTTCCTAATGTTTCATCCCAGAATCAAACCCATCCCGCAAGAACAAACGAACCTCAGTTCAACATATTAGTGGTTTGATCCGTGTTTATTGTTTATGAAGAAATAATGGGGAAATCCAATTCACAAAGATAAAACCCCTACCTAAAGTTGGATCGTTTGTTGGAGATGATCGGTTTCACTGTGTTCGTCGTTCCATGATCTGTCATTGGAGGTCGTTCGTCGATTGTTGTTCACCAATGCTAAAGCTCCAATAGTTCAGAGTGATTCTCTAACATGCCAATGATTGGCACTTGGTCAATCCATTAAAGATAGAAAATGAATTTCTGTTACATTGTGTTGTGGTGTCGTTACGTTGTTTCATTTATGAAACAGCATTTCGGTTACACCCGAGTGGAAATGTCGTTATGTTTCAACCATTTCAAAATTCAAATAAAATAAAATTTAAGGTTTATTTTTTTTTCCTTAAGAAAAATATTTTGTTTTATTTTTCTTAAAAATTCCAAAAACTAACTTCTTCCCTCAACCCACTCCGGTAGAGGTTAATTCCTTACTTAGGTGAGGTCACAGTTTCAAACGCAATGGTGCCCTTGGATTTTTAATCCAATAACCCATTTATAAGTTGTCAAAATCACCTACAAGAGCTCTCTTAAATAAACTTAATAAAGGTTCAAACAATTTTTTTGGGCTCACCAGGCCTTAGAATCAAGTGTCATCTGAGCAGCTAGTCTTGAAAAATCCCATATATTTGAAAAAAATCATGAAATTACGGGACATTACAATATAAATATTCAAATTCAAATTATTTGAAATATGAATATTCGATCTGGAATATTATTAGGTAGTTTTTCAATAATATTAATACTTATTATTTACTATTGTATTAATTGTTCGAATAAGTTCCACTATGTATTTTTTATTTATTTTTACTAAATATTGATAAAGACACATAGGAATACTAGTTTTCATTTACACATGGATTTTTATCTAAGAAAAAAGTATAGAAAACTCTAAAGTAGTTTATTGGAAAAAGAAAAATGCAATGGATTTAAAATTTTAAAATTTTTTGTGCAAAAATAAACTTTATGTATATAAAGTTGAAAAAAAATAAACTAGACAGGGAATGAGGTTGAGGATTCTATTGAATTGTAAAATTTCTGCATTATTTGTTTATCAAATACTTCTCCCAACAAAACTAAAATCATTTGATATTCTACTACAATAGATTTGATTTATGCCTCGACTCTCATACTATGAAACATTTATCTGATTCTGTGGTTTTAATTATTACTATTCCTTTTATGTGTGCATAATTGTAATGGGTTATACTATCCATAAAAGGTAGAATTCTGGGTTATGAATCCCAAAAAAAAGTTAGGCATTGGGTTATGCCTCCAGGTGGGAAAAAGTTAGACTATTTAGTTTGCACCTCCAAGTAGAAAAAGGTGGGTCTTTTTTGGGTTTAAGATTCTAGGGGGGAAATCTTTGTAATTGGATTATGTTCCAGGTGTGAAAAATTCATTATAAGATTCCATTTAGTGGGTGTCATATCTCACAGTTCATGAGTGGTGTGAAGAATGGACGAGGATCATTTAGATATTAACCTCTATAAAAATCATTATTTCTATTTATTTTATTTTCTACTAAATTAACTTAACTTTAATAACTATGGTATAATCTTTAAATTTAAATTTCATTTTCAAAAATCCAATTTACCCCCTTCCCACCCCCCACCCCTCTTCGATATCTGCCATCTTCCCATTGGGATCAACAATTGGTATTAGATCTTGACCCCAAGCTCAATACATATATTCTTTATTTGTGTTGACCATTTCCTGACATAACCATCAAGGGGATAATATCTTTTTAAGATGGAAGGAATTGGTTCAAATGATGGATGGATACCTCAAAAACCACTAAATTTTGATGGATATGATTATGGATATTATCAATCCCATATGAAATAATTCATAAAGAAACTTAGCATTGATCATTCGACTATCATGGAAAAAACCTTAAAAGTTACTGGAAGGTTAACCTAAATCATTAGTTGGTAATGATGCAGTAAAGTATGTACTGAACTACAAGTTGATGAAAAATTTATATTATGCAATAAATGGAAATATGTATAGTCATATTTCATCGTGTAAAATTTCTCTTGATATCTATAAAATTTTATAAGTTATGCATCTTGGATTAGATAAGCTAATTATAAGTAATTTGGGTCTATTAAGAGCTGAATATAAATAATTTAAAATGGTTGAAGAATAAATTTTTAATAATATGTTCCATAGATTTACTAGTATTGTAAATGGTATGAGTTCTTTGGGAGAAACTCTAGAAAATATTATTCGTGTTGAAATAGTATTTAGATCATTTCATAAGAAGTGGCATGATAAAAAGGTTGTTATAGGTGAAAGTAATAACTTCAATGAATATACACTTAATGATATTATTATATCATTATTAAAATATGAACCGGAGCTTAAAAATATTACTATAGAAGATAATTCAAATAAAAATGGAATTGTTTTAAAATCAAATGTATCTTCTTACTCTTATAATTCTAAGTTACATAGTAGTAATGGGAATGATACTACATATGTTATAAAAGGAAGATATAGAATGAAGAAAGTTTACTCAATGAGATCCTGAAAGTACGATCTTAAAGATGATTTCAAGGAGAAGAAGAAAGGTAATTTTAATTCTAATGATGTTCAAGATGTAATTTTTTATGAGTGTAGGAAAAGAGGGCACATCAAGCCTGATTTCCCAATATTGGAGAAGGAAAAAAATAACATTAATCAATAAAATAAATAAAAGAAGGCAATGGAATTCATATGGAGTTGTACTGAGGATTCAAGTACTATTGAAGAATCTAGTTCTAAAAAAGATGTGGAAAATTTTTTCTTAATGGATTCATCAAATCGAGTAAGTGAATCTACTTATTATTCATATCTTGAATCTAAATTTGAAAAAAAAATTGATTAATTGATTAAAGAAGTTAAAATACTTGAAAATAAAGTTGAAATGATCAATGGTTTATACAATAACCTTAAGATCAAACATAAGGATGTTCATAAGGAGAATGGAAATTTGAAAAAATCTATCTAGGATGACAAAAATTCTGATCATTTATATCTAGAAATTACTTGATAAAATCTAAATTATTCTCTTGCTAAAAATGAAAAATTAATAAGATAATTTTATTTCATGTCAAAATTTCATGATGCTGAGATAAGGAATTTTGATTGTATTCTTTAAGAGAATAAATATCTCAAAAATGAATTTGAAAGTTTAAATTCAAATCTTTCCATTTTTGTTCAAGGTATATAAAACTTTGATAAAATGATGAGTTTTAATAAAATTAACATAAAGAAATTGGGACTTAGTTATGATAATAGTTTACCCATATTTTACAAGCCTTTATTTGTAAAAAGCTCTAATGTAAGAACATATACTACTACATGTTTTAGATGTAAAATGAAAGGTCATTATACAAATGAGTGTTCCTTGAGATTTTCACAATCTCTTGGACATACCAAGAATTCATATGTTAATCCCATTTGACCCAAATTTTCTTAGGTACCAAAAATTTATTAAATTTTTTTTGTAGGTAATGTGTCTTGGAAGCATCAAGAATGATGTTTGATACATGAATAGTGGATTACCAAGACACATGACCAGTGATATATTAACATTTATATCATTTAATAAATGTGATGGAGGTAATGTTACATTTGGTGATAATCTAAAGGAAAGGTAAAAGGTTTGGGTGAAGTTGGAATTTCAAAAAAATATAAATTTTTATATGTTGAAGGATTGGAATGTAATTTAATAATCATTTCACAACTATGTGATGATGGAATGTTTGTTAAATTTCAAAATGATAAATGCATTATGTTTAAGGATAAATCTGTTTTGTTTTATGAGAATAGGAGACATAGAATTTATTCAATTAATATTTCTGAATTAACTAATCAAAATGTAAAATGTTTAAATGTTTTAAAATTTGATCACATTTTGTGAAAAAAGAGGTTGAGACATGTTAATTTCAGGTTGATGCACAAGATGTCCAAGAACCAAACAGGTTTACAGCTACTGAAACTTAAAGCGGAAAACACCTTTATTTTTTAATCTTGCTTACAGGTAAACAATATAGAAGTAGTATCAAGTCAATTAAGTAAAAACTATAGGTCTTCATGATCTTATTCATTTGGATTCACTTAATCCTATTAAACATGCTTGTTTGGGTGGTAAAAGATATTGTTTTATTGTTATTGATTATTTTACTAGATACACATGGGTTTATTTTATTACACTTAAATATGAAACTTTATTTAAGTTTATCACTTTTTTATAAATTCATTAAAAATTATAAATGACACTTAATTAATTCGATTATAAGTGATCATGGTGGTTAATTATTTAATCTATAATTTATCTAATTTTTTGAATAAAATTGGTATTTTCGCAATTTTTTAGCCCTTAGAACTCCACAAAAAAATGTTGTAGTAGAAGACAAAAAATAAAACTCTTAAAGAATTGTATAAAACCATGTTTAATGAGTTTAATTTGCCTAAATATTTTTGGAAAAAAATTTTGAACTCATCTTATTATGTTATTAATATAATTATTTTAAGACCTTTATTGAAAAAGATGCCTCCTGAACTTTGTAATGAGAGAAAAACTAAAATGGGATACTTTATATTTTTTTGATGTAAAGTTTTTATTCTCAACACTAAAGATAATTTACATAAATTTGATGAAAAATATGATGAAGGAATTTTATTAGGATATTTAAATAATATTTAGGCATATACAGTATACAGTAAGGGATCCATGGTTATTATAGAATAAATTTTTTTAAATTTTGATGAAAATTATTTGAATAAAAGAGATGATGATATTGATCATATTGAGGATGAATTTAGAGACTTTAATTTTAAAGTAGAACCTCAAGATAAAAATTAACATGTTGAGGGGAGATTATTTCTTCTCAATATGAACCTATTCATGAATGATCAAGGAAGACTCATAGATAACATCCAATAAATAATGTGATTGGTAATGTTGAATAAAATATTCAAACTAGAAAATCTGTTATGGATATTTATTCTTATCATGATTCTATTTTTGATTTAGTATTGAATAATATTGATGAGGATTTAGATAATTCTAATTGGATCTTGGCTATTCCATATGAATTAAACCAGTTTACTTGAAATAATGTATAGACTTTACCATGGTCATTCCATATAATCAAAATTTTCAGACCCCTTAGGGCTAGATCCAAGGTTTATAGAACCAAGTAATCCCCATAGAGTTCTAAGAGCATCTCGATGGAAATTTTTTTAGGATTGAATTGGGGTCCAAGGTTCATGTCAACAGACCATGTCCACTGTGAGCCCAAAAAAACTAGATCTAAGGGGTATCAAGGCCCAAGTCATTCCATGGAATCATATCCAAGGATCAAACATGTACAAGGAATTATATATCACTATCATGACCCCTAGTGTAGCACACCGATGACATCCTATGGAATCATTCATCATTAAATTTAAATACCATTTCACACCATGATTTTACCTACTCATATAACAATTCAAAAAAAATCACATTTCATGATTTTACCCACTCATTTCCATAATTGATAAATATGCAATTCAAGAAATTAAAGTTTCATATAAACCATTCAATCAGAAGCATCAATATTCAAAGGATTCAATAACCATCTCCTAACAAAATTTAATTCAATTAATTTATTAACAGGATTCCTCTAACTATGAAAGCACTAACTCACCCCATGGGTGGTTTAACAAAGGCATAGGCAAAGTTAATTCACATGGATCACCCCATGGGTGGCCTTGGTTGGGGAAAAAACCTCCAACACATCTCAAATGGATTAAAGGGACTCCCTCACATGTTCCATTTCATTTAATTAAATTATTCAATTAATTTTGAGCACCACCATAAAGTACGGTGGGTGGTATAATGGAAACTAGATCTATAAATCACCAAACCACTTAGGAAAATTATATACCACCTACCATAGGTTGGTAGTAGAGTTTTCATCTAGTATCAACTTTTAATTTGACTTAGATTGGGAGAAAAAATAAGAGCGGATGAAGCACCTAGAAATAAGTCATATTAGCTTGCACCTAAATAACTCTATCGATACTAAAAACAATGAATAACAACACAAAAGGAATTTAGTACTCACTGACATGGATCCAATGAGATTGGTGGCGCTCAATTCTGAGATTAGATGAATAAATAGTGGAAAATCCTAGAATTTGGGTCAAGCAGGAGCTCTGACATCAAGCGGTTGTCCAACATAATGAAAGTGAAATAGGTTTTATGTTTAAATAGTTTTTAAGGGTAATTTAGTCATTTTTATTCAAAATAATGGGTAGCACAGTTTGTCCACATGGTTGGCTAAACCATGAACCAACCATACGCCCTTCACAATAAAGAGGGGCACCTCACATGGTTAGTGTGCACAGTTTTACTAACCATGTGAAAATTGTGTTTGCAGTTACATTCGAAAAACTACACAGGCTATCACATAGTCATGTGTCTCTATCCACACAATTTCCTCAAATTGTGTAGCTTCTGTATCCCTCTATCCAACCTCGTATAGTTAGTAGTAACTGTGCGGTCTGCCCTGCACAATTTCTACTAACCATGAAGCCTGCCATATTCTCCAAAAAAGTTGGGTTTTGAGCTCTGAAAAATCCTCAAACACCCAAGATACCCCCATTACCTCAAAGGGTATTCACTTTAAGCTGTAAACAAAAATTTAAACCAAAATTAAAAATATCTATACCTTATATGAGAACCTATGATCTTACACTAACTCTATTCACTTTTTATGAAATGATGATTTGTATACAAATGTTATGTGTGAACATGATGCTAGTTTTGTTCACAATTTATGTGTGATATTTGACCACAAAGATGTGATGTTTCATTATAATATATATTCTGTATTCCATGTCATTTTTGAATGATTCTCTCATGATTTTGATGATTATCCTTTTCTTATAATATGATTATGATTATTATGTTCACTCATGTACTATATTGTTTCATGGCTCATGTTCTTTCCATTTTATTCATCTCCTTACTAGGATTTTAGCTCACCCTTTCTTTGATATATATCCTCATGTGAATACATGTAATATGGAGAGAATTAAAAATAATAAGAGGAATTTTCTGGAGGAATTAAATAAAGTTTAATTTTTTATTTATGGTTATGTTTTATGAACTTAATTGTACAAAGATACTAAACCTTTAGATTTTTGATTTTTAATATTATTATTATGTTTTTTATCTTAAAAAAGATGTAATAATCATGTATGAAAGATTTGGGTCGCTTTTTTGAAGTGTCTCTTTGGATGACATTTATTTAATTATGTATTGATAATTACAAAATATCATATTATGATTAATTATAATTGTTCACAACATTATAAATTATTGTATTTAGTTTTTTATTTTATGTATTGATTAAATTATGTTTAACTTTGATTATATCATAATATTTATTAGATTAAAATATATTTATATTTAATATTTTGATCGGTTATAACATTTTATACAAGCTTTATGTTGAGTTCCTAGGCTAAATACATCATTTGAAACCATAAAATATCATTTGTACATGTTTTTTACTATTCCCATGTAGCCAATTCACATAGTCAAATCTCCCATGTGGCCAATTTATATAGCCAATTCTCCCATGTATCCAAACCATTTAGTTGGTTTTCATATTTGGTTTCCTTCTGTATTTAGGTCATAACATAGGCTACAAAACTCAAAATTGATTTATTATTATTGTGATGAAAATATAAAAAAATTATATACATTATATTAGAATAAATAAAATTCTAAATAAATTTATATAATTTTATAAATTAGGTTATAATTGACTACATGTTTTTAGTATGAATTTTGTAGTTTTTCATAACTATATTACTACTATATTTTGAATATAACTTGATATATAGATGTCCAATTAAGGTGATTATTAATTATTTGGAAATATCATGAAATTTTAAAAATATAATTCAACTGGACCCAAAGCTAATTATATCATTTAGAAGGTGTTATTTAGGTCTGAAATTTGAGAAGTTGAGTTGTTCACAAATTTCCAGAATCTGCTACATGAATTCACCCATGTGACTCACCTATGTAATTTATCCTATATGAATCACCTACATGAATCACCTATGTGAATTACATATGTGAATCACCTACTTGTTTTTCCTAAATTAAGCATCTATGTGAATTTACCTACATGGTTATGAAAGATTCTACACGTATTCTAAAAATTAAAAATATGATCTATTTTACATAATTTTCACATTTCCATTTGCTATAAGTTTAATATGAATATTTTTAATATTTTATTTGTTATAAAATTACTTATTAATTATTTATAACTCATGTGACCACATTTTAATTTATTTCATTATTCATTAAATGTGATTTACATGTAGTTAATCATAAATTGATATTCACAATAAAATTTTAGAAATAGATGTCACGACCTGTTCCTCGGGGCCCAGGGGGTGACTACCCCAAGCCCACATCCCAAAGGCCAGGGGCTAGCGACTAGCACCAAAGTCACTAACCTACAAGTGGGAGACATTTTTTGAGTACCTGTACACACGCACACTCACAACCGAAACCCATAAAGTTTAAAGGGAAAAAATTTATGCCACTAACACAACCACTAAGAGTATAAAGTGAAAGTTAAAAGTAAGGGGACAGAATACAAGCATGACAAAGACAAGCTGAAAATAGGAAAGTCTAAAGGCCACTGAAAAGTCCACCCAAAGAAGACCCTACCTGAAGGGTAGGTGAAGAGTAGCTATAGGAAGTTGTGGGAGTACACCTCGCCTATCTAACATCACTAGGAATCGTCTGGTCCTAGACCATGAAGATCTCCATAAAAGTGTTGATTGTCTGCACAAGGCATGTCATGGGCAAGAAAAGACCCTATAGGGGTGAGTAACACAATACTCATTAAGGACCCCAAACTAAAAAGAAAAAACCACAAAGGAAAAACACACATGAAGCAAAGCACAACTCACACAGGTACAACTAAAGCATAGAAAGAAAGTTCACTAGTTGTAAAGCTGAACATTTTGTACTATTGAGGGACTCATCCCTGATGTGCCACTAAGGTATGTCGGGGCACTGAGGTCTGCTCGGCTGCTTATCTTCTAGGCCACTGAGGTCCGCTCGGCTGCTCATATGTCAGTCCACTGAGGTCTGCATGGCTACTCATCTATCTGGCCAATGAGGTCCACATGGCTATTCATCATTCGGGCCACTGAGGTCTACACAACTACTCATATTTCGGGCCACTGAGGTCCACACAAATACTCGTTTATTGGGATATTGAGGTTCACTCAGCTACTCGTCTAATTCTGAGATAATCTATTCCTTAAGTCATCAATCATAACTCAACCTCCACGTAAACCCACTTGGAGTATATCGAAAGGAATTCTCCATCATGAGGATCTCAACACCTTAAATGGTTCGTCAATTGGATGTACGGTTTGCGAGTTATGACCATTTTACTGAAAAGGGGTTGGTTGGGTCCAGTCTGACCCTGTCAGACCGACCCGATCTCGGTCTGACCTGGCCCACTAGGCCTGGCCCGGACCAGGTGGGTTGTGGGTCCGGCCTGCTAGGCTCCGGGTCCGGCCTGCTGGGCTGTAGGTCTAACCCGTTGGGCTGCCTGAGGCGGCCTGCCTCCTCCTGTCTAATCCACTATGAGCGGGTCAGCCTTCTCTAGCTGAGACGCGGTGGTGAGCCGTGTCTCCTAAACACCCCACAGGTCATCACTTGGTCCTCCACCACTGCGGTCCAGCTAGACCGTGGCCCTCTAACCGTGTCCACATGTTCCACCACCATTAGATATTGTCGGAGGCCCACTTAACCACCCACAGCTTCCGCCGCGGGCCCCCTTCTTGCCACCACGGTGTGCCAACTTCATACTGTCACAGCCTCCTCCACCTGACACGGAGCCATGGTCCCACACAACCTCGTCCCACTGGCCATAGCCTCCTCCACCTAACATGGTTCCATGGTCCTACACCACCACAGCCCACTAGCCACATCCTTCTCTGCTACAGAGCACTGCTGGCACATGCCACCTTCCACATGTCACTACTACCCCATGTCGCCACTGACCTTCGAGCTAGCAGCCCCATGTCGCCACAGCCTTCTGCTGCCATATCTGTCTATTTTCACCGCAATCCACTACCATGTTGAGATCATTAATTTTTTGTAGTGATGGAGATTGGATAAATAAAGAACATGGGGGATAGTCTTACATGAACACCCAAGGTGGACGGATCGGGCCTTGTTCATGTCTGCCTTGATCCATCCACATAAGAATTTAAGGGTGGCTACATAAAGATTTAAATCAAAATCATAGGTTCATCATGGACCCATTTTCCCAATGTTTTATCCTAGCATTAAACCCATCCTTCAAGAACAAATGAACTTTGAATCAACCTATTAGTGGTTTGATCCGTGTTCATTTTTTAGGAAGAAAGAATGGGGAAATCCAATTCACAAAGATAAAACTCTTACCTAAAGTTGGATCATTCATTAGAGATGATCGGTGCCACTACATTCGTCGTTCCACAATCCGTTGTTGGCAGTCATTCATCAGTCATCGTTCACCAATCTCAAAGCTCCAATGGTTCAGAGTGATTCTCCAACATGCCAACAATCAGAACTTGGTTAATTCATTAAAGATAGAAAATGTATTTCTATTTCATTGTGTTGCAGCTTCATTATGTTGTTTCATTTATGAAACAGCAGTTCGGTTTGCCTGGGTAGCAATGTCATTATGTTGCAATAATTTTGAAATTCAAATAAAATAAACTTTATGGTTTATTTTATTTTTATTAAGAAAAATATTTTGTTTTATTTTTCTTAAAAAGTACAAAAACTAACTTTTTCCCACAACCCACATCGGTCGTGGTTAAGTCCTTAATTAGGTAAGGTCACTGTTCTAGACGCAACGGTGCCCTCGTATTTTTAATCCATACAAACATTTAGAGGTTTCCAAAACTGCCTACAAGCATTGTCTTAAATAAACTTAAGAAAAGTTAAAATAATTGTTTTGGGCTCACCGGGCCTCAGAATCAAGTGTTTTATGAGCACCTAGTCTTGAAAATTCCCATATTTTTGAAAAAAATCATGTAATTCCATAACATTATATTACCCCCACATTTATAGATTTACGTCTTTGTAAGACAAAACAAAGGCTAAACAAACAAATGGGGGTACTGAGAATAGATCTGAGCCTCCCACTCCCAAGTTCTCTCCTGTAGATTCTTGTGTTGTCATAGAATGTGAACCAGAGGAATTGACTGCCCATGAAGGACCCACTCCTGTCGATCCTCAATATCTACTGGGAACTCCGCAAACGTTTCCCCATCTTTGATATCCAACTCTCCCAAGCTAATGATGTGTGACGGATCATGCGCGTACCTCCTCAGTTGTGATACGTGGAAGACATTATGAACTCATTGCATTTGTGGGGGGGAAGAGCTAGGTAGTAAAACACCTCACCAACTCTACTCAGAATCTAAAAAGGGCAGATGAATCTCAGATACAACTTTCTACCTCATCCAAGTCTCTGTAATCCCCATCAAGGTGAGACCCAGAGGAACACATGGTCTCCCTCCTCAAACTCCAAGGGCATCCATATCCCATATGAATAAGATTTATGTTGGACCTGTGTAGTACTCATTCACTCCTGGATGACCTGTAACTTCTCAATGGTATCCCGTACCAACTCTGGACTCATGAGTGTTGACTCCCCTGGGTCTATCCAGCATAACAGTGATTTGTATGGTTGCTCATAAAGCACCTCAAACAGTGCCATACCAATAGTGCAGTGGTAGTTGTTGTTTTACGCAAACTCCACGAGTGGTATTTGATCTGCCCAACCGTGACCTAAGTCCAAGATTAAATCACAAATCATGTCTTCTAAAACTTGGATAGTCCTCTTTGTCAGACCATCTGTCTGGGGGTGGAAAGATGTGCTCAAACGAGGCTGAGTCCAAAACACCTCTTGCAATCCCTTCCACAATCATGAGGTAAATTATGTGTCTTGATCTGATATTATCATATATGGGACTCTATGGAGTAGAACTATCTCATGCACATAGAGGCATCCCAAGCCCTCTACTGAACCCTACTCCCAGATGGGTAGGAAGTGGGCCTAATTGGTGAGTCAGTCAACGATTACCCAGATGGTATTGTGCCTCTTGGATGTGCGGGGTAATCTTGTCATGAAGACCATAAAGATACTATCCCACTTCCACTCCATCACCTCAAGTGGATGAGTCAATCCTGGTGGAACCTGATGCTCAGCCTTCACTTGCTGACAAGTGAGGCCCCAAGAAATGAACTCTACCACTTTCATCTTCATCCCTGGCCACCAGTACTATCGTCAAAGATCCTGGTATATCTTTTTTACTCTTGTATGTACCGCCAAAGTGGAGGTATTGAACTCCCTTATAACCTACTCATGTTATGACACTGTTAAAATAGTTCACCCTCTGAAAAGGATGGTGTGCTCCCCACCTCTTGAAAATCCGTCAAGAGCTTATCCTGAGGATAACTGAGCACGTAGGGCCTCACATTTAACATCCACAAGTTGTACCTCCCTAACTCGCTATAAGAGTGGGGGAGTGACATCCAAAAACTAAAGATAATCTAATCCATTAACATCCACAAAGGATATCTTCATTGCAGCTAACTGCTCTGATGCCTCACTCAACAACTGCAAACCGGACCTCCTACGGAGCGCGTCTGCCACAACATTCCCCTTCCCATAAGTATAAACTATCTCGAAGTCATAGTCCTAGAGGAACTCTATCCACCACTGCTACCTCAAGTTCAGGTCCTTCTGGGAGAATATATACCTGATAATTTTGTGATCAGAGTAGATGGTAAACCGCTCACCCATCAAGTATTTTTGCCACATATTCAAAGAAAATACCACTACTGCTAGCTCTGAGTCATGAGTTGCATAGTTCTACTCATGTTGCCTCAATTATCATGAACTATAGGAGATCAATGATTGATCTATCATTAGTACATATCCTAGTATGGTCCCTAATGTGTCGTAGAAAAATAAAAATCCATCGTCCTCCTTTGGTAGTCTCAAGATGGGGGCATTCATCAGTCTCTACCTCAACTTCTGAAAACTCTACTGGCATCTATCCGAACACAAAAAGGGTTTTCCCTTCTATGTCAAAGATTATAAGGGAGATTCTACCCTGGAAAAGTTAGGCATGAACCTCTGGTAGTATCCAACCTAACCCAATAATATTTTCACCTCAGTCATGCTCCTCGGTGGATCCCAAGAAAGCACTACATCTATATTTTTTGGATCCACTGCAACTCCAGCCACTGATATAACATGTCCTAGAAAGTGGACTTCCCAAATCCAGAACTGACACTTCAAGATCTTCCCATAAATTCAGTGCTCTCAAAGTGTATCCAAGACTATCTGTAGGTGTATCGCATGCTCATCCTCGGAAACCAAGTACACCATAATTTCATCAATGAAGATCGTGAAGAAATGGTCGAGGTAAGGCTGGAAGATCATATTCATGAGTCCCATGAACATTGTTGGGGAATTTTTCATGCCAAAAGGCATCACCAAGAACTCATAGTGGTCATACCGGCATCTAAAGGTTGTCTTTGGTACATCCTTATCACGTATATAAATCTGATGATAGCATGATCAGATGTCTATCTTTGAGAACCATCTTTCTCCCTTCAAATGATCGAATAGATCATCAATCCTTAGAAGTGGATACTTTTTCTTCCTAGTCACTTGGTTCAGGAACCAGAAGTCCATGCACAGCCTCAAACTCTCATCTTTCTTCTTAGAAAAAAATATTTGGGTTTCCCATGGTGAAACACTAGGCCTCACGAATCCCTTATCCTACAAGTCCTAGAGTTACACCCTCAACTCACGAAGCTCCAAGGGAGCCATCTGATATGCTAGTGTGGATATCAGTGTTGTCCCTTGGTATAGATCAATGTATAAGTCTACCTCTCTACGAGGAGGTAATCCTGAAACATCTTTTGGGAAGATGTCTTCGTACTCGTCCAACACTACAGGAAAGTGAGGACTCTTCTTGTCCACTGCACCTAGGGTGAGGCTATCCAAATTGTGAGTGATAGGTTGCACCCTCCTCTAAGAAATTTTGTCATATGCTGCAAGCACTCCCTTCTCACCAATGAAGTAAAACCTGGTCCCGTATCTGCAGACACACCGTACTCTATGTCTAAAGCAGTCGATCTAAGCATGAACTATGGATAAGCAGTCTATACCCAGGATGACATCGTAAGGCCTCAAAGCCACTACTAGGAGATCCCAACTAAATTTTTCACCTCCCATAGTAAGCTCACACTACCAACACCATTGTATAATCATCGAATCCCCTCCTGTAGGAGTCTCCAATTGTAAGGTTCGAGCCAATGACTCCACTAGAATCTCCAAGCTCCAAACAGGGTCCATGGAAAAGAAAGAGTGATTGGAACCTAAGTCTATAAGAACTTCAGCTAAGGTGGATAAGAAATAGATCATTCCTCTAATCATATTTAGAGCATCGTGGTCATAAGCCTCCATCACCTGTAGCTGGCCTCGCCCCTGTCCACCATCTCCCAGAGCCTGTGGTGGACCACCTAGGTGTGGTGGTGGTATCACCTCGAACCTCTGCCCACCACTTTCCACTCTGCATTCTCCCCTTCCATGTCCACTACCCTGCAGACCACCTCGCTCATACCTCTACCTCTATCTCGGTGATCCCTCAACCATCTTCCAGTCGTCTGTGCGGCGAGTCAAGCAATCATGACCCATGTGCCCCTACCCACCGCGTGAGTAGCACATCCTTCCCCTATGATGAATCCCTCCACCCTGGGGATCTTGTACCACTGATCATGCATCCTAGGGTCGCCCCCCAAAATGTCTAGCCTTCTTGGGCCCCCATGTCTACTTCCTTCTACCCATAGTTAAAGACTCCACCGCCCGGGGTCTACTAGTATCTCCTGCTACTAGCACCTGTTCTTCCAATAAGTTCTCCATGAGTAGGGCTCGCTCCAACACCCCATCCTAAGTAGGGATGATAAGTGATAATTTTGATGCCATGATCTCCTGACATAGTCCCTGATCAAAAGCTTGAACCCTGAAGAATGGGTCCCGCACTATGCCTATGAAGTAACGAGAAAGATCAATGAATCTCATTGTGTACTCTGCCACTGTCATGCCACCCTGTTGTAGGTGCAGCATCTCCTGTATGCACACCGAGCACAACATCACTAGAAATAACTCATCTCTGAAGAGACGATCAAAGTGTTTCTAGGTGAGGTTCACCTATTCGTGCATCTGGATCATCAAACTCCACCATCTCTCTGTTGAGCCCTGATGAAGGATTGTGGCTAAGATCTCCATCTTGTCGAGAGGCATCCTCACTATTAAGAAGACTCTAATAACCACCTCTAGCCAATCCTCTACCACCTGGGGGTCAGTCTCACCCCTAAACTTGGGAGTTATCTACCTATGGAACTCGTGTAAGGCACTGATCCTAGGTGCATCCTCTACTGGTAGTGTCGGTAGAAACTGCTGACCAACAGGTGGTAGCAACACTAGTGCACCTCCCAGTGGGTCCATCTCTAGTACCGGTCCTAGTACTGATGTCTCGTCACTAGGCATACCATCCTCATGGTCATGAACTAGAATCCTCACAGGATATCTGCATGGTGGCATCCTAAAGCAAATCAAAATGAACTATGGTCAATAGGTTATACCTATTGAGATGACTCAAGGACATGATGAAACACTCAAAATCCTATATGATGCATACAACCAGTGGTTTCATGTACCGAGTCGAAAAATAGAATTTAGGGTCCTGATGTATGGATATGTCACCTTCCGCACCAACACTAGACTCCCTGAGCCTAAACATTGAACTTGAAACATTCAACATTGTTTCCCCAAAACAAAACCACAGACTCTCGGTCTTTAAGGTGGAACTGACCACCCTCTAACACCAATTTTCACGACCCATCACCCGAGGCCCATGCCGCAACTACCCAAAGACCACCTACCAAAGGTTAGGGGCTGGAAACTAGCGCCAAAGGAAATAACCTACAACTGGGAGGCATTTTATGAGTACTTGTACACATGAACACACATAAACCAAACCCACAAAGTTGAAAGGGGAAACATGTATTCCACTAAGACAAACACTGAGAGTATAAAGTACAAGATGAATGTAAGGGTCCTGAATACAAGCCCAAAAAAGACAATTAGAAAACATGAAATTTCAAAGACCTCTAAAAAGTCCATACACAAGAGACCCTACTTGAAGGTTAGGTGAAGAGTAACTATAGGAAGCTATGGGAGTATGCCTCACCTATCTAACCTCGCTGGGCACCGTCTGGTCCTGGACCACGAAGGTCTTTGTCAAAGAATTGATCATCTTCAAAAGATACGTCATGTGCAGGCGAAGTCCATACAGGGTTGAGTAACACAATACTCATTAGGGACTTCAAACCAAAAAGAAAAAACACACATGAAGAAAAGGACAGGTCACATAGGTACAACCAAAATCATAGAAAGTAAGTTCATCAGTTGTAAAATCGAAAAAAAAATTACTACTGAGGGACTCATCTCTGATAATTCACTAAGTTATATTGGTCCACTGAGGCCCACTCTACTGCTCGTCTTCCGGGCCACTGAAGGTCCGCTTGGCTGCTCGTCTGCCAGGCCGCTGAGGTTTTCATAGCTACTCATTTGTCGGTCCACTGAGGTCCACACGACTATTCATATGCCAGAACACTAAGGTTATCATGGATATTCATCTATTATACCATTGAGGTCTACACGGATACTCTTATTCCGGTCCACTGAGGTCTTCACAGTTACTCATTTGTCGGGTCACTGAGGTCTGCTTGACTACTCGTCTGATTCTGGGAGAATCTACTCCTCAAGTCATCAGTCATAAATCAACCTCCATGTAAACTCATTTAGGGTATATCTAAAGGATCACTCCTTCACAAGGGTCCCAACGCCGTAAACGGTTTGTCAATCGAACATACGGTTTACGAGTTATGATTGTTTTACTAAAAAGAGGCTGGTTGGGTCTAAGTCTGTGTCCGGTCTGACCTGGATCTGACCCAGCCTAGTGGGCCCGAATTAGACCAGATCAGTTGCAGTTCTGATCCTCTAGGCCACTGTGGTTCAAATAGACCATGGCCCTCCATCCACGTGACATGGCTCAGCCACTGCGTCCGCATGCACCACTGCCATCGGCCCACTACACAACCCACAGATTCTGTCATGGGGACCCTTCTCACCTTCATGGCACGCTGCCTGTGTGCCACCTCTTCACTGCCATGGCCTTCTCTGCCTAACATGGAACCCCGCCTGCGTCGTGATCCTGCACCACCGTAGCCCGCTGGTCGGGGGGGCCTCCATTGGGGTACACCACTGGCACACACTGCCTTCTTCATGCAGCTATTGCCACATGCCACCACTAGCCTTCAAGTTGGCAGCCCCATGTCACCACGGCCTCCTATCGTAGTATCCATCCGCTGCTGTCGCAATTCGCTGCCATGTTGCGATCATTGATTTTTTGTGGAGACAGAGATCATAGAAACAAAGAACGGGGGGAGAGGCTTACATGAACACCCAAGGTGGATGGATTGAGCCTTGTTAATGTCATCCTTGATCCATCCATGTAAGAATTTAAGGGTGGCTAAAAGAAGATTAAAATCAAATCATAGGTTCAACATGAAACCATTTTTCTGATGTTTTATCCCAAAATCAAACCCATCCCTCAAGAACAAATGACCCTCAGATCAACCTGTTAGTGGGTTGATCCACGTTCATTGTTTAGGAAGAAAGAACGGGGAAATCCAATTCACAAAGTGAAAACCCCTACCTAAAGTTGGATAATTTGTTGACGATGATCGGTGTCACTGTGTTCGTCATTCCACAATCCGTCATTGGTGGTCGTTTGTCGATCTTTGTTCACCAACGCTAAAGCTCCAACGTTTCAGAGTGATTCTCCAACATTCTAATGATCAGTGCTTGGTCAATCCATTAAATATAGAAAATTCATTTCTGTTATGTTGTTCTGCAGTGTCGTTACGTTGTTTCATTTATGAAATAGCATAACGGTTACACTCGGGTGGAAATGCCATTATATTGGAACCATTTAGAAATTCAAATAAAATAAAATTTAAGGTTTATTTTTTTTTCCTTAAGAAAAATGTTTTGTTTTATTTTTCTGAAAAATTACAAAAACTAACTTTTTCCCTCGACCCGCTACGGTCGAGGTTAATTCCTTACTTAGGTGAGGTCACTATTTCGAATGCAACGGTGCCCTTGGATTTTTAATACAAGCACCCGTTTATAAGTTTTCAAAACCACCTACAATCTCTATCTTAAATAAACTTAAGAAAAGTTCAAACAATTTTTTTGGGCACACTGGGCCTTGGAATCAAGTATCATCTGAGCATCTAGTCTTTAAAAATCTCATATATTTGAAAAAAAATCATGAAATTATGGAAAATTACAATATAAATATTCAAATTCAAATTATTTTAAATATTAATATTTGATCTTGAATATTATTAGGTAGTTTTCCGAGAATATTAATACTTATTATTTACTATTGTATTAAATGTTCGAATAAGTTCCAATATATAGTTTTTATTTATTTTTACTAAATATTGAGTAAGACACATAGGAATACTAGTTTTCATTTACACATAGATTTTTATCTAGGAAAAACGTATGGACAACTCTAAAGTAGTTTATTGGGAAAAGAAAAATTCAATTGATTTCAAATTTTAAAAGTTATTGTGTACAAATAAACTCTATGTATATAAAGTTGAAAAAACTAATAAACTAGACAGGTAATGAGGTTGAGTATTCTATTGAATTTTAAAAGTTCCAAATTATTTGTTTATCAAATACTTTTCCCAATAAAACTAAAATCATTTGATCTTGTACTACTAGAGAGTTGATTTCTGCCTCGACTCTCATACTATGAAACATTTATCTGATTCTGTGGTTTTACTTATTCCTATTACTTTTATGTGTGCATAATTTTAATGGGTTATATTATCCATGAAAGGTATAATTATGGGTTATGACTCCCAAAAAAATTTAGGCATTGGGTTGTACCTCTAGGTGGGAAAAAGGTAGACTATTTAGTTTGCACCTCCAAGTAGAAAAATGTGGGTCTGTTTTGGGTTTAAGCCTCCAAGGGGGAAATATTTGTAATTGAATTATGTTACATGTGTGAAAAATTCATTATAAGATTCCATTTAGTGGGTTAAATATCTCTAAGTTCATGAGAGGTGTGAAGAGTGGACTAGGATCATTTAGATATTAACCGCTATAAAAATAATTATGTCTATTTATTTTCTTTTCTTCTAAATTAACTTAACTTTAATAACTATGGTATAATATTTAAATTTAAATTTCATTTTAAAAAATCCAATTTACCCCATCCCCTCCCCCCCATCTTGGATATTTTTAGTACCCCCAGTTTCTGGTATGTAACCCTTACTTGATGCTTTTCTTGTGGTAAAAGTAAAAGGTGGCGTTTGGGAGAGTCAGGAGATCCTGGATTGAAGTTTGAAGTAAATGGGAAGGCGCACGGTTAGCGCATGGTTAGTCAAAACTGTGAGGCCAAACCGTGCGTGGATGACTAGGGAGGCAGTGGATTCTTCACGGTAGGCACATGGTTTGTCTAACTGTGCGGCCAAACCGTGCGTGAAGGATGGCCGAGGCAGAATCTAACGCACGGTCAGTGCACAGTTTGTCAAACCGTGTGGACTAACCATGCGGTCACTTAAAGTTAGATACTAAAATTGTGGTTCTAACTTTTTTTCCTTTAATTGCCTTGTTTAAATCCCCTAAGCGGCCCTAACTCTGGATTACTCTCCCTTGAAGGTTAGAGTACTTCTCCCAGGCGTTCCAGAGGCAATTCAAAGGGTTTCTCTTAGAGAATCGAAGCCAGAGTCTTAAGGTATGTGACCGTTCTTGATCGTTTCTTAGATCTACTTCTCCTCTTCTCTCATTTTCCTATATCTACGCCTGTTATGGGTAGATCTAAGGGTTTGGATGCCAAATATGACAAGATTTGGTCTTGGTTGTGTAAGGAGGAGAGATCTAAGGAGGATTCTTGGAGTTTTGACTCGGCATTCATGAGCGTTCTTCGTCCGTTGCTTGGTTTCTCCCTTTTTATTTAGGTAGGTGGCTTCGCTCTCAACTCCTCTTTCTATAATTGGTTGGATTAGATTTCAATTGGTTTATTTGAATGAAATTTATTGTTGAAAGCATGAAATAAATCTTCTCTAGTGATGATTTATGTTTTGGGTGAAATTGTGAAATCTTGGTGAATTGTTGTGAAAAGTGATGTGGCTTCATGAATTTAAAATGTTGATTTTAAATTGTAGGTTTTATGAAATTGGAAATGGTTTTATTAAAATGGGTTTTTCAATAAAAAGAGTTTTATTGAAATGGTTTGAGATTGAAATGGTTTTGATGAAATTGGTTTTCAATAAAATGGTGGTTTTGTTGAAATTGTTTGAATGGGTTGAACACACATGGTTTGATGGAAATGGTTTTCAATAAAAGGTGTTTTATTGAAAGTTTGGTTTTGGCGTGATTGTTGGTATTGTGTGGTGTGTGTTCATATTTCATTGTACGGGGCTTGGTTGAAATAGGACCTTGTGCTCTGTGCCAAACGTTTAATAGAACATGGTGACTTTAAGTATGGGGCTTGGTTGAAATATGACCTTGTGCTCGGTGCCAAAGGTGTAATGGCACATGGGGAACAATTACCTTGTGACGAATTGGTAGATCGATGAGAGACCGCTCATGAGTATGGAACTATCACAACGAAGCATGCATGGTTGATTTCACGGGTTTGTGAAATGGTTGGAAATGCCAAAAAGGGATGTTTGTGAAATGGTTTGAAAGCTTATTTGGTTATTTTTTTGGAAAAATAACTTTTTGGAAAAATTGGTTTTGATTTCTCTTGGAATGCCTTTGGTGGTTAATGGTTTTGGAACTTGTTTATATTTATTTATAAGCTGCTTTTTTGAAAATGTTTTATATAAACTATTTTTATATAAATATTTCTAACTCTTCTATCCTAGTGGTGTGAGTAGGGAAGTCATTGGGGAAACCTACTGAGTTTTATACTCACCCCTACCTTGTAACTTTGGTGCTTTTGCAGGTGCTGTTTTTCAGGACACAGGTAAAGGCAAAGCATCTCATTACTAGTGGTTGGTGGTGATACTTGGGAGATGTTGTGGAGCTTGGAGTTTGTGGATCACGGATTCATGGAGTCTCTTGAGAGTCTTGGGTTGTTTATCCACTGTGCATTTGTTACTTTGTTCAATCTTTCGCTGTTGTGTACTTTGATGTGGTTGTTATAAATGAAGTTGTTGTTGTTGTCTCTCATTTATTCATGCATCATGTAGTTATGTTGAGTTTTGGTTGGTTGGTTTATGGGTTATCTCTTAAAGGGTAAATCGTCCCCCACTTGTATTCGAAACCCGTCGACATTTATTGCCAGCCTTTGGTGCCTTGGGGATGTCAATTAAGGCCAAATAATGACTCATTGAGCTCTCAAGACAATGAGAATTGGCGGGTCATTACAAATGGTATCAATCTGGTCCTTCCTTTGAAGTACAAATGGTCTTGGAGTTGAAATTCATTCTCATCTATTCCTTTGGTTGGAATCTTAGATAGGAGTAGGATTGTCAGAAATTGAAAGGTATAGCATAAAAGGACGTATCTAACCCCTTTATGCTGAACTTCAAGTTACCAGGGTGTGGATACATAAGTGTTTTGGATACACTTCGAGAAAGTTTGAAATCTCATTGTCATGGGTTTAGCCAATGAGATGAGCATAACATGCATTGTAGAGGAATGACTTCCCACTAGGATTTCATATCTCATGGTGAGGAATGAGTTATGATTTTGTGCAAAGATGCAAATTTTTGAAAAATAAAGAATTGATTTTCAAATGAAAGATTTTGAAAATTGGATATTTGGTGTATTTTGAAAAATGGTTTAATTTTCAAAAGCATGAGAAATGTTTTCAAAAATGGTTAAACATGGAAAAAAGGTTGTTTTGAGAAAAATGTTGTGATAGTTGATGTGATATAATTTGAAATGCTAAGCCAACAATTTCTAGGGAGTGAGATGGATGGAGTTTGTGGTTGGTTTAGAAAATGGAACCTGGTAGGCGTTGTCGAAACCAACCCGAAGAAGCGGTGGAGAATGTGGTTGTACCAGAACCATACATGAACCAAGAGCTATTTCACAGTATTGTCCAATCTTTTCAAGCTGTAGATATGGGGAACCAGAGGAATGAACCAAGGCACGTGGATCACACCATCCAGTTCATGAAGCAGAATCCACCTAACTTTTGGGTTGATGTTGAACCTGAAAAGGTGGAGGTGTGGCTAAGCAGGATGAATCAAATATTCGATTTCATCAGCACACCAGTGGAGCTGAAAGTAAAACTTTCAAACTATATGCTCTAGGATATTGCACATTAGTGGTGGGATTTAGCGGTGCCGGATAAATTGGATGAAGGACTTACATGGGAGGATTTTGAGGAATTTTTCAACAAACAATTCTATCCTCACATGTTCAAGATCCAGAAAACAACAGACTTTTTCAGCTTGAAATAGGAGAACCTTTCTATCATAGATTATGCGGATAAATTCATGTATTTAGTCCATTTTGCACTAGACGTTGTGGCAAGTGCGTTGTTAAAGGCACGCATCTTTGAATCAGGGCTAAGGTAGAAGATTCGATCGAAGATTGCGGTGATCTGTATCATGGATTATACAGAAATGGTGAACAGAACTATGGTTGTGGAACATGATATCTCGGGATCGATAGGAGGAAGCATGATCATACCCACGGGAACGGGTGGGAACTCTAATGATGGTAACAATAAAAAGAGGGACACCTACTTCCAAAGTGGGATTGTCAATCAGAACCAGAAGACGGGATCAATAAACCTTCCTCCATGACCCCAGAGAAAATATGGTTGTTTTCAATGTGGATCTTTTGATCACGTGAAATGAGAATTTACAGCACCACTGAGATCATACCACAATTGCAACAAGATGGGTAATCTTCAGTGATACTGTCGCAGTGCTCCAAGGTCGGGTGTTCGGGACAATTCTCAGGTGTCACAAGCATCTTATGCTTCAATAGGAAGAGGACAAGAGAATCAGTCTCGTCATTATAACAGATCTTTCCATGGTGATTCCAAGAATACCATGATTCCTCAACCTGGGAAATCACAGCAAGGAAACAAGGAGAATAGTGCAACAATGAAATAATTGTATGGATCTGAACAGATAATGGTAGATGATCAGGCTGGACCATCTATGGTGAGAGGTACAATTCTTTTGAATTCTACCCTTGTGCAAGTGTTGTTTGATACTGGTGCATCACATTCCTTCATTGCTTCTCGTGCTATTGACTTGCTATTCTTAAAACTCGAAATGATGCCTTCTGTCTTGAAACTGAAAACTCCTCTTGGTGAAAGAGAATGTCAAGCCTTCGTGTTTAGAGAATGTGTTATAACTATTGATGGAGCTGATCTGAAATGGGATTTCTCTATGTTGGAGATAAATTTCTATGACATAATCTTGGGTATGGATTGGTTGACAAGTTTTAAGGATCACATTGACCGTTATAGGATAACTGTTAGTTTCACGACTGAGGACGGCATAGAGAATCTATTCAGAGGAGAGAGGATAATAAAGAAAGGCGCAAAGAGCTTGTTGGCACCAATTGTGGGAACAATTTCTTACCAATTGGCAGCATTGACCTTGGAAGAAATTTAGGGAGATAGTTTTCCAGCTGTGGTGGATCAATTTCTAGATGTATTTCCCAAAAACTTCTCAAGGTTACCACCTGTAAGAGAAGTGGAGTTTTCGAATGATCTCCTTATGGGGACTAGTCCTATTTCCCTCCCATCCTATAGGATGGCACCAACAGAGTTAAGGGAATTGAAGGTGTAGTTAGAGGAGCTGGAAAGAAAGGGTTTCATTCGTCCAAGCGTGGTTCTGTGGGCAGCACTAGTTTTGTTTGTAAAGAAAGCAGATGGAACTTTAAGGCTATTTGTGGATTATCGTAAACTTAACCAAGTTACGATAAAGAATAGATATCCACTTCCATGCATTGATGACCTGTTCGATCAATTAAGGGGAGCTTAGTGGTTTTCCAAGATTGAATTGCGGTCAGGATATCAC
Source organism: Viscum album (assembly GCA_963277665.1). Taxonomy (NCBI): domain Eukaryota; kingdom Viridiplantae; phylum Streptophyta; class Magnoliopsida; order Santalales; family Viscaceae; genus Viscum; species Viscum album. The sequence continues at coordinate 1,557,368,638 of OY728161.1, forward strand.
CAGCTACGAGTTCAGAAGGAGAATATTCTAAAGATAGCCTTAAGAAGAAGATGTGTCCACTACGAATATGTAGTCATGCCTTTTGGTCTTACGAATGCACCAGCGGTTTTCATGGCTTTGATGAATCGGATATTTCAGCCATATCTGGATTCTTTTTTTGTGGTGTTTGTGGATGATATATTGGTGTACTCAAGAACAAGGGCTGAGTATGAGCAACACTTGGAGACAGTGTTACAAATCTTGAGAGGCCATCAGTTTTATGCCAAATTATCAAAGTGTGATTTTTGGATACAAGAGGTACGCTTTATAGACCATGTTGTTTTTGATAAAGGCGTTTCTGTTGATCCTGAAAAGATAGAAGCTGTTCTTTCTTGGAAACCGCCAAAGAATGTCTTTGAAATACGAAGTTTTCTTGGTCTATCTGGTTATTACCGACACTTTGTACATGACTTCTCGTGACTAGCTTCGCCTATGATAGCATTGACAAAGAAGAACAGTGCATTTCAATGGATTGAGGAATGTCAGAGATCCTTTCAAGAGTTGAAATTTTGGCTTACATCGGCACCTATCTCGATCTTGCCAGAATCAGGATAGGGGTATGTGGTGTATTGTGATGCTTCAGGATCAGGGTTGGGTTGTGTTCTCATGCAAATATATCATGTTGTTGCTTATGGCTCAAGGCAGTTGAGGGTTCATGAGAAGAATTACCCAACACATGATTTGGAGTTGGCTGCAGTCGTCCATGCTTTGAAGACATGGAGACATTATCTCTTTGGTGAGAAATTCACTGTGTTTACGGATCACAAAATCTTGAAACACGTTTTATCACAACTAGATTTGAATCTGAGGCAGAGGATATGGATGGAGTATCTTCAAATGTTCCACTTCGACTTGATGTATACACTGGGTAAGGGAAATTCGGTGGCCAATGCATTAAGAAGGAAGTCGTACGCTCAGTTGGAAAAGGAAGCTTCAGATGAATGGAAGTTGGTCTTAGCCGAAATGCATGTGGAATGTGAAAACCGAAGTGATTTCGCGGTTTTATTTTCAGTTATGCTTGTTCCTGATTTGGTGGAGAGAGTAAAGGAGGCACAGGCATCCGATATCGACTGTGTTGTAGTGAGTTCAAAACTCAGTGGTGGGGAGACCATTGAGGGATAGAAGCTGGATGGAAGTTCTGCTCTCTGGTTTCGAGATCAGATAATTGTACCTTTAACTGCTCAGGAACAACTCCTTCATACTTACCACCATTCCCGATGGGTTGTACATCCGGGTACACAAAATATGTACAAGGAGTTGAAGACGCAATTTTGGTGGACTGGCATGAAAAGGAAGGTGTCTGAGTTCGTCTCGCGATGCATAACTTGTCAGCAGGTTAAAGCAGAGCATCAGAGACCAGCTGGTATGTTACAGTCCTTACCTATCCCAATGTGGAAATGGGAGCAGACAGTAATGGATTTTGTTACAGGTCTTCCAAGAACGGTCTGGAAACACGATGTCATTTGGGTGATAGTGGATCGTCTAACCAAGTTGGCCCATTTCATCCCAATTCATGAAACTCATACAGTGGAAGATATTTCAAAAATATATAACTAGGAAGTGGTAAAGAGGCATGGTGTACCAGTGTCTATCATCTCAGATAGATATCTGAGGTTCACATCTCGTTTCTGGAAATCTTTACAGCAAGCCCTTGGGACTCAATTGACGATGAGTACGGCGTATCATCCTCAGACAGATGGGAAATCTGAGTGGATGATACAAACATTGGAAGACATGTTGCAGGCTTGTGTAATGGATTTTGGTGGCTCATGGGAGGATCATATACCCTTAGTGGAGTTCTCATACAATAACAGCTATCAAGATTCGATACACATGGCTCCCTTTGAATCATTGTATGGGCATCCTTTTCGTTCCCCACTATGCTGGGTGGAAATAGGTGAGACTTCACTAGTCGGGCCAAGCCTCGTCCAACAAAACAACGGAGAAGATTTAGTTGATTAGGAAGAGGATGGAGACGGCGCAGAGTCGTCAGAAATCTTATGCGGATCATCGCTGAAGACCTTTTTTGTTTGCGGTGGGTGATCATGTCTTTTTGAGAATCTCTCCAAGACTTGGAAATAATCGTTTTGGGAAACAGGGAAAATTATCTCCTCGTTATATAGGCCCTTTTGAGATACTGGAACGGGTTAGAGAGGTGGCATATCGTTTGGAATTACCACCACAGTTCAGTGTAGTGCATAATGTGTTCCATGTATCTCAGTTGAAGAAGTATCAGCCCAATCCTAACCATGTGATCAAATAGGATCACGTTGACCTAGAGCCGGATGCTTCGTTGGTACACATCCTGGTGCAGATTGTGGATAGATAGGATAAAATCTTGCGTGGAAAAAGCATCAGCCTAGTGTGGGTTTTGGGCAAACATGGTCAGATTCAGGAAGAGACTTGGGAACGTGAGAAATAAATGAAGGAGCAGTGGCCAGAACTCTTTCAGTCAAGCTTTGGTTTTCTACTTTCCATGGATGGAAAGGCCAATGGTGGGGAGAATGTAGTACCCCCAGTTTCTGGTATTTAACCCTTACTTGATGCTTTTCTTTTGGTAAAAGTAAAAGGTGGCATTTGGGAGAGTCGGGAGATCCTGGATTGAAGTTTGAAGTAAATGGTAAGGCACACAGTTAGCGCACGGTTAGTCTAAACCATGCGGCCAAACCCTGTGTGGATGACTGGGGAGGAAGTGTCTTTTGCACAGTAGGCACACGGTTTGTCTAACCGTGCAGCCAAACCGTGCGTGAAGGATGGACGAGGCAGAAGCTAACGCACGGTTAGCGCACGGTTTGTCAAACCGTGCGGACTAACCCTGCGGTCACTTAAAGTTAGATCCTAAAATTGTGGATCTAACTTTTTTTGACTTTAATTGACTTTTTTAAAGCCCCTAAGCAGCCCTAACTTGGGATTACTCTCCCTTGAAGGTTAGAGGACTTCTCCCAGGCGTTCCGGAGGTGATTTGAAGGGTTCTCTTGGAGAATCGAAGCCAGAGTCTTAAGGTATGTGACCGTTCTTGATCGTTTCTTAGATCTACTTAGATCTACTTCTCCTCTTCTCTCATTTTCTTAGATCTACACCCGTTATGGGTAGATCTAAGGGTGTGGATGGAAAATATGACAAGATCTGGTCTTGGTTGTGTTAGGAGGAGAGATCTAAGGAGGATTCTTGGAGTTTTGACCCGATATTCTTGAGTGTTCTTCGTTTGTTGCTTGGTTTCGCCCTTTTGTTGAGGTAGGTGGCTTCACTCTCGACTCCTCTTGCTATAATTGGTTGGATTAGATTTCAATTGGTTTATTTGAATGAAATTGATTGTTGAAAGCATGAAATAAATATTCTCTAGTGATGATTTATGTTTTGGGTGAAATTGTGAAATCTTAGTGAATTTTTGTGCAAAGTGATGTGGATTCATGAATTTAAAATGTTGATTTTAAATTGTAGGTTTTCTGAAATTGGAAATGGTTTGATGAAAATGGTTTTTTCAATAAAAATATTTTTATTGAAATGGTTTGAGATTGAAATTGTTTTGATGGAATTGGTTTTCAATAAAAGGGTGGTTTTGTTGAAATGGTTTGAATGGGTTGAACACACATGGTTTGATGGAAATGGTTTTCAATAAAAGGTGTTTTATTGAAAGGTTGGTTTTGGCATGATTGTTGGTATTGTGTGGTGTGTGATCATATTGCATTGTACGGGTCTTGGTTGAAAGAGGACCTTGTGCTCGGTGCCAAACATTTAATGGCACATGGTGACTTTAAGTACGAGGCTTGGTTGAAATATAACCTTGTGCATGGTGCCAAAGGTGTAATGGCACATGGGGAACAATTACCTTGTGACTACTTGGTAGATCGACGAGAGACCTCTCATGAGTATGGAATTTTCATAACGAAGCATGCATGGTTGATTTCAAGGGTTTGTGAAATGGTTGGAAATGCCAAAAAGGGATGTTTGTGAAATGGTTTGAAAGCTTATATGGTTATTTTTTTGGAAAAATAACTTGTTGGAAAAATTGGTTTTGATTGCTCTTGGAATGCCTTTGGTGGTGAATGGTTTTGGAACTTGTTTATATTTAGTTATAAATTGCTTTTGTGAAAATGTTTTATATAAACTATTTTTATATAAATATTTCTAACTCTTCTATCCTAGTGACGTGAGTATGGAAGTCATTGGGGAAACCTACTGAGTTTTATACTCACCCCTACCTTGTCACTTTGGTGCTTTTGAAGATGTTGTTTTTCGGGACACAGGTAAAGGAAAAGCATCTCATTACTAGTGGTTGGTGGTGATACTTAGGAGATGTTGTGTAGCTTGGAGTTTGTGGATCACGGAGTCATGGAGTGTCTTGAGAGTCTTGGGTTGTTTATCCACTGTGCATTTGTTACTTTGTTCAGTCTTCCGTTGTTGTGTACTTTGATGTGGTTGTTATAAATGAAGTTGTTGTTGTTGTCTCTCATTTATTCATGCATCATGTAGTTATGTTGAGTTTTGGTTGGTTGGTTTGTGGGTTATCTCTTAAAGGGTAAATTGTCCCCCAATTGTATTCGAAACCCTTCGGCATTTATTATCAGCCTTTGGTGCCTTGGGGATGTCGCTTAAGGCCAAATAATGACTCGTTGAGCTCTCAAAACAATGAGAATTGGCAGGTCATTACAAATGGTATCAGTCTGGTCCTTTGAGGTACAAATGGTCTTGGAGTTGAAATTCATTCTCTTCTATTCCTTGGGTTAGAATCTTAGACAGGAGTAGGATTTTCGGAACTTGAAAGGTATAGCATAAAAGAATGTAGCTAACCCCTTTATGCTGAACTTCAAGTTACTAGGGTGTGGATACATAAGTGTTTTGGATACACTTCTAGAAAGTTGGAAATCTCATTGTCATGGGTTTAGCCAATGAGATGAGCATAACATGCATTGTAGAGGAATGACTTCCCACTGGGATTTCATATCTCATGGTGAGTAATGAGTTGTGATTTTGTGCAAAGATGCAAATTTTTGAAAAATACATAATTGATTTTCAAATGAAAGATTTTGAAAAGTGGATATTTGGTGTATTTTGAAAAATGGTTTAATTTTCAAAAGCATGCAAAATGATTTCAAAAATGGTTAAACATGGAAAAAAGGTTGTTTTGAGAAAAATGTTGTGATAGTTTATGTGATATAATTTGAAATGCTAAGCCAACAATTTCTAGGGAGTGAGATTTATGGAGTTTTTGGTTGGTTTAGAAAATGGCACCCGGTAGGCGTTGTTGAAACCAACCCGAAGAAGCGGTGGAGAATGTGGTTATACCAGAAATATAAGGCCCCAGCCTTAAACCTTACTTAATATTGAATTAAATGAATAATTCGCATTGAGTATCTTTTCAGGTTTAGAGTTTTAGAGAATTAGGACATAACTATTACATCTCAAAAGATTACAAAGTAGAAACTTCTACTAAGATTCCATAAAATAAAATAAAACTCTTAAAAAAAACATGTCTAGTTTCATGTTTTATATAGCATGACTTTCCCTTGATCCCATCCTTGAACCTATTCCACATTAAGTCCTTTGAAAAACATTTCAAAAAAAAACTTGGGGTGAGCATTAAAAACTCAGTAAGGGATACACAAAGAATGAAAACTGTTAGTTTTCCAAACATCAAGTAAACCATGTATACTTTATCAAAGTAATACCTTCACCTTCATGAAGTAGTAAAAACTCTTCACTGAATAAAATATCATTACTTACCTTTTTGTAACCAAAGGATTTCCATAAAACCCATATAAAGAACACATAACATATATAAAGGTAACTTGGGACATAAACATACTTAAGTGGAATAACCATACGGTCGACTTCCACACATATCACTTAATGGAATAGCCATATGGCCAACTTCCATACAAACTTAATGGAATAGCCATACGGCCGACTTCCATACCCAATGCATTGGAGGTTATAATGTAACCACCCATCCTGGTATTCACAGCACCACCTGTCATATGGTTCATCATGTAACCACCCGTCAAATGTCCAAGTACCATTATAAAATCATAAGACATAAAGCAAACATAAAGGAAAGAAAACATTTCCACACTTTGATCACAATATATCACTCAAATATATTGACATAACAAATCCATTATAAAAACCATTTTCAATACCAAAATACATAAAAGAGTATATGGTATTTATTTCATTTTAAAAAAACATTACGGCTTGTTCAGGAAGCCAAAGACCAAATAATACTCACGGCGGCGGAAAAAGTCATTGTCACCGCGTACGTTAAAAGAAACATTCCTTTTTGTCGTTTAGTAAAACGCTTCGTAGAAAAAGATTCCTTTTGTATGAAAGTAAAATTCAAAGGGGTTTATACACCGTATAAAATAAAGTTGTGTATAAAACGAAATATGCCTCAATGAAAGGAGATTGAGACGAATTCCCTTACCTTGGGTCCGACTTGACTTGATCGTTCTTTAACGTCCTGAATAATAAACTTGAGTTAATTTCTATTTGCTTAAGAACCTTTTTTGAGTTCATTATTCCTTTTATATCACTTATTTCCACGTTATAAACATTATGTAATCATTTAAGTTAATAATGTTTGTTTTTTCGATATTTGGTCCTTAAGTCGAAAGTGGACTTCTTACAATTACATGTTGTTCGAGTGGTCAAAGGTTCATTATATCCAGAATGACATTCCTGATTTGGATATCATATATATCATATATATCCAGCATATACATATATTTATAATATTACATAATCATTTAGAGGTAAGAAATGAAATGCACCGTTCATGGAGATGGTAAGTCGTACGTACGCATGAACGCTACTTTCATTTATTTGTCATATTAATGGAATTAAAACTAAATGAGAGGTATGTATATTTTAATTCCAGAATTATATTCATCATTTATATGTATCATTAATCATATATATCGATTATATACATGTACTTATAATAGTACATTACATTTGGGGATAAGAAATGAAATGCACTGTTCTTGGAGACAGTAAGCCGTACGTACGCATGAACGCTACTATCATTTCTTTGTCATACTTTAATGGAAAGAAATAATAATGATATAGAGGTATATTATAATTCCAGTATAACATCATATATAATAACTTTAAATACATCCTTTATACATCCCACATATGGCATTAACGAATCAAATCACTTTGAGGGGGCGGTAGTCTGCACTTCCTTAAATGAAGATATCGCATTTACCCATAATGGAAACCATAAAGGTATGCCCAAAATGAAAAATACAGAATCTTAAGGAAAACATAAACATATTATATATCATATATAAATATAGTGACATCTTAATGGCCACCTTTGAAGGTGTTAGAAGAATATCGAACAATCATCGTTTCGTGAGGCAGAAATTCGTCATCCACGGAAATAGTATGTTCTTTAACCATTAGATGTAGGTTTGTGTAAGTGTAGCTAGAATCCTTCTTATAAAAACATAATAGTATATGGAAGATACTGGATTTGTTACAAAATAAATTAATAAAAATAGTTTAGGGGGTTGGAGAAGCAAAATAAAACAAAAGGACTCAAGTGAAGACATTACCTTAAAATCGGGTAACTCCCTTTGGTTTGAGCTCAAAGGCTTCCTTGGGAAGACTTCTACCCAAAGTGAGGCTTCAAGGAGTTAGAGAGGGAAGTGGAGAGACAAAATGGGCAGGGTTTGGCCGAGCCAAAGGCTTTGGGAGTGTGGGTAAGGTGGTAGAGGTGGGGGCCTTTTATAAGAGGAGAGGAGGGGCACTCTTGGAAGGTAAAGAAAAGTCACTTTATTTTAAAATGGTATTCGGATTTAAGAGGTCCCACATTGATATAATTAGAGTATAAGGTGATAAGGGTTCTAAATTCACTCATCCAATAGGTTTTGGACATGTTTAGGTCTTAGATATTACATTATCTTTCCATTTTATTTAAATCGTTAAATAATGAGGTCATCGCTGCATCATCATGATGTCATAAATAATTTAATTTATTTAATGTCTAAAAATTATAAAAAAAATACTATGATGTAGGAAATATTTTTATCTTTCCAATGAATATTTATAGTCAAAAATATGACTTTTATAACCCCATGTAAAAATTGTTTTAGTAAAACATTTCATGTTTGTGTCGTTTTTTACTTTAACATTAAATAAAAGGTATTTATGTCATTTTCCAACCAAAGTGGCTCCATGGGGTCCCCAAGTTGACCCATGGATTTTCTTGGTCGGCCATGACACATCCAATGAGGTTAGGACATGTGTCTAGTTCATTTCATTTTATTAAAATATCATTTTTGCCTTAAATTGCACTAATTACCTCTAATCGCGATTAAAAACTTAATAAGTTACTATTCGCCAAAAAAATTATTTTAATCTCATTGAACCATATTTTACTTCTTAATGACAACCATGTATGTCGGATTTTTGAAATTCAAAACACAGAGGTGGTAAAATTTCATTTAAACGAAAAATCAGTTTTTTAAGTACCACTTAGTGGTTTCACTATTCATCAAAAATTAAAGTTTTTCAGAAAAATACCAAAACATCACCCAAAGATATATTTGATATTCTGAATTCAAAAATGAAGTCCATTTTACAAAATTCAAAACATATAAGTTGCATTAATTAATTTAATAATTAATTCCCGCTGTCAGAGCAAATAGCGTGTTTTTATGAAACAATAAGTATCAAAAGATTGACACTAGTTTAAGTCCAATTTCAAAGTGAAATTGATTCCAATGACCACCATTTGATTAAATGGTAAAAATATATTCTAATTTAACTTTAAAACCAATTCAAAAGATAATCTAATCATATAAATAAATTAGATTAAAAAGAGGTTTTGAATTAAAATACAACATTTTACACTATTCATTAAAAAATGAACTTTATCGGAAAAATACCAAAAATTTACACAAAGTAAATTTTGATGTCCCAATTCTAAAAAAGAGTTATATTTGGTCCAATAGAATGTATAAAAGTGACCAAAACTATATTTAATGATGGTTCGCCATCAAAAGGTGATAAGTGAACCTTTAGTGAAAATTTGGGTATAAATGCCTAAAATTGAATTCTTTCCGTATTTTAAGCCTTTATCTTTTATTGGATAAAAGTAAAGACATTTAAAAAACATATATAATCATATTTTAGTTATTTCCATCCATTCCCGCTAATACAACGGCTACATGTTAACTACCATTTAAAATAATATTATTATATTACTAGTGTGCAACGTAAGTTTTCAAAGGAACTCATCGTTGCGTATCGGGTACGCTATCGAACATAACAACCCCTTTAAAGTAAAATTAATATTTAATTCGTAAATATTAATAAATACGAAAATGTTTTATTCATTATTCACCTGGGATGTTACATCCTTCCCCCCTTTTGGGAATTGCGTCCTCGCAATTTTATTCACTTATCAAAATAAGTGGGGGTATTTATCCCTCATAGCATTTTCATATTCCCACGTCGCCTCTTCAACCATATGGTTTTTCCAAAAAACCTTTACCTGGTGGATTACCTTATTTCATAACACTTGCTCCCTGTGGTCAAGAATCTGGACCGGTTGTTCCTCATAAGATAGGTTCTCTTCCAGCTGAACTACCTCTGGACTCAAAACATGAGATGGATCTGGCATATACTTTCTCAGCATCGAAACATGAAAAACATTGTGTACCTAAGATAAACTCAGAGGTAATGCCACTCTGTATGCAGCTGATCCAACTCTCTCCAGAATTTCATATGGTCCAATGAACCTTTGACTCGGCTTTCCTTTCTTACCAAATCTCATCACACTTTTCCATGGAGAAACTTTGAGAAAAACATGATCACCTACCTCGAAAGATATATCCTTCCTCCGGTTATCTGCATAACTCTTCTGCCTGCTCTGAGCTGTTCTCATGTGTTTCTGAATCAACTGAACTTTTTCTGCCATCTCTTCTACCAATTCTGGTCCCATCAGCTTCCTTTCACCCACTTCATCCCAAAATACTGGAGTTCGACACTGCTTCCCATATAATGCCTCAAATGGTGCCATCTGTATACTGGAATGAAAACTGTTATTATAAGAAAACTCAACCAAAGAAAGATTTTGGTCCCAACTTCCCTGATAATCCATCGAACAAGCTCGTAGCATATCCTCCAAGGTCTGAATTTTTCGTTCTGACTGCCCATCTGATTGCGGATGAAAAGCTGTACTAAAATTTAATTCAGTACCCAACGACTTCTGAAGGCCTTTCCAAAAGTTAGAAGTGAACCTGGGATCACGATCGGACACAACAGAGAGAGGAACTCCATGTAACCTAACTATCTCTTTAATATACAAATAGGAAAGTTGATCTAGGGGAAAAAGTATCTCTTATAGCAAGGAAATGAGCAGATTTAGTCAAGCGATCAACAATAACCCAGATTGCATTATTACCTCTAGATGTCTTTGGTAATCCCATGACAAAATCTATGGATATATTTTCCCATTTCCACTCTGGCACTGGTAAAGGCTGAAGCATCCCTTTTGGTAACTGTCGCTCTGCTTTAACCTGCTGACAAGTCAAACACTTCACAGTAAAATCAGCAATATCCCTTTTCATTCCATCCCACCAGTAATACTCCCGCGGATCTCTGTACATCTTAGTACTGCCAGGATGAACTGAAAACGGGGAACTATGAGCCTCACATAACAACTCATTCTTCAACTGTGAATCACAAGGCACACATAATCTCTTCCCAAACCTCAAAACAAAATCATTATCATTGTTGAATTCAGGCAGCTTACCCTTCTGAACCAGCTCTACCTTTTTCTACAACTCACTGTCTTCCCTCTGTGCTTTCTTAATTCTGTCTGATAGGGATGATCTCACTGATACCTGAAACAAAACAGAAGAACTTCCTGCACCAACAACTTCTATGCTAAAGTTCATCAAATCAAAAACCAAAGGATCTCGTTCCAAACGTAGCATGGTTAATGAAGCATTACTTTTTCGACTCAAAGCATCGGCCACTTTATTTGATTTTCCCGGATGGTAGTGAATTGTACAATCATAATCCTTGATTAATTCCAGCCATCTCCTCTGTCTCATGTTCAATTATTTCTAAGTGAATATATACTTTAAACTTTTTTGATCAGTATATATTTCACACTTTACTCCATACAAATGATGCCTCCAAATTTTTAAAGCAAAAACAACAGCAGCTAATTTCAAATCATGTGTAGGGTAATTTACCTCATGAGTTTTCAACTGACGTGAAGCATAAGCAATTACCTGATCATTCTGCATAAGGACACAACCAAGTCCCTTCAACGAAGCATTACTGTATATAACAAACTCACCATTCCTGGAAGGAAGTGCCAAAACTGGAGCATTCACCAATCTTTATTTCAACTCCTGAAAGCAATCATCACGTTATTTTGTCCAAATAAACTTAACACCCTTCCGAGTTAGCTTAGTCATTGGACTAGATAACCGTGAAAAAATTTCAACAAACCTTCGGTAGTAACCTGCCAACCCAAGAAAACTACGGATCTCGGTTACATTTGTGGGTCTTTGCCATTCTTCAACAACTTTTGTTTTAGTAGGATCAACAGTTATGCCATCTTTTGAAACAATGTGACCCAGGAAAGAAATTTTTTGTAACCAAAACTCACACTTTCTAAATTTTTCCATATAGTTTCTTTTCTTTTAAGGTTTGCAAGATAACCCTTAAATGACTTTAATGCTCCTCTTTACTTTTAGAAAACACCAAAATATCATCAATGAAAACAACCACAAACTTATCCAAGAACTCATGGAAAATTCTATTCATAAGGTCCATGAATACAGCAGGTGCATTGGTTAACCCAAAAGGCATAACTACAAATTCATAATGGCCATATCTAGTACGGAACGTTGTCTTCGGAACGTCTGCTTCTTTTACTTTCAACTAATGGTACCCCGACCTCAATTCAATCTTTGAAAAATACTGATCTCCCTGGAGTTGATCAAACAAATCATAGATATGAGGCAAAGGATACTTGTTCTTAACAGTAATATTATTCAAGGCTCTATAATCAATGCAAAGTCTCATTGAGCCATCTTTCTTTTTAACAAACAAGACCGGAGAACCCCATTGTGATGTGCTAGGTCGAATGAATCCTTTATCTAATAACTCCTGCAATTGTTTCTTTAACTCTAAAAGTTCAACTTGAGCCATTCGATAAGGGGGTTTTGAAATTGGCTTAGAATCAGGAACTAAGTCAACAGTAAATTCAACTTCCCGATCATGAATAATACTAGGAAACTCATTAGAAAAAACATCAAGATACTCATTTACCACTGGAACATCATTAATCTGAAAAGTTCCTTTATTTTATACAATATGTGCAAGGTAACATTCATTTCCATCTTTTACTATTTTCTCAACTTCTTGATATGTTATCAAAAGAAAGGGTTCATTCTTGTAAACAAACTGAAAATCTTTCTGAAAAGAAACCATTTTAGCTCTGCAGTCAATCTTAGCATGATAAATAGAAAGCCAATCCATGCCCAAAATAACATCAAACTCTACTAGAGTCAAAACAATAAGGTTTGCTGGTAGATTCTTTCCACACACAAGGATAGGAAGGTTCTTATAATTCCTTTTTGTCTCAACGTTCCCTCCGGGTGTTTTTACCATAAGTTCAGGATTCATATCTTGAGATGGAATTTCCAATTTACTAGAAAACTTCTCAGAAATGAAAGAGTGTGTAGACCCTGAATCAAACAAAACACTGGCATAATCTGAACAAACAAACAGTGTACCTGATACTACTTCATTCGATGGTCCAACATCTGCTGAAGTTGTTGCAAAGGATTTCACCACCCCTTTCTGCTTGTAGTCTGGCTGCTTTCCCCCATTTGAGTTCTTCGTTAGACACTCATTTGCATAATGACCCATTTCATTACACTTAAAACATCTTACCGCTGGATTTTCATTGCCTGCTTGATCATCTTCCTTACAGTTACGAGCAATATGACCAGACTTACCACACCAAAAGCACTTACCAGACTTGGATAAACATTCTCTAGGATGCATTTTACCACACTTCTCACAGGATGGATATTTGGTTTTCTTACCTCCTTGCTTCCTTGGTGAATTCTTCCCCTTTTCCTGCCAACTGGACCTCTTCTTCTGTTGTTTGTCATAAAACACCTGATCATCGGCAAACTCCATTTCCACCTTCTCCGCACATCGAACAAGTTTTTCATAACTTTTGAACTCATGAGAAGCTAAATCCCTTCGATACTTTGGCTTTAACCCTGAGTAAAAACGGTTTATTTTACTATCAAGATCTCATATAAAGTTTGGAGCATACCTTGCCAATCGAGTGAACTTTGCTTCATAGGCAGCCACTGAGTCTTCCTCTTGCCTCAATTCCAAGAATTGATTTTCCATCCTAAGTCGAACAGCCTTAGGAAAATACTTCTCAAGAAACATACCTTTGAATTCGTCCCAGTGAAGATCCTCAATCTCATCACTATCCCTGGTATTTTTTACCATCGACCACCACTTATCAGCTTCACCTTCAAAACGGTAAACAGCAAGACTAACCTTTTGATGTTCTGAACACCCCATGACATTAAAAATCTTCTCCAGTGCTTTAATCCACCCTTCAGCTTGCACGAGGTCAAATGATCCTCTGAATGATGGGGGATGTTGCCTCATGAAATGTTCCACCACTGACATGTTCCTCTGCGGTTGATCTGGATGATCTCGTGCATGGATACCACCACCATTTATAGCCTGAGTCAACTGTGCCATCACTGCAACAAACTGTTCAGTTCCAATTCCGACCATCTCAGGTTGCTGATTTGGAAGGTTTTCTTCCTCCTGATGTCGTCCCAACATAGCTGATTTGTTTCCTCTGCGGAAAACCATTCTGAACATAGAAATATCTTAGGCGAAGAAACATGGTAATCCGTAAATGCTATATCATTTCAATCATATTATAATTTAACACTTTTCTAACTCCTAAGGTTGTCTAAACTGACCTCTGATACCAACTATAAGGCCTCGGCCTTAAACCTTACTTAATATTGAATTAAATGAATAATTCACATTGAGGATATTTTCAGGTTTAGATTTTTAGAGAATTAGGACATAACTATTACATCTCAAAAGATTACAAAGTATACACTTCTACTAAGATTCCATAAAATAAAATAAAAACTCTTAAAAAAACATGTCTAGTTCCATGTTTTATATAGCATGACTTTCCCTTGATCCCATCCTTGACCCTATTCCACATTAAGTCCTGTGAAAAACATTTCAAAAAAAAACTTGGGGTGAGCATTAAAAACTCAGTAAGGGATACACAAAGAATGAAAACTGTTAGTTTTCCAAACATCAAGTAAACCATGTATACTTTATCAAAGTAATAACTTCACCTTCATGAAGTAGTAAAAACTCTTCACTGAATAAAATATCATTACTTACCTTTTTGAAACCAAAGGATTACCATAAAACCCATATAAAGAACACATAACATATATAAAGGTAACTTGGGACATAAACATACTTAAGTGGAATAACCATATGGTCGACTTCCACACATATCACTTAATGGAATAGCCATACGGCCAACTTCCATACAAACTTAATGGAATAGCCATACGGCCGACTTCCATACCCAATGCATTGAAGGTTATAACGTAACCACCCGTCCTGGTATTCACGGCACCACCCGTCATATGGTTCATCACGTAACCACCCGTCAAATGTCCAAGTACCATTATAAAATCATAAGACATAAAGAAAACATAAAGAAAAGAAAACATTTCCACACTTTGATCACAATATATCACTCAAATATATTGACATAACAAATCCATTATAAAAACCATTTTCAATACCAAAATACATAAAAGAGTATATGGTATTTATTTCATTTTAAAAAAACATTACAGCTTGTTCAGGAAGCCAAAGACCAAATAATACTCGCGGCGGCGGAAAAGGTCGTTGTCACCGCGTACGTTAAAAGAAACATTCCTTTTTGTCGTTTAGTAAAACGCTTCGTAGAAAAAGATTCCTTTTGTATGAAAGTAAAAGTCAAAGGGGTTTATACACCGTATAAAAGAAAGTTGTGTATAAAACGAAATATGCCTCAATGAAAGGAGATTGAGACGAAGTCCCTTACCTCAGGTCCGACTTGAATCGATCGTTCTTTAACATCCTGAATAATAAACTTGAGTTAATTTCTATTTGCTTAAGAACCTTTTTCAAGTTCATTATTCCTTTTATATCACTTATTTCCATGTTATAAACATTATGTAATCATTTAAGTTAATAATGTTTGTTTTGTCGATATTTGGTCCCTAAGTCGAAAGTGGACTTCTTACAATTACATGTTGTTCGAGTGGTCAAAGGTTCATTATATCCAGAATGACATTCCTGATTTGGATATCATATATATCATATATATCCAATATATAAATGTATTTATAATATTACATAATCATTTAGAGGTAAGAAATGAAATGCACCGTTCATGGAGACGGTAAGTCGTACGTACGCATGAACGCTACTTTCATTTCTTTGTCATATTAATGGAATTAAAACTAAATGAGAGGTATGTATATTTTAATTCCAGAATTATATTCATAATTTAGATTTATCATCCATCATATATATCGATTATATACATGTACTTATAATAGTACATTACATTTGGGGATAAGAAATTAAATGCATCGTTCATGGAGACGGTAAGCCGTACGTACGCATGAACGCTACTTTCATTTCTTTGTCATACTTTAATGGAAAGAAATAATAATTATATAGAGGTATATTATAATTCCAGTATAACATCATATATAATAACTTTAAATACGTCCTTTATACATCCCACATATGGCATTAACGAATCAAATCACTTTGAGGGGGCGGTAGTCCGCACTTCCTTAAATAAAGATATCGCATTTACCCATAATGGAAACCATAAAGGTATGCCCAAAATTAAAAATACAGAATCTTAAGAAAAACATAAACATATTATATATCATATATAAATATAGTGACATCTTAATGGCCACCTTTGAAGGTGTTAGAAGAATATCGAACAATCATCATTTCGTGAGGCAGAAATTCGCCATCCACGGAAACAGTATGTTATTTAACCATTAGATGTAGGTGTGTGTAAGTGTATCTAGAATAATTATTATAAAAAAATCATAGTATATGGAAGATACTGGAGTTTTTACAAAATAAATGAATAAAAAGAGTTTAGGGGGTTGGAGAAGCAAAATAAAACAAAAGGACTCAAGTGAAGACATTACCTTAAAATCGGGTAACTCCCTTTGGTTTGAGCTCAAAGGATTCCTTGGAAAGACTTATACCCAAATTGAGGCTTCAAGGAGTTAGAGAGGGAAGTGTAGAGACAAAATGGGCAGGGGTTGGCCGAGCCAAAGGCTTTGGGAGTGTGGGTAAGGTGGTAGAGGTGGGGGCCTTTTATAAGAGGAGAGGAGGGGCACTCTTGGAAGGTAAAGAAAAGTCACTTTATTTTAAAATGGTATTCGGATTTAAGAGGTCTCACATTAATATAATTCGAGGATAAGGTGATAAGGGTTCTAAATCCACTCATCCAATAGGTTTTGGACATGTTTAGGTCTTAGATATTACATTATCTTTCCATTTTATTTAAATCGTTAAATAATGAGGTCATCGCTGCATCATCATGATGTCATAAATAATTTAATTTATTTAATGTCTAAAAATTATAAAAAAATACTATGATGTAGGAAATATTTTTATCTTTCCAATGACTATTTATATTCAAAAATATGACTTGTATAACCCCATGTAAAAATTGTTTTAGTAAAATATTTCATGTTTGTGTCATTTTTTACTTTAACATTAAATAAAAGGTATTTATGTCATTTTCCAACCAAAGTGGCTCCATGGGGTCCCCAAGTTGACCCATGGATTGTCTTGGTCGGCCATGACACATCCAATGAGGGTAGGACATGTGTCTAGGTCATTTCATTTTATTAAAATATCATTTTTTTCCTTAAATTGCACTAATTACCTCTAATCGCGATTAAAAACTTAATAAGTTACTATTCACCAAAAAAATTATTTTAATCTCATTGAACCACATTTTACTTCTTAATGACAACCATGTATGTCGGATTTTTGAAATTCAAGACACAGAGGTGGTAAAATTTCATTTAAACGAAAAATCAGTTTTTTAAGTACCACTTAGTGGTTTCACTATTCATCAAAAATTGAAGTTTTTCAGAAAAATACCAAAACTTCACCCTAAGCTATATTTGATATTCCGAATTCAAAAATTAAGTCCATTTTACAAAATTCAAAACATGTAAGTTGCATTAATTAATTTAATAATTAATTCCCGTTGTCAGAGCAAATAGCGTGTTTTTATGAAACAATAAGTATCAAAAGATTGACACTAGTTTAAGTCCAATTTCAAAGTGAAATTGATTCCAATGACCACAATTGGATTAAATGGTAAAAATATATTCTAATTTCACTTTAAAACCAATTCAAAAGATAATCTAATCATATAAATAAATTAGATTAAAAATAGGTTTTGAATTAAAATACAACATTTTACACTATTCATTAAAAAATGAACTTTATCGGAAAAATACCAAAAATTTACACAAAGTAAATTTTGATGTCCCGATTCTAAAAAAGAGTTATATTTGGTCCAATAGAATGTATAAAAGTGACCAAAACTATATTTAATGATGGTTCGCCATCAAAAGGTGATAAGTGAACCTTTAGTGAAAATTTGGGTATAAATGCCTAAAATTGAATTCTTTCCGTATTTTAAGCCTTTATCTTTTATTGGATAAAAGTAAAAACATTTAAAAAACATATATAATCATATTTTAGTTATTTCTATCCATTCCCACCAATACAATGGTTACATGTTAACTACCATTTAAAATGATATTATTATATTACTAGTGTGCAATGTAAGTTTTCAAAGGAACTCATCATTGTGTATCGGGTATGCTATCGAACATAGCAACCCCTTTAAAGTAAAATTAATATTTAATTCGTAAATATTAATAAATACGAAAATGTTTTATTCATTATTCACCTTGGATGTTACAAGAACCATGCATGAACCAAGAGCTGGTTCACATTATTGTCCAAGCTTTTCAAGCTGTAGATACGGGGAACCGGAGGAATGAACCAAGGCACGTGGATCACACCATCCAGTTCATGAAGTAGAATCCACCTAACTTTTGGGGTGATGCTAAACCTGAAAAGGTGGAGGTGTGGCTAAGCAGGATGAATCAAATCTTCGATTTCATCGGCACGCTAGTGGAGCTAAAAGTAAAACTCGCGACCTATATGCTCGAGGATCTTGCACGTTAGTGGTGGGATTTAGCGGTGCAGGCTAAATTGGATGAAGGAATTACATGGGAGGATTTTGAGGAATTTTTCAACAAACAATTCTATCCTCACACGTTCAAGATCCAGAAAACAACGAACTTTTTCAGCTTGAAACAGGAGAACCTTTCTATAATAGAGTATGCAGCTAAATTCATGTATTTAGTCCGTTTTACACCATAGGTTGCGGCGAGTGCGTTGTTAAAGTCACGCATCTTCGAATCGAGGCTAAGGCAGAAGATTCGATCGAAGATTGTGGTGCTCTGTATCATGGATTATACATAAATGGTGAACAGAGCTATGGTTGCGGAACGTGATATCTCGGGATAGATAGGAGGAAGCATGATCATACCCACGGGAACGGGTGGGAACTCTAATGCTGGGAACAAGAAAAAGTGGGACACCTACTTCCAAAGTATGAGTGTCAATCAAAACCAGAAGACGGGATCAGTAAACCTTTCTCCACGACCCCAGAGCAAATATGGTTGTTTTCAATGTGGCTCTTTTGATCACATGAAATGAGAATTTACAGCACCACTGAGATCATGCCACAATTGCAACAAGATGGGGCATCTTCAGCGATACTGTTGAAGTGCTCCAAGGTCGGGTGTTCGGGACAATTCTCAGGTGTCGCAAGCATCTTATGCTTCGATAGGATGAGGACAGGAGAATCAGTCTCGTCATCATAATAGAGCTATCCATGGTGATTCCAGGAATACCATGACTCCTCAACCTGGGCAATCACAGCAAGGCAACAAGGAGAACAGTGCAACAATGAAGCAATTTTATGGATCTAAACAGATAATGGTAGATGATCAGGCTGGACCATCTATGGTGAGAGGTACGATTCTTTTGAATTCTACCCTTGTGCAAGTGTTGTTTGATACTGGTGCATCAAATTCCTTCATTGTTTCTCGTGCTGTTGACTTTCTATGCTTAAAACTCGAAATGATGCCTTCTGTCTTGAAACTGCAAACTCCTCTTGGTGAAAGAGAATGTCAAGCCTTCATGTGTAGAGCATGTGCTATAATTGTTGATGGAGCTGAGCTAAAATGGGATTTCTCTATGCTGGAGATAAATTTCTATGACATAATCTTGGGTATGGATTGGTTGACAAGTTTTAAGGATCACATCGACCGTTATAGGATAACGGTTAGTTTCACGACTGAGGACGACATAGAGCATCTCTTCAGAGGAGAGAGGATAATAAAGAAAGGCGCAAAGAGCTTGTTGGCACCAATTTTGGGAACAATTTCTTACCAATTGGAAGCATTGACCTTGGCATCAATGGAAGAAAATTGAGGGAGATAGTTTTCCAGCTGTGGTGGATCAATTTCCAGACATATTTCCCAAAAACTTATCAGGGTTACCACCTGTAAGAGAAGTGGAGTTTACGATTGATCTCCTTCCGGGGACTAGTCCTATTTCCCTCCCATCCTATAGGATGGCACTAATAGAGTTACGGGAATTGAAGGTGTAGTTAGAGGAACTGGAAAGCAAGGGTTTCATTCGGCCAAGCGTGTCTCTGTGGGCAGCACTAGTTTTGTTTGTAAAGAAAGCAGATGGAACTTTAAGGCTATGTGCGGATTATCGTAAACTTAACCAAGTTACGATAAAGAATAGATATCCACTTCCATGCATTGATGACCTGTTAAATCAACTAAGGGGAGCTCAGTGGTTTTCCAAGATTGACTTGCGATCAGGATATCACCAATTGCGAGTTCAGAAGGAGAATATTCTAAAGACATCCTTGAAAAGAAGATATGTCCCCTATGAATATGTAGTCATGCCTTTTGGTCTTACGAATGCACTAGTGGTTTTCATGGATTTGATGAATCGGATATTTCAGTCGTATCTGGATTCTTTTTTTGTGGTGTTTGTGGACGATATATTGGTGTACTCAAGAACAAGGGCTGAGTATGAGCAACACTTGGTGACAGTGTTACAAATCTTGAGAGGCCATCAGTTGTATGCCAAATTATCAAAGTGCGATTTTTGGATACAAGAGGTACGCTTTCTGGGCCATGTTGTTTTTGAGAAAGGTGTTTCTGTTGATCCTGAAAAGATAGAAGCTGTTCTTTCTTAGAAACCGCCGAAGAATGTCTTTGAAATATGAAGTTTTCTTGGTCTAGCTGGTTATTACCGACACTTTGTCCGTGACTTCTCACGACTAGCTTTGCCTATGACAGCATTGACAAAGAAGAACAGCGCATTTCAATGGATTGAGGAATGTCAGAGATCTTTTCAAGAGTTGAAAGTTCGGCTTACATTGGCACCTATCTTGATCTTTCCAGAATCAGGACAGGGGTATGTGGTGTATTTTGACGCTTCAGGATCAGGGTTGGGTTGTGTTCTCATGCAAAGAGATCATGTTGTTGCTTATGGCTCAAGGCAGTTGAGGGTTCATGAGAAGAATTACCCAACACATGATTTGGAGTTGGCTATAGTCGTCCATGCTTTGAAGACATGGAGACATTATCTCTTTGGTGAGAAATTCACTGTGTTTACGGATCACAAAAGCTTGAATCACATTTTATCACAACTAGATTTGAATCCGAGGCAGAGGATATGGATAGAGTATCTTTAAATGTTCGACTTCGACTTGATGTATACACCGGGTAAAGTCAATTTGGTGGCCAATGCATTAAGCAGGAAGTCGTACGCTCACTTGGAAAAGGAAGCTTCAGATGAATGGCAGTTGATGTTGGTATTAGACGACATGCATGTGGACTTTGAAAACCGAAGTGATGTCACGGTTTTATTTTTAGTTATTTTGTTTCCTGATTTGGTGGAGAGGGTAAAGGAGGCACAGGCATCCGATCTCGAATGTGTTGCAGTGAGTTCAAAACTCAGTGGTGGGGAGACCATTGAGGGATGGAAGCTGGATGGAAGTTCAGCTCTCCAGTTTCGAGATCAGATAGTTGTACCTTTAACTTCTCATTAACAACTCCTTCATGTTTACCACCATTCCCGATGGGTTGTACATCTGGGTACACAAAAGATGTACAAGGCATTGAAGATGCAATTTTGGTGGAGCGGCATGAAAAGGAAGGTGGCCGAGTTCGTCTTGTGATGCATAACTTGTCAGTAGGTTAAAAAAGAGCATTAGAGACCAGCTGGTATGTTACAGTCCTTACCTATCCTAGTGTGAAAATGGGAGCAGACAGCAATGGATTTTGTTACAGGTCTTCCAAGAACGGTCCGGAAACACGATGTCATTTGGGTGATAGTAGATCGTCTAACCAAGTCGGCCCATTTCATCCCAATTCATGAAACTCATACGGTGGAAGATATTTCAAAAATCTATATCCATGAAGTGGTAAAGAGGCATGGTGCACCAGTGTCTATCATCTCAGATAGAGATCTGAGGTTCACATCTCGTTTCTGGAAATCTTTACAGCAAGCCCTTGGGACACAATTGACGATGAGTATGACGTATCATCCTCAGACAGATGGGCAATATGAGTGGATGATACAAACATTGGAAGACATGTTTCAGGCTTGTGTAATAGATTTTGGTGGATCATGGGAGAATCATATACCCTTAGTGGAGTTCTCATACAATAACAGCTATCAAGCTTCGATACACATTGCTCCCTTTGAATCATTGTTTGTGCATCCTTTTCGTTCCCCACTATGCTGGGTGGAAATAGGTGAGACTTCACTAGTCGGGTCGAGCCTCATCCAAGAAACAATGGATAAGATTCAGTTGATTAGGAAGAGGATGGAGACAGCGCAGAGTCGTCAGAACTCTTATGTGGATCATCGCCGAAGACCGTTGTCGTTTGCAGTGGGTGATCATGTCTTTTTGATAATCTCTCCAAGACTTGGACATCGTCGTTTTGGGAAGCAGGGAAAATTATCTCCTCATTACATAGGCCCTTTTGAGATACTGGAACAGGTTGGAGAGGTGGCATATCAGTTGGCATTACCATCACGGTTCAGTGCAGTGCATAATGTGTTCCATGTATCTTAGTTGAAGAAGTATCAGCCCGATCCTGCCCATGTGATCAAATAGGATCACGTTGATCTAGAGCCAGATGCTTCATTGGTACACATCCCGGTGCGGATTGTGGATAGACAGGATAAACTCTTGCGTGGAAAAAGCATCGTCCTAGTGTGGGTTTTGTGGCAACATGGTCAGATTCAGGAAGAGACTTGGGAACGCGAGAAAGAAATGAAGGAGTAGTGGACAGAACTCTTTCAATCAAGCTGTGGTTTTCTACTTTCCAGGGATGGAAAGGCCAATGGTGGGGAGAATTTAGTACCCCCAATTTTTGGTATGTAACCCTTACTTGATGTTTTTCTTGTGGTAAAAGTAAAAGCTGACATTTGGGAGAGTCGGGAGATCCTGGATTGAAGTTTGAAGTAAATGGTAAGGCGCACGGTTAGCGCACGGTTAGTCTAAACCATGCGGCCAAACCGTGCGTGGATGACTGGGGAGGCAGTGGCTTCTATAGGGTAGGCACACGGTTTATCTAACCGTGCAGCCAAACCGTGTGTGAAGGATGGACGAGGCAGAAGCTAACGCATGGTTAGCGCACGGTTTGTCAAACCGTGCGGACTAACCCTGCGGTCACTTAAAGTTAGATCCTAAAATTGTGGATCTAACTTGTTTTGACTTTAATTTTCTTTTTTAAAGCCCCTAAGTAGCCCTAACTCAGGATTAATCTCCCTTGAAGGTTAGAGGACTTCTCCCAGGCATTCCGGAGGCGATTCGAAGAGTTCTCTTGGAGAATCGAAGCTAGAGCCTTAAGTTATGTGACCGTTCTTGATCGTTTCTTAGATCTACTTAGATCTACTACTCCTCTTCTCTCGTTTTCTTATATCTACGCCCGTTATGGGTATATCTAAGGGTGTGGATGCCAAATATGACAAGATCTGGTCTTGGTTGTGTTAGGAGGAGAGATCTAAGGAGGATTCTTGGAGTTTTGACCCGGCGTTCTTGAGTGTTCTTCATCTGTTGCTTGGTTTCGCCCTTTTTGTTGAGGTAGGTGGCTTCACTCTTGACTCATCTTGATAGAATTGGTTGGCTTATATTTCAATTGGTTTATTTGAATGAAATTGATTGTTGAAAGCATGAAATAAATCTTCTCTAGTGATGATTTATGTTTTGCGTGAAATTGTGAAATCTTGGTGAATTGTTGTGAAAAGTGATGTGGCTTCATGAATTTAAAATGTTGATTTTAAGTTGTAGGTTTTCTGAAATTGGAAATGGTTTGATGAAAATGGTTTTTTCAATAAAAATAGTTTTATTGAAATGGTTTGAGATTGAAATGGTTTTGATGAAATTGGTTTTCAATAAAAGGGTGGTTTTGTTGAAATGGTTTGAATGGGTTGAACACACATGGTTTGATGGAAATGTTTTTCAATAAAATGTGTTTTATTGAAAGTTTGTTTTTGGCATGATTGTTGGTATTGTGTGGTGTGTGTTCATATTGAATTGTACAGGGCTTGGTTGAAAGAGGACCTTGTACTCGGTGACAAACGTTTAATGGAACATGGTGACTTTAAGTATGAGTCTTGGTTGAAATATGACCTTGTGCTTGGTGCCAAAGGTGTAATGGAACATGGGGAACAATTACCTTGTGACAACTTGGTAGATCGACGAGAGACCGCTCATGAGTATGGAATTTTCGTAACGAAGCATGCATGGTTGATTTCACGGGTTTGTGAAATGGTTGGAAATGCCAAAAAGGGATGTTTGTGAAATGGTTTGAAAGCTTATTTGGTTATTTTTTTGGAAAAATAACTTGTTGGAAAAATTGGTTTTGATTGCTCTTGGAATTCCTTTGGTGGTGAATGGTTTTGGAACTTGTTTATATTTAGTTATAAACTGCTTTTTTGAAAATGTTTTATATAAACTGTTTTTATATAAATATTGATAACTCTTCTATCCTGTTGGCGTGAGTAGGGTGGTCATTGGGGAAACCTACTGAGTTTTATACTCACCCCTGCCATGGCACTTTGGTGCTTTTTCATATGCTGTTTTCCGGGACACAGGTAAAGGCAAAGCATCTCATTACTAGTGGTTGGTGGTGATACTTGGGAGATTTTGTGGAGCTTGGAGTTTGTGGATCATGGAGTCATGGAGTCTCTTGAGAGTCTTGGGTTGTTTATCCGCTGTGCATTTGTTACTTTGTTCAGTCTTCTGTTGTTGTGTACTTTGATGTGGTTGTTATAAATGAAGTTGTTGTTGTTGTCTCTCATTTATTCATGAATCATGTAGTTATGTTCAGTTTTGGTTGGTTGGTTTATGGGTTATGTCTTAAAGGGTAAATCGTCCCCCACTTGTATTCGAAACCCTTCAGCATTTATTTCCAACCTTTGGCGCCTTGGGGATGTCGCTTAAAGTCAAGTAATGACTCGTTGAGATCCCAAGTCAATGAGAATTGGCGGGTCATTACAATATCTGTCATCTTCCCTTTGGGATCAACAATTGGTACTAGAGATTGACCCCAAGCTCAGTACATGTATTATTTATTTGTGTTAACCATTTCTTGACATAACCATCAAGGTGATAAGATCTATTTAAGATGGTAGGAATTGGTTCAAATGATGGATGGATACCTCAAAAACCACTAAATTTTGATGGATTTGATTATGGATATTATCAATCGCATATTGAATAATTTATAAAGAAACTTATCATTTATCATTATAATATCATGGAAAAACCTTACAAGTTACTAGAAGGTGAACCTGAATCATTAGTTGGTAATGATGTAGTAAAGTATGTACCGAACTACAAGTTGATGAAAATTCTATATTATGCAATAAATGTAAATATGTATAGTCATGTTTCATCGTGTAAAATTTCTCATGACATCTATAAAATTCTATAAGTTATGCATCTTGGCTCGGATAAGCTAATTATAAGTAATTTGGGTCTATTAAGAGATGAATATCAATAATTTAAAATGGTTGAAGAAGAAATTGTTAATCAAATGTTCCATAGATTTACTAGTATTGTAAATGGTGTGGGTTCTTTAGGAGAAACTCTAGAAAATATTATTCTTGTTGAAAGAGTATTTATATCATTTCCTAAGAAGTTTCATGATAAAAAGGTTGTTATAGGTGAAAGTAATAACTTCAAGGAATATACACTTAATGAGATTATTATATCATTATTCAAATATGAACCGGAACTTAAAAATATTACTGGAGAATATAATTCAAAGAAAAATGGAATTTTTTTTAAATCAAATGTATATTCTTACTCTTCTAATTCTGAGTTTCAGAGTAGTAATGGTAATGATACTACATATGTTATAAAAGGAATATATATAAGGAAGAAAGGTTACTCAATTAAATCCTGAAAATACTATCTTAAAGATGATTTCAAGGAGAAGAAGAAAGGTAATTTTAATTCTAATGATGTTCAAGATGTACTCTTTTATGAGTGTAGGAAAAGAGGGCACATCAAGACTCATTTACCAATATTGGAGAAGGAAAAAAATAACATTAATGAATACAATAAATAAAATAAGGCAATGGAAGTCATATGGAGTTTTACTGAGGATTCAAGTACTATTGAAGAATCTGGTTCTAAAAAAGATGTGGAAAATTTGTGCTTAATGGCTTCATCAAATCGAGTAAGTGAATCTACTTATTATTCATATCTTGAATATAAATCTGAAAATATATTTTTGATGAATTTATTAAAGAAGTTATGATGATTTAACATAAAGTTGAAAAGATCGATGGCTTATACAAGAACCTTAAGATCAAACATAAAGATGTTCATAATGAGAATGAAAATTTGAAGAAATCTATCTAGGATGACAAAAATTATGCTCATTTATATCTAGAAATTACTTGATAAAAGATAAATTATTCTCTTGATAAAAATAAAAAATTAAAAAGAGAATTTTATTTCATGTCAAAATTTCATGATGCTGAAATAAGGAATTTTGATTGTGTTCTTTAAGAGAATAAATATCTCAAAAATGAAGTTGAAAGTTTAAATTCAAATATGTCCATTTTTGTTCAAGGTATATAAAACTTTGATAAAATGATGAGTTTTAATAAAATGAACAAAAAGAGATATGGACTTAGTTATGATAATAGTTTACCCAGATTTTACAAGGCTATATTTTTTAAAAGCACTAATGTAAGCACATCTACTACTAAATGTTTTAGATGTAAAATGAAAGGTCATTATACAAATGAGTGTTCTTTGTAATTTTCACAATCTCTTGGACATACCAAGAATTTGTATTTTAATCCCATTGGACCCAAATTTTCTTAGCTACCAAAAATTTATTAAATTTTTTTTTGTAGGTAATGTGTATTGAAAGCATCAAGAAGGATGTTTGGTACATGGATAGTGGATTACCAAGACACATGACTAGTGATATATTAAACTTTATATCATTCAATAAATGTGATCGAGGTAATGTTACATTTGGTGATAATCTAAAGAAAAGGTAAAAGGTTTGGGTGAAGTTGGAATTTCAAAAAAAATATAAATTTTTATATGTTGAAAGATTGGAATGTAATTTAATAATCATTTCACAACTATGTGATGATGGAATGTTTGTTAAATTTCAAAATGATAAATGCATTATGTTTAAGGATATTTCTGTTTTGTTTTATGAAAATAGGAGACATAGAATTTATTCAATTAATCTTTCTAAATTAACTAATCAAAATGTAAAATGTTTAAATGTTTTACAATTTGATCACATTTTTGTGAAAAAGGAGGTTGAGACATGTTAATTTCAGGTTGATGCACAAGATGTCCAAGAACCAAACAGGTTTACTTCTACTGAAACTTAAAGTGGACAACACCTTTGTTTTTGAATCTTGCTTATAGGTAAAAAATATAGAAGTAGTATCAAGTAAATTAAGTACAAACTATAGGTCCTCATGATCTTATTCATTTGGATTCACTTAATACTATTAAACATGCTTGTTTGGGTGGTAAAAGATATTTATTTATTGTTATTGATGATTTTACTAGATACACATGGGTTTATATTATTACACTTAAATATGAAACTTTATTTATGTTTATCACTTTTTATAACTTGGTTAAAAATGATAAATGACACTTAATTAAATCAATTATAAGAGATAATGGTGGTTAATTATTTAATCTATAATTTATCTAATTTTTTAAAGAAAATTGGTATTTTCGCAATTTTTTAGCCCTTATAACACTACAAAAAAATGTTTTAGTAGAAAACAAAAAATAAAACTCTTCAAGAAATGGATAGGACCATGTTAAATGAGTTTAATTTGCCTAAATATTTTTCAGAAAAAATTTTGAACTCATCTTATTATGTTAATAATATAATTATTTTAAGACCTTTATTGAAAAAGACGCCTCATGAACTTTAGAAAGAGAGAAAACCTAAAATGGGATACTTTATATTTTTTGATGTAGAGTTTTTATTCTCAACACTAAAGATAATTTACATAAATTTGATGAAAAATATTATGAATTAATTTTATTATGATATTTAAATAATATTAAGGCATATACAGTATACAGTAAGGGGTCTATGGTTGTTAAAGAATCAATTCGTGTAAATTTTGATGAAAAGTATTTGAATAAAAGAGATGATGATATTGATCATATTGAGGATGAATTTAGAGACTTTAATTTTGAATAAGAACCTCAAGATAAAAATTAACATGTTGAGGGGAGATTATTTCTTCTCAATATGAACCTATTCATGAATGATCATAGAAGACTCGTAGATATCATCCAATAAATAATGTGATTGTTAATGTTGAATAAAATATTCAAACTAGAAAATATGTTGTGGATATTTGTTCTTATCATGATTCTATTTTTGATTTAGTATAGAATAATATCGATGAGGATTTAGATATTCTAATTGGATTTTGGCTATTCCATATTAATTAAACTAGTTTACTTGAAATAATGTATGGACTTTAGTTGTGCCACCAAAAGATTCTTGTGTTATTGGAACAAAATTGATCTTTAGAAATAAACAATATGAATTTGTAAATATTGTTAAAAATAAAGATATATTATTTTTTTCAAGGATATTGTCAATAAGATTTTATTGATTTTGAATAATCTTTTTCACATGTTTCTAGATTATAAGAAATTAGGATATTATTAGCATATGCTACTTTTCATGGTTTAAAATTATTTTAAATGGATGTCAAAACCTCTTTTTAAACTGGTTATATTTATGAAGAAGTATATTTTATATAGAACCATAGTTTTTAATATGAAAAATATCCTGATTATTTTTTAAAACTATTTAAGGATTTATATGGTTTGAAACAAGCTCCTCAGCTTGGTATGATAGTTTAATAAGTTTTCTTTTGAAAAAAATATTGATAATGGAGATATTAATTTGTTTATTAATAAATAATGTAATGATATTTTTATTGTGAAAATTTATATTGATGATATTATTTTTGGATCTTCATGTGAAAATCTATGTAATGAATTTTTAGAATTAATGACTTCATAATTTGATATGAGTATGATGGGGAATTTTAATTCTTCCTTAGTCTAAAAATATTTTAAATAAATGATGGTATAATTATAAATTGATCCAATTATGCTAAAGATTTAGTTAATAGATATGGTTTAGAATCTTATAAAAGTGAAAATACTCCCATGAGTAATACTTGTAAATTAGATTTATACAAATCTGGAAAATCTATTGATGTTAAAACCTAGAGTCATGATTTGAATTTTATTATATTTAATCACTTCTAGGCCTAATTGAATGTTTTGAGTTTTAATGTGTGATATATATCAAACTGGCCCTAAGAAAATTCATATTAAATCTATTAAAAGTATTATTAGATATGTTAAAATATCTTTGAATCTTGGTTTATTTTATCCTACTAAAACTAATTTTGATTTAACAAACTATTCTGGTTTTGGTTTTGGAGGATGTAAGATAGACAGAAAAAACACATCAAGTATGTTTCATTTACTTATTAAAACTTTAGTTTCTTGGGCTTCAAAGAAAAAAAATTATTTTTCTATTTCAACTTCTGAATCTAAATATATAGTTACTACATCTTATTATGATTAATCATTATGGAATAGGAAAATACTTTCTAATTTTGGTATTTATTTTGATGAGATTTTTATATTTTGTGATAATAATTTTATTATTTCCACTTCCAAAAATCTATTACAACACACTTGGAATAGTCACATTGATGTTAGATTTCATTTTCTTAGAGATAATGTTCAAAAAGGAAATATAAGTCTGGAATTTATTTCTACAAAAAAAAAATCGGTTTGCTGATGTTTTTACTTCGCCCTAGTATTTTACTAAGTTTGAGAAAATTAAATTTTAACTTGGTATGATGGTGATTTAAATTTACATTTATCTTGAATGAATTTAGGGGGAGTTTGAGTGTGTTTTAATATTGAAATTTTAAGGTCTGGAATCTATTTTTCATGTTATTATTGTTTAATTTATGTACATATTTGTTTATTATATTACTATTTTAAGTATTATCAAACATACTATATGATGTTAACTTGCTTTTTAAACTTTTATTTTGTATAAAAAGATATTTTTTTAAGGGTTTGTCATTATTTTTCACAAAAAAACTTTCAAAATTATGCTCAATGGTCATTTTCCATTTGTCTCGTGTTTTAACTTGAAAATATAGTTATAGAATACAATGTGTTTTTAAAGCATGCTTAAATTTAAGGGGAATTAATTTTTGGGTATCAATTTAAGGAAATGTATCACTATGGATAGAATTCTTCTATTACTACTTTATCTTTTTTATAATTTCAAAAGGGGAGAGAGTTTTTTAAATCATAATTTGTTTTGTAATTATCAAAAAGGGGTAAAATGTTGAAGTGTCTCTTTGGATCACATTTATTTGATTATTTTTTGATAATTACAAAATATCATATTATGATTAATTATAATTGTTCACAACATTGGTAATTATTTCCTTTAGTTTTTTATTTTATGTATTGATTAAATTACGCTTAACTTTGATTATATCATAATATTTATTTTCTTAAAATATATTTATATTTCATGTTTTGATTACTTATAACATGTTATACAAGTTTCATATAGTGTTCTTAGGATAAATACATAATTTTGAACCTTAAAATATAATTCTTACATGTTTTTATTCTTCCCACATTATATGACCTAGGCTTAACATACATGTAAATTACACCATTTTAGATTAATATTTAGCACATTACAAAAATGCATGCCCAAGGACTATAATAGTTTAGTGTCTTTGGAAACTTGGAAATATTATCTTCTATCTTGGTGAAAGATCTTAAACATATCCCTTAAATTTCTTACCCTTTAGTACTCCTACTTAAAACCTTTCTTCATAAACTGGGGAAAGGAAACATAAGAAAGGGTTGATCTCAGATGTTATAAGGGTAAATAAGGGAGATATGTAATCATAACATGAGAATAAGGGTATACGAGCATGATCATAAAATTATAATATCATACTCTTCATATCAAATATCATAATCAAGAGTCATGGAATAAATATTGTCATTTCATAAGATATGAATCATAAGGGAATCAAGATCATATTCCATGAGAGTATAACATGGGAATAATACATGGAATTATGTTATACACATAAGTATATAAAATTCTATGTCAAGGGTACCTACCAAGACCCTCATAACATGTTAGTCTTGGGATAATCACTTATGTACCTTCTTTAGGTTTGATATGACCTCCCGTGTACCGTCTTGTTTCGAGCTTAGGATGCCCTCCTATGCACCCTCTTGTTACAGGCTTGGGATGCCCTCCTGTGTACCCTCTTATTATAAGTTTGGGATTCCCTCTTGTATACCCTATTGTTACGGGATTGGGATTCCCTCTTGTATACCATCTTGTTACAGGCTTGGGATACCATCCTGTATACCCTCATATTATAGGCTTGGGATGTCCTCCCCTATACCCTCTTGTTAAGGGATTGGGATGCCCTCCTATATACCCTCTTGTTATGGGATTGGGATACCCTCTTGTGTACCCTTTGAGCTCATAGAACATTTACCATTACCAAATACATTGTAGGGAGATATAGGTCCCACCCATCACATAAATAAATCATACATACGTGTGCCACAATATAATAAAACATTCATCATATCATGACCCAAAAAAAGTGGTGGGTTCATAAACATCATATCATAACCCATGAAATGAAATGGTTATCATAAAAATTTCAGTATATCATAACCTATGGAAAAAATATATGTTTCATAACCATTTCATCATAGAATAACCCATGAAAGGAAGTAGGTTTCATAAGTGTTTTATCATGGTATAACTCATGGAAAATAAACGGGTTTCATAAAAAACTTGTCATATTAACCATAAAACATTAAAATAAATAATAATAATGGTTTCCTTGGATAATATCTCTTTTAAATCATAAACTATATAAAAGGATTTCATCTTATATAGAGAATGATTTTGAAATATCACTTGGAGCATTTCTTATGGAAAATGGCCTTTCTTTGAAAATTTATTTTTAAGACATAAAACATTTTTGAAATCCTTTAATTTGAAAAAAAAATTGAAAACATATGAAGTAATATTTAAAAACCATTTAAAACATTTCATGAGGAAAATATCCTTTCTTCTTTTAAAAATTCTTTTTAAATTATAAAACATTTTAAAACTCCTTTTCTTTGAAAATAACCTTGAAATTTTGTAAAGGAATCTTTGAAAATAATTTTAAACACTTTTTAAAACATAAAAAAAATTAAAATCATTTTCCTTGAAAATGATCTTAAAATTTCATTTAAAAACATTTTTTAAAACATTTTTAGAAAACATGTTTTTAAAATAAAACTGATTTCCAACTGATGAGAGAAATAAAGTCGGATTTTCTTAGAAACATTTTCTTAATCATATTAAGTACCAAAGAGTGGTAAAATGGTACCAATACATTAAGGTATCATTAATAAAAATATTATAAGAAAATTAATTAGAGTTATTTAGAAATGAATCATAATATTTCATCAATGGAATCATAATCATAAACAATCTCGTTAAATGATGATATTATAGCAATAAATTGTTACCACTTTGGTAACTTTGAATCATAATAATCATGAAATAATAACATTAAATGAAGATTAATTTATCATGAAAATAATTATATTCATGTTATAACATGTCAAAGGGTAGTATATAAACCTCGTAGAAGAATATAGGTGCATAACATGGCATGTGTCTCAAAGAAGACAAATTGAGACAAAATTACTTTACTGATTTGGTAACTTTTGAACCATAAACCCCATGAAAGTGAGATCATAAAATGGATATGTAAATTCCCATAAATTTTAGTATAATATTAATAAAATACATTCATGTTAAGTATATACACCACACAAAATAAACTAGTGGTGAATAAGACATAAGTCTCGTAGAAATAAAAGTGAGACTAGAAATCCCCTTACTGCTTGAGTAACTTTTGAATCACAATATACATGAAATAATAACATAAATTGAAACTTTTAATATCATGAAATAAATTAAATTCAATATATAACATTTCATGGGTCAGTATATACACCACTCAACAAGAATAAGTGGTGAATATAGCATATATCTCATAGAAATAAAAGTGAGACGAGAAAACTCTTACCTTGAGTCTTGAATTTCTTCTTACACGTTCAAAAATCATGTATAATAAATATAACTTTATTATAAATATACCAAATAATCATATTATTATATATAATACCATATATTATTTAATTATGACTTTATATTACTCTTTTATTAACAAGTTCATGTTAAAGTTATGTTTCGGGTAATAACCGCTTTTTTCGTATATGTTTTGACATGTTATTCTTGATCCTATTACATAGATCATGATTTACGTATTTAAATAATTTAAATAATGATATAAATATCATATATATTCATTATATAATTATTTAAAATAATCTATAAAATATAGAAATGTGAAATGGAATACACCATTCATGGAGACGGTAGGTCGTATGTACACATGAACGTTGTTTCTATTTTCTTGTCGTATTTAAAGAAAGTAAATGAAATGTGTGTGTGTGTGTGTGTGTTATAATTCCAGTAGAATTATTATTTCATATATATCATATATTTTTAATAAAATCATCCTTAATACATTCCATGTAAAGTTTTAATGAATCGCATCGCTTTGAGGAGGAGGTAGTCCACACATCCACAAACGAAGTTATCATATTCCCAAAAAATGAAAAGTATAAAGGTATGTGTTTTATAATAATTAAAAAATCATAAATAAATCATAAATATGATATAAATCATATAAAAATAGTAATTCCATCATTATTTCCAACCTTAAAAGGTGGTAATGGAAGAACGAATGACATCGGTTCGCAAGGCGGTAGTCTGCCGTATGCACAAACGATGATTGTGTGTCCCATTTGATGGAAGTGTGTATAGGTTTAGATCAAACCCTTAACATAAAAAATATAATTATATTTATTATAATTATTTTATTATATAATCATTTAATAATAATAATTTATAGGGTGGAGAAAGAAATAAAATAAAAGTGTTTGTTGAAGGATGCTACATCTTCTTTGGGTAATTCCTTTTGTTTTGCATGAAAGGACTAATTTGGTTTGCTTTATTCCCAAAGTGAGGCTTCTAGAATGAGAGGATTTAAGTTAAGAGATTATTTGGTAAGGTTTTGGATGATACAAATGGATTTAGAGGTGTGAATATGTGAGGGGGTGAGTTCCTTTATAAAGTGGAGGAGGAGTGGCATTCTTGTAAATATAAAAGGGTAAACACTATTGGGAGGTCTCCCTTACATCATGTGACTCCAATAATGGTAATTTTTTATCCAATGGTGTATATGGTTGAAATATGGAAGACAATATATTTTTATATGTTTCTAGGTTATTTTTCCCTTTAAGTTAAAGTTTAACCACCAAGTAAACTCATTTTTACCTTAATCATTGTAATTAATTTTAATTAATTTCACTAATTTGTTTGGTCAAAAACTAATTTGACCTTACTAGAGATTATAAATTATACTAATTTAAAATATGGAATCTATTTTTCCAAATTCTAAACATAAAATTTATATAAATTAATTTAAAATTAATCTCATGGATGAGACGAGACAATGGGTTTTTTAAGTGAAAATGTTCAAAAGTTTGAAATGTTTTTATATCCAATTTCAAGGTTAAATTGATTAAAATAAACTAAATTGTATTAATATATTTATAATTGATATAAATATACTTTAAAACCCAATTTAAAATATAATTTAACTATACAAATAAATTAGATAAAAATGTATTTTTCAATTAAAATTCAGTGTTTTTCACTATTTATTAAAAAATGAAACTTCTCAGAAAAATACCAAAAAATTACCCAAAGTAAATTTTAATATTTTGATTTAAAAAATGAAGTTTATTTTTTCAAATAAAATTTATAAAAGTTTCAAAAATTATATTTAAAATAGGTGCATTATTAAAAGGTAGTAAAATTACCTTTTAGGAAAAAAAATATTTATATGCATGAAATTGGATTTATTCTTATATCTTGTCTAAAAAACACATGATATGAACATTAAATAGTTTAATGAACATAATATATATATTTTTTATTTAAATCATTTATCAAAATTGGTTTAATTAATTTATTGAGGTAAAACGTGTTTGATTGTATAAATATAGTTTTCGAGCAAAAGATTTCCTATATTTTCAAAAGGGTTTTATTTTCATTTCTAATTAATTGGTTACCAAATAATTATTCTTATATACATGTGTAAGATATATTTTTATAACTTATTTAATATTATTCATAACTTTCATTCCAATGGCTAGGTGACAACTATAATAATATTTTAATAATAATATTAATAGTACATCGTAGTGTGGTAAAACTCAGTCTTGCATGTAACGCAAGCTATCAGAGAAACTTAACATTGTTTATAGCACAAGAAAAACATATTGTTGCATTTACTAAAAGATAATATAAATTTTTCATGTATTACAAGCTTAACTCAGTGTTGCGTGCAACACAAACCAAACTTGGTGCTATCATATAAAACAAGCTATGTTCAGTGTTACGTGAAATGCAGAATATCAAAAAGATTAAATTAATTTGAAAAAAATATATTTCACAAAATCTCATGGTGTTACACGCATATCCAATTCTCATATTCAAATCTCTCATGTATCCAATTCACATAGTCAATTCTCTCATGTATCCAAACTACATGGCCACTTTTCCAGATTCAATTACCTTTTGTATTTTAGTCATAACCTGGGCCAAAGAACTATAAATTGAGTGATTCTTATTGTATTATAAATATAGAAAAAATATCTACATTTTATTAGAATATATAAAATTATTAATTGATTTATATCATGTTCTGTATTTGGTTATAAGTGAATTCATGTTTTTAGTCTGAATTTTTTAGTTTTCCAGAACTATATTACTACTGTATTTTGAAGATAACTTGAGCTATATAAGTCTGATTAAAGTGATTCTTGATTATTTATAAATATAATTAAATTTTATAATTATAATTAAAATGTAACCAAATATGGTTCTATAATTTATAAGGTCTTATTTAGGTCTAAAATTTGAGAGGTTATTTGTTTACAAATCTCTAGAATCAGCTATGTGAATTTTCCTACATGAATTCACCTATGTGAATTCACCTACATGATTAGCCTACATGATTTTTCCTACATGAAACTCCTTTGTGAATCTCCTACATGAATCACATGTGTGAATCGCCTATGTGAATAACCTATATCAATCTCCTACGTGAATCACCTATGTGGATTTGCCTATGTTGTTATGCAAGCTTCTACAGGTTATTCTAAAAACTGGAAATATGCTCTGTTTTACATAATGTTTCACATTTCCATTTGATTAAAGTTCAATATGAATATTTTTAATGTTTTATTTGTTATAAAATTTCTTATTAATTATTTAGAACTCATATAAACATGTTTTAATTTATTTCATGATGTATTAAATGTGATTTACATTGTGTTAAGCATAAATTGATACATGCTAAAATTTTGTAAATTGAAATATCAAAATTGTAAGGGCATTGATCCACATGGATTGACCCTTTTTGTTTTTCTAAAGACTGAGGCACTTGGAGGAGGATCAAAGGAAGTCTATAAGAGTTTGGGTGCTGAGAACTGGAAATAGGGGACTTTCACAACATGAAAGTAGGATTCACATTGTGTAAGTTTTCGGGGTTTGAAAAATAAAATAAAATGAATAGGAAATGGTTTTTTCGGTGAAAAACAACATCGAGGTATTACACAACATGAAATGAGATTACATGTCGTATAATCCCCCAATTTTTTATGTTTTAAAACATTTTAGCCACTCGAATTTTCAAACCCTATGGATGTATCATCCCTCGCTCTCAACTCCAAGTGACCCGGAGACCCTCTCTTAAATGTTTTCGAGATCCCTTTGATGGGAATCGATCTCGCGATTCCATCTTCAATTTGTATCAATCCTTCTTTGATTTGAGGTATGATCCACCTCTGTTCTTGTGGTTTCTTTGATATTTTTCCTCTCGTTTCTCTTTTCCATACGATGGAAGATGACCTCCCAAGGTTTTAATGGGGTTTCTCTTGGTTGTTATTGGTGTCGTGGTGTCGTGGTGTCCACAAATGGATGAAGATTTTGCAGGATAGGTGATTGAGATGCGTTGCATTTATCTGTTCTTATGAGAATAATTTCGGAGACCTTTTGAGGTAGGGGATTCATTACTTCTCTATTTATTTACATGCAATCGTAGAGTTAGCATGGTTTATCCCCTTGGATCATAATTAAATTGACCTAATAATTATATGAAATGGATTAAATAATTGGTATTGATCACATAGTGATGTTGATTCTTTGTGACATGATAATAGTTTGCCTCTTTATTTGCTTGATAGTGTGACATTTATGCCTTGCTTGGTTTATCATGTTTTTCTTGATGAAAATTGGTAAAAACATAAATCTAGAATTAATTAATAATTAATTGGATAAAAGATTAAAGATCCATGTTTAATGAATCTGGTTGTTGTTATTGTAATTTGATGTTAATCAAATTAATGCAAGTGTGCATGTTTAATTGAATTGGTTAATGAACATGAATCATGTTGATGCTTGTTGGGAAAGGAATTAAAGGCAAGTTAAATTAATTGTTTAATTAATTTGTGATAGCTGTGATATCTTGTTGCTTAGGTTTCCTGTAGTTGGAACCTGAATAATGAATTGGTTAATTCAATATAGAATAAAGATTCAGTTTTTTGAGAAAAATACAATACCTTTATAGGTCCTGAGTTCCACGCTTGCTTGTGAAGGCCAAGTTCCTTGTTCTTTGGATCTATGAGAGCTCATTGTGTGTGAAGTATTAATGCCTTGTTTTAGGTCCAAGAGCCTAGTTTCTCATTTGTTTCCTGCTTCTTGTGATGTGACGTGAGCCTAGAATGGATAAGTTTGGAGGGATATTGTGGTATATGGGGTGAGGAGGCCCGGATGTGACATGATCCTGGTATGGATGAGCCTTGAGGGTTGTTGTGGTATATAGGGCAGGGAGACCCAGTTTTTGTGGCACCAGTTTATTGTTGGAGTGGTGGGATGCATTGGTATATGAATGTGGTGTCGGGGAGGACACCAGATATGATGGAATGGATTAAAGCTGGGCATACCCATTAATATGAATGTTGGATGATTATTGAATCTGTTGTTGTTTATCTACTTTCCTTTCCCCACTGCTTGAGGGAGATGGATGTGTTTGGTTACTCCATTTCCATGGGAGGAAAACACGCGTGAGGTATTCCACATGCTTTCTGTGTTTATCTCCTCATGGTTGGATGAGTTACTCTCTTTCTATAGGTGGTGAATACTCAATTGGTAGTTCGTCTACTCACCATGTTGAGCTCATTTTTTTTGGGAGTTTAGAATGTTTTACTAGAGCACTTGGTGATATAGAAAGTGGTAATGTTGTTAAAGAAATGAATAAATGTTTAACCCATGGGGTTGGAGCTTGCTGGGATACAATGCTGAGGTTATAATTTTAAGAAATTGTGGACTCTGTTTGGTTATGGATAGAGGGCATGGAATTTGTTGTGATACCAATGAAATGAAATGTGAAATGATCATGGTTAATTGATGGTTAAATAATTAATTAATGTAAATTTAAACTGATAAAAATTTATAAATTATTTTATTGTAGCTCTTTAAATGGTTTTGTGCTTATAGGATATCTAATCTTAGCAGTTTCAGCCAAGAGTCTGAGAGATGTTAGCTGCA
The DNA here is from genome assembly GCA_963277665.1 of Viscum album. Taxonomy (NCBI): domain Eukaryota; kingdom Viridiplantae; phylum Streptophyta; class Magnoliopsida; order Santalales; family Viscaceae; genus Viscum; species Viscum album. The sequence continues at coordinate 1,557,407,319 of OY728161.1, forward strand.
GTTGATCCTAAGACTAGGTTGTGCCCATAGTGTGGTTGTGAGATATATTATATCCTATAATTTTTGTGTTTTTATATGCTACTCCACCTTGCCGGTTAGGGAAACTGACACCCTAGGGATTTTAAGCCTTGGGGTGTTTTCCCCAACATCCTAGTGGGAGGATAGATAGATGAATACCCCCTTTCACCCTACTCTCTCCACTTATTAGTTACTTGTTATGGTAGGAACAGTGGTTAGTTTTTCCCATATATGTGTGTAGAGGGATATAATGGCTTATGGTTATTTCACACATATAATCTGGATATAGTTTCCTAAGAACTACTATAGGTATAACGTGTATAGGCTGTGATGGCTTGAGGATCCTTACTCGGTGTATGGGATGTAATGGCTTGAGGTATAATATGCGATGTATAATACGCATTATGTGATCTATGGTGGTTCTCGGAAACTACCTGGTTACTTTTGGTTATGTGGATGTGGTGGTGTGTTGCATGAGGTGCATGGTGTGGTACTTCACCCTGGTGTCTTCAGGATTTCCTTTTAGAGAGAGATTCTCAAGACGTGCGACATTGGGGAGAAGCATAAAACTAGTGAGGAAGTGGTAGTGGGGTACCCTTGATCTTTTTTATTATATAATATGCTCTTGTATGTGATGCTTGGTTATAGTAGCCATGGTGAGTTTGGGAACTTAGTATACCTGTTTAGGTGATGAGTTAGTTTCACTTTTTGTTTATTGTGCTTTAGTATTCTTTCTTTACTCTTGCACGAGAGGCTTCAGGGAGGATCCTACTGAGTATACTGTTATACTCACCCTACATTATATAAATTTTTTTCATGTTATTTAGAGAAGGTTATGGATTGAGATGTTTATTACTATCTTGTGGGTTGCAAGAGTTGTTTGGGCTTCATGGTCGTTGTCATATTTACTTTCTTTTAGTACTTTCGGTTTTCCCTTTCAGTTGTAGTAGTTCTTTCATGACATTACATTTGTACACTTGGGTTTTCTTTTATATTTTGGTTTGAGCAGGAGTTGGTTGGTGTCTATATTATCTCTCTCCTCTGCATGTGTTTCTCTTATATGGTAATTCCTCCCATCTATGTTTTTATTATACCCTCGGTGCTAGTCCTTAACCCAGAGCCTACTGGAGGCAGGACTCGGGGGGTCACTATCTCTCTTCTCTCATTGTTGGCCCGAGAGGGGTACACTTTGTGGGGAGGGTGTCATGACATAGTGGTATCAGAGGTCTGGTTGAGGGATATGATAGATTTTTGAGTTATGAATAGGTGATGTTGTATGGGTTGGTATGGAAATGGTATCAGCTAAGTTTAGGAAGAACTGTAAACATGGGATACTAACTAAGACATGGGTATTTAGGGCCCCTTGTGATCTAATGCAAGGACCTTTAAGCTTATCGTGGCTACTAAACATGGTGATATTGGTTGCATGGTAGATACCTAATAAAGGATCATGCATCATTATTCTTTACACCTATGATTGAATGGGTGGACCTTAGGATAGGTTAACCTAAAATGAATAAAATAAAACAATTAATTAAATGTTAAAGTGTTCCATATTCTTGGTTTAGGAGCTCTAATTGTTTGTTCTTTTTCAGGTATGGCTCTAAGTCGATGTCCTCATTAGTTTTACGCATAAGACATTCAGTAGGTTGTGCCAGAATATCACCGCAGAGTAGAGGTTGATGATGACGGCACTTGGAGGAGGATACATGAAGAGTTTTAGTGCTAGAGTATGCATAGGTATGAGGGATCCATTTCAGATGTAGTCATAGAAGACTGGTTGGAGGAGGTTGAGATAGCCTTCAGTTTGATCCATTCTTGGAAGGTGCACTAGGTTTCGTTGGTTGTGAAGATGTTGTGTGGGGCAGTGAGGAAGTGGTGGTTCTTATTCCTTGGAGATTGTGAGGAGTTTTCAGTCTCATGGGATTAGTTCTGAGACCATTTTAGAGATGAGTTTCTTTCTTTGACCACAAAGGCAGCTAGTCTCTAGGAGTTGCTTACCCTTCAGAAGGGGAGATCTAGTGTGCGAGAGTTTGGAATCCATTTCAGGAACCTTTTACAATATGATTCGGACCTGTTTCCAGATGAGGAGTCCAAGGAAAGGCATTTCGAAGAGTCTTTGCATCCATAGATCCAACACCAGGTCACCCTATTTATGTTGAAGACGTATCTTGAGGTGTTGGATAAAGTAGAGGTAATCGAGGGGACATTAGCCAGAACTGGATCTTCATGAGATGAGAGTCATAAGGATTCCTCGCGAAGAAGATTTGGGGTCTAGGGTTCCCAGTTTTCAGGACAAAAGAGATTTCGATCAGATAGGGGTAAGTCCCAACCCTTGAAGTCTTGTTTCTATGGGTGTAGTGGCTCTTAGGATTATGCCAAGGGATCATACTCTTGTTTTTCTTATTTAGGTTGAGGTAATTAGCGATGAGAGTTCCTGACATTTCTGAGTATTCAGCATTCACCAGGTGTTCCACTTCAGGTTCCTCCATTGAGGCATTTCCGGCTGAGGCAGGAACAGTAGGTCGCACCAGTTTTGGATTAGTAGAGAGTATATGGGGAAGGTAGAGGATAGCCCTGGGATGCTCCCCATCCTCAAAGAGAAGAGCTCATCCATGGAGGTGGTCATCATTAGGGTCAAAGAGGTTGTGGATCATGTCGTGTTCATCTTCATACTTTAGTGTTACCAGCATCAGGCGAGCCAGACGTCGTTCGAGGTGCCCTTTTCTTGTTTTCTACTTGGTTGCATGCCTTGTTTGATTCAAGAGCAGAACACTACTTCATACCATCTACCATTTTCCATGCTTTGGGACATGATTTAGAGATACTTTTAGTGCCCTTGGCATTGACTACGCTAGTTGGAGGTTGAGCTGACTTGTTTGAAGTATGTAGAGACTGTGATCTAGTGTTGGGGCACCACCGTTCTTGGGGAGATTTCCTATGTTTACAGATACAAACATATGATGTCATCCTCAACATGGATTGGTTATATTCATTGTAGGCTATCATGGATTTCTTCAGAAGGAAGGTTGTGTTCTTTGATGTGGATGGAGATCTAGTAGTGTTTTTTGGTGAGTGATGCCCTCATATGGGTCAGAGGCATGTTCCTTCCTTATTATCCTTTATGGATGAGTTGATGTTGAGTTAATCAGAGGTTCAATAGTTGGTGTTTCTTAGGGTCTTAGAAGAGTACCCCGATATCTTTTCAGAGGAGGTTGTAGCATTACCCCCTTGACTAGAGATTGATTTCGGGATCGAACTACAGCCAGGAGTGTCTCTTATCTCAATGTCTCTGTATAGGATGGAACCTTCCGAGTTGCGAGAGCTATGTATACAACTCGATGTTCTATTGTGGTGTGGTTTTGTTCAGTCAAGTATGTCACTATGGGGTGCACCAGTTTTGTTTGTGAAGAAGGATAATAGTAGTTTCTGGTTGTGTATCAATTATCGTCACTTGAACCAAGTGTTAGTGAAGAAACACTATCCACTTCTATGGATTGATGATTTATTCAATCAATAAAAGAGTGCAATTTGGTTCTCAAATATTGATTTGTAATCAGGATATCATCATATGTGAGTAAAGGATGTGGATGTTCTGAAGATTGATTTTTGTTGTCGTCATAGGTATTACGAGTCCATTGTGATGTTGTTTGGTGTGAGTAATGCTCCAATTGTGTTCATGGGGTTAATGAACGTTGTGTTCTGTGAATTTCTAGATAAGTTCATGGTGGTTTTCATCGACGACATCCTTGTGTACTCTGTGTTTTAGGGGGATCATGAAGAGCATATCTGTGTTATTTCTTGGGGCATGTTGTATCCTAGTAGGGATTAGTTGTGGATCCATATAAGATAGAAGAAGTTGTGTCTTGGGTATCCCCTAAGATAGTGGAAGATGTGTGAAGCCTCCTTGGTCTTGCAGGATATTATAGGAGGTTCATAGCCAATTTCTATCAGGTTACGACTCCTTTGAAAACATTGACCAGAAATGATCATGTGTTCTTGTGGACTAATCAGTTTCATGTAGATTTTGAGTATCTAAAGGAGAATTTGGTCAGTGCTCCAGTTCTTTGTATTCCAACAGAAGGAGTTCAATTTGAGGTTTTCTCTGAGGCTTCGCATCTTGGTTTTTGTGGTGTTCTAATGTAGTAGAGATCGGTCATTTCATATGAGTCTCGTAAGTTACAACCCCATGAATGTAACTATGCCACCCATGATCTCAAGTTGGCGGTGATGGTGTTTTCCATGAAGTTATGGAGACATTACCTCATCAGCGAGCACTTTGTGGTCTTCACTAATCATAAAATTTTGAGGTATGTTTTCTCCCAGCGTGACTTAAACTTGCACCAGCATTGGTGGATGGAGTTTTTATAGGATTACGACTTTGAGATTTTATAAACAGCTGGAAAATGGATTTTTGTGGATGATTAATTGAGCAGGAAGTTGTGTAGTGATGTGGTGCATGAATCTGGTGATTCCTAAAGATTAATGTAAGAACATTCAACATTACATCTAGATATGGGAGAAGTTGGGGGAAGAGGTTGTCTTTTTCATATGATGTTTTAGTCATCTCTGGTGCAGCAAGTGGAGGAATCAAATTTGGGGGATCTTGAGGTGGAGGTCTAGAGAGACCAAGTTGTTTGTGGTGGGGCCCCTAATGGTTGTTTTGAGTATGAACAACATCGGGTGTTGTTTCAAGGAAGGATTCCCATTACTTTGGTGATGTGTGAGGTGGTTCTCATAGAGTTCCATAGTTCACCCTTAGTGTTACATCCTAGTGTGACAAAGATATATCGAGCCTTGAGGGGTCAGTTTTGGTGTCCTAGTTTGAAGCGTGTATTGCAGAGTTTGTGTCTTAATGTTTGGTCTTCTAGAAGATGAAGGCCGAGCACTATGTTCCTAGTAGTTTTCTCCAGCCGTTATATGTTCCTTAGTGGAAGTGGGAGGACATCACAATGGACTTTGTTATCATTTTACCTTGAGATCAAGGAGGATATGACATTATATGGGTGTTAGTGGGCTATTTGATGAAATCATGCCACTTTATAGCGATCAAGGAGTCGAGCTCAGTTGAGGTTTTGTCAAGATAGTATCTAGAGGAAGTGGTGAAGCTCCATGGAGTCCCAAGGATGATCATTTTTTATTGAGATCCACATTTTACCTCCAGGGTGTGGAGAGGTCTCTATCATACTTTTGGTTCTTAATTATGCCTTAGCACTACTTTTCATCTGCAAATGGATGTTCAGACAAAGCGAACCATCCAGACTCTTGAAGACATGTTGTGCTCTTGTGTCTTAGATTTTGGAGGTTCATGGATGAGGCACCTTCCCTTGGTAGAGTTCTCTTACAACAATAGTTTTCACTCCACCATCGGTATGGTGTTGTTTAAAGCCTTGTATGGATGACCTTACTATTATCTGTTGTGCTGGAATGGGGTTAGAGAGTCAACAATTCTTAGGTCAGAACTGATATAGAATACAACAGAGATGGTTCAGGTGATTCGCGAGAGGATGAAGGCATCACAGGATCATCATAAATCCTATGCCGATCATAGGAGGAGACCTCTAGAGTTCTATGTTGGGGATCATATGTTCCTGAAGGTGACTCCTCGTCGTGGTCAGTGAAGGTTTGGTCATAGGAGTAAGCTTTCTCCCTAGTTTTTTTGGCCTTTTGAGGTGTTGGCTCGTGTTAGAGTTATGGCGTATTGAATGGAACTTCCCCCACAGATGAGCCAAATACATGATGTTTTTCACATGTCACATCTTCTTCTTTATCTTTATGATGACTATCACATCATCGATTGGTGCGAGAACGATGTTGATGATGATGCGACGTTTGAGGATCATCCTATAGAGATTCAGGACTACCAGGAGAAGGTGTTGTGTGGGTGTGTTATCCTCTTAGTTCATGTCTTGTGGCAGCACGATGGCATGCAGGAGAGTACCTGGGAACGTGAGTTATAGATACGCGCTCAGTACCCTGAGTTGTTTTATGGTTATCTCTTCTCTTGTAATGTTTTTCATTTGATTTGTGTAGACCTTTTATGGTTATAAGATGGTTTTCTCTTGTTTCTTGTTGTGGCTTGCTCTCTTTTGAGAGGTGTCTCCCCCGGGAGAGTGTTTAGGATATGGTCGTGGTTGTTGTGTGGTTTCACACTATTCCTTTAATGAAGTGGTTGAGATCCTATGGTGGTGAGAGCCTTGATAGGTATCTCACAAGATGGATACTCGAACGACCTTTTTTTGTTTCCTCTCTAGGTTGGTTTTGGATTCTCGAGGATGAGAATGTTTTGAGAGGTATCTAATGTAAGGACCTGGATCTGGTTGGATTGGCCCTTTGCATGTTTTTGAAGACTGTGGTGCTTAGAGGAGGCTCAGAGGAATTCTGGAGGATTTTGGGTGCTGAGAATTGGAAGTAGGGGACTTTCACAGTATGAAACTAAGATTCACATCATGTAAGTTTTCAGGGTTTGAAAAATAAAATAAAATGAAGAGGCGATAGTTTTTTTGGTGAAAACCAACATCGAGGTATTACACGAAATGAAATGGGATTACACATTGTGTAATCCCCCAATGTTGTATGTTTTAAAAAAAATAGTCACTCGGGTTGTCAAACCTTATGGTTGTAGCATCCCTCTCTCTCAACTTCAGGTGACTCAACGACCCTCTCTTCAATGTTTTGGAGATCCCTTTGATGGGAATCGATCTCAAGCTTCCATCTTCGATCCGTAGCAATCTGTCTTTGATCCGAGGTATGATCAACCCCTATTCTTATGGTTTCTTCAATCTTTTTCCACCCAATTCTCTTTAACATGCAATGTAATATGACCTACCAATGGTCTAATGGGGTTTCTCTTAGTTTTTGTTGGTGTGGTGGTGCCACGGCATCCTCAGATGGATGCAGATCTTGTAGGAGAGGTGATCGAGATCCGTTGTGATGATCTGTTCTCATGCGAAGAACGTCGGTGACCTTTCGAGGTAGGGGATTTGTTTCATATCTATTTATTTACATGCAATCGTATATTTATCATGGTTTATCCCCTTGGATCACAATGAAATTGACCTAATAATTATATGATCTGGATTAAAGAATTGGTATTAATCGCATAGTGATGTTGTTGCTTTGTGTCGTAATAACGGTTTGCCTCTTGATTTTCTAGATAGTGTGATATCTATGCCTTTATTGGTTTAGCATGTTGTTCTTGATGGAAATTGGTAAAGAACATAAAGCCATAATTAATTGATAATTAATTGGATAAAAGATTAAAGAGCCATTTTTAATGAATCTGGTTGTTGTTGTTGTAATTTGATGTTAATCAAATTTATATAAGTGTGCATATTTAATTGAATTGGTTAATGAACATGAAGCATGTTGATGCTTGTTGATAAGGTAATTAAATGCATGTTAAATTAATTGTTTAATTAATTTGTGATAGTTGTGATATCTTGTTGCTTAGGTTGCCCGTAGTTGGAACCTGAATAATGAATCGGTTAATTCAAAATGGAATAAAGAACTAGTTGTGTGATAAAAATACAATGAATGTTTAGGGACTAAGTTGTCTGCTTGCTTGTGAAGGCCAAGTGTCTTGTGCTTTGGAGTTGTGAGAGTTTGTTGTGTGTGAAGGTTGAATGCCTTATTTTAGGGCCAAGAGCTCGGTTGCTTGTTTTTTTCCTACTGCATATGATGTGACGTGATCCTGGAATGGATGATCCTAGAGGGTTGTTGCGGTATATGTGGTGGGGAGGCCTGAATGTGACGTGATCCTGGGATGGCTGAGCCTAGAGGTTTGTTGTGGTATGTAGGGAAGGGAGACCCGATTTTTGTGGCGGCAGTTGATGCCTGGAGTGGCGAGATGCATTGATATATGCATGTGGTGTCGGGGGGGGACATTGGAGATGATGGAATGGGTTGAAGTTGGGATTACCCGTTGATATGAATGACGGATGCTTATTTAATATGTTGCTGTTTATCTGCTTTCTTTTCCCCACTGTTTGAGGCAGATGGATGTGTTTGGTTACTCTCTTTCCATGGGAGGTGAAGATGTGTGGGGTATTCCACATGCTTTCCATGCTTAGCTCTTTGTGGTTGGATGAGTTACTCTCCTACTATAGGCGGTGAAGACTCGATGGGTAGTTCATCTACTCACTGTGTTGAGCTCCTTGTGTTTGGGGAGTTTAGAATGTTTTCCTAGAGCACCTGGTGATATGGAAAGTGGTAATGTTTTTAAATAAATGAATAAATGTTTAACCCATAAGGTTGGAGCTTGCTGGGATGCAATGATGAGGTTATAATTTTAAGAAATTGTGGACTTGGTTTGGTTATGCTTGGAGGGAATGGAACTTGTTGTGATGATAATGAAATGAAATGTGAAAATGATAATGGTTAATTAATGGTTAAAGAATTAATTAGCGTAAAGTGAAACTGATAAAAAAGGGATAAAGTAATTTAATGTAGCTCTTTAAATGGTTGTGTGCTTATATGATATCTAGTCTTAGTAGTGGTAATTGGGAGTCCGATAGACGTTATTTGCAGTTGATCTTGAGATTAGGTTGTGCCCATAGTGTGGTTGTGAGCTATATTATATCATGTACTTTTTGTTTTTCTATATGCTACTCCACCCTATCGGTTAGGGAAACTAACACCCCAGGGATTTTGAGCCCTGGGGGCGTTTTCCCCAACATCTTGGTGGGAGGATGGATGGTTGACTACCATCTTTGGCCTCGCTCTCTTCTCTTGGTAGTTACTTGTGCTGGTAGGCACGATGATTAGTTTTTTCCATATATGTGTGTAGAGGGCTATAATGGCTTGTGGTTTTTCACACACATATAATCTGGATATAGTTTCCTAAGGACTACTATAGGTATAGCATGTATAGCAATGCTTGAGGATCCTTACTCGGCGTATGGGCTGTGGTGGATTGAGGTATAGTACCTGACGTGTGATACATGTTATGCGAGTTGTGGTAGCTACCAAAAACTACCTGGTTACCTTTGGTTATGTGGACATGGTGGTGTGTTTCACATGGTAAATGTTGTGGTGCCTTGATTAGGTGTCTTTGGGTTATCCTTTTGGAGAGAGATTCTCAGGACGTGCGACGTTGGGGAAAAGCGAAAAACCAGTGGGGAAGTGGTAGCAAGGTGCCCTTGATCTTATTTATTATATAATATGCTTGTGTATGCGATACTTGGTGAGAGTAGTCATGGTGAGGCTGAGAACTTAGTATACTTGTTTAGTTGACGAGTTAGTTTCACTTGTTGTTCACTATGCTTTAGCATGCTTTTTTTACTCTTGCACGAGAGGCTCTGGGGAGGATCTGACTGAGTATATTGTTATACTAACCCTGCGTTATATAAACTGTTTTTCAGGTCAGTTGGAGTGGGTTGGAGATCAGGTTGGTTACTACTAGTTTGTGGGTTGCAGGAGCCATTTGGGCTATGTGGTTGTTGTCATCGTTACTTTCTTTTGATACTTGCAGTTTTTCCTTTCATTTGTAGTAGTTCTTACATGACATTACATTTGTGTATTTGGGTTTTCTTTTATATTGTGGTATGAGCAGAAGTTGGTGGGTGTCTATCTTATCTCTCTCTTCCGCATGTATTTCTCTTAGAGGGTAATGTCTCTCATATGTGTGTTTATTATACCTTCGGTGCTAGTCGTCAACCTAGAGCCAACTAGAGGCAGGACTCAGGTGTCACTATCTATCTTCTCTCATTGTCGGCCTAGGAGGGGTACACTTTGTGGGGAGGGGGTTGTGACACAAGATTCAAACTGGTTGAAATATGAAGATTTAATCTTGAATATTATCAGGGAGTTTTCCAAGGATATTAATGCTTATTGTTTACTACTGTATTGATTGTTCTAACGAGTTCCACTATTTAGTTTTTATTTTTTTTACAGAATATCAAGGAAGAATCATAGGAATACTAGTTTTCATTTACATATGGTTTTTTATTTGGGAAACAAGCGTGGACAACACTAAAGTAGTTTGTTGGAAAAAGAAAAATGCAATGGGTTTCAAATTTGAAAAGTTGTTGTGAAAAAAGAAACTCTATATATAGAGTTGACATAACCAATAAACCAGACAGGGCATGAGGTTGAGGATTATCTTGAAATTTATAAGTGTTTCATTCTTTGGTGATCAACTACTACTCCCAACCAAACTAAAATCATTTGACCCTTTGCTACCAGAGAGTTGTTTGCTGCCTCGACCCTCAAGCTGTAAAACATTCATATGGTTTTGTGGTTTTACTTCTTCCTATTCTTTTTATGTGTGTGTAATTGTAACGGGTTATACTACCCAATAAAAGGTAGGATTGTGGGTTGTAACTTCCAAACAAAAGTCAAGCATTGGGTTGTGCCTCTAGGTGGGAAAAAGGCAGATTGTTCAGGTTGTGACTCCGGGTAAAAAAGGCATATATGTTTTGGGTTTAAGTCTCCATGGGGAAAAGACTTTGTAATTGTGTTGTGACTCCAAATGTGCAAGTCATTGTAAGATTCCATTTAGTGGGTTTCATCTCTCTCGGTTCATGAGAGGGGTGAAAAGTGGATTATGATCTTTTAGATTTGAACCACTATAAAAATCATTGTGTCCATTTCTTTTATTTTTTGGATGAATTAACTTAACTTTAATAACACTGATATAATCTTTAAATTTAATTTTAATTTTCTAAAATCCAATTCACCCCAATCTTGGCTATTTATCATCTTCTCATTGCGACTAACACCCTTTACTCACCCTATACAATAATTAAACTATCCAAAAGACTATAGGGCAACTCACAAGTTTCACATGAGTCAAGCCTCAAGATGACCTCTCTCAATTACATGCCTCTCCTATATCCAAGGAGGCTAAAGGCTCCAATCTATGTCTATTATGTCATCATATAACTCAAGGAATCCCTCCAAAGGGGTCCCGTGTATAAGGTTCAACTCACTTTAATTTAAGCCTACTACCATTGGCGGTCAAGGCATCGAGGCATAGAAATTAGAGGACTCATCATGACCCTAAACATCCTTTCCCAACTCACATGGGTCAAGGGAAAGCAGTTCGGTTTAATTTTAGGTCAAACGCACACCGGTAGTGAGACTGCATATCACATATCGCATGAAAGAAGCATAAACCATCATGAATGGTTAGGGATCGCCTACTTTGATTTGATAGAAGTCCACTTGTTGAATATCACAAGATGAATCAGCCTTGATTTGAGGTTTCCCCAAAATCTAGCAAAATCCCTAAACTGCCACCCAGGATGAACGACACTCAAATTCGGCCATTGGCGAAGGAGTTTCTCCCCTTGGAAGAGAGGAATGAGAGGGAAGACAGGTGGAGGTCGAGCCTATATTGGGGAGAAAATGAGACAAGGTCTTATTTAATTAAAATTATATAACGGCTAAATAATTAATTAAAATTTAAAAAAAAATAGATAAGGGGTGTCAGGTACTTGCCCAACCTTCAGCGTCAGTGGCCCTCCAGGGGCTACTACCTCCTTTGTTGGGCCTACTAAGTACCCAGTGCCAACCAATTGGGCACCCGATGACATCTATCATACATGACAAATGTCCTGACACCCTGCCCAAATTCTCAAAACAGGCTCTCAAGCCCCTACTAACACCTCACACTCAAAAACCACTAAAACACACGAGGTTTGCCAAAAAATTAAATCGAGAATGCACCTCAAACGAACGGAGTGTTACAACAGTCATGTCAGTTCCTTTTATTTCATATTTTTCGATGTTTTTCTAGTCATATTTCCTATTGAAAAATATATCTATTGCAAAATATATGCTTTGTTTCCTCTATTTTATGGATAATGTTATTGGGGATGTTCTATTGATCATATATTTTTTGGGATTGATTATTTCTAGCTTATTTTAAATTGTGGTATTAGTTAATCAAGAGCTTATAATGAAGGTGTTCAAGGTGAAAAGTTTCCTTGGATTAGTAAGACTATAGAATGAAATACTTCGAGTAGAAATGCATATGGAGAGAGAGTGCATGAGAATTGGGTTGAGTTGTGGGTGATGGAGCAGATGAAAAGTTTAGTGAGGTTGATGGTTTATTCTAATACTAGATGATTGTGTCCTCTGCCTTTGTACATAGGATTCATGATACTCAATTTGGTGATATGAAGTGCATGTTTTGAAGGTACATTATCATTTATGATGATGCACCAAATGGTTGGTCAGGAGGCGAGGAGAAAATCATGTTTCAAGGTAGGTTTTTTGCCCCTGGAGAGTCGGGAGAGGTATTAAAAGGAGTAGCATAGTTCTCTATTTATGGTACATACGGAGAAGATGTGCGATAGTTGGAAGAGGCAATTCCAATGGCTCGATATGAAGAGGGAAGTTTCAAAATTTGTGGCTCTGTATCTCACTAGTCAATAGGTAGAAGTAGAACGTCAAGTATTATCCAAATGATCACTCACGAGTGTTTTGAAGTGAAAGTGGAAAGTCATATTCTTGGTTACTGTGACAAAGTTACCACGATCAGGGAGAAAATCCTGATGGTCTCATGATTTGGTGTAGGTTATTGCCCATCTCTTGACACATTCAGCTCATCACGACCATTGACAACTCTCAGCATCTCTTCACAACAGGACAACAATTCAAACGCAAAGCATGTTTATTAAATGGTTCAGATTTTAATAGTCCATACACTCGACTCGATCTCATACCAGCATAGGCTATAGTAGCAGCAGCACTGAAGCTCAATCCAAGTTGTAGAAAGCCCATAAAAACGCTAAGGAAGCTCGACAGAATCATACCAGCATAGGCTATAGTAGCAGCAGCACTGAAGCTCAATCCAAGTTGTAGAAAGCCCATAAAAACGCTAAGGAAGCTCGACAGAAAAGCCCCAACACATCCCTCCAAGGGGCTTCTATTCCGCTTCCGATCCTCAACCAGCCACTTTCCGGGCAACAGTCCTGCCCCGTGGCCTTCCAAGCATGGACTCTGGCTGCCCATGCCAACCCCCAGCCTTCAACGGAGGCACCGCTCCCTGCTTCCCTGGTGGGGAGCTCAGACCCATCCTGCCAAACCTTTCACATACACGTGCAACGCCTCCGTTGCTCGCAGGTTGCCAATACTTCGAACATTTCTCCGCCTCCCTCCCATCCTCTCTCCCCTTCCTCTGCACACCTTCCGTAGGAACATGCCACTTTGCACTCCGAGGCTTTGACAAGTTTGACCCTCCCGGATATCTCCCACCCACTTTGTGCTCAACATAACCCTTTGTACCACCTGCACCGAAAAAATATTAAAATATATATATATATAAATAAATTTAACTGTATTTCCACTCATGGTAATAAAATTGGATTTATTAACAAATCATCAACAGGAAATACCAGACGGAGTTATTCGGACAACAGAGCCTCTAGACCGGAGTGACGGTGGAACATAATAGCAACTCTGAATCAACCAAAATGATATTATTATCAACTTCAATGGACATACACATGTTTGTGAATTCACTCAAGCAGAAAACAGCACCTGGAAGAAAGGATGCTGAAGAGCTGCTGCAGCTGTTGGCCTCTTACCAGGGTCCCATGCACACAGAGACTGCACCCCAATAAAAAATGTTAATTTGAATGTTCGGCCTGGCTTCACCCAAGAAACCGTACAAGGTTGAAAATATTTTATGGTTTCATTCGGAAAATGTTCTAGAAACTGGAGGGAAAACAAGAAAACGTGAAAACAATCTTTTCCTTCGACAAAAATCTATGGATTTTCCACTGTCCAGAATCATTGTCATTGTCATTAATGTTATAGTCATGGTAATTGCTCGGCTACTTTCAGTGGTATTATACCATCGTCGCCGCTCGTTGTCAAGTCCAGCCATGCCAACATATAAAATGACTCCATTGTTTTATTCAAAGTTAAGGATTCAGACCCATATACGTGCTATATTTATAAAAAAAAAATAACAGAAAATGACAAAAAAAATAAGAACAGAAAGAAAAAAAAATTACTTGAATTAGGCAGATAGCGTCTTCACTGGCTGACGGTATAATTGATGAAAGATGGACAGCCGATAACTGCAAGCAAAATCATCAGTTCATCAACTGAAATCGTATATCAACTGAACACGTAGCTTCTCCATAGCGAGCTGAAAATCGGTTCTCCCAGCCCAATCTTGTTTTGTTTTTGTTTTTTTGCATGATAACCTTGTATGAAGGTCAATTCTTAACCTTAATCGTTTCTGAAATCCCTCCTTTCTCAAGACTATATCCAAAACTTTAAAAAATTAACTCACAATAATTGGGAAAGAAAAATAGAACCTTTGGATGCAGGCATCAAAAATATCAAACTACCTGAGGAAATTGATAATTGATGGCGTTTGCAAACTTAAGACCCTCCGACCAAGAAAACTCAGTCGGACTGCCAATTACGCTGCAAATTTTGACAATCTCATCTGCTTCACTGCATCAATGTAGAAACATGTAAAATTCAGTTATAAATAATAAAATCAAAACACCATGCTGAATACAGCACAGATCAAGGTATCATAGCATTTCTTCTTTTCATTTCTCAAGACGAAAATTTACATACTAATTTGTTTTTCCTACCTATCCAAAACAACTTCTAAAACATTTTCTAATGCATTTTTGAAAAATGAAAAGAAATGTCTTCCAAAAACAAGCACAGCCTAGCATTTCCCTTACAAGAGCAAAAATATACACAGTAAACATGCATAACACGAACTCTAAATAGACATGACACAATAATGACACCATAACCTGAACTCCAATATCATGTAACAGTTCCAAATCAAAATCAGTCAACGGAGAAAAGATAAACCCGTTAGAATGGTTTCAACCATCATATTTAATCTCAATTTAATAAGAAACTTTTTTACAGCAGCTAGATCATACATATTGTAAACTGCAGGCTGAAAAATTATATTGAATATGGAAAAGGGTTACAAATCATCTACTAAAAAAATTGAACTTGTGAAAGCACAAAATCATGTCCATAGTAGATTAAGTAACAATACTAAACCCTACAGGGCCAAGGGAAAGAAAGGCAACAGAGTCCACCAAGGAAAATACCAACAGGAAAACAAAAGGAAAACACGAACCTTAATCCTGGGAAAAGAGGATGAAGTGAAAACAATTCCGCCATTATAGCACCCATGGCCCACATATCTGAAAAAATATATATAGAATTAAAAGGGAATACACATAAAGTTTCAGGGGAATTTAAGATGGCAATTGCAATCATTGTAAAATGCCAACTCACCGACCGAAGAGCCATATACAGGGGATTGAAGCAGTATTTCAGGAGCTCTATACCTGCCATGCCAATATTGTGATAAAATAATTGTTTAGTGATTGCATGCGACCATAACAATTACATTTTCATGAACAACCCAACTCCCTCCTTCCCCTGGAGAAAAATTACATTTTCATGAAAAACCCAGCTCTCTCTGTCCCACAGTGAAAAGAATAACACAGGTAACATCAATAGAAAGAGCTGTCAATTTGCAACTATTCCATTTTCCTCCCTAACCAACCACTCTTCATCTCATTTTTTTTTTCAACCAAAAAAAATGACAACAAGAAACGGGTGCATGACATAAAAATAACAAAATAAAAATACCTACCAACGTGTTGAAACATACTCAGTGTATGGAGGCTCGGAACTGATTTCGCGGGCAAGACCGAAATCAGCTACTTTAACCGTATCCCCAGAAACTAGCAAATTCTCTGACAAATGTAAGCAATAATCAATTTTAGCATGAACAATGCACAAGAAAGATTGCCACACAAGACACCCTAAATGATACAAACAAGGCTCAACTCTCAATGTAATTAAGGGTGTAAACCAACAGCCAGAGACTGGTCCAGTCCCAGCCTGGATTTTAGATTATTTTTATTTTTATTTCTTATTATATTTTAATTTAAAAATAACACTTTTTTAATAAAAAACTCAAACAAGGGCACCCCTCTCCGCCGAGCCAAGCGGGTTCTACACCCATAGATGCTGCTAACATAAATTTCTCACATATTATCAGTGACTTCTGATTCCAGCACATAATACTCGAAACTGAGGTAGCCAAAATAGCAAGAAATGAAAAAAACCCAAAATGCATGCATCCCAAAGAAATTTTAACTCGTGATGACATGCTCAAAAATAAGGGTTCTAGTGATCTAAATATAGTAACGGATTTTCAAAATAAAATAGAACAAATTCAATAGACTTTACCATCCAACCACGCGTTTTGAACCAGAAAATAAAAAGCGATAGAACTGCAGTACACAAGAAATATATCCAGTAGGCCTATATTTTTAACAGCCTATGACAACACATCAAATGGATCAAATTCAGTAGCCCGTCATTTATATTTGCTGACAAACAATTACCTGGCTTTAGGTCACGATGAAAGTATCCCCTTTGGTGCATGTAAGCAAGGCCTTGAAACACTTGAAAGCACCAATTTCTGACTTCAGCTTCTGAGAATAGCTTTTTCACTCGATCCATCATAAGCTGGTATAGATTGCACTCCTGCAACAGTAAAACAAGACAAAAATATGGGAGTGTGCCACTTAAGAAATAAGTTTCCTACTTAAAAAATACAAAGATGACGCTACCATGTATTCAAAGACGAAGAACAAGGTATCATTTTCTCTAATGACTTCCTTGAGCTTCACAATGTTTGGATGGTTCATTCTTCTCAAGGACTGTAAATCAAAAACCACAATTAAAATGAAATTTCATGCAACAGAACTACTAAGAAGAACGAAAGGAAAAAATTGTTCAACCTTTACTTCTCTTAGATCAATGCATTCCTCCCATGTATAGAATTTTTTCTTCATTTTCTTGATTGCAACCTGATCAGCAATAAAGTTGATGGGAGACAATGTTTCAGCCTGGAAATGCAATTTCAGTATAATAAATTAAATTAAAAAATAACTTACAATTTCACCAGTTTGCTTATTTATAGCTCTCCAAACACTCCCAAACGTTCCATTACCAACTTCCTTGATTACTTTGTACCTGCTATAGCTAAAACTGTTATGACCAATTAACACTCGAAGCTTTAGAAGGAACGTCAATGAAAACTCACTGACCTCTCCATTCCTCCAGGGAAACACCACAGGCAAAGTAATGGCTCGGTGCTCTTACTTTATCCAAGAAGAAGAATTCCACAAATAAACATAGGACACTTATCGCCAAAAGGTGACTGGGAAAAGGCTATTGGAAATGACAAAGAACAGCAGATAAAAACTGTGTGGATGATCTAGCTTATTCCATCCTTAGTCTTCTATTGCTCCGGATGAATGGCTTCTCAATATTATTTGTGAAAAATACTAGGCACGCCACGGCACAACAGCAACAAGGCGTATATGGCAGGGAAGATGCAGTACCACAAAGCATCTGGACTCCATTACAGAAACGAATAGAAACAGACTATCATTACAGTATAGCTTTGCATAAGAACTAGGCTATTACGGATAGCCACACAATCATCAAAAGGAGCAGCAACCAGCGAGTGAGTGATAGTATAGTCTGCGCCAATTCCAACAGACCATACTGATACCATGTAGGTGGGCAGCTACAACATATTTTACTTGTGATGATCAGCCCTACTTAAAGCTGGCATTATTGATCCAGCAAGCACTAGGTGATGACGTATAGCAACAAAATTACCCCAGAATGCAACAGATGAACATACCAAACAGACGTTGAATCAGCAATGCACTGTCAAAAATTATGCTGTTAGAAGAAAAAAACTGAGAAAAGTACTATCGAACAAAAAAATAAAAATGACATACTTCGAAGGGTGCACAAAAGATCCAACACCTATCTCAGTAAAAATTTGCATTGAGGCTCTTTCATTGACCATTTGAAGAAAGCTGATGACTAAGTGCAGTTAACAAAGGAATCTGAAGGAAAATCTCGAAGACTGAGAGACCGCCAATCAAGTGTTTCTTTGAATGAGAGAACTTGTTGCTGGTAGCAATTTGAAAAAATGCATACTGGCTCCATTTCATGAGAACAGAAATGAGGCAACTCAAAATAAATTCCTGCCCAACCTGACACCAACAAAAACATGTGAAGCCACGTTGAAAGAACACACAATCCGCAACATAAGTAGACATACTAAAGGCAAGCATGTAGAAACCAATTATATACATCCTCTAGTTCACAGATGGAAGGGCTTTTGATCGATGCACGACTATAGCATTGCATAAACACAGCACTCAAAAGGATTAACTCGGTTTGTGCTCTTGAGATCCTAAGCATGAGTTAGTAACACTTTACCACAATTCTAACTTATCTGATGTGCAGCTAAAGATAAAATAATTTCTCACAGTTATGCAACGTGTAGTGAATGGTATTGAAATTAAATCCATGACAGTAGCTGTCATGAAGAGGATTCATTCTTTTCCAATACGTTTTTCCTTTCTTTTAAACCTGACGGAAGTTAAACAGTCCCACCCCCTTTCAAGCTCTTGAACACGCATAAAAAGCATCTGAACAATAAGAAGACTTCCTTCTTGCCCCCCCCCCCTCTAGAAATTAACAAGCCTCGGTCTCATCAAGCCTTAGACAGAATAGATAAGGTCAAAAACTAAAAACCTAAATATGAGTGCACAACAAACCCAATGTTATAGAGGCGCCTTGATAATCCTTCAGCGCATCGCCAATTGCTGTCTTTTATAAAGGAATTGACTACCAACTGCAAGGTATGACTAATAACTGATCAAAGTTCCCGAATCCAACCAAGCACATAGGCAAGGCAGAATGGAAAAGGGATGCGTGTGTTCGACGCATGTAAACAGGAAGAGGGGGAATAAACTGGAGCCGAGATATTTAATCCAAACAAACCCTAATTTATACGGCCTGAACCAAACCATAGATATCACAAAATTCTAATAAAATATAGTTTATCCAAACAAAGAAAAACCTATTTCGAGGATCAAACGAGACAATAAGCCCTGGATCAAAACCCGCGCATTAAATTCACATATAACAACAAACAAAAAGCAGATCCCGCCTGATCTATTGTAAAACAAACGTAAGGAATACAAACAGGAAATTGGAATGACAAAAAAAAGGTGAAATCCTACCGGCATAGCCTCCCTCGCCGTGGACAAAGACAGGTCGACTCCAGAGCTCCGGACTGCTTACAACCGATATGCCGCCCGAAAACCTTCACGACCCGGGAAACGCACGAATGAGATTTCATATATGGCCCAACTGTCATCCCGTGCCCCGCGGGACACCGTCGTAACGTGGTGCCGCCAACCACGGGCCCCCGTCACCATCGAATCCGATCGGATCGGATCGGGCGGACGCGCGTCGTGTTGGTGACGGGCCATGTTTCAGCTACCGTTGATTAGCTTGTGTTTCTAGAAATTCATTTCCGAATATTTTAAAGAACGCCGGACTCCGTTGGGAACGCGTGGAGCGCATCGACCAAACTGATATTGCGTCGAAATAACATCACTACAACATATGTGATATTAAATTTAGTGGGGGTAAAAAATGATAATAAATTGTGTTTTATCCGCCAAAAAAAAATCATTAATAAATCTCTCAAACCTGATAAAATATATAATTGATAAAAAAATTATATATCATTAAAAATCATATATTATTATATAAATTGTTGTAAAATTTGTCGATCAAAGCGAAGCGAAAGCGTATAACGATATCAAATGCACCGTATTTATAGATTACAAAAGAATACAAGTATATGACCACACAAAATCACACGCACACTTTTTATTCCATTAACATGTCACCGTATTTATAGGTTACAAAATGCTTGATTCAACGGACAAAATTAATTCCTATAGATTAAATCCACGGTGGGAATACAAAAGGTCTGGACATATCAAGAGACTTGTTGGGAAATGAATAGACCTCATTCATTGTGATTTATAACATCAACATGATTAATGATAATTCATAACACTCCCCCTTGGATGTCATAATCTCATAGAATCTAATATAAATATTCACTTAAAAAAATTCTGCGGGAAAAACAAGTGAAGTCAAATTAATATGACAATAGACTTTTCAGTCTTCGTGTTCCAATTTTATAAATCAATTTCTCAAAAGTTGAAGTTGACAATAGCTTTGTGAACAAATTTGCAAGATTGTCATAAGACCTTGTTTGTTGGACATCAATCTCACCATTCTTTTGAAAGTCATGAGTGAAAAAAATGGTGAGATATGCTTTGTTTTGTCACCTTTAATAAACTCACCTTTCAAATGTGTTATGCAAGCAGTATTGGCTTCATATAATATGGTGGGAATATTATTATTCATATCTAATCCACAACTATCTCTAATATGATTAATCAATGATCTCAATCAAACACATTCTCGACTTGCTTTATGAATAGCAATCAACTCAGCATGATTGGAACAAGTCGCAGTAATGGTTTGTTCTGTAGAACGCCAAGAGATAGTAGTTCTACCATAAGTAAACACATATCTAGTTTGAGATCTTGCTTTGTGTGGATCAAATAAGTATCCAGCACCAACATAACCAACAAACTTTGGTTCTACATATTTGGAATAAATTAACCCCCGATCTTTTGACCCTTAAAGGTATATTGATACATGTTTGATATCATTCCAATGCCGACGAGTAGGAGAAGAACCATATCTTGCCAATAAATTTATAGAAAATGATACATCAGGTCTTGTATTATTTACAAGGTACATCAGTGCTCCTATAACACTCATATATGGTACTTCAGGACCAATTAGTTCTTCATCATCCACTTGTGGTTTAAAAGAATCATTATCACAATCAAGATATCGTACAACCATTGGTGTACTTAATGGATGTGATTCGTTCATATTAAATATTTGTAGGACTTTAGCAATATATCATGATTGATGAACGAAAATTTCATCCTTAAGATGTTCAGTTTGCAATCCAAGGCAAAACTTTGTATTTCCAAAGTCTTTCATTTCAAATTCTTTCTTCAAATATTCAACTACCTTGAAAAAGTTCATCATTAGTCCCAATTATATTTAAATCATCAACGTATATTGCAATGATTACAAATTCAGATCCAATCTTCTTAATGAAGACACATGGACAAATTGGATCATTTTTATAATCTTCCTTCATCAAATATTTACTCATATGGTTATACCACATACGCCCTGATTGTTTTAATTCGTATACTGATTTATTCAGCTTAACTGAATAAAGATCTTGAGATTCAAGATATTTTGCCGGCAATTTTGAATCTTTTTGGGATTTTCATGCAAGCATCATTATCAATATCATCATAAAGATATGCAATCACTACATCCATCAAGCGCAATTCAAGTTGCTCATGTACAACAAACGTCATGAGACACCGAAAAGTTATTGCATACATTACAAGAGAGTATGTTTCATCATAATCAATCTCGGGTTTTTGTGAGAAGCCTTGAGCAACCAGTCGTGCTTTATATCTCATGACTTCATTATTTTCATTTCTTTTTCTCATAAATACTCATTTGTATCCAACAAACTTAATTCCTTTCGGGGTTTTCATGATCGACCAAAAAACCTCACGTTTAGCAAGTGAGTCTAGCTCAAATTAGATTGCAACTTTCCATTGATCCCAATATGGCCTTTCACGACATTCATTAACTATTTTAGGTTCTTGATCCTCATCCATAATTTCAAGGGCTACATTGTATGAAAATGTGTTATCAACAATGGTCTCTACTCGGTTCCAACATCTTCCAGTGTTGGTGAAATTTATTGAAATTTTCTATTGATAATGTTCATGTAATGGTACATTTACATTCTCTTCAAATTCATTCAAATCTTTAACCAACATAGGTTGTTTCCCCTTTCTTTGATAGAGATTTTTATCTTTTGAACAAAGTGGTCTCCCACGCTTCAGGCGTGGGTTGGAAGCATTGTCGGTAATACCATCAGATTATCCTTCGGGGACATCTATTCTTACCGATGCATTAACAACAGATATATATGATTTTGTAACCCGTTTTGAATCATTGAATGCATCAGACAATTGATTTCCTAAATTTTGCAAATTAATGATCTTTTGAACTTCAAGTTCACTCATATTTGTACGAGGATCAAGATGTAACAATGAAGTCGCCTTCCATGATATTTCTTCTGAAGTCGATTGATTTTCCCCTTTGAGTGTTGGAAATAATTTTTCATCAAAATGACAATCAACAAATCTTGTTGTGCATATATATCCTATCATAATCTCAAGATTTTTAATGATCGAGGGAGATTCAAAACCAATATATATCACCAATCTCCTTTGGGGTCCCATTTTTTTTCATTGCGGGGGTGCTACAGGCACATATACAGCACAACCAAATATCCTTAAGTGTGAAATATTTGGTTCATGGCCACAAGCTAATTGAAAATGGGAATAATCATGGTAGCTTGATGTCCTTATTTGAAGCAGTGCTGCTGCATGAAAAATTGCAAGTCCCCATGCCGAAATGAGCAATTTAGTTTTCATAAGTAATGGTCTAGCGATAAGTTGTAATCGCTTTATAAATGATTCACCTAAACCATTTTGTGCATGAACATGTGCTACATGATGTTCAACACTTATTCCTGATGACATGCACTAATTATTAAAAGCATATGATGAATATTCACCAACATTATCAACCCTAATATGATTGATTGAATAATTAGGGAATTGCACCCTTAACCTTATTATTTGGGCAAGTAATTTCGCAAATGTCTGGTTGCGAGTGAACAATAAATCCACATGGGACCATCGAGTTGACGCATTAATCATGATCATAAAATATCTGAATGGTCCACATGGTGGATGAATTGGTCCACATATATCACCATGAATTCGGTCCATGAACATCGGGGATTCGGTCCCGATCTTTGATGGTGATGGTCTTATGATTAATTTGCCTTGAGAATAAATAGCACATGAGAAATCATGGGGTGTAAGAACCTTTTTATCAACCAGTGGATGAACATGCGTACATCTAATTATTTTCCTCATCATTATTGATCTAGGATGACCCAAATAGTCATGCCACAAAATAAATGTATCATGGTTGGTAAACTCTAGGTTTACCATGTTTGATTCAATTGTACAAATATTGACAAAGTACAATCTGGACAGAAGTCTCAAAAGCTTCTCTTGAATCAATTTGTGATCATTTTTAAATGCTTGTTATATAGAGGTATTCAACACCCCCTTCATCCATTGTCTCAATGTGATATCCATTATTACGAATATCTTTAAAACTTAGCAAATTGCGCCGAGACTTGGGAAAAAACAAAGCATTGTTTATCATAATTATTGTACCACCAGGTAGACATATTCTTGCTCTTTCGGATCCTTCGATTAATTACACACTACCGTTTAAAGTACACACATGAGCACTACCCATTTTAATGGTGATAAAATATTTCTCATGTTTAAGAATTGTGTGCGTCATTGCACTGTTGATGAGGAAAATATCTTCATCATGGAAATTATTCCCAACAGAATGATTTATATCATTCATTTCTATTATAGAAAATAAACATGTATATAAGGAATAAAATAAAAGAAACCAAAATGAAACATGCAATATTTAAAAATATTACAAAACCAAAAACCATAGTTCATTTCTACCAAAAACATACAAAAACCAAAAATCAAACTTCAATTCCATCATGAGAATTCATGCTTGATCTACATGCTCATCACCTTTAGGGTGTGTAAAATAATCATAAATATCAAAGTTTATAATATCATCATCATATTTCAAAACCTGGTCAGCAAAATTCGCTTCGACATTCTTTTCCTTTCCTTTAATAGATTGTTGATAAAGATCAACAAAATGCTTTGGCGCATGACAGGTACGCAACTAATTCCCCTTCATGCCACATCGAAAGCAATTACTTTCATTGTTCTTTTATTTTTTTATTTGTGGTTGTTCATTATTAGATCACTTCTAGTGGTGCCCTTTCCTCTTCTCATTTGGTGTATGACCACCTCGAGCAAATGACTTTCCTCAGCCTCAATTGTGTTGATTCTTCCTATAAACTTGATTAAAAGTAGTCGCATTCACTTCAAGGAATGGAGCCACACCAATAGGTCGGGATTCATGATTTCTCATCCAGAGCTCATTATTTTGTTCAGCAACAAGAAGGTAAGAAAGTAATTCAGAATATTTTATAAAACATTTCTCACGATATTATTGTTGTAGAATGATATCTGAGGCATGGAAAGTAGAATAAGTTCTTTCCAGAATATCGGTATCAATGATAGTATCTCCACATAATTTTAGTTGCGATGTTATTTTAAACATTGTGGAGTTGTATTCCCTTACCGATTTATAATATTGGAATCACAAATGGCTCCACTCAAACCTTGCTCTTTGTAGTATTACATGTCGAAGGTGATCATACCACTCCTTGAGATTCCGCCATAGCACCAAAAGATCTTTCATCATGAGGTACTCATTCTTTAGATTCTCATGGAGGTGATGACAGAGGAATATTAGGGCTCGGGCACAGTCTTGAGTGGAAGTGTGATTTCCAACTTTAATTGTTTCGCCAAATCCATTTGCATCAAGGTTCATCTCCGCATCCAGAATCCATAACAAATAATTCTTCCCAGAAACGTCAAGTGAGAGAAATCCATGCTTCCTAATATCGCCATGAAAAATTTATCTTACTGGTATGACTAACCTTTTTTACTTCACAGAATAGTCATGTTGATAACGTGTTGTAAAATTTGTCGATTGAAGGCGAATCAAAACAAAAGCATATAACAATGTCAAATGCTCAGGAAGAAAATGGCGAAGTAAAATGTCTCAATCACAATAGAATAGGAAATAAAGAACACAAGTATATGGCCACAAAAAATCACACACACACACTTTTTATTCCATTAACATGTCACCGTATTTATAGATTACAAAAGGCTTGATCCTTTGGACACAATTAATTCTTATGAATTAGATCCAACAGTGGGAATACAAAAGGTTTGGCCATATAAAGAGACTTGTTGGGAAATGAATAGAACTCATTCATTATGATTTATGACACCTACATAATTAACGATAATTCATAATATAAATATATTTGTATTGATATAAATATAATTTATTTTATTAAATATGATTCATATGATAATAAATATGCAATTACACTTGATATATAACATATTTTCTGAAAAAAATATAAAACAATTAAAAATAATATTAATTAACAATTTGATAATTATTATTGATTAATATTAATTTATTAACAACTATATGACATACAAGTTCAGAAAATTAGTGAATGATTTAAGATAAGTTGAAAACATTACTTGAACTTCAAACAATCGTAACTTTTAATCAGAGTGTCTGTTTGAGTTCTACCAAATATCAAATCAAAGCTTGAGAAAAGATCTATGATGCATTGATGAATATATCACAGGTCAGTGTTTTTTAGGTCAAAAAGTGTTGATATTTTTTTTTGATTTTAAAATTTGAATACGAGAGAGAGATATGAAAAAAGAGGGACATGTGGGATTAGATTTTAAAAAATATAGATATATGGGATTAGATTTGAAAAAAGAAGATATGTTTCTTATTTATGAGAGGGGTGGTGCATGCCTCTATATGTATGAGTATGTGATAAAGAAGTAGAACTAGCGTCGACGGAGATGTAGCCAACAAGAGAGAACTGAGAAGGGGTTGTCGTGTTTGCGGTAACTCATACGAAGAGATGATGATGATGACGATGTGCAATGTTGGAGAGAGAATTGTCGACAATGGTGTGCAATGATATTCATGATGGTTCCATGTATCGAAATTCCTCTTGGTTTCGGAGATCAAGTGGCGTGTCTCGGTTGTAGTGATCGACGATACATCAAAATAATACGTTCATGGGTGTGGGTGCATTGTAAAAATTCCCCCGGGTGTGGTGTGAAAATTATTTAGGTGAGTATGTCAAAATTCATTTGGGTGTGAAAATCCTTCAGGTGAGTATGTCAAAATTCCTTTGGGTGGAAAAATCCTTCGGGTGCTGTGTAAAATTCCTTTGGGTGATAAAATGTCTTAGGGTGAATTTTGTGGTGTTTTGCGACTGCTTCCGCCGTGACGTCAGGCTTTGTCCCAACAATTAGTATCAAAGGAGGTTCACAGTTTCACCCTGAGAAGATTGATATGTAGTGATGAAGTTACATCGAGGAGTTTGTTAGAGATTTGCAAAGATGACATCTATAATGGGTGCGATGAATCATGTCAACGTCGACATGGATGATCCGATGCAGATGGAGATCTGACTATGGTGCATGTGATGTGATTGATCTGATCATGGTGGAGTCGATGATGGTAGATTCGGACAATCACTGTGGTGATGGTGGTGGATATGATGATGAAGTATTCAAAATTTAAATCATGGTGGAGATTGTTGGGATTTTTTTTATTTTGAAATTTGAGTATGAGAGAGAGATATGAGAAAAAGAGATATGTGGGATCAGATTTGAAAAAAGAAGATACATTTCTTATCTTTGAGAGGGGTGGTGCATGCCTATATATATATGAGGATGTGATAAAGAAGCAGAACTAGTGTCGGAAAAGATGTAGCCGATAAGAGAAAACTGGGAAGGGGTTGTCACGTTTGTGGTAACTCATGCGAAGATATGATGACGATGATGACGTGCGATGATGGAGAGAGAATTGTCGATGATGGAGTGAAATAATATTCATGATGGCGCCATGTATCGAAAATCCTATTGGTTGTGGAGATCAAGCGGTGTGTCCCGGTTGTGGTGATCAGAGGTACATAAAAATGGTACGTTCATGGGTGTGGGTGCGTTGTAAAAATGGCTTTGGGTGTGGTGTGAAAATCATTCAGGTGAGTATGTCAAAATTCCTTTGGGAGTGAAAATCCTTCAGGTGAGTATGTCAAAATTCTTTCGGGTGAAAAAATCCTTTGGGTGCTGTTTAAAATTTCTTTGGGTGATAAAAGGTCTTCGAGTGAATTTTGTGGTGTTTTGCGACTGCTTCCATTGTGATGTCGGGCTCTGCCCCAACAAAAAGGCCCTGAAGATCTCCAAAACTGAGTTTTTTATCAAGGTGTTCCAATTTCAATACCACATATCTGGGCAAGGGATGTGCCAACTTTTATCAGTGCTAAGCAGAAAGCGCTGTTAAAAACCACATCTTTACCAGCGCTAGCTAAAAGCACTGATAAATGATAGATTTATCAGTGCTAATTTTAGCGCTGATAAAAGTTTTTAATAAAAAATATTATTAATTTATATAAAATTATTATATTTATATTAAAAAATAATGTTTATTTATATAAATTAATTAAAAAACACATGTTTTAATTAATATAAATATGACATATTATAATATATATTTTTTAATAATTCAAATATATATGTAATGTTTTAAAAAAGAATTTATAAGTTTATAAATAAATAGATATATATTTAAATAAATATAAAATTATAATAATTTTTTTAAATGATAAATATATTTATTATATTTATAATTATATATAAATACTTTTTAAATATATTTATTTATAATTATATATATATATAAATTTAAATAAATATGTCTTTAATGAATAAATAAATACACATGTGTGTGTGTGTCATGAGATAATGATGATATTGATTATCGTTATTTGTGTTTATATATTGATGCATGGCTATAATTGATCTTATATGGTCATAGAGTTTATTTGTGGACATGATTGTGAGTCATGTTCTAAATGTTAAGATTACCTATATTATGATGACGCACACATGCATATGTTATGTATTCATCATTATGAATGTTCATTTATAAATTGACACCCGTATGATTGATTCATATTATACCCATGAACTTATAATGTTCTCATAAATACTTATAAAATTATAATAAATATATATTAAACAATAAATATATTTATTAAAATTTTAATTATATAGAAATACTTTTTAAATTTATTTATTTATAATAATAATTATAACTATATATATATATTTAAATAATTATAAAATTGCAATAAATACATTTATTATAATTTTATAAATATATATTTATATATTAATATACACACACATATATATATATTATATCAGGTGATTAGGGGTACAAATACAATCAAACATACACACACCACAACGCACAGACCAGAAAGGCGGATCATAGCCTCCCCAAGGGATATCCTACCCGTCAATCCATATATATATATATATATATATATATATATATATATATATATATATATATATTAAAGTCCCTCAGTCCCCCATAATACACGACCATTAGGCCCAATCGAAATTTATTTATGGCCGAGGGCCCATGCATGCCTGTCTGGACCAACCCTTTTCTCTTCGCCCTGCTCCCATATTTCTAGTGCGCCTGTTTCGTTGGCCCGCCCTGCTCCACCCCACACCCCCGTCCGTCAGAGGAATCCCGCTCACCTTCTTGTCAATAGGATTTCGCCTCCCATTGCATCGTCCACATGAGGATCCGTTAGAGATATGCACCCTCGCTCGCCTACCTATCATCACCAGGCTGCCGCCTCCCCGTTGCATCATCACGTGAGATCCGTCAGAGATATGCACCCTCACACACCTGCTTGTCGCTGGCAGGCTTCCCGCCCCCATCCCGTATGATTCATTCATGTTATACCCATAAACTTATGATGTTCTCATAAATACTTATAAAATTACAATAAATATAGTTATTAAATTTATAATTATAATTTTTTAATTATATAGAAATGATTTTTAAATTTATTTATTTATAATTATTATTATAACTATATATATATTAAAATAAATATAAAATTATAATAAATACATTTATTATAATTTTATAAATATATATATTTATATATATTATATTAGGTGGGTTTTGAGGATGAGGTTCCGGAGCGGCGATTCTCGGGCGATTCATGACGATTAGGGTTTCTTTGATATTTTGGCTTTGACGACTTGCTGGTATGCGACTTCGATGCATCACGCTGGTGTTGATCGGATTTTCAGGGTTGCTTGCTCGGCTTCAGTGGCGTTCTACCGGAACGGGGGTACGTGACTTTGACGGGAGTCACAGTGACTCTGGCTTTCTTCGAATCACTAAGGTGACCTCCAGTTGCCCCGAGAAGAGGTTCTACTCAAGGGTGACATTCATCACTATCATTGCAGCTTACCCATAGTTCGGCTAATAGGGATCTATCACCGACGCCAAGCTATTTTGTCAGCTTCAAAGGGGTTTCTGCAGACAAATTTGATTTTGACGATGGTGACATGTCTCGCCCATGCTTTGACCGACGATCAGTTGCTTTTTGATTCTCACAAATTTGAACCGCCTAGGAGTCTCACGGTAGGTTTGGTTACATCTAATTTAGAGGTAGGTCATGATGATGCTGCAAAAAAAATCTGCTTCAGATCTGAAGCCACTTGGTGTGGCTTCAGGGTTGAGTAACAATGTTGATGAAGATCTGGCAACCTCTTTCCTTGCTCAAGGTCAATTTGATTTACACAAGTTCCTCAATGTCAAGAGATATGCTCATGGAATGGTTCCTAATCCGACTTCATCCGATGTGAATAGACGAGGTAGACCCCTTTCTCTCTTCTAGGGATTTGCTGCTTGTTGCTTCCGCCAAAGAGGCAATGTGGTTCACATAAGGGCAGACCCGTCTGTGGTCTCCGATTGTCTGAAATTAGGTGAGTTTTCCATTATTGATCGCTTAATTTTACCACGGGGTTCGAAGCCATGGAAGATTGGATAACTTGAAGAATGTATCTCTAATATACGGGGCTTCTCCGATTGGAAATGTGTCTCATTGGGTCATGGTTTTTACTAACTTCCACAACTGAAAAAAGGGCTATTGCCATGGTTCAAAATTGTGGCAATAGGCCCCAAAACCGTGGCCATAGGCTATGACCACAATTTTGGCCAACCGTGGCCGCTATCGCTGTGGCAGTAGGTCCCAACCTATTGCCACAGTTTTTCAAACCATGGCAATAGGCCTCCAAATTGGCCACTGTGGCAGTTGACCTATAGTCACAGTTTTAACCATGGCAATAGCCTAAATCAAAAATGTCTCCGACGGGTTTTGATCCCTGCACCTCCACTTTGTAATCCAGCGCACTTACCACTACACTGTGCCACAATTCAGGTATATATATATATATATATATTATGTTATATATATTAATAAAAACCATGGGGATAGCCTCAAAACTGTGGTGGTAGGGATTCCTGCCAATTTTTTGGCGGGAATTTTTGTTCCTACGGAAGCGCCGAAACCCTATAGCCACGGTTTTGGAGAACTGTGGCTATAGGGGGTCAAAAAAATTGGCCTATAGCCACGGTTTTGAAAATCGTGGCCATAGGACAAGGAAAATAGGCCTATAGCCACAATTTTAAAACCATGGCTATAGGACACAAAACCGTGGATATAGCCACCTATAGCCACAGTTTTGAAACCGTGGCTATAGGTCTGTGGTAGTAGCTCTATTTTCTAGTTGTGTTCATTTCCCCTATGAAGAAAGGAAAATGAAGACCTGGGGTTTCGACTCAGTATCCCTCAAGCCCGATCTACTTCACATATGAGAATGGGATAAATCCTTCATCCCACTGGAGGTAGGAAACACTTCTGTGCAACTTTGGGTGAAATTATTCGGTTTAAACTGGCTTCTCTGGCATCCTAAGATACTTCATGACATAGTTTTGTCCATAGAAATTCCCATCAAAATGGATCACGAGACTAAAATGACTAGATTTGGACATTTCACGTGCTTTGTAGTTGAATTTGATCTTTGTCCTCTTTGGTTAAGATGGTTGTTCTCTCAACGGAGGATGAGAATTCGAATCTTAAAATTGAGTACGAAAATGTTCCTTATTTCTACTCAATTTGAAAAACCATTGTTCATGATGTTTCAAACTGTAGGAGATCAATTATCTATGCTTTCTGTCACAATCGTGGACATGAGGAAAATATGTGTTTTAAAAAGCCGAAGCAAAGGAAGACTATGGCTGGACACCCAGTTATTACAGGGAAAGATGGAAAGAAGGATGATGAAGGTAACAGTTCTGGGAAGAATGTTGAAGCAAAGGTAGGGGCTGCTGCCCATGATGATGATGTTGTTTGCATAAAAAACCAACCTGGTGGACAAGTAGTGGTGGACTCTCCTATCAAATCCTTGATAGTGTCAGAATCCCCTACTTGTGATGATGGGATTGATTTGCAAGCCTCGTGTGTCAAGCAGATCAATGAGGTTGAGAGTAAGTCTTGGGTTGTAATCTTTACGGAAGAGGTAAATACCTTTGATGGTGGTGATAATGTCAAATGCTTGTTTGATGACTCTCAAAAGCAAGAAGTGGTTCCCACTACAATTGGAAAAAGTGAATGAAGATGATACTCAAAGAGTGACTAATCAACAATTTATGATTGACTAGGAGATTGCTTTAGGTAATTGAAAGGGCAAGAAAAAAGATGTTGCTTTTGTAAAGCCTCGAAAAGGCAAGCAAATTCCCATGGATGATGAGGGATTTCAAATGTTCCCTCCTCGGAAAACCAAGTCAATTGAGAAAAATATTTATTCCAGTTATGACTTGACAATGGATGATCAGATAGTTTCTAAATCTATTTCTCCTATAAAGGGCATACTCTTAGATGTTGGCTCAGTAAAGGACAATCTGAATGCTGAGAAGAAAAAACCTGAAGGAGGTTGGCAACAGAAAACCTGGAGATGAGGAAGACATCCAAAAGGTCATGGACGGGGATGTGGGCATGATAACTGGAATGCAGCACGAGGGTGCGGTGTTTCCACCAGGTCTTCTAGGACTGAACTCACGCTAGAGCAGGAAAGACTTAAGAAGATGTATTTTGCGCTTCTCAATCAAAAAAATCACAGTCTGAATGAGATTTGGCTGATAAGGGCGACATATTTGATTATAGTCGTGGGGATGATCCTTTTGCTCTGTAAATTTTATGTTTGGGCGAGAGCTTGTCTCATTGTTTGACCCCGTCCTCCCTCCTTCATGTTTGTTACTTTTTCTTTTATCTTTAATAAATGGTCAGAGACTTATGATTCTGACTAAACCTTTTCAATATTATATTAGGTGATTAGGGGTACAATTACAATCAAACATACACACACCACAAATGTACAGACCAGAAATGTAGGTCATAGCCCCCCCAAGGGATATCCTACCTGTCAAGCCCTTTATTTTTATATATATTAAAGCCATGTAGACCTTCATAATACATGACCATTAGACCTAATCAAAATTTATTTATGGCTGAGGGCCCACGCCTGTCTGTCGGGCCCAACCCTTTGCTCTCCGCCCCACTCCCATATTTCTAGTGCGCTTGTCTCGTCAGCTTGCCCTAATTCACCCTCGACCATTAGAGGAATCTCGCTCGCCTGATTGTCTATCTCGTCGGCCCACCCTGCTCCACCCCATCTGTTGGAGCAATCCCACTCACCTACCTGTCATCAGGCTATTTCCTCCCATTGCATCATCCACTTGAGGATCCGTCAGAGATATGCACCCCCACTCACCTACCTGTCATCATCAGGTTGTCGCCTCCCGTTGCATTGTCACCTGAGATCCGTCAGAGATATGCACCCCTGTACACCTGCCTGTCGCTGGTAGTTTGCCCACCCCCATCTCGTACAATGTGTGTCAACAACGAAGACATCACACACATCACACCCCATCCGTTTGACGAGGTCGCCCCAATTTAATTGGTAGCCATAGATGATGGAGCTGGGCATCGAACCCCAGCTACCCGGATGCAACTTTAGAGGGATTACCACTCAGGTAACACCCCATGTCCAATATATATATATATATATATATATATAATTATATACAAATATTTATAAATATATTTATTTATAATTATAATTATATATATATATATTTAAATAATTATAAAATTATAAAAATATATTAATAATAATTATAATTTTATAAATATATATAATTATATAAATATATTTATTAATATATAAAAATATTTATATATATATACAAATATTTATATTTATAATTATAAATAATATATATATATATGTAAATAATTATAAAATTATAATAAATATATTTATTATAATTATAATTATAATTATAAAAATATATATATTTATTTATAGTCATAAATATAGATAAGCATATATTTATTTATAGTTATAAGTATAAATAAATATACATTCATTTAAATAATTGTGAAATTATAATAAATATATATAATTAATTTTATAATTTCACAATTATTTAAATAAATAAATATATTTATAGTTATAATTTTATAAATATATATACTTATATATATTAATGAATATATATATATATATATATATTATTATATCTATACTTAGGTTTATGATTTATGTTATACCCACGAACCTATTATGTTCTCATAAATACTTATAAAATTATAATAAATATATTTATTATATTTATAATTATAATTTTTTAATTATATATAAATACTTTTTAAATATATTTACTTATAATTATAACTATATATATATTAAAATAATTATAAAATTATAATAAATACATCTACTATAATTTTATAAATATATATATTTATATATATTAATGAATATATATATATATATAAATATTTATAATTACACACAAATATTTATAAATATATTTATGTATACTTATAATTTTATATATATATATATAAATAATTATAAAATTATAATAAATATATTTATTATATTTATAATTTTATAAATATATATAAATATATAAATATATAAATATATTTATAAATATATACAAATATTCATACTTATAATTATAAATAATTATAGATATATTTAAATAATTATAAATTTATAATAAATATATTAATTATATATATTTAAATAATTATAAATATAATATAGATATTTATTATAATTTTATAACTATTTAAATAAATAAATATTTATTTATACTTATAATTATAAATAAATATAGATATATTTAAATAATTATAAAATTATAATAAATATCTATATTATATATATTTATATAATTATAAGTATAATATAGACATTTATTATAATTTTATAATTATTTAAATAAATATATATTCATTTATAATTATAACTATAATTTTTTATATTTATATTTATAATAAAAATCTATATTATGTTTATAATTATATAAATATATATAATTAATACATTTATTATATATCATTAAAAATATAATAAATATATTTATTATAATTTTAAAATTATTTAAATAAATATATATTTATTAACATTGGATCTTTATCAGTGTTTTCTATTTTAGCGTTGATAAAACATACCTCTATCATCACTTTCCAACAAGCGCTAATAAAATCCTTTCGTTTTATAATAAAAGAAACCTTATTAGTACGCTACCACCGCTCGCACTCAAGCTCTCGCAGAACTAGACCTTTGCTGCTACCTCCTGCCTCTATTGCCTGCCTTTGCTGCCTTTGCTCCCTCTGGTGCCGCCGCCGCCGCCGAACCCGAATCCACCACCACTAGACCCTACTGTTGCCGCACAAACCTCCAAATCTAAGGTATGTTCTTATTTGTGCATTCTTCTTACCTCTTTCTTATTTATATTTCTCTAAATGGTCATGTCATTCAAATAAATGGTTAATTATATTCTAAAACTTTGAGTTTTTGTGTCTAGGGTGTATGGAGTCCCTATCTATCCTTATCTTCCTTCATTTGAAGGAAGTGTTTCAATTCAAATTGTCCAATATTGGTGATTCTGTACTCTTTAATCTATTTGACATAGCCTAGAGTGGTTAATTGTTTTAAATTCATTGAGAAATAATTGGACTTATATCAATGGTATGACTTATTATTGATTTTAAAAAAACATTGTTTAATTTCTTTTTTCAAAACATAATGACTTGTTTTGATTGAATTAAAAATGTCATTATTTTATTTACATCTTCTTTTTCATGCACTTCTTTATTTGTAATATATATTTTAAATTTTATCATGTTTAATTATGGGTCTTGATGTGTAAATGGATGCTTTAATGAATGTTATACCATGTTGACATGATAGTTTTATAAATGCGTTTCATCGATTATTAGTGTTGGGATTTTAGAAAAACATCATGTGAATATTTAGGTAGAGATATGGTAATTCTAGAGACATGAGTTATAATATTATGGTCACACATTTATAGTACCCCTATCTTAGGTCTCACACCAGCTACTATAATTTCCTTCTTATTGAGGCCATTAATGGTGAGTTGATTGTGTTGCATTTGTATTGTAACAATATTCTAGTGTGATGATTCCCTTAATTTTTCAACTTAGATTTTCTCCTTAGGCCTTTGGTAGGCACCCCTTAATGGTTGATGCTTGATATTTTATTATTATTTTATCTTATGGTGGTATCTTGGTAAATTATATTTTCTTTAAAAGAAAAATATATGTTTTGTTAGTTTTATTCAACCCTATGTAATAAAATTATTTTCATTATTTTCCCTAAAACAATATTTTTTGGTTTGTCTTAAAAAATTAATGGTATAAAATCTTTGATGATATCCTACTAGTCTCTTTGTTCACACCATACATATACACATTGGTGCATATATAGACTTAGTTGTCTATGATACAGGTAAAAGGAAAGGGTCACACTTTTATAGTGGTCTTCCATAATCATTTGTTAGAGATATAATGATAATGAGATGTAGAGGTCACCATAGGTCATAAAGAGAAAATATTCATTTTGTATTGTTTTAAGATTTTAACTATAAAGTTTCTCTCTTGCAAATAAATTTATTTTTGGTTTACCTTTATATTTTGGATAATGTGTAAACCTTTTATAGCTTTATATTTTATAAAATTTTGGTTATTTTTGATTCATGTATCTTTTATAAAGTGTCTCTCTTGGGATTTATGTCTGTGAAAATTCCTAAGTGGCTCTTTTAAAATGATTCAAGTGTTTTGAAATGCTTCTTATAAAATTATATGTGTTCAACATACCCTTTTTGGTTTTAAACAGCTTTAAAATGATTTAAACACTTGGCATGGACTTAGGTTTCATTCCAAGTGTTTTTCAACTCACTCGATTGGCTTTCATAAAGGGATGTGAATGTTTTGAAAGCGTATTTAATGTTGGTTTCATTTTAATAAGGGGTGTGCAAAGTTTTAAATGAAATTTTTTAAAATATAGAGGTTTTTTGCTCATTTTAAATGATTAAGACTGTTGGGTCATGAAGTTTCTTGGAATGCTTTAAAAAAAGGAATTGTGGTTTTGTGAAAGAGTGCTTGGAGCTGATTGGTTTATTTTAAAAAGGGTGTGTTATTTTAAAGAGGAATTTGTGTAAATGGTTGATTTTTAATGAGATTTCAAGTGTGATTTTATAAATAGTTTTCAAAGGACATCTGAAATGTAGTTTTTCCATAATCTTTTAAGTTTATATTTTTATAGAATTAGGAAAACCATTACATTATATAGGGAATACAAGTAGATTGATAATAACACCATGGAAATGGCATGCCACTAACTTTATCCAACCCATAAGATATCCATCATGACCTCACTCCTGCAAAATGTGAATTAATGTTTAACCCCATTGCAACTCCTAAACCTACTTTGCATCTAACATCACCTGCATGGTTTAAATTAGGGGAGTCCTCTACAATTACATCTTCTTTCTGGTTTGGTGTTGATTTTTAAGGGGATGAGTCTCAGGCAACAAAATGAAATAATAACTATCATTCAAATGTTGAGTTCCCCTTATTTGAAAGTCCCATTTTGTGTATTTATTTTGTTAAATATTAAATATTACCAAATCAAATAAGATGGATATGAATAAAGAATGGATGTATGCCAATCATATGAAAAAAGAGTATGAAGATGGAGTGAAAGGGTTCATCAAGTTTGCAAAAGATCATGCATATGACCCTTCTCAAATCCTCTATCAGTGTTTATGTTGTTGTTATTCAAGACTAATTAGTCCAGAGGAGTTGGAAGAACACTTGATCTATCATGGAATAGATCAAAGTTATAAATGTTGGAATAAATATGTGGAAAAAGCGAATGTAGCTATTGGCCGGGATAACACTGTGTTTTATGGATCATCTAATATGATTACAAGTGTGAACAATGAAGAAAACCATATCGAGGATATGATTACAGATGTGAATGACGATGAAGATTGTATTGAGGAAATGATAAGGACAATTGAAGATGAAATTCATGATTGTTTAAAATTGTTTGAGAAGTTAAATAGTTGTGAAAAGATGCCATTTCATGCTGGTTTCACTAAATATACAACATTTTCAGCCATATTAAAGCTGTATAATTTGAAAGTAGGTAGCATATGGAGTGATTCCGGTATTATAAAACTACTTTCTCTCTTGAATAACATTATCCCATAAGATAATGATCTCCCTATCTGAACACACGATGCCAAATAAATGCTACCCTCGATGGGTATAATCTCCAAAAGAATACACTCCTACCCAAATGACTATATACTATTTCTCAAGGACCAAAAATCACTTAAAAAATGCCCAAAGTGTGGTTCTTCTTGATACTCGAAAGATGAATATGGTCTTATGAAAGTTGTATGGTACTTTCCAATCATTCCAAGGTTTAGGTGCCTACATGGAAGTGAGGTGACTATAGGGAAATTGACATGGCATGAAGATACAAGAAATAAATATGGGAAATTACATCACCTGAAAAACTTTCCTCATTAGAATAAAATTGATCATGAGTATCCTGAATTTGGAAACGAGTCGAGAAACCTTCATCTTGCATTATCTATAGATAGAGTGAATCCTTTTGGTTTTCAAAGAAGCATTCATAGTACATGGCTGATTATGTTGGTAAATTATAAATTGCCACCATGGTTATACATGAAATGAAAATACGTCATGTTATCTATGCTTATATCAGGATTAAAACAACCAGGTAATGATATTGATGTTTATTTGGCTCCATTGATCGAGGATTTGAAATTGTTGTGGGATTCATGTGTTACGTTGTATGATGCTTACAGAAATGAAGATTTCATGTTAAAATCCATGTTGTATGAGATGATAAATGACTTTCCTACTTATGTAAATTTATCAGGATATAACATTAAATTAACTCAAGGGTGTCCCATTTGAAAACAAGGTATATAGTCAATCAGGTTGAAAAATTCATCGGAGATTGTGTTTCTAGGACATAGTATATTTATACCCTGACGACATAAGTACCGATCTTGGACGACATCATTCGACGGAAGTTCAGAAGAACGTATAACACCATCTCCACTAACATTAAATCAACTATTTGAGAAAGTAAAATATGTGGAAGTTGCTTTTGGTAAACCATTTAAGAAAAACCTTATAAAAACCGGTTGAAAAAAGTGATCAGTTTTTTTTGAATTACCATACTTGAATTTTCTGTACGTCAAAAATTTTCTTGATGATATGCATGCTGAAAAAAATGTATGTGATACTGTCATAGACATGTTTCCAAATGAACCTGATAAAAAAAAGGATGAAATTAAGGGTAGGTTGGACATGGTTGATAGGGGAATATGAGAAGAGTTGGCACCAATGAAGGGTGAAAAATGAACTTTTCTTCCTACAGTTGCTTACACTCTTTCCGGGAAGGAGAGATATCAATTTTTCAACTTCTTGAATAATGTAAAGGTTCATGAGGGGTATTCATCAAATATCAATAATATCATGTTAATGAATGATTTAAAGTTAAAGGGTTTGAAATCACATGGATGCCATGTTTTGATGCAAGATCTAATTCCTATAGCTTTATGTTGCATTTTTCCCAAGAATGTCCATCACACATTAACCAAGATCTGTTTCTTCTTCAAAGATATATGTAACAAAGTTATAGACCCAGAGAAATTGTCAACTATAGAAATATAAATTACCATCATATTATGTTAATTGGAAATGTTCTTCCTACCATCATTCTTTGATATGATGGTTCACTTAGTGAGAGAGATTCAACTATGTGGTCCCATACACTACAGATGGATGTACCCCATTGAACGATATATGAATATTTTGAAAGGGTATGTCAAAAATCAAAGTCGGCTAGAGTCTTGTATTGTGGAGAGATATATTGTTGAGGAGGTCATTGAATTCTGCACCGAATACTATTTTGGTGTGGAAAGCATTGGTCTACCAAAATCTCGTCACACTGGACATCTTATGGGTGAAGGAATTTCTAGAAGAGATGTTGTCACAATCAATATTATAGATCGGGAGTAGGCCAGCCTTTATGTTTTTCATAACAGTTTAGAGGTTTCCCAATATGTTGAAACCCACAAAGAAATTCTTAGGCATTTGAATCCATCAAGGGTTGAAATATGGTTATCAAATACACATAATCAATAGTTTATAGGATGGTTTCAGGACTATATTTTTAGGAGTCAAATGAAATTCTAGATTCAATTTCAAAATGACTTCGATGGATAGCTAGAGGACCAAGCGTGTATGTATTATCTTACAATGATTATGTAATTAATGGTTATATGCTCTATACAAATGAACATGATAAAGACAGTAACATGAAAAATAATGGAGTTACACTTGTTCTTGAAGCGATGCATGTTTCTATTACTAAGGACAAAAATCCAATTTACGTGAATATTCCATACTTTGGCATCATCAAACAAATATGAGAGTTTAATTATACAACATTTCAAGTTTTGATTTTTCAATGTAAGTGGGTTGATAACATGAGTGCTGTTAAAATAGATGAATTGAGATTCATGAAAGTTGATTTTAGTAAGGAAGGGTACAAAGGAAAACCGTTTATAATGGAATCACAGGCAGTACTAGTATTTTATGTTCCAGATCCTACAAACC
Organism: Viscum album; assembly: GCA_963277665.1. NCBI lineage: Eukaryota > Viridiplantae > Streptophyta > Magnoliopsida > Santalales > Viscaceae > Viscum > Viscum album. The sequence continues at coordinate 1,557,447,100 of OY728161.1, forward strand.
GAAAGTGGTCAATTATTCTGTTATCAACCAAAACCACTGAAGGGTCAGATAAAAATTCTGTTGAGGATGACCCTTTTATTAGGACGTCGCAATCATTTTGTAATGATCTCAATTTAGACTATGTTTTGTATGTTAGAGGATACCACAATGAAGAGATTTGGATAGTTGATAGAGGGATAAAATCCCTCCATCCTTAGAAAAGAGAGTTCAAAAATTAGGTTATATATTTTTTGTAATATACATTGTGTTACCTCATGCGAATATCTACTTTCTGTTGCATTTATGTAATCTAAATTAAATGTTAAACCACTTCTATAGATAATGACTTTTTCACATGTTTGTGCTCCCAATCCTAAGGAACATCATGTCTCTCAACCTGCTACTGCTCATAGTGAAAAGGAACAACAACCTTCTACACGTGCTGGTGCTTCTAATCCTAAGGTAAAAATAGGTTTCTCAACTTGTTGCTGCTCCCAGTGTAGTGGTACAATGATTATCTGTACATGATAATGCTATTGCTATAGAGGAAAAACATATTAATGATGTTGAATCCAAGGAAATGGAAGGAAATGAAGGACCGACGAAGTATAAAAAATAGGAGCTTCGTAGTTTGATGGTGTTAGAAAAAACCATTAAGATGAAAATCAAAGGCATCAAATATGTGGTAGGATGGAATGCACAAATCTAGCATGTTAACCCCAATGAGGCCATGTTTAGTAGTTATATTGGAATCGTCACTTGACAACGCGTGCTGATTGATGTAGATTCATGCCACCATGTTATACCCACACTTAAGATACTAACGTGGGAATATATTATGGTAACATTATGATATCATTTCTTTATTTTACTAAAAAATAAAATAATGAAACATTTACTTACTCTTCATCACCCCTTATAAATTTCATTTATAGTAGATGACTCACATAAGAAATATATATTAATGCTTGCTGGAAGGATTCATAGAGGCTTTCTCACAATTCTAATGAGACATCATCTTAAAGATGCTGAAGGGAAAATAAACCCACACCCAACACTTATGTATGCACACTTGATAACCTAAAAAGCGTGGGATGTATTTACTGGACATCATGCAGATGTGTCTTTTTAGGTACATTGTGGCTAGTAATACATTGTTTGATGATACGTGTATTCATCACTTTGATTGAAATTTTTTTATTTATGAAACAAAAACTGAGTTCTGAAAATAAGGAACATGAAACAAAACCAATGTACCCCTATCGTAAAACAAGGACGAGGTATGATTCACTTGAAAAAAATCTGGCACAAATTTTAAAACCGTAATACTTTTATATGACATGAAACAACATCATAATTATGTTTCTCTATTTATATGCAGATTGATGACTCAAAGTATAAAAATACTTCCATCTCACACCATGTGTTATGGAAGGAGGCACATGTAAATAAATATGGGTTACTAATAGATGAAAACACACACAAAGTGTGGGAAACATGTGTAAGTTTGACATAATAAAAAATTGTTTTGATTTAAATCTCTATTACATAACAATGATTAATTATTTTACTATATTTTCTATCCAACATAGTCATAGGAATCAGCAACACCTGTACCAGATGAACACCTACTATTAGTGGCCTTGAAGCGGCCATAACAGTATGGTCGCATCAGAGGTGCGGGTTTTGGGGTGACACCCCGAACATATTTTGAGAAAAAAACAAGAGGAGGATAAAGATAAAGAAATAAAATAGATGAAAGAAAGAATACCTACCCTTAAAGAACAATTCCAATGGTATAGAGAGATATTAACAACCTTTATGGGGGGGGGGGACCAAAGAGAATAAACAACTTAAGAACAACCATTGTGTGAAGATCCCACCCCACCCCCACCGGCTTTGAGGTGAGCCATTCCCCTCAAATAGTTATCTTAGTCGTGGTAATCAATATTCTAATAATTGTTTCTATGAAACGTGAATCATACATACACTTATACCTTTCCTGTACTGATATTATATATGGTGAAAATGATAGTGGTTTATATCAATCAACATCCACCCACCGCCTTGTAGTGAGGGCTATAGTGTTCAATATCCAAGACGACATTCTACACAGCAGACCACTTCCAACAGGTCATGTGAGAGTGGCAATTAGCGCAACTCATGAGATGAGAACAAATCTACCTATTCCACTTGATGACGATGATATTCATATGGTTGACCGAGCTATTGGAATATTCGTCGCATGGTCATCACATCTTGTAAAAAAATATTTTGACAAGGAGGTATTAATTTCCAATTTATTTTTTAAGCTAAACCTTTAAAAATTAATTAAAAAAGGTTTGAACTTATGAATGTTATTATAGATATACAAAGGGAAGGGGTGAAACAAAAGACCGACTCAAAACCATCTAAAGGATCGACCAACCAATCGAAAATATCTTCCGAAAGCACCTTTACCCCGACCGTTCCATATATGTATTTACTAACATTTAAGGTTCATGTGGATACAAAGTTACAAAATGGTATTAGTCACATAGTTGATTTTGAAGAAAATATGTGAGTAAGGCGAATACTACATTGGTGTTGAGAATGTAAATGAAATCCTAAACTATGATTGGCTAGGCACCTAAGTTGTAAATGTATACATAAGGTATGTTTTCTTGATTTGATTTTCCAAAAGATGATATATTATGTTAATTATGACTAAATAAATTTTATATTTTTGGCAGGCATATATATCAACACCAATTTAATATATTTCCCCATGAAAAAAAATTGGACTCGTTAGTCCTCACACAACCTCAACAGAACAACAAAAAATAGAATCCAACAAAATGGATGAAATAGTGGCACACCTGGTCAAATCATTTAAAAAAAACTTTTATATGACAAAGTCTTCTTAATACCAAAAATATAGGGGGTAAAACTTTACAATTTAATCATATCACATATATTTTCATTTCTTTCATTACTCATTTATTTTTATGTTTTAGGAAATATTCGATGCTCATTGCGGTCAATTTAGATACTCCAAAGATTTATTTCCTAGATTTACTACTTGGATACCCAAAAAACCGATAATACATGATGCCATTTTTCAATAAGTAATACACTATATACAATGTTTTAGAACTAAACTTAAAGTTATATAATTTATATTATTTTTATGAGGATTCTGTTATGATAGGGTAGTGCATAAATATCATGAAAAATAAGGAATGAGGTCAGGGGATAAGCACAAGGATGCTGACAAGTTCTATAATTAGAAAAGTATCAGGATTTATATAATAATATTTCACTATCTAAACACATATCAAAACTAATTACTTATTTTTATCAATGTTTCTATAGTGTCCAAAACAAACAAATGGAAGAGATTGTGGTTATCATGTTTGTAAATTTATGAGAGTGATCATATTCCATGAATAAACTAGCATCCCCAAAGAGGTATTTTTAAAGATAATTACTAGTTTATTTAAAATATTTATTAATACTTTCTGTATTTATATTTTTATAGTACTACTATGATTGTCTAAAAGACTCATATTCACAAGACAATATATATTTTCTTAGAAATGAATGGGCAACATGCTTGATGAAATAATGTACACAAATAACATAAAGATGTGACTTCCATAGAAGTAATGGATTGTTTTATATTTATTTTTAATTTATTTATTTTTAGTATTACTCACATAAGAATTTTTTTCTTATACATGTGTATTCCTTTGTTCGAGTTGGGGTGGTTTTTTCGAAGATTCTCATGCTCATGAGAGATTGGGCTTTGAGGCTGCAACTAAGATAATGACAATAAAGAAATGGGTCAAGAATGTATACAACCATAATGAAAAGTTGAATTCCTACTACTTATTTAATTAATTTTTTTCATCATTTTATCTACTATTTGTAAGTTTATTTCCTCATCATTTTTATCTAACACTTAGTTTTTTACAGATCTTTATGCTTTCCATTGATTCTCTTTGTCGAACTGCCAGCACTGCATAGAGTCAATGCTATTTAGTTGAAAACCTTTTCTCATTGAAAACCAGAAGAGTAGAGGAAGATCATATGCTCATTATGGTGACTTTTTGTGATATAATGGGCACATGATCTTCCTCCACTCTCCTTTATTTCAATAAAGAGAAAGGTTTTTCCACTAAGAACATTAATTCAATATGCAGTGTTGATAGTTTGATAAATAAAGATAATTAAAATCATGATAAAATTGGTATTTAAGGTTTATTTTGAGACTTTGGGATGTATATGAATCAATCACACCTTAATCTAACACAAGGTGTGATGGGCATGACTCCAAGTGCTTCTTTATATTTAAAATTGACATAAATTTTAGTAAAAAACACAATCGACATACTCAAAACCAAGAAAACCTATTCAAATTATTTTGATACTTTAAGAAAACAGTCTATAAGTAATTTGTGACATGTAATAATTAGACACACATCAATCTAATACATGATGTGCCTGATATGACTCAAAGTGTCTCTTTTTATTTAAAATTGATATCAATTTTAGTAAAAAGAAAAAACAACATACTGAAAATTGAGAAAATAAATTTGGATTATTTTGATATTTTAATACAATGATACATAAGTAATTTTTTAAATGTAGGAGTCAACCAAACCTTGATATGATACACAGTGTGATCGGTATGACTAAAAGTGTCTCTACTTATTTAAAATTGACATCAATTTTAGTAAAAAGAACAAGCAGCATACTAAAAACTAAGAAAATGCATTCTGATTGTTTTGATACTTTAGGAAAACGATCCATAATTCATTTGTGATTTTTAGGAATCAACTGTACCTCAATAGGATACTCAGTGTGACCGTTATAACTCTAAGTGTGTATTTTATTTAAAATTGACATTAATTTTAGTAAAAAGAACAAGTGACATACTGGAAGTCGAGTAAATAAATTCATATTATTTTGATACTTTATGACAGTGATACATAAATCATTTGTGACATATAAAAATAAACCATACCATAATATAATGCACAATGTGACCGGTATAATTCCAAGTGTGTTTATTTATTTAAAACTGACATTAATTTTAGTAAAAAGAAAAGTGACATACTGAAAACCAAGAAAATACATTAATATTGTTTTTATATTTTAGGAAAATGATACATAAGTAATTTTTGACATATAATAATCAACCTCACCTTAATCAGACGCACAGTGTGACTGCTATAACTCTATGTGTGTCTTTTTATTTAAAATTGACATTAATTTTAGTAAAAATAACAAGCAACATATTTAAAGCTGAGAAAATAAATTCGGATTGTTTTGATACTTTATGAAAATGATCCATAAATAATTTGTGACGTGTAAGAATAAACCACACCTTAATATAATGCACAATGTGACCGATATAATTCCAAGTGCATCTATTTATTTAAAATTGATATTAATTTTAGTAAAAATAACAAGTGACATAATAAAAACTAAGAAAACACATTCTTATTGTTTTGATAATTTAGGAAAATGATCCATAAGTCATTTGTGATGTGTAAGAATCAACCACACCTCAATTAGACACACAATGCGACTGCTATAACTCTAAGTGTGTCTTTTTATTTAAAATTGACATTAATTTTAGAAAAAAGAACAAGTGACATATTGAAAGTCTATAAAATAAATTAATATTGTTTTTATACTTTAAGAAAACAATCCATAAATCACTTTCAATTTTTATGAATCAACTGCACCTTAATATGATGCATGATGTGACTGGTGTAATTCCAAGTGTGTCTAATTATTTAAAATTGACATTAATTTTAGTAAAAAGAACAAGTGACATACTGAAACTAATAAAACACATTAATATCATTTTTATACTTTAGAAAAATTATCCATGATTCATTTGTGATGTGTAGGAATCAACCAAACCTCAATCCGAAGCACAGTGTGACCGGTATGACTAAAAATGTCTGTTATCGGTTTAAAATTGACATTTTCATTCAAAATATGTCACTCACTAAAAACTAAGAAAAAATGTTCTGATTGTATTTATAATTTAGGAAAATGATTCATAAGTCATTTTTGATGTGTATGAAGCAGTCTCACATCAAAACGAAGCACGATACGGCCAGTATGACTCAAAATGCGTGTTTCCAGTTTGAAATGACATTTTAGTAAAAAAACAAAACTGACATACTAAAAACTAAGAAAACACGTTTAAATTGTTTTTATACTTTAAGAAAAAGATCTATAATTCATTTTTGACATGTAGGAATCAAATTCACCTCAATATGATGCACGGTGTGGCCCGTATAACTGAAAGTGTCTCTTTTTATTTAAAATTGACATTAATTTTAGTAAAAAGAACAAGTGACATACTGAAAGCTAAGAAAACACATTCAGATTGCTTTGATAATTTAGGAAAACGATCCATGATTCATTTTTCACATATAGGAGTCAACCGTACCTCAATATTACACACAGTGTGACTGCTATGACTCCAAGTGTTTCTTCTTATTTAAAATTGACATTAATTTAAGTAAAAAGAACAAGTGACATACTAAAAACTGAGAAAACACATTTGAATTGTTTTGATACTTTAGGAAAATTATCCATGAGTCATTTTTGACGTGTAGGAATCAACCAAACCTCAATCTAACGCAAAATGTGCTCGGTATGACTAAAAGTGTCCGTTATCAGTTAAAAATTGACATTTTAGTTCAAAACGTGTCACTCAGTGAAAACTAATAAAATTCACTCCAATTATCTTGATAATTTAGGACAATAATTCATAAGTCATTTGTGACATGTATGAAGTAGTCTCACATCAAAATGGTGCACAATGAGACCAGTATGACTCAAAATGCGCATTTCCAATTTGAAATGAATTTTTAGTAAAAAAACAAAACTAACATACTAAAAACTAAGAAAATGAATTTTCATTGTTTTTATATTTTAGGAAATCAATCCATTAGTAATTTTTGATAGGTAAGAATCAACCACACCTCAATCCAACACACAGTGTGATAGGTATAACTCCAAATGTGTCATTATTTAAAATTGACATTAATTTTAGTAAAAGAACAAGTGACATACTTAAAACTGAGCAAACACATTCATATTGTTTTGATATTTTAGGACAATGATTCGTAACTCATTTGCGACATGTAGGAATCAACCCCACCTCAATACAACACACGATGTAACCGGTATAACTCAAAATGTGTATTTTTTATTAAAAATTGACATTTTATTAATGTATTCTTTCATATTGATGTTTAATTTATTTCTTTATAGTATTACTAACATAATATTTGTTTTCTTATATAGGTGGAATATTTTTCTCAGGTTGAGATGATTTGTTCGACAACTGATACCATGGGTGGACATTTTTGAGAGGGGATCACAGGCATTAAAAGATGAAACATTAATGTTTTTAAATGTTTTTTGGATAATTATAAATATAATTATATAAAAAAATTGTTTGAAATTTATATAGAAGTGTTTTTTATATACCATGGGTAGATAATTTTTGTATTCATGATGTCAATTAAATATATATATCATTTTTTGAAATTACAGGTTTTTGTTGGGTGTGCTATTATATTAACAACACATTTGCAGCAAGCTAGGCTTTTATCAATGCTAAAAATAGCACTGATAAAGGGTGAAATTTATCAGCCCTTTTTTAGCATGGATAAAGGACCCACTTTATCAGCACTATGATTAACAATGCCTTTTTAGCATTGTTAAAAGCCTTTTTGCATGTTATAAAATGGTATATCTATAGTAGTGTTTTTAACGTTCTAAGGAATTTCAGGCTCATTTAAGAGGGACTTCTTGTCTTTTTTTATCAGAGGCTGGATTTATTATTAGAACTTACTTTCATGTGGATATTATGGTATTCATATTTTATTGTTTTCATATTGTAGTGTTATTTATAATCAAATATATACATATTTTCATATATGTGCTTATAATAAATTAGTTATATAAATAAATATTTAAACATATTTACATAAAAATGTATTTTTAAATATATAAAGCATATGAAAATAAATATTTAACATTCATTTTATTTTAAATAAAAAGTATCCATTTTATTTACCTTATAAAAATGCATTAACACACACACACACACACTTATGCAAGTGTATATATAATATTATGTTTATATATAAATATGAGTGTGTCAATAAACAAATAAATATTTATATGTATATTTCAATATAAATAAATAAACACACACACAAAATGGGTGTCTTTCATATATATTTTATATATACATATGTATATATTATTAAATATGATTTATATGACAATAAATATATACTTATTTTTCATATTTTTTTATAATTATTTATAATTATACATATAATTATAATTACATCTTTGTGTTATAAAATACAATTATATGAACTATATATATAAATATATAAATATATATGTATGTGTATATAGTATATAAATAAATATAAATATGTGTGTCCTTGTGCATGTCTGAAATATAAATATTGACATAAATATGTGTGTGTAGAAAATATAAATGTGTGTTTGTGTAATTATGTTCATGTATACGTGTGTATGTGTGTGTCAATATTGTGTAAATAGATCATATAAATTTATTTTTATAAATATATCATTATTATCAAATATATAATAGAAATGTATATAAATGCACATAAGATAAATGCATTTAAAAATATTATATAATACATTATATAAATGTATTTATAATAAATATTTATAAATGAATTATAAAAAATTTATATATATATATATATAAACATGTTTTAAAAATGCATTTAAAAATAATTATATAAATGTATATAATTATGTGAATAAATATATTAAATAAAAAATAATTATGTATATATATATATAAATAGATAGATATATGTAAAATATTAAGGAAATATTAATGGATCAGTGGAAAAGACATTGTACAATGAAGGCAGAGGTCCTGAGTTCAAATCTAGGCATAAGTGGGGTTGAAAATGGCATGAAAGCATTGATTGGGGGGGGGGGGGCTGGGCGAGCGCTTATAAATAAAGGGGTGTGTTTGTGTGTGAGGGGACATATAACATTGATAAATGTGGTGTGAGAATACTGATAGAAGGGTATTTCATGACCCCCTTAATAAACAATTTTTTTATAAAAAATATCTTTCAGCTTTTATCAGTGTTCAAAAGATGATCTAATAAATACATTCTTCACTAGCACTAAAAAAACACTAATAAAGGTTATCTTTATCAATGCTGACAAAGGTCTCAAGCTTTTAAGGGCTCTTAGTCTATCGGTGCCTTTTAGTGCTGACAAAGCCCATTTCGAGCACTGACTATGCGGGTTTCTATAGTAGTGAATCCCTTTTTACCCCAACCTCCACTTAGTTTCATCAACCAAATCATTTAAAATGTATGTTTGATATGTTGGAATGGAATCAAGTATTCCATTTAATAGACAATAGTGAGTTCCATCCATGGATGAATGAAAATGGACCATGGGAAAGGGAATCAAAATCTTGGGAAAAAAAATTTATGTGATATTTTTTGAATTATCATTGAATCCCTTCATCATCATCATTTTCCCCCAACCACCATCAACACACATGACCCTCCCACCATTTCCCCACCTTTTCACCATCAACATCGCACCCTATAGCCATTTCCATTACCACACCACACCCAACTGCTGTCGTCGTCGCTACACCATGCCTCCATCATTGTCACTACCCATTCCACCACCATGTTGTCATCACCCTTATCAGCATCATTATTTTCATCCCTTTCCACCACACCATTGTTGCTATTATTATTGTTTCCCCTGACCACCACCATTTCTTTTGTCACCCCTTCCCTCACTACACCCTGATCATGTCCTACCACACCCTATCACCCCCTAATGATGCTCTCGTCAGTGTCACCCCAACCCAAATAAGTAAGCGAGGCCCGATGAAGCATGCAACCCTCAACCCGATGAATCAAGTGAGACACTATTTTGTATTTTTTGTTTTTGTTTTTATGTTTTTTTCATAAGTTTTCCTTTATTTTTTATATAATGCCAAATGTGAATCTTGGTTCCAATTGCAGTGCATTTTTCACCCCTTGAAATCGGTCCCCAAGGCCTCGTTTAGTACAAATAAATGATTTTGATAGAAAATTAATTGGAAAGGAAAATGGAAAAGGAATGAGAAATAGAATGGGAATGAAAAATAAAATAATGTTGGTGTGTTGGGAAATTTTGATGGAATGATTTTATTATTTTATTTTTTTTAAAATAATATATTATCAAAATAACTGAAACTCCCCTTCCTCCTCACAGGTATTCTTATTCCTCACGAACATAGGTTATCTGCATAGGGGGAATCAATCATCATTATTGGGTTTTAGTCATGTGAAAACCATTTTTTGGCTAAGTAATTTAATCCTATGGAAGGAGGAACTCCAGAAGACTAATTTTTGATTGTTATATTGAGATAGTAGAGTAGTGACAACAAATACCAGACATATGGAAATTATAAAGACTGGATGATGCAGTCGAATGTATAAAATTGGTTATTATCCCTTAACTCAAACTGAAGCCAAAGTGAGAAGATACATAAATTTTTTCCTAAGGCTATTTAGGTTTCTTCCCTTGGCAATTTTTTATGACAAAGGGACTTACGTAAGATTCTCCAGAGAGGATATGTATGGCTTTACTTGTGGGGGTTTTAGAGGAACACACTATTCACTGGGAGGTGAAGTTATAATGACAGACACCTATGACTATGTGAATGGAGACTTGTGAAGATCGAGACTCAATGGATTCACTCTCCATAAAGATTAGAAAATATGGCAACTGGTTACACCAACCAAGTTCTATTATAAATTAGTAGAATGGATCATTTGTATACATACTGTGAATTGAAATCATCTTTCAATTCCTTGAATAAAAAATATTATAACATTTTCTCCATGGATTAGGACTCATGTTTGAACCATATAAGACTTGTGTTGTTCTTTGGTCTTTATCTCTTTCGATCATTATCTTTTGAAAATATTTTCTGTGTTGTCTCGATGTGTGTGTTTCAATGTGGCGACTTAGGTGTAATTGTCTTCTATGTTTTAGTGCATTGATTACAAAGGCTCATTTCAGTGATTTGTTTTCACCTAGTAAATTTTGGTGGATAAATTTTGAGGTATTATAAAGTTATTCATGATACCAACAAGCAGTATCAGAGAATTGATAGTAGATATCCAGATGAACAGACCTTGTAAAAGGTGATTCGAAGCTTGTTTTAGCAACATCATTTTTCTGCATGCCTTATAGAAGGATTTTGGTAAGTAGTTCCTAACCCCCTTAAGTGTTTTGTAATTTAATTTTAATTCACTATCTTCAAAAGTTATGGCATTGGATGAGTTTATGGTTCGAGTGAAGAAGTTTTATAGGAAGGATTTCAAATTATGGAAGATGAAAATAGAGGATTTTCTATTATAAAAGGATCTTGATATTTCGTTAACAAGAACTAATCTAAAATTAATGAAGAAGGAAGAATGAGCAAGGAAAAACAAGAAAGAAATTGTAGTGATTCAAATTTCACTAGTCTGAAATGTGGCTTAAAACCGCTTTGAAGTGAAAACTACTTTATAATTTATGAAATTTATTTTTGATATGTATGAGAAGAAAAAAATAATGAACAATGTTTTATTCTTGTAGGGTCTATTTGACATGAAAATATCATAAGGAAATCTAGTGTCTGATCACATAAATGACTTCAATATGATCATAAGTCAGTTGGAATTGATTAAGGTGGACTTTGGTGATTTAAAGTGGGCACTATTGTTACTCTCATCACTCCCATGATCATGGGAAGTGATGGTCATTGTGGTGAGTAACTCAAGAATAAGGTAAGAGTTGGTGTTTGTGGGTATTAGGGATCTAATTTTGAATAAGTAAATTCATCAAAAATAAATTAAAGAATCTTTTGAAAATGCATATAGTTTGGAAGGAAGGGGATATTCCAAAACCTAAAAAAGTCACGAGAAAGGAGAATGGAGAAAAAGTTGGAGCATGAGCATCTTAGAGGATGGTGGTCTTATGTGTTGGCATTATGGAAATAAAGGTCACCTTAAGAAAGATTGCAATGAATAGAGAGTAATCTCTAGAAGATATGCTTCTAGAAGAGGATCCACGAATCTTATGTCAGAATTTACAAGAAGTTTAATGTTGAGTGTCACTAGTTCACTTGAGTCTTGGATCATAGACTCCAGAGCTTAAATTAACTCAATGTCCAAGAGGGTAAGTATGGAGAATTATATTCCTGGAAGATATAATAAGGTTCATCTTGTAGATGATCAAGCTTTCAAGATTATGGGAAAGGGTGAAATTTCCATCTAGATAAGGAATAAAAGCATGTTGGAGTTGAAAGGCATGTGACAAATACCTAGATTAAGGAAGAAGCTAATTTCCATTGGGTGATTATATTATGTAGGTTTCTATACTACATCCATGGATAAAGTGTGGAGGATCACATGTGATTCCATGATGTTTTCCAAAGGAGTGAAGAGGATAACATCGTACCTCATAGGAGTTCTAAAAGGTTCAACGAATGTTAGGAAAGTGACTTATGCAAAGTTATGGAATGACTGTATGGGTCACTTAAGTGAAAATGGGATGAATTTCTTAGCTGCTAAAGGAATTTTGAAGACCAGAAAAATGGATTATGAAACACACAAATAATGAATCCTTAGAAATAAATGAAAGGTGTTGTTCAAAACATAAGGTAAGACACCAAATAATTGAAAGTTAGAGCTATTTTATATGAATGTATAGGCCCATCTCTATTTTGTTCTCAGAGAGGGTCATTTTTCTATAAAACCTTCATCGATGATGAGACATAAAAGGTTTGAGTGTTATTTATCAAGAATAAGTCTGGGATATTTGGAACCTTTATATGATAGAGAGCTATGGTGTAAAGGATACCAAATGAAAACTTAAGGGTTTGTGGTCTGATAATGGTAGGGAGTACAAAACTAGGGGGATTTAGAGGTTCAACTGGTGGAATGACATAAATTTTGAGAATATTATACCAGGTGATCTAGAAAATCATGAAGTCATAGAGAGGATTAACCACACAGTAGTCAAAATGGAGATAAACATGATAATTCATGTGAGATTACCTAGGGTGTTTTGGGTGGAATTGGTAAACTGTGAAGCTTACTTGATTAATAGGAGCCTATATTCTACGCTGGGGTAGAAACTTTCAAAAGTTTATTAGTTTATAAGAAAGTCTGATTTTCACCCATCTCAAAGTCTTTGGATCACTCACCTATGCCCATGTTGATTCCAAGGAGAGGAAAAAACTTGAGTCTATGTCTTGAGTGTGTTACTTTGTAGGGTATAACAACAAAGAGTTTTGTAACGACCCGAAATTTTTGAATAAATCTTGTTTCCTAATTTTATGTGTTATTTTATTTTATTTTTATACTCAACAAAAATGTTTTATTTGATAACATGAGTATAATTAAAATGAGACTGTTGGGTTTTGACTGTTATTTGACTATTGGTCAATATGACCGCTGGAAACTAAACATTTTGATTATTGTCTCTAAATTCAAGCAATCTTGGTTAATTAATATATAAAGAAGATTCGATGGCCTCACCCAGTAGTCTTGGACCGATCGAATCCCATCTAACAGAACTTGGGAAGGAGGTAGCACCACTGGGCTTTGCTCTGGACCAAACCCAAGCTGAACTTCATCGTGTGAAGCTAGAACGGGATCGCCTTCGCGAGAAGTTCAAACTGATAGAAATTACTACTCGTGCGATGTTGGCCGAGCCTACCTCAGATTCTCTCACCTTAGCACACCTTACACTTAGGTCCTATGCTGGTGTGATAAGGGGCTATATAAGGAGACCGTAACTTCCTTGTGTAATCCTTTGTTTTAAATAAAAATTGGGATTTCTTCTTATGATGAAGTTTATAAAAATTTCAAATGTCCGGATAAATATAGTATGCATATTTTTGATGAATTTTAGAGAAAGGATATTTTAAAAATGTTTATGTAAACCTTAAATAAATAAAAATGTGTAATGATTTTCAAAAAATGGTCTTCTACAATTATGTTCAGTACGAAATTTTGAGTCTAATAAGATCATCTTGATTTTTGATGAATAATAAATTATGGATAGTGATTTTACGCTTAGGATTAGTAATGTGACCAAATGGATTAGTAATTTCACTCAAAGAAAGTTTTAATATAATTTAGACACCTAGATTAAGTAATGAGATTCAATAAAATGGGTAAATAACAGTTTCATAAATTGTTATTCAAGTATTAGTTTTTTCGAGTGAATAGTGTTTTTTTAATTAAAAAACTAAATTAAAAATATTTAGAAAATTATTTTTATAAAATTCATTACATTTTTGAACTCAGAGAATCGATATTATGTTAAGGTAATTTTTTGGGATTTTTCTAAAAAAATGAATTTTTGGTGAATAGTGTGTTTATTTAAAAAATGAATTAAAAATATTTAGAAAATTATTTTTATAAAATAGAGTTTATTTTTGAAATCAGAGCATTGATATTTGGTTAATGTGAAATTTTGTGATTTTTCTGAGAAAGTTGAATTTTCAATGAATAGTAAAAATACAGTTTTAGGGTTTCAGTATGTTTAATGACATCATAACTGTGTCATGATGATTTCATGTGATATTTTAAGGGATGGTCGACTAAAGAGGATGAATTATTGTGTGGGGGTCCCCATGTGGCCTAACTCTATTGGAAGTACCATGGGAGGGCCCATGCTTTTGAGAAAACCACTTTTGAGGTGTCCCTTGGCCATTAATGCCTTGTCCCCTCACTTTCCCTATAAATACCAAGCCCTACTCTCATCTTTTCGACTCCAAAACCATCCTCAATGAAGTTCTGGTCTCCTTACCTCCCAAGGAGTCCTCCCAAGGTGCCCCAAAGCTCTCAAGGTCCCAACCTTTGAGTTTTAAGAGTTACATTTTAAGGTAAGGGATCCGATCTCTCTCTTTCTTTTCAAGAAATCTATTTTATGTAATTTATTTTATGCTCCATGTTCTTATGTTAAAGGGTGTTCTTTTATAATCCTCTTACTTCCCTTTTCATGTTCACATAATGAGAGATCCACTCTTACTCTCATTATTTCGTTTTATGAAGTTTTAAGTGGCGCCGTTAGGCTGCCGAAATTTTTGTAACGGATTCTTTCTCCCTTCTCATTTTTCAAGATCTATTATCATGTAAAGTATTTCAAGTTCATTTTTATTATGTTGGGGTATTATATCTAAATTTATCATACTGATATTTTATGATCATATGATGAGATACCCCATTTGATCTCTCCAATTTAGTTTTTTGAAGTTTTAAGTGGCGCCGTTAGGCTGCCAAATTTTTAAGTGGTTCTTCACCCTTCTCGTTTTGAAGTTCTACTTTCATGTCAATTCTTTCAAGTTCCTTTTTGTTATGTTAGGGTATGATATCTATATCTATCATACTGGACTCTTATGTTCATATGATGAGAGACCCTATTTGATCTCATCAATTCATTTTTGTTGAAGTTTAAGTGACGCCGTTAGGCTGCCGAATTTTTAAGGGATTCTTTCACCCTTCTCCTTTTCAAAGTTCTAATTCCATGTCAAGTATTACAAGTTCCTTTTTATTATGTTGGGGTATTATCTCTATATCTATCATACTGATCTTTTATGTTCATATGATGAGAGACCCTATTTGACATCATCAATTCATTTTTGGTTGAAGTTTATATAACGCTGTTAGGCTGTCGAATTTTCATAGGAGAAATCTTATTTTTGTCTTCCTTTCATGTTCTTCATTTCATATGGTATATTTTCAAATTTCATTACCATGTTCTTAAATCCCTTATATTCTGTCCCTCTACTGTTTTATGGGTCATTTATCATTGTTTGACCCATGTCCCCTCTCTTTTCAACATTTTCTAAAACCTTGTAACGTAGCCGTTGTGCTGCAGAATTTTCGTCTCAAAATGCCTCTCTCTTTTTCTCAAAATTACTTCATGTTATTAAGTGAATACTCAAAGCTCTTATTTCTACAGGGTTATTCACATATATACAAAAATTTTCCATTTTAAATTCTGGGATTTACATACATGATACCCGCTTTCCCTTTCCGTGGGTTTAAAGTAACGTAAAGATCATGTCTTTAAAGCAGTTTTTAAAATGTTATGATTATGAAATGAAACCCATTTATTTTATGCTATATGGGTTATTTATGAAATGTTTGATGATGATATATGTGGCTCACATGATAATAAAGGCAAATTTAAGGGTGCGCCCTGATAGCGGTCCAATGCATTGGGTAATGATGTAACCACTAGAGATTACAATTTTCACGATACCTTGGTGAATAACCTTGGTAATTTTCAAATGACACCTTGGGGATGGACCTTGGTGATATGTTCATGATTTTCTATGTTAAATGATGTAGCCACATCTTAAAGTTATGAAAAATGTTATTTTTATTATGATATATCTCATGATTTATTTCTCATGCCTTAAAGTTCTTTTCATGACCTTATTGAAGTATCTCAAGTTCACATGTAAAATGTTTCTCTTGTTTCCCTTACTGGCCCTTATGCTCACCCTTTCTTTTGATGTATGTCCCTAGGTTATGAGATGCAGTAATGAACCTAGGACGAACATGAGGAGAAGCCTTTCAAGTGTTTAAGAAGAATGTTTTATGTTTTCATGTTTTATGTTCCTGGTTTCCAAGACACTAAACCTTAAAGATCCTCAGTTTTGTGTAATGAAATGAAAGTTTATGTTATAAAGAGATGGGATGCTATATTTGGTATCAAAGGATGGTTTAGTTATTTATGACAATTAGGATATGAAAACTTTAGGAAGAACCCTATAGAAATGTTTAAATATAGGAAATCTTCCAGATATTTTGGTGAGTATTGAGTAAGGGGTTGCCAAGCAAATACATACCTATCTGGATACGAGTAGGTAGAGGTGGCTCTGGCACAGATGTACATAGGGGTAAAACCCGAAAACACCGCTTTGAGCTAGACTCGAACGGGAACTGGTACACGACAGCGGGCCTTGCTGCACTCTTGGTTACGACACTCCCGGGGGATATGCTTTGGTAAATTCATAAGCTTAGTATGAACCATTATTAAAGGAACAAAGATAAAATAAAATGAAGATTCACATAAGAATATACGATCATGGATAACCTAGATTGGAACCTAGGGGATCACAAGTTAGGATATACTTTTATTCTACAAGTTTATCCTTTTATGCTTAAAGTTTCTGTTTCATGATTATTGGCGAAGTATTTAAGCCCCTAATTATACTTTATCTTCTTAGTTAATGGTGGGAAATCGAAGAACATGTCCCAACAACCAATGTGATAGGAAATGCGATGATTGCCGTATTAATATGACAGAGATGATTTGGGGATTCAAAGATGATTATTATTTTGGAAGACGTTCACTATTTTGGGGACCCTATATGATTGAGGTAAATAGATTACTATGGTATTTTTATTGAGGAGTAAGGTTGACTTATATTTTGAAGAATCGATGAATTTAAGGCGTACTTATAGTAATTTAGGTTACTTATGGAAATGATTAACCTATCTTGGGGTAAATATGTTTAGGTTAGTTACTTTTTTTTATAAGATGTTAGGAGTGGTTGATGTTGTTTGGAGATGAATGATAAAGTTTACCTTGGAAGACTATGTTATCAAATCCTTCTTGTATTTGGGTTTCAATCTTAGTTTGGTTTATTTTGAGGATTTTTAAGGACAGTTATTTACGGAATGGTCTATGATGAACTCTGGGTAGTACCATGGAACTTTGAAGATTTAAAAGTAGTTTCCATTCCTATGGGATTATTTCTTTTTGAAGAGTTGTTTTACCTTACCCTTTCTGTTTTTGGGATAATGTTTAAAGATAGATGAAATATATGGTTAATCTTTTGTGGATTATGTGATTCTCTAGAAGATGATTCTTGTGTTTTGATGAGACCAAGTTTTTTTGAATGCTCATCGTTTGGAGAAAAGATTATTTTTGGGTAGAAACTTATTAAAGGATGAAACTCTACATGAAGGTAGGTATATTTTCTTATGTTTTTGTTCTATGTAGTAAATGAATTCCTCAAAATTATGAAAAGAAACGTAAAACAAAAATGTTGTTGGTTTACGTTTCCTACTAGGTAATAAAAGACCGTTTACACACATCATAAGTTTGGGATTTTCTTATGGTTAACTTTCTCCTAATCATGTTCTCTATCACTCTCCCTCAGAACTTGACCCTTTGTTTTCTCCTCCATGTCCATGTTTTCCTACATGGAATCCTAGTGTGGGTTAACTTGGGTGACCTTTGTAATTCCCTTTCTTTCTTTTAAAATAATAGTTTTACTGACTCCTTTTCCGATGTGGGACTTTCAATGAAATTTCAAAACCCAATTTTAAAAATTGCGAGGATGCAATTTCTTAAGGGGGGAAGATTGTAACGACCCGAAATTTTTGAATAAATCTTGTTTCCTAATTTTATGTGTTATTTTATTTTATTTTTATACTCAACAAAAATGTTTCATTTGATAACATGAGTATAATTAAAATGAGACTGTTGAGTTTTGACTGTTATTTGACCATTGGTCAATATGACCGCTGGAAACTAAACGTTTTGATTATTGTCTCTAAATTCAAGCAATCTTGGTTAATTAATATAGAAAGAAGATTCTATGGCCTCACCCAGTAGTCTTGGACTGATCGAAGCCCATCTAACAGAACTTGGGAAGGAGGTAGCACCAATGGGCTTTGTTCTGGACCAAACCCAAGCTGAACTTCATCGTGTGAAGCTAGAACGGGATCGCCTTCGCGATACGTTCAAACTGATAGAAATTACTACTCGTGCAATGTTGGCCGAGACTCCCTCAGATTCTCTCACCTTAGAACACCTTACACTTAGGTCCTATGCTGGTGTGATAAGGGGCTATATAAGGAGACCGTAACTTCCTTGTGTAATCCTTTGTTTTAAATAAAAATTGGGATTTCTTCTTATGATGAAGTTTATGAATTTTCAAATGTCCGGATAAATATAGTATGCATATTTTTGATGAATTTTAGAGAAATGATATTTTAAAAATGTTTATGTAAACCTTAAATATATAAAAATGTGTAATGATTTTCAAAAAATGGTCTTCTACAATTATGTTCAGTACGAAATTTCGAGTCTAATAAGATCAACTTGATTTTTGATGAATAGTAAATTATGAATAGTAATTTTATGCTTAGGATTAGTAATGTGACCAAATGGATTAGTAATTTCACTCAAAGAAAGTTTTAATATAATTTAGACACCTAGATTAAGTAATGAGATTCAATAAAATGGGTAAATAACAGTTTCATAAATTATTATTCAAGTATTAGTTTTTTCGGGTGAATAAAGTTTTTTTAATTAAAAAACTAAATTAAAAATATTTAGAAAATTATTTTTATAAAATGGATTACATTTTTGAACTCAGAGAATCGATATTATGTTAAGGTAATTTTAGGGGATTTTTCTGAAAAAAATGAATTTTTAGTGAATAGTGTGTTTATTTAAAAAATGAATTAAAAATATTTAGAAAATTATTTTTATAAAATAGAGTTCTTTTTTGAAATTAGAGCATTGATATTTGGTTAATGTGAAATTTTGGGATTTTTCTGAGAAAGTTGAATTTTCAATGAATAGTAAAAATACAGTTTTAGAGTTTCAGTATGTTTAATGACATCATAACTGTGTCATGATGATTTCATGAGATATTTTAAGGGATGGTAGACTAAATAGGATGAATTATTGTGTGGGGGTCCCCATGTGGCCTAACTCTATGGGAAGTACCATGGGAGGGCCCATGCTTTTGAGAAAACCACTTTTGAGGTGTCCCTTGGCCATTAATGCCTTGTCCCCTCACTTTCCCTATAAATACCAAGCCCTCCTCTCATCTTTTCGACTCCAAAACCATACTCAACGAAGTTATGGTCTCCTTACCTCCCAAAGAGTCCTCCCAAGGTGCCCCCAAGCCCTCAAGGTCCCAACCTTTGAGTTTTAAGAGTTACATTTTAAGGTAAGGGATCCGATCTCTCTCTTTCTTTTCAAGAAATCTCTTTTATGTAATTTCTTTTATGCTCCATGTTCTTATGTTAAATGGTGTTATTTTATACTCCTATTACTGCCCTTTTCATGTTCACATAATGAGAGATCCCCTCTTACTCTCATTATTTCGTTTTATGAAGTTTTAAGTGGCGCCGTTAGGCTGCCGAAATTTTTGTAATGGATTCTTTCTCCCTTATCATTTTTCAAGATCTATTATTATGTAAAGTATTTCAAGTTCCTTTTTATTATGTTGGGTTATGATCTCTAAATTTATCATACTGATCTTTTATGATCATATGATGAGAGACCCCATTTGATCTCTTCAATTCAGTTTTTTGAAGTTTTAAGTGGCGCCGTTAGGCTGCCGAATTTTTAAGTGGTTCTTCACCCTTCTCGTTTTGAAGTTCTACTTTCATGCCAATTCTTTCAAGTTCTTTTTTGTTATGTTGGGGTATGATCTCTATATCTATCATAATGGACTCTTATGTTCATATTATGAGAGACCTTATTTGATCTCATCAATTCATTTTTGTTGAATCTTAAGTGACGCTGTTAGGCTGCCGAATTTTTAAAGGATTCTTTCACCCTTCTCCTTTTCAAAGTTCTAATTTCATGTCAAGTCTTACAAGTTACTTTTTATTATGATGGGGTATTATCTCTATATCTATCATACTGATATTTTATGTTCATATGATGAGATACCCTATTTGACATCATCAATTCATTTTTGGTTGAAGTTTATGTAACGCTGTTAGGCTGCCGAATTTTCATAAGAGAAATCTTATTTTTGTCTTCCTTTCATGTTCTTCATTTCATATGGTATATTTTCAAATTTAATTAAAATGTTCTTAAATCCCTTATATTCTATCCCTCTACTGTTTTATGGGTCATTTATCATTGTTTGACCCATGTCCCCTCTCTTTTCAACGTTTTCTAAAACCTTGTAACGTAGCTGTTGTGCTGCAGAATTTTTGTCTCAAAATGCCCCTCTTTTTCTCAAAATTACTTCATGTTATTAAGTGAATACTCAAAGCTCTTATTTCTACAGGGTTATTCACATATATACAAAAATGTTCTATTTTAAATTCTGGGATTTACATACATGATACCCGCTTTCCCTTTCCGTGGGTTTAAAGTAACTTAAAGATCATGTCTTTAAAGCAGTTTTTAAAACGTTATGATTATGAAATGAAACCCATTTATTTTATGATATATGGGTTATTTATGAAATTTTTGATGATGATATATGTGGCTCACATGATAATAAAGGCAAATTTAAGGGTTCACCCTAATAGCGGTCCAATGCATTGGGTAATGATGTAACCACTAGAGATTACAATTTTCACGATACCTTGGTGAATAACCTTGGTAATTTTCAAATGACACCTTGGGGATGGACCTTGGTGATATGTTCATGATTGTCTATGTTAAATGATGTAGCCAAATCTTAAAGTTATGAAAAATTTTATTTTTATTATGATATATCTCATGATTTATTTATCATGCCTTAAAGTTCTTTTCATGACCTTATTGAAGTATCTCAAGTTCACATGTAAAATGTTTCTCTTGTTTCCCTTACTGGGCCTTCTGCTCACCCTTTATTTTGATGTATGTCCCCAGGTTATGAGATGCAGTAATGAACCCAGGATGAACATGAGGAGAAGCCTTTCAAGTGTTTAAGAAGAATGTTTTATGTTTTCATGTTTTATGTTCCTGGTTTCCAAGACACTAAACCTTAAAGATCCTCAGTTTTGTGTAATGAAATGAAAGTTTATGTTATAAAGAGGCGGGATGCTATAAGTATGGTTTTCAACACTAGTGTGATGTCATAGACCTGGGTTCCACTCAGAGGTGCCCCAAGATCGGTGAGACACATGGAATCAAGCACATCTCCCCAAATGCCAAAGGCTGCTAACCAGTAGTGAGGGACTTGGGTGTGTCCATGGCGAGACTATGCCCTCATTACTAAAGCAGAACAATGGTATAATCAATAAATAAATAGCGGAAGAATTATAACAGTGAATAAGAATTAGAAAAAACATGAATAACCAAGCAATGAATAATAATAAAATGTAGTAAATTGAATCATATACAATGGATGATAGTGCCATGCATTTACAAAATATGAAAACATGGATACAATAAGTAGGAAATGAATTTTTTACAAGATAAAAAAGGTAAAAAAGTCCAAAAGTATATCCAAGAATCCCATGCTCTTTACTGATCATTTGTTATCAATCCTCCATCCTAAGTCATGTAAGAAGTCATGCATTTGTAAGAGGATGCTTCCCCTTATCTACACCCGCAAGCATGTAGTCTGCCTGGGTACCATAGGTGGTCTAGATAGGGTGTGAGATAAATCTCATTAGTCCACCACCAATGATATTTATAAATATCTAGTCAGTGTATATAACATGGTAGTGTGCTGATATAATAAAGTAAAGTAAGAATAATAATTGTAAATGGGTCAGCTTTGGTTCTTTAAGGAAACCAGGCTAACACTACCTATTTCGGCCCGTACCAGAGTAACTCTAAACATGTATCAAGGGACATAATTTCTAGTATCACAGTATTAAGGGATTCCATTCCCAATATCACCATATTAAGGGATGTCATGCCCAATATCATATAATAGGGACTCCATGACTAGTATCATGGATAGGTTTTCCATGCCTAGTATCATAGTAAGGGATGCCATGCCTAGTATCACAGTAAGGTTCACCATGCCAGATATCACAATAAGGGATTCCATACCCAATATCACATTTATATAATGGGACACCATGCCCATATAAATATAACAAACACAAGGGTGGTTATGACTATTTAGTATTAAGAAGGAGGGACATCATGCCCATTTATATTTATCACGCATAAGAGTCATTATGCCCAATTCCCATAATTAAAGAGGGTCTTCATTCCCACACACATTTAGTAATAATATCCTTTAGATTTAATATGAACAAAGGCATAATTCATATTTCACTTACATTTTGTAATGATAAGGTTGTAACCATTTTCCATTTAATTAGGTGACGTGGGATTACCAATCACCTCTAATCAATTTATATTATTAATAATTGTAAAGGGTGTTGGACATTCCATGACACTACTTCCATTCCATATCAAAATAGTATCACCATTTAGAATTAAAACCAAGCACTTCAATAGGTGATTTGGATATATACTCATGGAAGCTAGATAGGAATGTAAGAGGGAACACCCAAAGGGATGACTCACTATGAGGTTGAAAACTCTATATGAATTTGGGTTCTAACAAGTCATTAGGCTCCAATAAAGGAAACCAATTCAAAGCAGATACAATTTAGGGGAAATGTATGGTGAAACTGACATGTGGTACATATCACATATTATAAAATAACAAGACTTGAAGGGATAATTAGTAGACCACGTACCTGATGCTCATACAACTCTCCTCATCCAGTATCGACCTTTAGTTTGACCTGGATTGGAAGAAATATGAAGAACATACGAACACCATGAAAATAGGGCATATGATCCTGCATCTAAATATCATCGGCGAGATAAAGACACACAACAAATGACTGAAGATGAATAGAGTACTTACAGATGCACATCTAATGTGATCATCATTGATAAAATTAGGATTCAGATAAAAAACAGGAGTAAAACCTATGAAGGAGGCACTTGGGAGCTCAAAATGGGAGTGAGAGAGATCTTCTATTCACTGGAATGAGAAAATGAGGAAGGGGGTGAGTTAAACATTTCATTAAGGGAATTTTCATAATTTCAACCAAAAAACAGAGGCACATGATTTGTATGCACAGTTGTCCAAACCGTGTGCCAACCATGTAAATGCCACTGCCTTAAGAGGACACCCACATGGTTAGATTTCATGGTCTGAGAAACTATATTCCAAACATGCCATTCACATATGCTAAAAATTGTAAAGGTTTTTCATGGGCACGGTTAGGGAAAACTATGTGCCTTGATTGCTCCTCTGTCCAACCCCACACAGTTAGGAGAGACTGTGTAGGCTGGGTCACATAGTTTTTACTGATTGTGAAACCCATTGATATTCTCCACCAGTTGGGGTTTTGGGATCCGAACAAGCCTTGGACACCCCAAAACCTTTATAACCTCATATAGAATCCATATTAGGTCCGAAATAAATAATTAGACCAAATTTAAAAGGATTCACACCTAATAGAAAAATCAGATTCTTACAGTCTTCTCCCCTTAAAGGAACTCATCACCAAGTTCACCTTATATGCTACCATAACACCCATACTAAAGGGACACACCTGACTTAGAGAGCCTTTATGATTCGATCAAAGATGTTTATAGGATACTCTTCAAAATAATAATCAATATATAGTTCAAAATCCTCAGGATCAAAAGTATACGTTAGGTCGACATGATATCAGCAAAGTTGTGAAACATGGAAGATGTCGTGCATGACATGATACCTCTGAGGTAATAACAACCGATAAGACACCGACCCGACTCTCTCTATAATTTCAAATGGTCCAAAAAAGCACAAAGACAACTTCACTTTCTTTAGTATCCATTTATACCCAAGTCTGGGTGATACCCACAAGAACGCACAACCCCTAACCTTGAACTCCAGATGTCATCAATGGTGACTGACATAAGATTTTTGTCTAGGATGAGTGGTAGACATCCTTATCCTAATAAGATGAACTCTCTCTGAAGTATCTTGAATAATATGAGGACCTAGTAGCACTACCTATCCTACATCTAACCAAATAGAGGTGAACAACACAACCTACCATATATGGCCTCATAAGGATCTATTTGAATTGTCACCTAATAACTGTTATTGTAGGAGAACTCAATGAGAGGGATATTCTTCTCCCAAGAACTATCGAAATAAAGGACACATGTTTGGAGCATTTCCTCCAGAACTTGTATAGTTTATTTTGATTTACCATCAGTCCAAGGGTGAAATGCTGTGCTCAGAAGCACCTATGTAACCATAAACTTCTACAAGCCCTACCCAAACCTCGATGTAAAGTGAGTTTCCATATCAGAAATGATAGTATGAGGCACCCTGTGTAGTTGAATAATCTCACAGACATACAATATTCCCATCTTATCAACCGAGAAAGTCTCCCAGATAGAAAGGAAGTGGAATACTTTTGTCAGTTTGTCCATGACTACCCAAACTGTGTTTTTACCATTAGGAAAACTCAGTAAGACGATAAAAAAAATCTATCAAAACATCATCCCATTTAAATTTCAGGACCGATAATGGACGTAACAACCCAAAAGGTTACTAGTGCTCCACCCTCACCTATTGATAGGTGGAAAACCTATTGATAAAACCCGCTATCTGACGCTTCATCCTTGGACACAAATAGTATCGGCACATATCACAATACATCTTGGAGATACCTGGTTGAACTACCCATTATGAATCATGTGACTCATGCATCAGATCCTCTCTCATATTTGTGGGAACCCAAATATTCCCATGCATACACTGGATGTCATCATCATTGATAGACCAATCTAAAGGTGGGTCATCACCAACAATACTCTCTCATAGGACTAAGCCCTCAGGATCTAAAAACTACCTCATCTTCAACTTATCCAAAAGTGAAGAGGTCACTGATGGTGATTTAAGTACAGACTATCCATGAAAATCTTGAACTTCTATATACATCTCAAAAAAAAAAATCCATAAGCTTCCATTCACTATTGGCATCCTGAACCATCTACATTTGAGTCCTCCTACTCAGAGAATCTACAATAGTATTTCCTTTCTCAGGCAAATAGTATTTCTTGAAGTCAAAGGACTATAGATATTAAACCAATATTATCTTCCTAATATTTAAATATCACTATATAAAAATATACCTGAGGCTCTTATGGTATGTAAACACCACAAAACACTCTCCCAACAGGAAATACCTCCAATATCGCAAGGCTTGCACAACAACTGCCAACTCGAGATTGTGCATTGGGTAATTATGCTCATGAGACCTCAATTGTCGTGACCCATACACAATGAATCTATATTCCAACATCAGAAATGCTTCTAGATCGATATCTGATGTGTCATAATAGATTGTATAGCTCCTCCCTAGCTCTGGAAGAATCATGATTGGCACTAAATTCAATCTCCCTTTCAACCCCCAAAAGGTCATCTCATAGGATTTAGACCATATAAAATTAACACCCTTCTTAGTCAAGCCCATAATAGGTGCTTTTAAGCATGTGAAGTCCTATGTAAAACTAATATAGTTACCATCTAGCCCCAAGAAACTCTATATATCAAAGTCATTTTTGGGATTCTCTTAGGTAACCATGGCTCTCACCTTCTCTAGGTCAACTGAAACTCCTACATTTGAGATAATGTAACCCAGTAAGTTTACCTTGTCGATATAGAAGTGAAATTTACTGAGCTTAACATACAATTGGTGCTCTCTTAGTGTATTTAAAATAATCTCAAGATGAGTTTCATGGTCACTTAAAGTATGATAATACACAAAGATTTCATCTATGAAGACCATGAAAAAGGAATCTAGATAGGTATAGAAAACCTTATTTATCAAATCCATGAAGATGGAAGGTGCATTCATAAGACTGAACAATATCACGAGATACTCATATAAGTCATACCGATTATGGAAAGCCATACATGGAATATATATAGGTCTAAATCGAACCTGATGATAGCCTAATCTCAGGTTGATCTTTGAGAATACCCTCGCTCCTATGAGTTGGTCAAACATATCATCAATTCAAGGTAAAAGATATCAGGTTTTCACTATAAGATGATTCAAATTCTGGTAATCTATGAAAATATTGATGGTTACATCTACCTTATTGGAAAAAAGGACCGGTGAAACCTAGGGAAAATTATTGGGCCATATAAAACCCTTGGCCTCCAAATATTCTAGCTGCCTATTAAGCTCCTACAACTCAGTGGTAGACATCCTATAAGGAGGAATGGATACTAGAAAAACTCCTGACACTAGCTCGATAGTAAATTATACCTCTCTCTCAGGAGGTAGTCCTAAAAAGTCACCAGGTAATACATCCCTAAGTCAATCGACTATATGAGATAACTCAATATGATGTAGTACCTAATACTCCATGCAAAGGATAACAATCTGGGTGGTTACTCTACCTAGATCAATATGATCTGGTCTAGCTCTACCATCCAAGATATCCCACTCACCCTTTTGAATATAAGTGTTACCCTCTGGTGATATAAATGACACCCTTCAGTGATAACAATCCACATAGGCATGATAGGGAACTAACCAGTCCATCATGAGAATGAATTCAAAGAATTTTATCTCAAGGATGAAGAGGTTACATAAGAAAATACGGCGTCCTACCTCAAGAGGGAAGTCTTTGCACTGGCGTACGCTCTCTGATCATATACCCAAAGGTGTATCAAGCATCATCATGCCACAAGAGTACTCAATATGAAGCCCAAGGCTCACCACAATAGGCACATATATGAAAGAATATGATTTACCTGTATCAAATAAGGTAGAAACTATGATATAGGCTATTAGAATAGTACCTTGAACAATAGATAGACCAACGTCCCACTCCTCTGGTATAGGCTGCACTAAATAAATCTGGTCTAATCTATGACCTTGTGTTATAACCTGATCACCTGTAGTAGTTCCTCTCTATTGGCGTTGTGTATCTGATACTTAGATACAATGGTTACAACCTCTTCCTCTACCTATACAACCAATAGTAATCTAGATACTTGTTTGGTGAGGTGCTACTAAACCTTCTTTTGAAGGAGGAGCTAGCATGGATCCTCTCCCACTCAGAATAGATGGGAAGGTCCTGCAGAATCGCTAAATATGCCCCAATCTATCACAGCCTCAGCACTTTATGGGGTCTATGGGACACTAAGGCCTCTTATGACTAGGATTCCCACACTGGTGACATACCATGTAACTATCTGTGGGTTTCAATTGGCTGTCACTATTCACACATGCAATCTCAAAGCGTCGCTTTTGACCGCTAGTAGAACCACTACTCTACCTGAGTTCTGAACCACCCTATCTCACACCATCTGATTCCCTCAGGTTTTTCTCAGTGATAAGGGCCTGATTTACTATATTAGATATGGTTTTCAACCAGAAAATTTTCACCTGAGAATGAATAGGATGCCTCAGACCATCCTCAAATTGTCCCTCTTTTGCTAGCACATCAGCAATATAGATAGGCACAGAGCATTGAATCTCTATAAAATGAGATGAATAATCCATGAAAGTCATAGATTCCTATTGTAGGTTCATTAATTTTCTGGCATGAATTACTCTCAGGGTATTAGGGAATAAATAGTTAAAGAGGCTCGACTGAAAATCCCTCCAAGTCACTTCCCGATACTGACCAGCCTGATTCAAAGTATCCCACTAGAATTTGGCAGATCCTCATAGCATATAAGTAATGAGTTTCACTCTCCTATAAATAGGTGTATCTAGATGTTCGAATATACACATAACAGTCTCAAGCCATAACTCTAAATCTTATGGTCTTCCATCCCTCGAAAACATGGGTGGATGCTATTACTAGAACTCTTGAGTCAACTCTCCCATGGAAGGGGTAGAGCACAGAGTTCCCTACAAGGTTTTCATAATCCAGAAGAAATATCCTCAAAACCGGATATCATCTCCCATGTCAGGAACAAGAAGAGGTTCCACCAAAGGCATTACTAGAGGTATAACTAGCGGTTCAGGGTCCACCATCTATGGGGCATGGTTTTCACCATCCTCCCGACGCACGACCAGAGGATGTCGTGGTGGCATTTCTCTACACTTGTCAAAGACATTCCTATTATTAAGTTCAGTAATAGAAAAATCTACAGATATAGAAATATAATTGGTACAAAGCCTTTCTATGTAATAGTTACGCCCATATTCCATCTCAAGGAGTCAGGTCTGGGTGATAGAAACATTTATATAGAACAAAAAAGACACTACCTACTACCCACTACTAAGGTCGAGACTGGTTCAAGATCTGTGTTTTTTGAATTTCAATTTGATTTTAAATTCATATTTATATTTCAATTAAAATTGTTGAACCAAATGATTCACAAATTCCGATACATAAGGGACTATACACCTTATGAACCAAAATGTGGCATCCAATCAACCCATACCATAACATGTTCTAGTCCATGCGAGCAATGGTATATGACTCAATGTGACATAGTTGGCTGCTTAGGGTGTCTGCTATAGCCCATACAGGAAAACACTGTTAGGTTATGACATACACTCTAAGTACCAACTATGTTTTTCTTAATTCCTTGTAAGAATCGTTAGTGAAAACAATTTTATTTATATCAATCAAAGCACTCATGGTAATCATAGGTGATACAAACAACACAATGCTCCTATATGGCATGGTATATGCATGGAATGCGAATTTTCTACATGACACCTAATATGATGCATGCTCAATGCTTCCCTACCATCATCTCATCGACCTGAGGATAAAAGATAAACCTAAATCAAATCAATAATAATATCAAAATTCAAGTGCATCACCCAAAAGTGGAATCAAATCAACTATAATAATCTTAATACAGAAAAAAAATTCTATTTGAGTTAATTTGTCTTTTCTCTATACATGGGTTAGCTGCTCCCAGGCACAACTCATTACCAAATCCCAATTCCATCCTAATTTCCTAACTATTGTCTCAAAATAGTAAATGAAGGACATCCCGAACCTAGGTTCCACTTAGAGGTGCCCTGATCTTGATGGGACACATGGCCTCAAGCACATCTCCTCGAATTCTAGAAGATTCCGAATAGTAGTGAGGGTCTTGGGTGTGTCCATGGGGATACTATTCCCTCATTACCAGAGTAGAACAATGGTACAATCAATAGATAAATAGCAGAAGCAGTATAACAGTGAATAAGTAGTGGAAACAACATGAATATACAAGAACTGAATAATAACCAAATGCAGTAAACTGAATCATATAAAATGGATGATAATTCTATGTGTTTACAAAATAAGAAAACATGGATACAAGCAGAAAACAATACATTTTTTACAAGATATAAAAATGTACAAAAATTCCAAAAGTATATCCAAGAATCCTAATATTATCCCCAGTCATCTACTAGCAATCCTCCATCCTAAGTCATGTAAGAAGTAACACATCCATAAGAGGATGCTTCCCCTTATCTACACCTGTAAGCATGTAGTCTACCTAGGTACCATAGGCATCCTAGATAGGGTGTGAGATAAATCTAAGTAGGCCACCACCAACGGTGTTTATAAATATCCATTATGTGTATATAACATGGTAGTGTACAGATATAATAAATTAAAGTAGGAATAATAACTGTAAATGGGTCATCTTTAGTTACTGAAGGAAAATAGACTGACACTATGTAACATCCCAAGTAAGTAATGAATAATAGATATTTTTATCTATGTCTATTAATGAATTATATAGTGTTTTAGAGGCTTAAAATGAAAATAAATCCAATCTTAAGCATGGAATACACTAATATTTTTAAAAGATTGTTTTACTGTCTTTTAATGGAAAACCATTTTTAAATCCATATTTTGAAAATTTTATAAGCTATGTTTGTCAAAATAAACTTATTCTTTATGATTGGGACATCAAAATTTACTTTGTGTGAATTTTTGGTATTTTTCCGATAAAGTTCATTTTTAATGAATAGTGAAAAATGTTATATTTTAATTCAAAACCTATTTTTAATCTAATTTATTTATATGATTATATTATCTTTTGAATTGGTTTTAAAGTGAAATTAGAATATATTTTTACCATTTAATCCAATGGTGGTCATTGGAATCAATTTCACTTTGAAATTGGACTTAAACTAGTGTCAATCTTTTGATACTTATTGTTTCATAAAAACACGCTATTTGTCATGACAGCGGGAATTAATTATTAAATTAATTAATGTAACTTATATGATTTGAATTTTGTAAAATAGACATAATTTTTGAATTTATAATATCAGATATAGCTTAGGGTGATGTTTTGGTATTTTTCTGAAAAACTTCAATTTTTGATGAATAGTGAAACCACTAAGTGGTAGTTAAAGAAACTGATTTTTCGTTTAAATGAAACTTTGCCACTTATGTGATTTGATTTTTAAAAATATGACATACATGGTTGTCATTAAGAAGTAAAATGTGGTTCAATGAGATTAAAATAATTTTTTGGTGAATAGTAACTTTTAAGTTCTTAATCGCGATTAGAGGTAATTAGTGTAGTTTAAGGTAAAAATAATGTTTTAATAATATGAGATGAGCTTGACACATGTCATACACTTATTGGATGTGTCATGGCCGACCAATAAAATCCATGGGTCAACTTGGGGACCCCATGGAGCCACTTTGGTAGGAAAATGACATTAATATCTTTTAATTTAATGTTAAAGTAAAAATGACACAAACATGATTTGTTTTACTAAAACAATTTTTAAATGGGGTTATACAAGTCATATTTTTGACTATAAATAGTAATTGGAAATATAAAAAGATTTCCTACATCATAGTATTTTTTTTTATAATTTTTAGACATTAAATAAATTAAATTATTTATGACATCATGATGATGCATCGATTACTTCATTATTTAACGATTTAAATAAAATGAAAAGATAATGTAAAATCTAAGATCTAAACTTGTCAAAAACCTATTGGTTGGGAATATTTAGAACCCTTATAATCTTATCCTCGAATTATATCAATGTGGGACCTTTTAAATCTGAAACTCATTTTAAAATAAAGTAACATTTCTTTACTTTCCAAGAGTGCCCCTCCTCTCCTCTTATAAAAGGCCCCCACCTCTACCTCCTTACCCACACTTCCAAAGCCTTTGGATCGGCAAAACCCTGACCATTTTGTCTCTCCACATCCCTATCTAACTCTTAGAAGCCTAACTTTGGTTAGAAGTCTTCCCAAGGAAGCCTTTGAGCTCAACCAAAGAGAGTTACCCGATTTTAAGGTAATGTTTTCACTTGAGTCCTTTTGTTTTATTTTGCTTCTCCAACCCCCTAAACTCTTTTTATTCATTTCTTTTGTAACAAATCCAGTATCTTCAATATACTAGGATGTTGTTATAAGAAATATTCGAGCTACACTTACACCCACCTACATCTAATGGCTAAAGAACATACTGTTTCCGTGGATGGCAAATTTCTGCCTCACGAAATGATGATTGTTCAACACTTATATAACACCTTCAAAGGTGGCCATTAAGATGTAACTATATTTATATATGATATATAATATGTTTATGTTTTACTTAAGCTTTTTTATTTTTCATTTATGGCATACCTTTATGGTTTCCATTATGGGTAAACGCGATATCTTCATTTTAGGAAGTGCGGACTACCGCCCCCTCAAAGTGATTTGATTCGTTAATGCCATATGTGGGACGTATAAAGGATGTAATTAATGATTTTATATATGATATTATACTGGAATTATAATATACCATTATATAATTATTATTCCATTTCATAAAATATAAAATAGAAATGAAAGTAGCGTTCATGCGTACGTACGGCTTACCGTCTCCATGAACGGTGCATTTCATTTCTTACCTCTAAACGTTATGTAATATTATAAATGCATGTATATACTGGATATATATGATATATATGATATCTACATCATGAGTATAACTCTGGATATAATGGATACATGAACAACTTGTAATTATAAAGAGTTTATTTTTGACTCAAGTACCAATGATCGTTAAAACGACCGTTAATAACTTAAATAATTAAATAGTGTTCATGACATGGTAATAAGTGATATAAAGGTAATAATGAACTTGAAAAAGGTTCTTAATCAAGTATAAAGTAACTCAAGTTTATTATTCAGGAGGTTAAAGAACGATCGAGTTAAGTCAGACCCGAGGTATGGGACTTCGTCTCAATCTCCTTTCATTGAGGCATATTTTGTTTTATACACAACCTTCTTTTATACGGTGTATAAACCCCTTTGACTTTTATGTTTATTCAAAAGGAATCTTTTTTATACGAAGCATTTACTAAACGAAAAAAGGTAATGTTTTTGTCGTATGTATGCGGCGACAACGACTTCTCCGCCGCCGTGACCATTATTTGAGTTTCGGTTTCCTCTACAAGCCATACATTTTTTTTAAAAGAAAAATAAATAACTTGTTTTACTTTTATTTTATTTTGGTATTGAAAATGGTTTTCATAATGTTTTTATTATATCAATGTGTTTTATTGATATCTTGTGATTGAAATGTGGAAATGTTATGTTTCCTATATGTATGTTTTATGTGATACGATTATGTTATGGTTCTTGGGCATTATTATGAAGACGGGTGGTTCCGTGATAAACTAAGGGTGGGTGAGCCCGATATAGCTCTCCAATGCATTGGGTAACGTGAAGGAGTGAAACGTTAAGGTTTCTATGAAGAGATTTAGGCAATATACTGTGATGGGTATTCCAAACTTAACCAAGAGGGTTACTCCCTACGTAAGAATGTTATGAATGCCTCAAGTTACCTTTATGTCTTATAATTTCTATGATTTATTCATGATTTGATGAGGTATGTTAAAGTGCTTATATTTTATGAGTAAAGTATTATTTCATTGATTCTTATGTATACATGTACTCATGTTTCCTTTCCATATTTTTATATCCCTTACTGAGCTTTTTATGCTCATCCCAAGTTTTTGAAATGTTTTTCACAGGTCAAGGTAATGGTACATGATATGATGATAGTGTCAAGGAAGTGTCAAGGAAGAATCCATGTTTTTTTAAATATGTTTTCATTGATGGGAAAAATGAATACTATATTTTATGTAACCACTTTGTTTAAATGTGGAATGTAATGCAAGTTTTATGATCTAATTCTCTAAAACTCTAAACCTAAAAAGATCCTCAATGTGTAATCTTGTAATAACTCAAGATTAAGTAAGGTTTAAGGCTAGGGCCTTATAGTTGGTATCAGAGGTCGGTTTAGATAACTTTAGGAGTTATAATTCTATTAAATGATTATCCAATTTTTTTATGGTCAAATTTAAATGATATAGCATTTGAAGATTACCATGTTGCTTCATCTAAGACATATTTGTTCAGAATGGTTTTCCACAGAGGAAACAGGGAAGCAGTGCTAGGAAGGCATACAGAAGGAAATAACCTTCCGAATCTGCATCCTGAGATGGTCAGAATTGGAACTGAACAGTTTGTTGCAGTAATGGCGCAGTTGACTCAAGCAATAAATGGTGGTGGTATCCATGCACAAGATCAGCCAGATCAACCACAGAGGAACATGTCAGTGGTGGAACATTTCATGAGGCAACATCCCCCATCATTCAGAGGATCATCTGACCCTATGCTAGCTGAAGGGTGGATTAAAGCACTGGAGAAGATTTTCGATGTCATGGGGTGTTCAGACAATCAAAAGGTTAGTCTTGCTATTTACCGTTTGGAGGGTGAAGCAGATCAGTGGTGGTCGATGGTTAAAAATATCAGGGACGTTGATGAGATTGATGCTCTCGACTGAGATGAATTCAAAGGTATGTTTCTTGAGAAGTATTTTCCTAAGGCTATTCGACTTAGGATGGAAAAACAATTCTTGGAATTGAGGCAAGAGGAAGACTCAGTGGCTGCCTATGAGGAAAGGTTCACTCGATTGGCAAGGTATGATCCAAATTTTATCTGAGACCTTGATAGTAAAATCAATCATTTTTACTCAGGATTAAAGCCAAAATATCGAAGGGCATTAGCTTCTCGTGAGTTCAAAAGTTATGAAAATCTTGTTCGATGTGCTGAGAAGGTGGAAATGGAGTTTTCCGATGATCAAGTGTTCTATAACAACCAACAGAAGAAGAGACCGAGGTGGCAGGAGAAAGGAAATAATTCTTCAAAAAAGTCTGATGGTAAGAAAACTAAGTTTCCAGTTTGTGATAAATGTGGTAAAAGGCATGCTGGGGAATGTCTTCTGAATTCTAAAAAGTGCTACTGATGTGGTAAGATGGGACATAAGGCTCGTGATTGCACTGAAAAAGATCAAGGTGATGGTAAGTCCAAATTTGATTTACAGTTAGTGAAATGTTTTAAGTGCAATGAGATGGGTCACTATGCAAACGAGTGTCCGACAAAGAGCTTGAGTGATGGGAAGTAGTTAGAATACAAGCAGAAAGGGGTGGTGAAATCCTTTGCAACTACTTCAGTAGATGTCGGTCCATAAAATGAAGTTGTATCAGGTACTTTGTTTTTTCAGATTATGCCAGTGTGTTGTTGGATTCGGGGTCTACACATTCTTTCATCTCTGAAACCTTTTCTAGTAAAATGGGAATACCATCTCAAGAAATGACTTCTAAACTTGTGGTAAAAACACCTGGGGGAAATGTTGAGGCAAAAAGAATTTATAAGAATCTTCTTATCCTTATTTGTGGAAAGAACCTACTTGTGAACCTTATTGTTTTACCTCTAGTAGAGTTTGATGTTATCCTGGGTATGGATTGGCTCTCTATTTACCATGCTAAGATTGACTGTAGAGTTAAAGAAGTTTCTTTTCAGAAAGTCTTTCAGTTTGTGTACAAGAATGAACCCTTACTGTTGATAACTTATCAAGAGGCTGAGAAACTTGTAAAAGATGGAAATGAATGTTACCTTGCACACATCGTTGAAAACAATGGAACTGTTCAGATTAATGATGTGCCAGCGGTAAATGAGTATCCTGATGTTTTTCCTGATGAGTTTCCTGGAATAATACCAGATCGGGAAGTTGAGTTTACTGTTGACTTAATTCCTGATGCTAAGCCAATTTCAAAACCCCCTTATCGAATGGCTCAAATTGAACTTTTAGAGTTGAAGGAGCAATTGCAAGATTTATTAGAGAAAGGTTTCATTCGACCTAACACATCACCATGGGGTGCTCCTGTTTTATTTGTTAAAAAGAAAGATGGTTTAATGAGACTTTGCATTGATTATAGAGCCTTGAATAACATCACTATTAAGAACAAATATCCTTTGCCTCATATCGATGATTTGTTTGATCAGCTCCAGGGAGCTCAGTATTTTTCAAAGATTGACTTGAGATCGGGGTACCATCAGCTGAAGGTAAAGGAAGCAGATGTTCTGAAGACTGCGTTTCGTACAAGATATGGCCATTATGAATTTGTAGTAATTCCTTTTGGGCTAACCAATGCACCTGCTGTATTCATGGACTTAATGAATAGAATTTTCCATGAGTTCTTGGATAAGTTTGTGGTGGTTTTCATTGATGATATTTTGGTGTTTTCTAAAAGTAAAGAGGAGCATGAAAGACATTTAAGGGTTATTTTGAAAACCTTGAAAGAAAAGAAATTGTATGGGAAATTCAGCAAGTGTGAGTTTTGGTTGCAACAAATTTCTTTCCTTGGTCACATTGTTTCTAAAGATGGGATAACTGTTGATCCTGCAAAAACAAAGTTTGTTGAAGAATGGACAAGACCCACAAATGTAACAAAGATTCATAGTTTCCTTGGTTTGGCAGGCTATTACCGAAGGTTTGTTAGAAATTTTTCACAGTTATCTAGTCCAATGACTAAGCTAACTCGGAAGGGTGTTAAGTTTATCTGGACAAAAGAATGTGATGATTGTTTTCAGGAACTGAAAAGAAGTTTGGTGAATGCTCCAATTTTGGCACTACCTTCCAGGAATGGGGAGTTTGTTATCTACAGTGATGCTTCATAGAAAGGACTTGGTTGTGTCCTAATGCAGAATGATCAGGTAATTGCTTATGCTTCACGACAGTTGAAAAATCATGAGTTAAATTACCCTACACATGATTTGGAATTAGCTGCTGTAGTTTTCGCTCTAAAAATTTTGAGGAATCATTTGTATGGAGTAAAGTGTGAAATATATACTGATCACAAAAGTTTAAAGTATATATTAACTCAGAAATAATTGAACATGAGACAGAGGAGATGGCTAGAATTAATCAAGGATTATTATTGTACAATTCATTACCATCCGGGAAAAGCAAATAAAGTGGCTGATGCTTTGAGTCAAAAAAGTAATGCTTCATTAACAATGTTGCGTTTGGAACATGATCCTTTGGTTAAGGATTTGATGAAATTTTGAATAGAAGTTTTTGGTGCCGGATGTTCTTTTGTTTTGTTTCAGGTATCAGTGAAATATTTTCTATCAGACAGAATCAAGCAAGCACAGAAGCAAGACAGTGAGTTGCAGAAAAAGGTAGAGCTGGTTCAGAAGGGTAAGTTGCCTGAATTTATCATTGATAATGATTGTGTTTTGAGATTTGGGAAGAGATTGTGTGTGCCTTGTGATTCACAGTTGAAGTGAGATTTGTTATGTGAAGCTCATAATTCTCTGTTTTCAGTTCATCCTGGTAGTACTAAGATGTACAGAAATCTGTGGGAGTATTACTGGTGGGATGGAATGAAAAGAGATATTGCTGATTTTACAGTGAAGTGTTTGACTTGTCAACAGGTTAAAGCAGAGAGGTAGTTACCAAAAGGGATGATTCAACCTTACCAGTACCAGAATGGAAATGGGAGAATATATCCATGGACTTCGTTGTGGGATTACCGAAGACACCTCGAGGTAATAATGCAATATGGGTTATTGTTGATCGCTTGACTAAATCTGCTCATTTCCTTGCTATACGAGATAATTTTTCCCTAGATCAACTTTCCCGTTTGTACCTTAAAGAGATAGTCAGGTTTCATGGAGTTCCTCTCTCCATTGTATCTGATCGTGATCCCAGGTTTACTTCTAACTTTTGGAAAGCCCTTCAGAAGTCATTGGGTACTGAATTAAATTTTAGTACAGCTTTTCATCCTCAATCAGATGGGCAGTCAGAACAAACAATTCAGACTTTGGAAGATATGCTATGTCCTTGTTCGATGGATTATCAGGGGAGTTGGGACCAACATCTTTCTTTGGTTAAGTTTTCCTATAATAACAGTTTTCATTCCAGTATACAGATTTCACCATTTGAGGCGTTATATGGGAAGCAGTGTCGAACTCCAGCTTTTTGGGATGAAGTGGGTGAAAGGAAGATGATGGGACCAGAATTGGTAGAAGAGATGGCAGAAAAAGTTCAGCTGATACAGAAACACATAAGAACAGCTCAGAGCAGGCAGAAGAGTTATGCGGACAATAGGAGGAAGGATCTCTCTTTTGAGGTAGGTGATCATGTTTTTCTCAAAGTATCACCATGGAAAAGTGTGATGCAATTTGGTAAGAAAGGAAAGCTAAGTCCAAGGTTCATTGGACCATATGAAATTCTAGAGAGAGCTGGATCAGTTGCATATCGAGTGTCTTTACCTCCGAGTTTATCTCAGGTACACAATGTTTTTCATGTTTCGATGCTGAGAAAGTATATGCCAGATCCATCTCATATTTTGAGTCCAGAGGTAGTTCAACTGGAAGAGAACCTATCTTATGAGGAACAACCGGTCCAGATTCTTGACCACAGGGAGAAAGTGTTACGGAATAAGGTGATTCATCAGGTAAAGGTTTTGTGGAAAAACCACATGATTGAAGAGGCAACATGGGAATCTGAAAATGCAATAAGGGATAAATACCCCCACTTATTCGATAAGTAAATAAATTGCGGGGACGAAATTTTATAAAGGGGGGAAGGATGTAACATCAGAAGTAAGTAATGAATAATAGATATTTTTATCTATGTCTATTAATGAATTAGATAGTGTTTTAGAGGCTTAAAATGAAAATAAATCCAATCTTAAGCATGGAATACACTAATATTTTTAAAAGATTGTTTTACTGCCTTTTAATGGAAAACCATTTTTAAATCTATTTTTTGACAATTTTATAAGCTATGTTTGTCAAAATAAACTTATTCTTTATGATTTGGACATCAAAATTTACTTTGTGTGAATTTTTGGTATTTTTCCGATTAAGTTCATTTTTTAATGAATAGTGAAAAATGTTGTATTTTAATTCAAAACCTATTTTTAATCTAATTTATTTATATGATAAGATTATATTTTGAATTGGTTTTAAAGTGAAATTAGAATATATTTTTACCATTTAATCCAATGGTGGTCATTGGAATCAATTTCACTTTGAAATTGGACTTAAACTAGTGTCAATCTTTTGATACTTATTGTTTCATAAAAACACGCTATTTGTCATGACAGTGGGAATTAATTATTAAATTAATTAATGTAACTTATATGATTTGAATTTTGTAAAATAGACATCATTTTTTAATTCAGAATATCAGATATAGCTTAGGGTGAAGTTTTGGTATTTTTCTGAAAAACTTCAATTTTTGATGAATAGTGAAACCACTAAGTGGTAGTTAAAGAAACTGATTTTTCGTTTAAATGAAACTTTTCCACTTATGTGATTTGATTTTCAAAAATATGACATACATGGTTTTCATTAAGAAGTAAAATGTGGTTCAATGAGATTAAAATAATTTTTTGGTGAATAGTAACTTTTAAGTTCTTAATCGCGATTAGAGGTAATTAGTGTAGTTTAAGGTAAAAATAATGTTTTAATAATATGAGATGAGCTTGACACATGTCCTACCCTTATTGGATGTGTCATGTCCGACCAAGAAAATCCATGGGTCAACTTGGGGACCCCATGGAGCCACTTTGGTAGGAAAATGACATTAATATCTTTTAATTTAATGTTAAAGTAAAAATGACACAAACATGAGTTGTTTTACTAAATTTTTTTTAAATGAGGTTATACAAGTCAGATTTTTGACTATAAATAGTCATTGGAAATATAAAAAGATTTCCTACATCATATTATTTTTTTTATAATTTTTAGACATTAAATAAATTAAATTATTTATGACATCATGATGATGCATCGATTACCTCATTATTTAACGATTTAAATAAAATGAAAAGATAATGTAAAATCTAAAACCTACACTTGTCAAAAACCTATTGGTTGGGTATATTTCGAACCCTTATCACCTTATCCGCGAATTATATCAATGTGAGACCTTTTAAATCTGAAACTCATTTTAAAATAAAGTAACATTTCTTTACTTTCCAAGAGTGCCCCTCCTCTCCTCTTATAAAAGGCCCCCACCTCTACCTCCTTACCCACACTTCCAAAGCCTTTGGTTCGGCCAAACCCTGCCCATTATGTCTCTCCACATACCTCTCTAACTCTTAGAAGCCTCACTTTGGGCAGAAGTCTTCCCAAGGAAGCCTTTGAGCTCAAACCAAAGGGAGTTACCCGATTTTAAGATAATGTCTTCACTTGAGTCCTTTTGTTTTATTTTGCTTCTCCAACCCACTAAACTCTTTTTATTAATTTCTTTTGTAACAAATACAGTATCTTCAATATACTAGGATGTTGTTATAAGAAGGATTCGAGCTACACTTACACACACCTACATCTAATGGCTAAAGAACATATTGTTTCCGTGGATGGCGAATTTCTGCCTCACGAAACGATGATTGTTCAACACTCATATAACACCTTCAAAGGTGGCCATTAAGATGTCACTATATTTATATATGATATATAATATGTTTATGTTTTACTTAAGCTTCTGTATTTTTCATTTATGGCATACCTTTATGGTTTCCATTATGGGTAAACGCGATATCTTCATTTTAGGAAGTGCGGACTACCGCCCCCTCAAAGTGATTTGATTCGTTAATGCCATATGTGGGAAATATAAAGGATGTAATTAATGATTTTATATATGATATTATACTGGAATTATAATATACCATTATATAATTATGAATCCATTTCATAAAATATGAAATAGAAATGAAAGTAGCGTTCATGCGTACGTACGGCTTACCGTCTCTATGAATGATGCATTTCATTTCTTACCTCTAAACATTATGTAATATTATAAATGAATGTATATACTGGATATATATTATATATATGATATCTACATCATGAGTATAACTCTGGATATAATGTATACATGAACAACTTGTAATTATAAAGAGTTTATTTTTGACTCAAGTACCAATGATCGTTAAAACGACCGTTAATAACTTAAATAATTACATAGTGTTCATGACATGGTAATAAGTGATATAAAAGGAATAATGAACTTGAAAAAGGTTCTTAATCAAGTAGAAATTAACTCAAGTTTTTTATTCAGGAGGTTAAATAATGATCGAGTCAAGTCGGACCCGAGGTATGGGACTTCGTCTCAATCTCCTTTCATTGAGGCATATTTTGTTTTATACACAACCTTCTTTTATATGGTGTATAAACCCCTTTGACTTTTACATTTATTCAAAAGGAATCTTTTTTATATAAAGAGTTTACTAAACAACAAAAGGGAATGTTTTTGTCGTACGTATGCGGCGACAACGACTTCTCCGCCACCGTGACCATTATTTGAGTTTCGGCTTCCTCTACAAGCCATACATTTTTTTTAAAAGAAAAATAAATAACCTATTTTACTTTTCTTTTATTTTGGTATTTAAAATGGTTTTCATAATGTTTTTATTATATCAATGCGTTTTATTGATATCTTGTGATTGAAATGTTGAAATGTTATGTTTCCTTTATGTATGTTTTATGTGATATGATTATGTTATGGTTCTTGGGCATTATTATGAAGACGGGTGGTTATGTGATAAACTAAGGGTAGGTGAGCCCGATATAGCTCTCCAATGCATTGGGTAACGTGAAGGAGTGAAACGTTAAGGTTTCTCTGAAGAGATTTAGGGAATATACTGTGGTGGGTATTCCAAACTTAACCAAGAGGGTTACTCCCTACGTAAGAATGTTATGAATGCCTCAAATTACCTTTATGTCTTATGATTTCTATGATTTATTCATGATTTGATGAGGTATGTTAAAGTGCTTATGTTTTATGAGTAAAGTATGATTTCATTGATTCTTATGTATACATGTACTCATGTTTCCTTTCCATATTTTTATATCCCTTACTGAGCTTTTTATGCTCATCCCAAGTTTTTGAAATGTTTTTCACAGGTCAAGGGAATGGTACATGATATGATGATAGTGTCAAGGAAGTGTCAAGGAAGAATCCTTGTTTTTTTTAAATATGTTTTCATTGATGGGAAAAATGAATACCATATTTTATGTAAC
This sequence comes from Viscum album, assembly GCA_963277665.1. Classification (NCBI taxonomy): domain Eukaryota; kingdom Viridiplantae; phylum Streptophyta; class Magnoliopsida; order Santalales; family Viscaceae; genus Viscum; species Viscum album. The sequence goes on from OY728161.1 coordinate 1,557,489,256, forward strand.
CACTTTGTTTAAATGTGGAATGTAATGCAAGTTTTATGATATAATTCTCTATAACTCTAAACCTGAAAAGATCCTCAATGTGTAATCTTGTAATAAATCAAGATTAAGTAAGGTTTAAGGCTGGGGCCTTATACACTACCTACTTTGGCCCATGCTAGAATAACTCTGAACATTTATCAAGGGACGTAATTCCCAGTATCACAGTAGTAAGGGATGTCATTCCCAATATCATAGTAGTAAGGGACATCATGGAAAATATCACAGAATAGGGACACCATACCTAGTATCACGTATAGGGTCACTATAATCAGTATTAAAATAAGGGACACCATGCCCAATATCTCAGATAGGGATGCCATGCCTGATATCATAGTAAGGGTCCCCATGTCTAGTATCACATTAAGGGAATCCATGCCTAGTATCACATTTATATAATGGGACGCAATGTCAATATAGATATAAAAAACACAAGGGTCATCATTCCCATTTATTATTAAGTAGGAGGGATGTCATGCCCATTTATATTTATCATGCATAAGGTCCATCATGCACAATTTCCATAATTAAAGAGGGTATTTATGCCCACACATCTTTAGTAATAATATCCATTGGCTTTAATATGAACCAAGGCATAATTCATATTTTATTTACATTTATTAATTACAAGGGAATAACCATTATCCATTCAATTAGGTGATGTGGGATTACCACTCACGTCTAATCAATTTATTTTATTAATAATTTTAAAGGGAGTTTTCCATGCCATGCCACTACTTCCGTTCCATATAAAAATAGTATCACCATTTAGAATTAAAGCCAAACACTCCAATAGGTTCTTTGGCTATATACTAATGGAATCCAAATAGGCATGTAAGAGGGCACACCCAAAGGAATAACTCACTCTATGGTTGACATCTCTATATTAATTTTGGTTCTAACAAGTCATTAGGCTATAATAAAGGCAACCAATTCAAAGCAGATATAATTTAAGGGTAACGTGTGGTGAAACTAGTGTGTAACACATATCCCATATTATAAAACAATAAGACTTTAAGGGATAATTAATATACCACATACCTCATGCTTGCATAACTCTCCTCATCCAGTATCAACCTTTAGTTCCACATGGATCAAAAGAAATATGAAAAATAGATGAATGAACTAAAAATAGGGCATATGGGCCTGCATCTAAATAGAATCATCGAGATAAAGACAAATGAAAAATGAATCAATATTAATAGGTTACTTACTGATGTGAATCCAATATGATGATTAATGATCAAATCAAGATTCAGATGAAATAATGAGAGTAAAACCTATTAAGGAGTAACTTGGGAGCTAAAAATAGGAGAGGGAGAGCTCTCCTGTCCAATGGGATGAGAAAAGGAGGAAGGGGGGGGGGGGGGGTGAGTTAAACATTTGATTAAGGTAATTTTCATAATTTCACCCAAAAAATAGATGCACATAGTTTTTCCACACAGTTGGACAAATCGTGCGCTAACCATGTAAAGTTCACTACATTAAGATTACACCCACACGGTTAATCCACATGCTCTGAGAAACCTTACGCCAACCATGCCATTATATTCTACTAAAAACTGAAGAGGTTTTACACAGGCATGTGGCCCCTGTCACACGGTTAGGGAAAACCATTTTTTTACTCTCTCCTATGTCTAACCCCACATGGTTAGAAGAGACCATGCGGGTTGGGTTGTACAATTTATACTAACCGTTCAACCCGTCACTTTTCTCCACTGGCCAGGTTTCTAAGCTCTAAACAAGCCTCAGACACCATCAAAACCCTTATAACCTCACAAGTAATCCATATTAAGTCCAAAATAAAGAATTAGAACAAATTTAAAAGGATATACACCTGATAGAAAAATTGTGTTCTTACAATTAGGATACCAATTATTAAAATATCTTTAGAAGTTTTAATGTAATATCCAATGAAGAGATCTTATTGAAAGATAAAATCCTAGTGAAATGAGATCAAAGTACCATAGTAAGATTAGGTTCATCTGAATGGATGTAAAAAATATATGGATATTCTAAAAGATTTAAGAATTATGTCAGTTCTAGAAACACTAGATAGTCTATAGGATGTTCTAAAAGGAGGTCAAGTTTCAACTGTGTTTCCAATTTAGGAGGTACCAGAGAGCTCAATAACTATGGAAACTTGGAGAATATCTCTAGAAGGTGAAGCCCTAGATATAATAGTTCCATAATGAGTAGAACTGAAGGGATAGTTGTGGAGATATAACAAGGCTAGGAACTAAGTGAAAATATACAAAAGTATCTTGTAGTACTCATTACTCACAGATGATGGAGAACCCAAGAGAACAGAATAGACTGTGAATATGAAAGACTCAAAATAGAGAGAGTTATCCATGAGGTATGAGATTGATTTCTTATATGTGTCTATAATATGGGGGATAACAGAAAGGCATTCTATGAAGAAATTCCTTCATAATAAATGGGTTTATTGACTGAAGGGGGAAGTAGATGGTAGATAGAGGTATGAGGAAAGTCTTTTCTTGAAGGAGTTTCAATAAATAGAAGGCTTATATTTTTCCAAGATATTTTATTTAGTATTTAAACACATGATAAGTCAAATGATACATAGAATGGTTGTAATTTAATTACTTCAATTAGAAGAGTTGGATTTAAATACCACTTTTCGTCATGGGGAAATGGATGAAGAAATCTATATGGAGTAGCCAAAAAGTTTCATGGATAAAATTAACTTAAATATCATGTGAAAGATGAATTAGAGCCTTTATAGTTTTAAGAAATCACTAAGATAGTGGAACAAGAAGTTTTATGCCTTTATGGTTGAGCAGAAGTTAATTCAAAGAGAAATTGATCATTACTGTTACCATAAGGTGTTTTGTGATGGGATCTTCATCATGATACTTTTTTATGTTGATGATATAATTATAATCGGTCTATTAAAGGAATGAATCGATGAGATAAAGGTTAAATTATTCAAAAGTTTCAAGATGAAAGATCTCAGTCTGGATAAATGGATGTTAGGGATACAAATTGTAAGAAACTTAACTTCTAGAACTTTGTTTTTGAGTCATTATGACTACATTCATAAGGTGGTGGAATACTTCTAAATTTGTAAGGTGAAACTTATTACTAAACCCCTAGTCAAAAATTTCAATCTAAGCAATGATAAGGCACCATGAAAAAAAGATGAGGTAGAGTACATGGAAAATGTTCCCTATTTAGGCTATTCTTATTCTTCATAAACAAAGGTTATTTTCATAAGGGGAATCCACTATCAACATTGGGTTTAAATTGTGTGAAAACCATTTTCTTATTAAATAATTTAATCCAATGGAAGGAGGTAATATAGAAGACTAATTTTTTATTTCTATATAGAGATGGTGGAGTAGAGGAAATAAAGTCTAGACATCTTGAAGTTATGCAGACCAAATGATGCAGCTGGAATCAGAAGATTGATTGTCACCCTTTGACTCAAACTAAAGGTGAAGTGTTGAGATACATAATGTTTTTACTGAGGTTATGTAAGGTTCTTACCTTGGTGGTTATTTTATGGAAAAGGTACTTGCATAATATTATCTAAGGAGGATATGTAAGGTTTTACTCATGACAAATTCAGAGGTGTGAACTGTTCATTGGGAGGATAAGTTGATGTGGTGGATACCTCTAACTATGTGGAGGGTGGAACATGAAGATTAGGAAATGATGGAATCACTCTTCATGAAGATTAGAATATATATCAGCCGATTTCACTAGCCAAGTTCAATTATAAATTAGTAGAACAAATCATTTGTATACACACTATGAATTTTAATAATCTTATGATTTCTTGAATAAAAGAGATTGAAACATTCACCCCATGAATTGGAATCATGTCCAAACCATGTAAAACTTATGTTGTTATTTTATATCTATTTATTTTAATCATTATCTTTAGAAAATATTTTCTAGGTTTTTTCGATGTGTGTGTTTCAGTGTGGTGACTTAGGTGCAGTTTTCATCTAAGTTTTAGTGCATTGAGTACATAGGCTCATTTCGCTGCTCTATTTTCACCTAGTATGTTCTACTAAATAACTTCCGAGGTATTCATAGGTTTTTCATGAGCCCAAAAAGTGGTATCAGAGCATCGATGGTATAGAATTTGATGACCATACCCTAAAGAAGGTGATTCAGAGCTCATTTCAATAGTGTCATCCTACCCTTTGACTTGTAGAATGATTCTAGTAAGCACTTACTAACCCCTATTATATGTTTTCAAATTTAACGGGAGTTCACTATCACCAAAATTTATGGCATTGGATGAGGTCATAGTTTGGATGGAGAAGTTCTATAGGAAGGATTTCATATTATGGATGATGTAAATAAAGAATCTTCTATAATAGAAGGATCTTGATCTTCTTTTAACAGATACCAAGTTAAAAACGATGAAGAAGGAAGAACTAAAATGAAAAGATAAGAAACCACTTGCAGTGATTTAGATTTTACCAACCTGAAATGTTTCTTATAACATCCAGGAAGTGAAAACTACTTTGGAACTTATGAAAGTGCTTTCCAGTATTTATGATAATACAACAACTATGAACAAGGTGTTCTTATTGCATTGGTTATTCAGAATGAGAATGTCAAAAGGAAATCAAGTGATTGATCACATCAATGACTTCAATATGATTATATGTTAATTGGAATTGATTAAGGTGTACTTTGGTGATCTAACTTGGGTATCATTATTACTCTCATCACTCCCAGGATCATGGGATGTGATGGAGACTGCGGTGAGTAACTCAAGTGTAAAGACATACTTGGTGTTTGTGAGCCTTAGGGATCTGATTATCAATGAGGAACTTTGCTGGAAGGATATCCATACATATTTCAAAAATGCATACGGTTTGGAAGGAAAGGGACATTCCATAGCCCAAAAGAGTCATTATAAAGGAAAATAGAGAAGATTTTGGAGCAAGATTAGCTCAGTGGAATGTAGTCTCATGTGTTGGAATTATGGAAAGAAATGCCACCTTAAAAAATATTTCAATAAATATGGAGTCAAGTACAGAAGATATGTTTTTGTAAGTGGATCTATGAATATTATGTCAAAAGTTACAAGTGTTCTACTATTGAGTTTCACCAGTTCACCTAAGTCTTGGATCATATAATCTATATCTCCATTTAACTTAATATTTAATAAGGTAATTATTTCCATAATATATGACAAAGGTTCATTTTGTGGATGATCAAGCTCTCAATATTATAGTAAAGGGAGACATTTCATCGAAAAAAGGAACAAAGGAATACTGGAGTTGAAAGTCATGTGACACATACCTAGATTAAGGAAGAACTTAATTTCCATTGGGAAGTTAGATGATGTGGGTTCCTATAATACATTCATAGATGGAGTGTGGAGCATCACACATGATTACACGGTGGTGGTCAAAGGAGTGAAGGGAAAAACATTGTACATCAAGGGAGTTTTGGAAGGTGCAATGCATGTCGGGAAAGTAACTTTCTCAAAGTTATGGCATGGATGTCTGGCCCAATTAAGTTAAAAGGGGATGAAAGTAATAATAGATAAAGGAATGATAAAGATCATAATCATGGATTATGCAACATGTTAAGAATACATCCTTATAAAGAAGTGATATATGTAGTTCTAAATAGAAGGCAAGACACCAAAGAATCATAAGTTAGAGCAAGTTCATATAGATGTATGAGGTCCATCTTCGATTATTTCTCATGAAGGTTCATTGTTATATGGAATCTTTATCGATGATATGACAAAAAAGGTGTGGGTGTTCTTTCTGAAGAAAAATTCTTAGGTATTTGGAATCTTTATCCGATGAAGAGTTATGGTGGGAAAATATATTGGATGAAAACTTAAGGGTTTGAGGTTAGATAATGGTGGGGAGTATAAAAGGAGGTATTTTTAAAGGTTCTAATGGAAGAAGGGAATATAGTTTTAGAAGACTATACTAGGAACTCTAGAACATCATGAAGTCATTGAGAGGATGAATAAAACATTAGTTTAAAAGGAGAGAAGCTTGAAAATTCATGTGAGATCCCCCAAGGTGTTTTGGGTGAAAGTGGTGAATTGGTCGACCTACTTGATGAACATGATTTCATTTTATCCCTTAGGTCAAGAACTTCTGGAAGTTTTTTGTTTCATAGAAATGGTTTATTTCACCCATATCAAAGTCTTTGGATCATTCACATATCTCCAAATTGATTCCTAGGAGAGGGAAAATCTTGAGACTAAATCCGAAGTATGTTACTTTATAGGGTATAACTGTAGAGAGTTTGATTTTCTACTCCGGGATAGTAATTATTGAAAAGATTATTATAGTTTTGAATGAAATATTAAATGAATATATCTTGTGGAAATATTGGAACCTAGAAAATATATATAATGAGATTAAAGTATCATCAGAATTTGATCTTAAGCTGAATAAATGTCCAGAAGTTATGAATATTCAAAAATATTTAGGAAGTACATCAGTTTTAGAAACATTAGATAGTCTAGAGGAAATTCCAGGAGGAGGTTAAGTTCTAATGGTGTTTCTAATACTAGAGTACTAGAGATCTCAAGAACTGAAAAAGATCAGGGAAGAGCTCTAGAATATGAAGCTTCAGAATTAGTAGCTATGGAAAGAGAAAAACAATAGGGATAGTTGCAAAGATTTTCTATGTTTAGGATATAAGTGTAGGAATATGAAAGTATATTTCATTACTTACTACTCATAAATTATGAATAACCCAAGAGATCAGAAGTGGTTACAACTCTAAAAGACTCAAATATTGAGAGTTATCTATGAGGTATGAGATTGATTTATTACATGTGTCTGGAACATGGGAACTAACGGAAAGACCTATTATAAATAAATTTCTTTATAATAGATGGGTTTATCAACTAAAGGATAAATATTATGGTAAAAAAATGTACGAGTTAAGGCATGTCATGAAGGGGTTTTAATAAACAGAAGGTGTAGTTTTTTTCAAGATATTTTCTCTGGTAGTTAAGTAACGGGCCTAAAGGGCATCGTTATTTTCCTATGGGTATAATCAAAATACAAAAATTATAAAACTAAGACTAGTGCAATTAATTAATTAAAACATAGTATGTAGTAGGTCAAGGTTGAAACCACAAACATGGTGAAATTAGTTTAATTAGGTTTTAAAGAATTTTTTATTTGATTGATTTTTAAGAAAGAGGGACACTAGTGAATATAGGGGGTTTCAAGTCATTTTTTATGATTTTTCACGTTGTTTTATAGGTAACATGGTTATAGGGGACATAGTAAATAAAGTTTTTCACATCAGTTACTTAAAACCGATGTTATAAATATTTTTTTCATGGTTTTTCACACCAGTTATCCAATAAACGATGTGAAAAAAAAATTACAAACCCTTTATCAGGTCAATTATTTTAAATAACTAATGTGATAAATGGTTTTTCATGTCGGTTATTGAATAAAAAACATGAAAAACCCTATGTAATTTATTTTTCACTTTAGTTATCCCATAACTAACATGAAAAACTTATGAACCATTTATCACATCAGTTATTTTAAATAACCGATGTGATAAAAAAATTTTCACATTGGTTATAGGATAACTGACGTGAAAAACACTATACATGTATTTTTCACATCGGTTATAGGATAAATGACATGAAAAATAAGATTTTTTTAAAAAAATGTACAATGAATCATCTCCTCCACCAGAAGTAGTTAGAAAAAAGAAGATAGAAAACAACACAATTGGCATAAAAAAGAAGCAGTAGAGAACAACACAAAATCTAGGAAAATATAGTAATGTACATTAATTCATCTCCTCCACCAACAACACCCAGAAAACAACACAAGAGGCAATAGAAAAGGTAGCCCAGAATCCATCACAATACACAATACATTGAACTTTCAAATAAACTAAAAACCAATCAAACCTATAAAATTATTTTCCCATTCAATTTGTAAATGCCTAAACTCATCTGAACTATATGACCATTCATCATAAAAAAGATAAAAAAATAATACATAAATCATTTGACTTGAATTTTCAATAAAACATATTAAATATTACGAAAATCTTTATAAAGAAATCTAACCTTATGAAACTTTATAACTATCCTAGTTGTAATTATTTCATACATGAATCTAAAACCATAATATCCACATTCAGTTCCACCTTAATTTTTATGACACTGTTTCAAAGAGATTTTATTTCAAAATAACATTTTTAATTAATATATCCAAAATTTAGTAATTTTAAATGATAATTCATCTTAGCTTTTACAAATATGATATTGGACCTCTTAGTGCTCTTTTTTCTTACCATATATCTAAAGAAATATCATAACTAGTTTGAAAATAATATGAATATAATATTAACAATTATTTAAATAAGAAAATTTACATGTTCAATACATTCTTGAAATTTTCTTTCACTTCACCATGGATAGAGCATAGCCAATAAAATGTATTCTCTCTTAGACAAAAAACACCCAACATCCAATGAACACTGATATAAAAGAAAATTTAATATGAGTTGTTAATATGTTAAGTGATATATAAAACTTTGCGAGAAAAAATATTTCATACTTTTCAAGATATGGAAACATCCAACATTGAATGATGACATTCTTCTGAAATTGTTCAAAAATATAAACTGTTCTTTCAACATCGGTTATTGTTAAAGCTATAGGAGAAATAAACTGTGGGTCTATAAATCTATATACATGTCTTGTCATGATCTATAAAAATTTTATATAGATACCTAATACAAATCAGACATAATTAGAAATTTTCAATAAATTAAAGGAACAATTTTTTTTGTTAATCGACTTACATGGAAAAAACTTTCATCATGTTGATGCCCAATTGATCTCTAACTACAAGCTCCATGATATAATTTTTCAAAAGGCTCACAGTCATTTCACACCCATAAATAACAGTATAAAATGGAATTTCATATACTCCCGATAACAAATTTGAGTATGTTGACAATCGATCAAGACTAATAGAATCTGAATTTGAAGTCATGTCACTCTGAATTTTTTGTTGTCTATACAGTATTTATTTACCTTTAAAGTATTTCTGAAAATATTAGAAAAATATATAAAATTTAGAATGAGAAAAAAAATTTACTAAAAAAATTAAATTAAATATAACATATATACATACTTCTATGGTAATATGTCGAAGTAGTCTAGATGGACAAACCAAAAAATGATTGATACTTTGTAGCATCCCAGGTATTTGTAGAATAATACATTTTCATATCTATTAATATTTTTTAATTTAATATTAATTTTAGTTTAAATGGGACACTATGAAAAATAGCATACCCAACACACAACAAAGAGTTTCTTCTAAATCTTACATTGCACACAACACTGAGTTATACCGAAAAATAATACAACAATAATATTATTATTTTAAATGGTAGTTAAAACCTAGCCATTGTATTGGAGAGAATAAAAATAATTAAATATATTATGATTTTACATATTTTTTAAATGCTTTTACATTTATCCAATAAATTTTAAAGCCTTAAAATGAGAATAAATCCAATTTTAAGCATAAAATACTCTAATATTTTTAAAAGGTAGTTTTACCACCTTTTAATAGAGAACTATTTTTAAATATATTTTTGTTAAATTTATATGTTATATTAAAAAAATAAACTTATTCTATAGAAGTGGTACATCAAAATTTAATTTGGATAATTTTTTGGTAATTTTCCAATAAAGTTCATTTTTTTAATGAATAGTGAAAAATACCACATTTTAAGTCAAAACTGCCTTTTCATCTAATTTATTTATATAGTTAGATTATATTTTTTATTGGTTTTAAAGTTTAATTGTATTATGATTTTATCATTTTATCCAATTTTTTTTAATTTAAAGAAATTTCATATTTAAATTGGACATAAACACCTGTCAATCTTTTGATAGTTTTTATTTCTTAAAAACCCGCTTTCTGGTTTTGACAATGGGAATTGATTTTAAATTAATTAATGAAACTTCTGTGTTTTGAATTTTGAAAAATGGATTAAATATTTGGAATTATAAGGTCCAAATTATGTAAATAGGCACCTTTTATTTTTGAATATTATGAATAATAACTTCAGTAAATTTTTTTATTTACCACTGTTAAAGGGTAAATTTGGTAAATAAGGGTAAAAATAATATTATAATAATATAAAACTATCATAACACGTATCCTAATATTATTGGATGAATCATGGGAGACCAAAAAAAAATTCTTAGTCCTAACTTTTGGAATTTGGGAGCCACTTGGGTGTGTAAATGACATGTTATAATAATTAATTTAAAGTAAAGGGAGATATAACATAAACATGTATCTTTTTTACTTAAACAATTTTAATTTGGGGTTATATAAGTGATCTATTAGTCTATAAATATTCATTAGAAATATAAAAATATTTCCTACATCATGGTATTTTATTTATAATTTTTAGATATTAAATAAATAAATTTAATTATGACACAATGATGATGTAGTGACTACTTCATTAATAAAAGATTCAGATAAATGATATTATAAATATTAAAATAAATATTATTTTACATAATTTATGTCATCAAAAGAATTTTATAGATGAATATGAAATTTTATTAGACTATTAAATGGTTTTATTCAAAGTTATATCTTCGTTTGGATTTTATTTAAATTCAATAAATTTAATAATGTAAAAATTAACATAATTGATGTTTTATTAAAATAATAGTTTATTAAATTATTTAAAAATCATAAAAATATTTTAAAATAAAAAATTTATTATTATATATTCTACAACTTCATTAAGTTTCCAATTTTGAGAAATTAACCCCATATAAGTAAAATTAATAGCTTCTTAACAATTAAAATATTGTTACCATTTTTAAAATTAAAAGAGAATAATTAAGGGTAAACCGAAAAGATAAGGTTTAAAGTAAACACAATAAATGTCTAAAAACTATTTTATGGGAGTATTTAGATCTATACTCATCTTATATTATCTATATCTCAATTTGGATCCACTTGGATTAAATGAATAATTTATATTTATTTAATACTTTCCAAGGGTGCCCCTCCCCTCTCCTATAAAAAGGCACCCATCCCACTCTATTACTCATACTTCCAAAGACTTTTAGTTCATACAATCTCTGTCTAAGAATCTTAATATAATCCCTCCTCACATTCTTGAATCCTTATATTATTCATAATACCATTCATATAGATGTTTAGGTGTTCTTCAAAGGCGATCAACCAAAGAAGAGGTATCGTTTTCATTAAGTGTTTCTATTTTGTTTCTTCTTCCACTTCCTCAAATCTCATCCAAACATGATGATATAATAAATCAAGTATCCTCAATATACTAATATTTTATTTTCACATACATGACTTTTTAAAGGTATTTTTCATTTAATTTCCATTCTTTCTTTGTTTTGGGGGTTTCCCATGCATTTTGGTGGAAATGGTGGGTTTTGAAAATTTGGGCCAAATCGTGAGCCCATTTCCAGATTTAAAAAAAATTTGTTTATTTTATAATTATTTAATTTTTCATAATTTTTTACCCATTATACTTCCAACATGGACTCACCTTACTTATTAACAACACCATATAAATTTGGACCCTTTAGGAATCCATAATAATGGTGGATTTGGGTTTTTGTATAAGGAATTGGGCCAGCATGGAATCCCATTTCCAGTTTAATTTTTTTGTTTATTTAATATATTATTCAATTTTTATGATTTTTCAGTGATTCAAAGTCTCACCTAAGACCATCAAACCTAGGCGCTCCCCCATTCTCTTTCCCCCATCTTTAGAGCTCGTATGACTTTTGAATTAGGGCAGAACTTCTTAAGCTTTCTCAAATCATCCAGATTTGAAGAGGTAACTTCTTTTATTCATAACTCCTTAAATTATTACTCTTTTTTACCCATTTAAGTTCTCACATGACCTTATCAGACTTATTATAACCTCACTTTCATTCTTGGCTATTTGGAAATTCAGATACTGGTGTATTTGGGGCGATTTCTTCAAGATCCCTCAAGTAAGTGGGCCTCCTTCATTCTTCCTCCCATTTTCTTAGGGTTTCTTCAAATTATTCTTGAATTTGAAAATTTCCAGCAAGTAAGGATTCAAACATATGGTTTTATCATGGGTTTATTAGTCTATTATTTTGGTTTTAGTCTTGATCTAAGTCCCTCATGGTGTGGCAGTGGTGCAGTTGAATTTTCGCACAATGATTCAATGGTTTTGATATTTGTGGTAGGTGATTCCATGGGTAATCAATTCTAGATGAGTTAGATTTTATAAATTTATATTTTTATCACACTTATCATCCATTATCCTTGATGATAAATCTGGTTTTGGTGATGTTTGTTGAGAAAATGATTTTTAGGTACGAATTTGGTGTTAAATTGGGTGTTTTACATGTCTATTTTATGTTATGCCAAATGGGGTTATTTTATAACTCATGTAATGGGTTTATAGAAATGTTTTGGGTGATTAAAATTATGTTTTGGTGAATATGGGTATGCCCATGGTGTTAAAAGTTGTATTTTAAAGGGATTTTGTGTGTAAAGCATTGCTAAATTTTGTGAAGTTGTTTTATTGAAATTCTAAGGGTTTTATTGAGTGGTGTAAGTGGTGAAAAACACGTGTAACTAGTGTTTTGAGTTTATTATGACCATAACTAATGTGTTTATGTGATAATGGCTTTTATTATCATGATATAATGGTTTGATCATAAAGGGGGAAGCTCAGGTATCTAGGAGGGTGGATATGTACTAGTACGCTAGTGATCCAGATGGGTTTTGTCCCTATTTCACTGAGAAAATTGGATAAAAAAAACACTAAAAAAAATAAATTGATGATGATTTGGGACCACTAGGTTATATGGGTATATTATATACTAGTGGATCATTCACGTGAATAGATTTTTCTATGGTTACTTTACACTGAGGTACGAGGTACATGGGGCCCGAGACTACCTAGTGCCTAGGGGTGTTCCCAAGATTGGTACTCATTGAATATTGTGTATTTATATTTGGAATATGGTGGTTTTTGATGGAAAATAAAGTATCTGACATGTTTAATTTAAATGTTCTCTTTTATGGAAAATTTTCTTTGAAAAATGTTTACATTTAAAAGTTTCATTTTTTATAAATTATTTCCACTACCTCTTATTTATCAAAAATGGCATGACTTTTATCTTGTATTGTTTAATCTATAGAATATCTTGGTGGTATCTTATTAGTATTAGTCTCACACCCTACTTACACCCCTTTTGTGAAAGTAGACTCGTTCATGTTTGACATAGGCAAAAGAAAGGCTTTGGGTGATGGAGGTTCGGGGTGTTAGTTCCCATCCATGGTGCGGAGTTGTGGAGACGACTTGTGGGTGATGACCCCTTTTTGTGTGGAGTCCTTAGGGATGTTTTTATACTATTTTTATGTGTATTTGGACCTCTTGTACTATTATTAGACCTATGTATTCAGTTCTGGATTTTGTATAAACCTCGTTTGGTATGAATTTTTCAGATTTGGTTTATCGATTGGTTTTGATGTTTTATGTTTCCATATTCAGGTAAATCGTTCCCAAACCAAAATATATGATACCCGATCACTTGTTCCAGCCTATGGGGATAGGGAACACACTTTGGGCCTTACCACGAGCTGGGTTTGGTGCCAGTTTTTATGGCGACCAAATTCGGTTCGTGACAAAATGGTATCAAAGGAGGTTAATTGTAACACCCCAAGTTTCCATGGTATGCTTCTCTTTGAATAATAGAGCAGCGTGTGTTGTACGCAACCTCGAGTTCTAACACACCGCGACCAATCAAAGTAGCCGTTATGAATAGTAATACCCACCTTTTGAAATTATATAAATTTTATATTTCAAAATGGACTTCATTTTTGTATTCGGAATATCGAAATTATCCTAAGTTGAATTTTTTGTAATTTTCTGAGAACTTCCAATTTTTTACGAATAGTGAAAAATACTTAAAAACAACTTTTTTAATCAAAACAATTTATAGTGATAAATTATACTATTGAGTGGTTATAAAGTATAATTATAATATATTTTTACCATTTTATCCAATGGTTGTCATTAGAATTAATTTCACTTTGAAATTGGACATAAACAATTGTCAATCTTTTGATATATATTGTTTCTTAAAAACACGCTATTTGTTGTGACAGCGGGAATTAATTATAAAATTAATTAATGAAACTTATATGTTTGGAAAATTGTAAAATAGACATCATTTTTGAATTTGGAATATCAATTATAGCTTAGGGTGAATTTTTGGCATTGTTCTGAAAAACTTCAATTTTTGATGAATAGTGAAACCACTAAGTGATAGTTAAAAACTGATTTTTTGTTTAAATGAAAAATTACCACTTCTGTGATTTGATTTTCAAAAATCATACATACATGGTTTTAATTAGGAAGTAAAATTTGGTTCAATGGGATTAAAATAATTTTTTGGTGAATAGTAACTTTTAAGTTTAATTAATTGTGATTAAAGGTAATTAGTGAAATTTAAGGTAAAAATGATATTATAAAAATATGAAAATACATTTACACTTGTCCTACCCTTATTTTATGAGTCATTGACGACCAAGACAATCCATGGGTCAACTTGGGGACCCCATGGAGCCACTTGGGTAAGAAAATGACATTAATAACTTTTTATTTAAAGTAAAAATAAAATTGTCACAAACATGTGTTGTTTTACTAAAACAATTATTACATGGGGTTATATAAGTTAAATTTTCGACTATAAATATTAATTGGAAATATAAAAAGATTTCATATATCATGATAATTTTTTTATAATTTTTAGACATTAAATAAATTAAATTATTTATGACACAATGATGATGCAGCGATTAACTCATTAATTAACGATTTAAATAAAATGAAAAGATAATGTAAAATATAAGACTTACACTTGTCAAAAACCTATTTAATGAGTATATTTATATCCCTTATCACCTTATACTCGAAATATATAATTTTGGGACCTTTGAAATCCAAAAAGCACTTCATAATAATGTAACATTTCATGACTTTCCAAGAGTGTCCCTCCTCTTCTCTTATAAAATTCCCCCACCTATACCACCTTATTCACACCTTCAAGCCATTTGTCTTGGCCAAAACCTACCCAAATACTCTCTTAACTTCCCTATCTTACTCCTAGAAGCCTCAATTTGGGCATAAGTCTTCCCAATGAATCCTTTGGCTCAAATCAAAAAGAGTTACCCGATTTTAAGGTAATGTCTTCTCTTATGTTATTTTGTTTTATTTTGATTTCCAACCCCCTAAACTCTTTTTATTCTTTTATTTTGTAACAAAACAAGTATTCTAAATATACTTGGATGTTTTTATGAGAATTATTTTATTTAAAATTACACACACCTTCGTCTAATGGTTAAAGAAATATTGTTTCTGTGGGTGGTGAATTACTGCCTCACGAAACGATGATTGTTCAATATTCTATTAACACATCTCATGGTGGCCATTATGATGACACTATTTTTATATATGATATATATTATGTTTTTGTTTTCCTTATGATTCTGTATTTTTCATTTATGGCATACCTTTATGATTTCCATTATGGGTAAACGCGATAATTTCATTTTAGGAAGTGCGGACTACCGCCCCCTCAAAGTGATTTGAATCGTTAATGTCATATGTGGGATTTATAAAGGATGGAGTAAATGATATTATATATTATATTATAATGGAATTATAATATACTTTTATATAATTATGATTTCATTCCATTAAATACGAAATAGAATTTAAAGTAGCGTTCATGCGTACGTACGGCTTACCGTCTCCATGAACGGTGCATTTCATTTCTTACCTCTAAATGTTATGTAATATTATAAGAAGTTTATTTTTGACTCAAGTAACAAAGATCGACAAAACGACCGTTATTAACTTAAATAATTACATAATGTTCATAACATGTTAATAAGTGATATAAAAAGAATAATGAACATGAAAAAGGTTCTTAAGCAAGTAGAAATTAACTCTAGTTTATTATTCAGGAGATTAAAGAATGATCGGGTCAAGTCGGACACGAGGTAAGGGAACTTCTTAACCCAATTTCCATTCTTTGGGTTAATCTCCTACTTTCAAATTATGTTATGATATTATTATGTCCTATCTTGTATTTGTACTTTATTTATGTGTACTTATATTGAATACACATAATAGATCTATTTTATTTTAAAAAAATGATCTTGGTAAGGACTTCGTCTCAATCTCCTTTCATTAAGGCATATTTTATTTTATACACAACTTTCTTTTATACGGTGTATAAAACCCTTTGACTTTTACGTTTATTCAAAAGGAATTTTTTTTATAAGAATCGTTTTACTAAATGACAAAAGGGAATTTTTTTTTCATACGTATGCGGCAACAATGACTTCTCCTCCGCCGTGACCATTATTTGAGTTTCGGATTCCTCTACAAGCCATAACTTTTTTTTAAATGAAAAATAAATACAAAGTTTTAATTTTCTTTTATTTTGGTATTGAAAATGGTTTTGAAAGTGTTTTTATTATATCAATGTGTTGTATTGATATCTTGTGATTGAAATGTGGAAATGTTATGTTTCCTTTATGCATGTTTTATGTGATACGATTATGTTATGGTTTATGATATGTTTAAACCTATTCATATGAGGAATGAATTGGACTAAATAAGTGACGGGTGGAGCCCGCTATAGCTCCTCGATGCATCGGTAGGTCTCATGAGACAAACTAGTGTCTTGGTATGAGGCCTTGACAAAATCTTATTTGTAGTCTTGGCACGAGGCCTTGGATACGTGGTTATGATAGTCTGGTATTATGTATTCCATCATTATGTTAGTGGTTATTGATATTTCATGTGATTATTCGACCAGTAGAATGTTCATGTGAATAAGTAGATGGAATTATTTCAGTTTACTTTTGCCATATTATGCTGAAGTTCAAGTTTAAAAGGCTTTTGTTTTAGTTATACATTGCCTTAAATGTTTATTTTTATTTATGAAAGCTTCCGTTATATTGTTATCCTTACTGAGCATCTGAGCTCACCCATTTCAATGTTTTATTTTTCCCAGGATGTGAAGAAATATTTTATGACTGACCTACATGGATAGTCTGAAGGGGATAGAAGTGTGGACTATGGAGACTATGTTATTGTGATTTTTCACTTTATGATGTAATGTAACATTTATGAATGTATCTAGTGTTTCTAAGGCTATTAAACTAATCGGTCTTTCGAGACTTGATCTTTTGTGATCATGCCAATGTTATGCAATAATGCACCGACTCTGGGTAACTGGGGTTGGGGCGTTACAGTTGGTATCATAGGCGGTTTAGTACTAACCTTGGAAGCTAGATTTAGATAAACTCTGATTAGAGCACATAGCCCTAAGATAGACTTTAAGGATTAGTATAGAAGAACTTCCTAGAATTTTGGTATTATAGAGATTTTTTGAGTTTTCTGAGAAATACATCCCTGTCTGGATACGAGCAGGTAGAGGCGGCTCTGGCATAGATGTACCTAGGGGTAAAACCCAAAAACACCACTTTGAGCTAGACTCGAATAGGAACTGGTGCACGACAACGGGCCTTGCTTCACTCTTGGTTACGACACTCCTGGGGGATATACTTAGGATAATTATCATTTTCTTTAAAAATCATTATAAAGGGTTTATGAGTATATACTTCCTCAAAGAAAACATTTTTATGATTATGGATTATATCCATAAATAGTTCAATTTATGTTAGGTGTTTTCCAAGTCTTTTATTTTGTATTTCGATTCATAAACTAATCTAGTTTATGAAATTATTTAGAAATGGAACCTACTGGAAGGAATGAAAACCATATCAATGCATGTACTCCATGTAGGGATTTCCATCCTGCTCAAGATAATTATAGTGAAGATGGTGATACAACTAGTGCTGATCACCTTATCACCATACTGGGACAACTCACTCAGGTTATGAATAATAACCTTACTCGTATGGAGCACCCTGATCCGCAATGTGGAGGATCAATGTTAGATCGTTTCATGATGCAAAAACTGCCAACATTTAATGGGGGTACAAATCCATTAGTAGCTGAGCAATGGATAAACTCCTTAGAGAAAATATTCAACGCCTTGGGGAGTAGCGAAAGGGAGAATGTTGTCATGGCAGTTTACCGCCTTACTGGAGATCCTAATCAATGGTGGTCGCTGATTCAAAACACAAAGGAGGATGAAGAAGTATCAAGTATGGAATGGAGGGAGTTCAAAGAGCTTTTCTTAGAAAAATACTTTCTTCGTGACCATCGAGCAGATATGGAAAGGCAATTTCTGAGTCTGAGACAAAAGGAGGATGATAATGTCGCAAAGTATGAGGCTAACTTTACAAGGTTAGCGAGGCATGCAACAGATTATATACGTAACCCAAGAAGTAAGATTGATCATTTCTTTGATGGGTTAAAACCATTTCTCTATCGAGCATTAGTCTCACAAACCTTCTCGTCATACGAAGATATTGTCTCATGTGCTATCAAGACAGAAAATGAATTCTCTAAATCTTATGACAATAAAGTAAAGCAAGAGAAGAAGGGAATGGTGGAACAAGAGACAGATAAAGGGAAAAAGGGAAAGAATGATTTTCTATTATGCGATAATTGTGGGAAGAATCACCCCGGTACATGCCTAAAAGGAATGAAATTTTGTTATAAATGTGGAGAAAAAGGTCACCAGACTCGTGATTGCAAGGGAAAGAAAGAGGCTATCAATGTTGAATGCTACAATTTTAGGGAAATGGGGCATTATGCAAATGAATGTCCTAAGAATCAGGGAAACTTACCTCAAAAAAGGCCAAGGGATCAAGGACAATCTTATGCTTTTACTACATTTGAAGTGGAATAATTAATTTATTGGTGCTTTTGGACTCAAGGATTATATTCTGGTTATAAGAATAATGTGATATATATAAGGATTGTACTGCAGTACTTGTTGTTTTCATTAAGGTTTTAATATGATGAAGGTAATCATATTTTTTTATGTGACAATAAGAGAAACTTTACTTTATTTGGGGAATCTGATGTTACAATTGATTTTGGAATTTAGAGACCTTTTAGAGAAAGTCTGGACAGATGTATTTTGGATAACTATAAAGGTTGGAATGGATTAAATTGAACTTTGGATAGTATTGTTTAAGGTTAAAACATTTTTGAAGATTATTTTTTGAATATTATAATACTATAGTTTTAGGAAAAGCGAAACCTGCAGGTTGGGGGATAACCCATCGCTTTGGACAAAGCTGTAGGAATCGAACCCACAACCATAGTGCGACAGACCTTTATTACCTACCACTAGCCTACATGAAGATCCTGGTTATTAAAAAATAGTTTTCCTAATCCAAATGGTATGTGTTAATATTTTGGAACCTTGTACGATTAGGATAAATAGAATATTTTTGATTTATGTTACCATTTGGAGTGAAAGATGGGTTTGTGGTAAAAATTTATTAAAGAATGAAAGTATACATGACAAGTAAGTATATTTCTTTACATTCTTAGTAAATCTCTTAAATAAATTCCTCAACTTTATGAAAGGTAACTTAAAACAAAAACATTGTCGGTTAACTTTTCCAACTGGGGATTCAATGACCATTTAACCAATCACAAGTTTGTGATTTTCTTGTGGTTAACTTTCTCCTAATCCTGTTTTCTACAACTCTCCATCAGACCTTGATGGTTTTTTTCCCTCCATATCCATATTTTCATAGAATCCTAGTATGGTCTATCTCGGGTGACCTTTGTACTTCTCTTTCTTTCTTTTAATGTTATATTTTTATTAACCCTATTTCCGATGTGGGTTTTCCACAAAGGTATTTTCTATTTTCAACCTTTTATTTTCGAAGAACATTTTTAAATTGCGAGGATGCAATTTATTGAAGGAGGGGAGAATGTAACACCCCAAGCTTCCATGGTACACTTCTCCTTGAATAATAGAGTAGCCCGTGTTGTATGCAACCTCGAGTTCTAACACACCGCGACCAATCAAAGTAGCCGTTATGAATAGTAATACCCACCTTTTGAAATTATATAAATTTTATATTTCAAAATGGACTTCAATTTTGTATTCGGAATATTGAAATTATCCTAAGTTGAATTTTTTGTAAT
This sequence comes from Viscum album, assembly GCA_963277665.1. Classification (NCBI taxonomy): domain Eukaryota; kingdom Viridiplantae; phylum Streptophyta; class Magnoliopsida; order Santalales; family Viscaceae; genus Viscum; species Viscum album. The sequence goes on from OY728161.1 coordinate 1,557,509,461, forward strand.
TTTCTGAAAACTTCCAATTTTTTATAAATAGTGAAAAATACTTAAAAACAACTTTTTTAATAAAAATAATTTATAGTGATAAATTATACTATTTAGTGGTTTTAAAGTATAATTAGAATATATTTTTACCATTTTATCCAATGGTGGTCATTATAATTAATTTCACTTTGAAATTGGACATAAACAATTGTCAATCTTTTGATATATATTGTTTCTTAAAAACACGCTATTTGTTGTGAAAACGAGAATTAATTATAAAATTAATTAATGAAACTTATATGTTTGGAATTTTTTAAAATAGACATAATTTTTGAATTTGGAATATAAATTATAGCTTAGGGTGAATTTTTGGCATTGTTCTGAAAACCTTCAATTTTTGATGAATAGTGAAACCACTAAGTGATAGTTAAAAACTGATTTTTCGTTTAAATGAAACATTACCATTTCTGTGATTTGATTTTCAAAAATCCGACATACATGATTGTCATTAGGAATTAAAATGTGGTTCAATGGGATTAAAATAATTTTTTGGTGAAAAGTAACTTTTAAGTTTAATTAATCGCGATTAAAGGTAATTAGTGAAATTTAAGGTAAAAATGATATTATAAAAATATTAAAATACCTTTAAACTTGTCCTAACCTTATTAAATGAGTCATGGCCGACCAATACAATCCATGGGTCAACTTGGGGACCCCATGGAGCCACTTGGGTAAGAAAATGACATTAATAACTTTTTATTTAAAGTAAAAATAAAATTGTCACAAACATGTGTTGTTTTACTAAAACAATTATTACATGGGGTTATATAAGTTAACTTTTCGACTATAAATATTAATTGGAAATCTAAAAAGATTTCATACATCATGGTAATTTTTTTATAATTTTTAGACATTAAATAAATTAAATTATTTATGACACAATGATGATGCAGCGATTACCTCATTAATTAACGATTTAAATAAAATGAAAAGATAATATAAAATCTAAGAATTACACTTTTCAAAAACCTATTGGATGAGTATATTTAGATCCCTTATCACCTTATCCTCGAAATATATAATTGTGGGACCTTTGAAATCCGAAAAGAACTTCATAATAATGTAACATTTCATGACTTTCCAAGAGTGCCCCCCCCTCCTCTAATAAAAGGCCCCCACCTCTACCACCTTATTCACACCTTAAAGCCATTTGGATCGGCCAAACTCTGCCCAAATACTCTCTCAACTTCCCTCTATTAATCCTAGAATCCTCAATTTGGGCAGAAGTCTTCCCAAGGAAGCCTTTGGCTCAAATAAAAAAGAGTTACCCGATTTTAAGGTAATGTCTTCTCTTATGTTATTTTGTTTTATTTTGATTCTCCAACCCCCTAAACTCTTTTTATTCTTTTATTTTCTAACAAAACCAGTATCCTCAATATAATTGGATGTTTTTATGAGAAGGATTTTATTTACAATTACACACACCTTCTTCTAATGGTTAAAGAACATACTGTTTCTGTGGGTGGCGAATTATGGTCTCATGAAATGATGATTGTTCAATCTTCTATTAACACCTCTCATGGTGGCCATTATGATGAAACTATTTTTATATATGATATATATTATGTTTTTGTTTTCCTTATTATTCTTTATTTTTCATTTATGGCATACCTTTATGATTTCCATTATGGGTAAACGTGATAATTTCATTTTAGGAAGTGCGGACTACCGCCCCCTCAAAGTGATTTGAATCGTTAATGCCATATGTGGGATTTATAAAGGATGGAGTAAGTGATATTATATATGATTTTATACTGGAATTATAATATACCTTTATATCATTATTATTTCATTCCATTAAATACGAAATAGAATTGAAAGTAGCGTTCATGCGTATGTACGGCTTACCGTCTCCATGAACGGTGCATTTTATTTATTACCTCTAAATGTTATGTAATATTATAAATGCATGTATATAATGGATATATTTGATATATATGATATCTACATCATGAATATAATTCTTTATATAATGTATATTTCACCACATGAACAACTTGTAATTATAAGAAGTTTATTTTTGACTCAAGTACCAAAGATCGACAAAACGACTGTTATTAAATTAAATAATTACATAATGTTCATAACATGGTAATAAGTGATATAAAAGGAATAATGAACATGAAAAGGGTTCTTAAGCAAGTAGAAATTAACTCTAGTTTATTATTCAGGATATTAAAGAATGATCGAGTCAAGTCGGACACGAGGTAAAGGAACTTCTTAACCCAATTTCCATTCTTTGGGTTAATCTCCTACTTTCAAATTATGTTATGATATTATTATGTCATATATTGTATTTGTACTTTCTTTATGTGTACTTATATTTAATACAAATAATAGATCTATTTTATTTAAAAAAAATGATCTTGGTAAGGACTTCGTCTTAATCTCCTTTCATTAAGGCATATTTTATTTTATACACAACTTTCTTTTATACGGTGTATAAACCCCTTTGACTTTTACGTTTATTCAAAAGGAATATTTTTTATATGAAGCATTTTACTAAACGACAAAAGGGAATGTTTTTTTTTCATAAGTATGCGGCGACAATGACTTCTCCGTCGCCGTGACCATTATTTGAGTTTTGGCTTCCTCTACAAGCCATAACTTTTTTTAAATGAAAAATAAATACAAAGTTTTAATTTTCTTTTATTTTGATATTGAAAATGGTTTTGAAATTATTTTTATTATATCAATGTGTTGTATTGATATCTTGTGATTGAAATGTGGAAATTTTATGTTTCCTTTATGCATGTTTTATGTGATACGATTATGTTATGGTTTATGATATGTTTAAACCTATTCATATGAGGAATGCATTGGACTTAATAAGTGATGGGTGGAGCCTGCTATAGCTCCTCGATGCATCGGTAGGTCTCATGAGACAAACTAGTGTCTTGGCACGAGGCCTTGACAAAATCTTATTTGTAGTCTTGGCACGAGGCCTTGGCTACGTGGTTATGATAGTCTGGCATTATGCATTCCATCATTATGAAAGTGTTTATTGATATTTCATGTGATTATTCGACCAGTAGAATATTCAGGTGAATAAGTAAATGGCATTATTTCATTTTACTTTTTCCATATTATGCTGAAGTTCAAGTTTAAAAGGCTTTTGTTTTAGTTATACATTGCCTTAAATGTTTATTTTTATTTATGAAAGCTTCCACTATATTGTTATCTTTACCGAGCATCTGATCTCACCCATTTCAATATTTTATTTTTCCCAGGATGTGAAGAAATATTTTATGACTGACCTACATGGATAGTCTTAAGGGGATAGAAGTGTGTACTATGGAGACTATGTTATTGTGATTTTTCACTTTATGATGTAATGTAACATTTATGAATGTATCTAGTGTTTCTAAGACTACTAAACTAATCGGTCTTTCAAGACTTGATCTTTTGTGATCATGCCAATGTTACGCAATAATGCACCGAATCTAGGTAACTGGGGTCAGGGAATTACATTAATGTTTTTGGGTTATATTATTATTTTGGGATGATTCGGGATAGACACGAGCTAGGAATATTTGGACTAAGAGTTTTGGTCACGAGTAGGGTGCTTGGACCACACCTCTATTGGCAGACCTCGAGTCACCATGGGACATTGGAATCGTTCGTTTGACTTCTCTTCCAGGTGAGATGTGTGGGCTGAAGACTACACATGGACATCAGGTGGGGGTGGGGTAGTTGTTTCTTTTATCATTATAATGTGTTTGAATTATATATATTTGATTTCATTGAAAAAATTTTCAGAATTTTTGTACTGATTTTTTCTCTTGTGAATGTTGCCTTTTTTTAGCAACATGCCTCCCCAGAAAGCTTCCATTCACCCATGGGAGGAAGATAGAGAGAGTTATCCCTCACCGCTTTATGAGAGGCTAGTAGAGGTTGTGGTTAGAGCATCCAAGCACTAAGACATTTACCAACTCCTATTCTAGCTCATGCTAGAGAAGACGAGACTAGTCATAGGAAGGACAAGGCCTAGGAGTAACTGAAAAATAAGCCTCCTACTTTCTGAGGTAGCATAGAACCACAGGAAGCAGAGGAATGACTCAAAAATATCGAGCACATGTTCGAGTTTTTGGACACACCTAAGGAGGTCCAGGTGAAGTGTGACTCTTTTATATTGGAGGGTCCCAGCCACAAGTGGTGGGAATCAGTACTTCAAACTGGAAAAAATGAGTAGATGCGCTGGGGAGATTTCAAGTCCGTCTTCAATGAAAAGTACTGCCCTGAGGTCTTGGCATATGATAGGTCCTGAGAGTTCATGGATCTTGTTTAGGGGGATCTTTCTGTGATGGAGTATGCAAACCGTTTTGCTGAGCTAGCTCGATATGCTCCTGAAATCGTCTCTAATGAGCAAGAGAATGCTCGGAGGTTTGAGAAAGGCTTATGACCAGAGATATACTCCTTGGTTTTCTTGTTTAAGTTGAGGACCTATGCTGAGGTGGTTGATTGGGCATGCATGGTGGAGATTGAATTGAAAGGGAGGGATGGTTTCTCTAGGACATTATCAGTAGTGGGAAGTGGCAACTCTTCAGAGAAGAAAAGGAAGTAGGAGGAATAGGTGAAGAAGGGAGGTGGTAGTTCAGGCCACTATTCCAAGCAGTTTTCATCTGTGGCTTTTGATGCGAGATCGGTCATGTTCCACCAGTGTGGGAGACTGAGGAACATCCAATCAGCATGCCCACTTCCTCTGAATCCCTATTATCAATTTGGAGGTATGGGTCACTTTTAATGTTTTTTCGGGGTGTCACATCCACTTTAGAGTGGGGCAGGATCAGTGGCTTCAAGAGGAGTTCTAGCTCAGTCAGAGCCATCGAGGAAGAGGGGATATTGATTTAGTGGTTGTGGTGGCAGGGCTGAGTCATCTTCTGGGTAGAGCCAGTTTAGGGAACAACCACAAACTAGTGTTTTTCCTCAGGCATAGACCAGACATCTCCACGCAGTAGATCAAACACCAATAGGATCAGAGGCGGGACCGTCTATAGTTCAAGGTACCATTTTAATTTAATCTTTTATAGTTACTGCTCTTTTTGATACTGGTTCCACTGTTTCATTTATTTATGCCTGTTTTGTGGACACACTGATTTTATCAACCGAGTTTTTTTCCTTTGTGATGGAGTTGGTGACGTTGTTGGGAAAAAAGAAAGAGCAGGGTCTCAAGTGCCCATCGTGTGTGATTTTCATGTCAGGGGTTGAGATGGAGTGGGACCTTTTGGTCTTAGATATGGATCTATTTGACATAATACTTGGAATGGATTGGCTAGTACAGTTCTAGGCGCACATCAATTATTATAGGCAGCGAGTGAGATTCATGACACCTGATGGGAGTCGTCAAAATTTTCATGGGGAATGGGATCCTCGGTCGAGTCATGCGGAACCTCCACTCCCAGAGTTGGGAGATATTATTTTTAATTTATTGTTTCTCGTGATAGAGGACGATGGCCATGCTCCTTACGGTGGACTACCACATGTAGTTGATGAGTTTTTAGAGGTATTTTCGGATGATTTTTCAGGTTTTCCCCTGGAGCGGGATGTGGAGTTCTCGATTGATCTGGCACCGATAACACATATGATATCTCTTCCCTAATATTGCATGGCCCCCACTGATCCGAGGGAATTAAAGATACAGCTGGATGATTTAGAATCCAAAGGATTCATTACCCTGAGCGTCTCTCCTTGGGCCACTCCTGTGTTGTTCATGAAAAAGGATGACAGATCCCTCAAGTTGTGCATTGACTACTGAAAGCTGAATAAGGTAACAATAAAGAACAAATATCCTTTGACTTTAATATATTAATTTTTTGATCAGTTAAAGGGGGAAAGGTGGTTTTATAAGATAGACCTGCATTCGAGATATCATCAACTCAGGGTGAAGGAGGCATATATCCCAATGACATCCTTCTGAAGCAGGTACGACCACTTCGAGTAATTGATCATGCCCTTTGGATTAACCAATGATCCAACGGTCTTTATGGTTCTCATAAACAGGGTGTTCCATAAGTATCTAGATTATTTTTCCGTGGTATTTTTGGATGACATCCTAGTTTATTCAGGATCCAAGGAGGAACATGAGCATCACTTGCAGATCATTCTGGACACTTTGAGAGAGCATCAACTTTATGCAAAGTTGTCTAAATGCACTTTCTGGATTAGGGAAGTGAAATTTATGGGGAACGTGATCTCAAATCAGGGGATTTTGGTGGACCCTGAGAATATCAGTGTGGTTATGTCATATGAGTAGCCGAAGAACATGTTTGAGATTAGGAGTTTCCTCGGCCTAACTAGTTATTACAGGTGGTTTGTTCGAGATTTCTCTTGGCTTGATTCACCGATGACCGTGCTCACCCGAAAAGGGGTGAAGTTTGTATGGGGCCTAGAATGTTAGGCATCCTTTGAGTAGATGAAGATGCGGTTGACTACTGCCCCCGTAATGATTTTTCCAGAGGCTGGAAAGGGGTATGTGGTGTATTGTGATGCTTCAGGTATAGGTCTTGGGTGTGTGCTTATGTAGGATGATCATGTGGTGGCATATGACTCTCGCAAACTTCAAACACACAAAAAGAATTACCCGACCCATGAATTGGAGTTAGTAGATGAGATGTATGATTTGAAGACTTGGCGTCACCACATCTTTGGGGAGAAGTTTGTATTCTACTCTGATCACAAATTCTTGGCCTATATCTTCTCATAGAAGGACCTCAATCTAAGGTAGTGCCGTTGGATAGAGTACTTGTAGGGGTTAGACTTTGACATCATCTATATCCCAAGCAAGGGTAATGTGGTGGAAGATTCTTTGAGTAGAAAAGTACCAGTGCAATCCTTGAGGAAGTCCAGTGATGAGTGGACTTTGATGGGTCTCTTTTCTCTGATGCATGTGGAGATGAAGAAGCACAGTGGAGGTGCGTTCTTGGTGAGCATTCGTTGACTCCTTCCCTCTTGGAGTTGATTCAGCGAGAACATCCCAGTGATGAACTTTGTCAGTGGTCGAGACAATTTATTCATGGTGGGGAGACATATTCTGATTGCTCGTTGTCTCCTGAGGGTATCTTGTGCTTTAAGGGCCATTCAGTAGTGCCATCGTCTCTACAGAAGGTGGTGATGCATGATAACCACCAGTCTTAGTAGGCTATCCATCCGGGTGCCACCAAGATGTATTATGATGTCTGTCGATAGTTCTAGTGGCCTGGTATGAGACGAGACAATGCGGGCTTCGTGTCGAGATGCTACACATGCCAACAGGTGAAAGTTGAGCATCAAAGGCACTCCAGTTTTCTCCAGAAATTACCCATTCCTACTTGGAAGTGGGATGAGGTATCTATGGACTTTATTTTTGGCTTTACTCGTAAACCTCTAGGTAATAATTCCATTTGGGTGGTGATTGATCATCTAACCAAATCATCCCACTTCATTCCAATCAGAGATACAACTAAAGTGGATGAGTTGGGCCATTTGTATCTTCATGAGGTGGTAAGGCTCCATGGTGTTCCATCAGTAGTAATCTCATATAGAGACCCCCATTTCACTTCTCAGTTTTGGGAAGGCCTTCATAAGGCCTTGGGGTCTCAGATTAAGATGAGAACGACATACCATACTCAAACGGATGGTCAGATAGAGCAAGCAAATCAGATTTTGGAGGACATGCTCCGTGCATGTGTTCAAAACTTTGGAGGTTCCTGGGATAGCCATTTGGGATTGGTTGAGTTTTCTTATAATAACAGTTACCAATCCTTGATTCGAATGTCTACTTTTGAGGTCCTCTATGGTCGCCCTTATCGGTCCCCCCCATGTTGGGATGAGGTAGGTGAGACCTCACTGCTGGGGCCGAGTCTAGTGCATGAGACATCTGAGAAGGTCAAGTTGATCAGGTAGTGCTTATTGACAGCTCATATTTTCCACAAATCATATACTAACCAGAGGCATCTAGGCCTAGAGTTTTCTATGGGTGATAGGGTATTCTTGAAAGTGGCCCCTCATCTAGGCCATCATCGATTGGGAAAGCAAGGGAAGCTGACATCGCGGTATGTGGGACCTTTTGAGATCACCAAGCATATTAGAAAGGTGGAATATAGGTTGGCCTTACCTTCTTAGTTGACATCCATCCATGATGTATTCCATGTCTCCCAGTTGAAGAAATACAACTCAGATCCATCTCATGTACTGAATTGGAAGGAGTTGGATATAGAGCCCGATTTATCTGTTTTTGAGTTGTCGGTGTAAATAGTAGACTTACAAGAAAAGGTTATTTGGGGAAAGTCTATTGTACTAGTCCGGGTTCTTTGGCAGCATGAGAATGATACACATGAGACATGAGAGCGGAAGTCATGGGTTGAGGAAGAGTACTCATTCCTATTTTTTGATCAAGCTTCAGGTTGACTTTTCAGGATAGAAAGTTTTTATGGTGGGGAGAATTGTCACATAAATGAATTATTTTAAAGGTATTTTTCATTTAATTTCCATTATTTCTTTGTTTTGGGGGTTTCCCATGAATTTTGGTGGAAATGGTGGGTTTTCAAAATTTGGGCCAAACCGTGATCCCATTTCCAGATTTAAAAATAAATTTTGTTTCTTTTATAATTCTTTTATTTTTCATCATTTTCACCCATTCCACTTCCAACATGGCCTAACCTGACCTATTAACACCTCCATATCAATTTGTACCCTTTAGTAATCTATAATAATGGTGGATTTGGGTTTTTGTATAAGGAATTGGGCCATCCCAGAATCCCATTTCCAGTTAAAAAAATTGTTTTATTAATATATTATTCAATTTTTATGATTTTGAGGTGATTCCAAGTCTCACCCAAGCCCACTAAACCTAGTCATGCTCCCATTCTCTTTCCCCCCTCTTTAAAGATCGTATGAATTTCGAATTAGGGAATAAATTCTTAGGGTTTCTCAAATCATCCAGATTTGAAGAGGTAACTTCTTTCCTTCATACCTCCTTAAATTCTTACTCTTTTCCCCCATTTTAGTTCTCACATGACCTTCTCAGACTTATTCTAACCTCAATTTCAATTTTTTCTGTTTTTAAATTCAGATACTAGTGTATTTGTGGTGATTTATTCAATATCCCTCAAGTAAGTGGGCCTCCTTCATTCTTCCTCCCATTTGCTTAGGGATTTTCCCTTTTGCTTAGGGTTTCTTCCAATTCTTCTTGAATTTTAAAATTTTCAGAAATTGGGGATTTGAAACTAGGGTATTATCATGGATTTATTGGTCTATTCTTTTGGTTTTAGGCTTGATCTAAGTCCCTCGTGGTGCGACAGTGGTGCAGTTGAATTTTCGCACAATGATTCAAGGGTTTTGATATTTATGGTAGGTGATTCCATGGGTAATCAATTATAGATGAGTTATCTTTGAAGAATTTATATATTTATCAGACTTATCATCCATTATAATTGCTACAAAATCTGGTTTTGGTGACGTTTGTTGAGAAAATGATTTTTAGTTCCAATTTGGTGTTAAATTGGGTGTTTTACATGTCTATTTTATGTTATTCAAAATTGGGTTGTTTTATAACTCATGTAATGGGTTTATAGAAATGTTTTGGGTGATGAATTTTTTTTGGTGAATATGGGTATTCCCATGGTGTTCAAAGTGGGATTTTAAAGGGATTTTGTGTGCAAAACATTGTTAAATTTTGTGAAGTTGTTTTATTAAAATTCTAAGGGTTTTATTGAGTGGTGTAAGTGGTGAAAAACATGTGTAGCTACTGTTTTGAGTTTATTATGACCATAAATGATGTTTTTATATGATAATGTATTTTTTTATCACGAGGTAATGGTTTTAGCACAAAGGGGGAAGCCCAGGTATCTAGGAGGGCAGATATGTACTAGTACGCTAGTGATCCGGATGGGTTTTGTCCCTGTTTCACTGAGAAAAATGGATAAAAAATACTAACAAAACTATATTGATGATGATTTGGGACCACTAGGTTATGGGTATATTCCCTACTAGTGGTTAGTGCATGTGAACATATTTTTCTATGGTTATTTTACACTGAGGTACGAGGTACATGGGGCCCGAGACTACCCAGTGCCTAGGGGTGTTCCCAAGATTGGTGCTCAGTGACTCTTGTGTATTTATCTTTGGAATATGGTGTTTTTTTCTGGAAAATAAATTATCTTACATTTTTAATTTAAATGTTCTATTTTATGGAAAATTTCCTTTGAAAATTGTTTACATTTAAAAGTTTTATTTTTTTAGAAATTATTTCCACTACCTCTTGTTTATAAAAAATGGTATGCTTTTTATCTTGTATTGTTTACTCTATGGAATATCTTGGTGGTATCCTATTGGTCTTAGTCTCACACCCTACTTACACCCCTTGGGTGTATTATACTTGGTCATGTTTGACACATAAAAAGGAAAGGCTTTGGGTGATGGTGATTCAGGGTGTTAGTTCCCATCCATTGTGCAGAGTTGTGGAGACGACTTATGAGTGATGACCCCTTATTGTGTGGAGTCCTTAGGGCTGTTTTTCTGCTATTTTTATGCGTCTTTGGAAGTCTTGTACTGTTATTAGACCTATTTATTCAGTTCTGGATTTTTTATAAACCTCATTTGGTATGAATTTTTCAGATTCGGTTTATCGATTGGTTTTGATGTTTTATGTTTCCATATTCAGGTAAATCGTTCCAAAACCAACATATATGATACCCGGACACTTGTGCTAGCTCGTGGGGATAGGGGAAACCCTTAGGGCCTTGTCACGGGACAGGTTTGGTGCCAGTTTTGGTGTAAACTAAATTCAGTTTGTGATAGTTATTATGTTAATATCATACTCTACATCCATCTCTACTTCCATCAAATGAGAAAGGAATTAATAGTTCGTGCGTACATTTGAATTATCACTTCTACGAAACAATTTAGTTCATTTTCCATTACAGTCTATTAAGATTTGTTATAATTATGGAATTAATCTTAATATGTGATATTCATGACATATTAATCATTATAAGATAATAATATATCAATTAAATTCTTACTTCTATGTTCTTAAAAATGACAATGTCGTTCGTGCGTACATGTGAACTATCACCTCCGTGAAGTGGCATGACTCATTTTTATTCATTATATCACTTGTATGATATATATAAATATATTTAAATTATTATGATGATTTTAATAATATCATGATCATTCTGTAAAGATAAAATGATAATTAACTTATTTCTATAATGATCAATGAAAAATGGAAATGTTACTCATGCATACGTACGACCTACCATCTCCATGATTATAACGTTGTTCATTTTCATAACCATATTTAATGGTTTAAAATAAAAAAATATGATTTATGTGTAAAAGTGATGATTATTTCATGGATACTATTGGACTTATGACCACATGGACTAGTGACATCATACCATGTTCATTTTTGACTCAAGAACCAATTATCAACAAAACGTACAACATGAACTCAAATAATTAACTAATTATTATGACATGGTCGTAAGTGATGTAATGGAAATAAAAAACATGAAAAAGGTTCTGAAGCAAGTAGAAATTAACCTAAGTTTATTATTCAGGAAGATAAAGAACAAACAAGACAAGTCAGACTCAAAGTAAAAGACTTTGTCTCAATATCATTTCATTAAAGAATATTTTGGTTTATACACGACCTTATTTTATACAGTGTATAATCAACCCCTTATAATTTTAATTTCATTAAATTATTTTCAAAAGGGAATCTTTTTTTATGAAGAGTTTTACTAAATGACAAACTAAATGTTTCTTTTTAACGTACGTGGAGACAATAACCTTTCTACCACTAAGAGCATTATTTGATATATGGATTCCTCTATAAGCCATAATGTTTTTAAAAAATAAAAGTAAATAGCATATTTAGGTATTTTGGTTTTGAAAATGGTTTTGAGAATGGATTGATTATATCAATATCTTGAAATGATGTCTTATTGTTGCAATGTGGAAATGTTATTTTTTCCTTTATGCTTGTTCATGTGTTATGATTATGTTATTGTTCTTGGGAATTGATTATGTATACAGGTGGTTTCGTGATAAACCTAGGGTGGGTGAGCATGTGATAGATCTCCAATGCATTGGGTAATGTGAAAGAGGTAAATGTCAAGTTTTCTTCTAAGATATTTAGAGAATATACTGTGATGGGTATTCCAAATGTAACCATGAAGGTTACTCCCTATGTAGCTGTGAAATATACAATGTAAGTATGTTATGGATGCCACAAGTTACCTTTATGATTTATTATTTCTATGAGTTATTCATAAATCTTGTGATTTCATAAGGTATGTTAAAGATCTTATGTTTTATGAGTGAAAAGTATGATTTCATTGATTTGTATATATTCATAGACTAATGTTTTATTTCCTTATTTTATATCCCTTACTGATATTTTTATGATCATCTCAATTTTTTGAATTTTTTTCATAGGGTATAAGGAAGGGTAAGAGAAATTAAGAATTCAATAATATTTTTATCAAGAAAAAAATTATTATTTTATTTAAGGAGTTTTATTATTGTGAAAAAAATTGGAGAGAGTAGAAGTGTCTATTTTGTAATATTTGAGATGTAATGTATTAATAATGACCTAATTATTTAAGATCTAAACCTGAAAAGATCCTTGAAGTGAATTAAAATTAATTATTTACTTATCTCAAGATTATGTAATGTTTTAAGGCTAGGGCCTTATATACTTTGTCCAACTATACTCACTTCATCTGTAGGACATGGTATTTTTGTTGATCTATCTATAATATCCTGTACAGTGACCCTATGACGCTCTATCTCAATTTGGTGATGATGAATGATATCAATGATATAATATATCATTACATATACAAAAATACGATGAGGATCATCAAAAACAACTCATAGTAACTTGGCAGCTGTGGAGAAGGGGGTGTTGGGGTAGGATAAGAAGGAGTGGGATCTAGAAACACATATGTGTGAGTAGGATAAAAAGGAGTGGGATCTGCTAGCAGAGGTAGAGGAGTCAGATCAATAGGCTGAAACTATACTTGCATGTTTGCAAACATCACCTGTACTGAAGCTCTGATACTGTCATCTATCTTCACTTGAATATCCTGAACTTTGGATTCCAAAGATTCTATTTTTTTTATAAACATACTCCTTTGAAGAATCTTCTAAACTTGGAAACAATTTTATTATTGATACACTTGTTGGGTATCCTCATACATGACCTGGGTGTTCAGGCTTTCCCAATGCTGCAACTAAAATATCTTGTCTACCCTCAATAATAAATACCCCCTGTGTGCTATGCTCCTCAAGAGAATCCTATATGAAATATTTGAAAAAATATGTAATCAATCAAAATATATAAAGAGTTGATTTAACTTCAATAAATAATCTTATCAGCTACAACTCTTGACTCTTCTGTAAGATATTTTCCTTTTTTTCTCATTCAATCCCTCTTCTATTTTTCATGTCTAGTAGGGGGGGGGGGAAGGGGAAACCTCTACAAATCCTGATGACTCAACTCTCATCTTTTGAAGTTTTTATTCTATCATGTGTTCTTCTAATAATGTATACCCTTCCCGAGATAACATATGAGGGTATAAATTTCTATATTTAATCTCCTGATGAGATCTCCTTGATTTTTGTAAATTAATAATTAAGAATAAAGATATCATTAACATGGTTATTAATATAAAAAAACATCTAAAAAGGTAACATTGCACTTACTAAAAATTCTTCTCATCGTATACTTTCAAAAAATTATTCCATGTATATTCATCTATAAATGGATATATATCACATGGATTTTTATGCTATCTATTCCCAAAAATGAATTGTGATGTGAGGGATGATTTAAAATCTCTCCATCTCCTAGTCGCCAATGCTAAACATTTCCTATTAACTCCTCCAGTGTCAAATATATCATATGTCATCTAATAAGAAGTGGAAAAACATATATTACTACAAAAATTTCAAGATAAGTAAAATAATAACAAACAATATTACCAAAATGACCTCTCATAATATTTATAGTGTCTCTTTGTCAATATTTATCCAAATTTCAAAAAAAATACTAACTTTTCTTTTAGCCTGTACTAATAAAAAAGTATTGAACTATTTTTCATTTAGAACCATTGGAATGTAATTATCATCAAAGGATATCATTAACCTCTATTACTAGCTACGGGAAACTGGTAATTTTGGTAAACGTGTGGTTCCACATTTACCAACCCTTGAACTATTTTCCCCCATGGAAGTAGATGTCTCAAGTAAAGTAGGATGAGGAGGCTCATCAATAGGAGCATGTGAAAGTTCTTCCCCAGAGGTATGAGTATGATTATCTCCAAAAATATGTGGTGGATCAGAGGATTGATTTGTCATCATCCTACAAATAAAATAAACATCAATTAGTACAAAAATATATAAATCCCACAATTATATACAAATGTAAATAAAAAATTACCAATTATCAAACAAAAAGAAAATTAAACCAAACATAACACATTTTTATTCAATTTTTTTATAATTAACTAGAATTATAACAATATTAATGAGATATGAAATGAAATAAATGAATGAAAACTACACAATATTCATGAGAGATTAAATGACATAGTAAAAATTCACCAACCTGATAAATCATTTTTACAAAAAAAATAATTCTTTTATAATATACTCATATACTTTTTTTTATTTTAAATTTAAATTTAAAATAACTGGTTTTCAACAAAATCATTTAATATATAAGTTACTTAATGGTAAATATGGAAAACTATACAAAACTAAACTAATATAAAACAAATAATTTAACTTATAATACATGTTTTAATAAACAAAATCAAATTAAAATATCTAACTTATGAAATTTTAAAAAGTAAACCATAATTAAAAATATGTTACCTATAATATTAAGAATTTACTAAAGATTTTTTTCCTAAATTACTCCATCATGATTTTTATGTATGGAACAAACCATGTCTTTGACATGTTCATCAATATTATTTGTTAATTGTTCCATGGATTTAGGGATCTCATATAAATTATTATCTTTGTCAAGTTTATCATCACCAAAATACTATTTTTTCCTTGTAAAACAATATCCCACTGCATATCAGATTGATCAAGAACATAAAAATTTTGTTTTGTATCTGTTTCCATGATAAAAGGATCATTTGTGTAATCCAATTTATTCAGATTAACTAGTGTCATTCCAAATTCATCTTATCGGACACTATTGTTACTGATAAACCATTTACACTTAAACATTGGAACTTGAAATTTAATGTAATCAACCTCCAATATTTCTTAAATGACTCCATAATATGTAGTTGATGCAGAGATTGGTTTTTTTTCTTTGTAACTTAAAAAATGCACTGCTTCTGCGAACACTGACACACTACTATTCTGAACCGCACTTCTATTGTCTAGATATTTCATATGAAAAGTATATCCATTAATTTCATACCTGGACCATGTTATCAAATTTAAACTTGGACCAACCACTAACCATATCAATGTTTCTGATGTATCTAGTTTCACGGTCTCTTTAAACCATGGAAAAAAAGTTCTGTTATGCTCATTCAAAATCCACATATCTTTCTTCTTTGGATAACTTTGTTTCAACTAATTAATATGCAAAGTTATATATAGTTGAGCATAATCTATGTTATTCAAGATGCATAACTATACCTTCTTTATCTATTCACCTATCAACGATTTGAATTTTAATCCACGAATCCCCTTTCCCCCAAAATTAACCTATTCATGGCGAGATGTAAACAAACTGATGTGCTCCACGTCAGACAAATATCTTGTACAAAACTCTGCAACCTCCTTATAAATTTACTTCTCAACAATGGATGCTTCAAGTTGATATGGATTATTAACATACCCCTTCAATATATTCTTGTACATTTCAAAAGGATACATCCAACATAGATATATAGGTCCACAAAGCTTTATTTCTCACACCAATTGAACCATTAAATTCACCATGATATCAAAAAAGGATGGAGTAAAATACATTTCCAATTGAAAAATTATAAAAACCACTCCATTCCCCAAAATTTTCAGAAAATTCAAATCAATAAACTTATCACAAATTGAATTAAAAAAATAACACACCTTCGTGATATTCATTATAACATAGGTGGGCAATATTCCATGCAATTCAATTGGTAGGAGATGTTGCATCATGACATGACAATCATGAGATTTCATATCTATCAACATCAAATACTTTAAATACACAATTTTTTTTTACATTTTAGGAATAACCATGTGGCACTTTTATATCATGAAGACATTGAAAAAATCTAGTTTTCTCCCTCTTGGACAAGGTATGACAAGCCAGGGGTAGGAATGTTAGCCTTACATGAGGAGTGAGAGACAACTCTAAACATATTCCCATTGAGAGTAAATCCATTTTTGAATTAACCCATATTTAGTATTTCCTTTAATATCTAACAATGTTCCAATCAAAATTTCATAGATATTCTTCTCCACATGCGTGGAATCAATGTTATGTTTTGCCTCATGATATCTCCAATATGGTAGCTCAAAAAAATTGACTATTTCTTCCAAATATTTCTATCATTACCAGATTTATGTGTCTTTTCAAATGTCACATCAATGTTTTTCACCATCTCAAAATAATGATTAGTGGATAAAGGTTTTGGAGCAATATCAAATTCTTGTGAGCCGTTGAAATAATTTTTCAATCTTCTATAAGAGTGATCCATAGGCAAAAATTTTCGATAAACCATGTATAATATTTTTCTCCCATGATGCAGTTGACAATATGAAGTCTCTTGTTTACAAATTGGATAAGCTTTATGACCCTTAACACTGTATCCAGACAAATTTACATATACTGGAAAGTTATTTATAGTAAACATAATCATTGCATGCAGTTGAAAATATTCCATTTTATAAGAATCATTCAACCTTATACCTTCCTCCCATAATAGTTTCAAATCATCAATTAATGGTGAGAAGAAAACATCAATATCATTTCCGGGCTATTTTGGTCCACTGATCATTAAACTCAACATGATATATTTTTGCTTCATACAAAATTCAGGAGATAAGTTGTAAATTACTAATAAAACAGGCCATGGAATATATGTTCTACTAAGGCTTCGATATGGATTCATTACATTTATGCACAGTCCAAGTATGAGGTTTCAAACTTCATTTCCGAATGTAGGAAACTGGTGATCAATGTTCTTCCACTTTAGACAATCTGCTAGATGATGTATTTTTTTATCACATATCTACTCATTAGTATGCCATATTAACCTTTTTGCATCATGTGAATTAGAAAATAAACATCTCACATGAATAATTATAGGAAGATACCAAAATGATTTGGCATGGGTCTTTGAAACTTCTAAATCTGCCGGTGATTTATCTTTCAACTTATACTGTGATGTCCCACATTTAGGACACTCTAACAAAAATTCATATTCATTCCTATATAGCACACAATCATTCGGTTAGATGTGTATTTTATTGTACCCCAATCCCATAGAGAATAATAGTTTCTTGAACTTATAATGTGAATATAGGAGATCATTGTCTTTAGGAAGAATGCCTTTCAACAATTGTAGCAGCTCTGTAAAACTCTTGTCACTCCAGCCATGTTTTGCCTTCAGGTTTATAAATCTTAACACTGTTTATAAAACTCTATATTATGTACAACCCAAATACAATGATTTTTCATCATCACAATATAAACGCTCAATTTTCGGTTGTTTCTCAATTACCTATACTTCAATACCACAAATCATTTCATCAAGTTTATTAGATTTATCATCTTACAAAGCACCATCATCAATAGATCTAGAATTCTTCCCAATTTCATCATACAAAATCCAAGGACTGTAGCTCGAATTAAAACCATGGAAAATTAAATGATTTTGATCTCTCTTATTTTTAACTTCTTCAAATTTAAACATTTTAGGCATGGACAAAAAAACATGTCTTTGTTTGGAACATTGAGTTTAGAAAATTTCAAAAAAACATCGACACCTTCCTCATATTCAACACCTATTTGAGGTGCATTAATCCAAATTTGATTCATTATCTATAAAAAATATCAAAAATAAATATAATAAATAAAGGTAATAATTTATAAAATATTGAGATTATAAATTACATCAAAAAATATAGAAAACCAATAATGGAAATATTAGAAGGAAAATAAAAAATTTTGATGAGAAAATTCATTCATGTGGAAGGAATTTCAAAATAGATTCCTTTGAAAAAATTTCTCAAGTAAAAATAAATGAATATAAACTTATGAAATTATTAAAAAATATGTATAATGATATCCATAAAACAATATCTATAAAAATATATATAGAATGAGAAAAACTAATTCATAGTTGATTATTTATAAAAATAAAAATTTTCTTATATATTGCTATTAATAATATAATCTAATCATAAATTGAGTCTTAGTTTTAAAAAATGTCACATTAAATAAAATTATGATCTAATTAACACATTATAAAATCAGAAGTAGAATATAAAGTCTCACTCATGTGAGGTATGCCCTGAGAATTTGACTTTAACTTTTTCCAACAAGATGCAAACCTACAAAATAGCTACCATGTTTGATTTTTTTATTACATTACTTTCTTATAATATTAATTTATTATAAATGAATAAATTAACTAGGCAAAAAAAAGGGAATTATAAATTAAAATATAATTTATATTACACTATCAATAATTTAGGGGATACACTATTATACTGAAACTTTGAATCCATCAGAAATCAAAAGCTTCTGATCCCAAACCAAGATAGGAATTTTTCACCAAAATTTATTTATAATGAATTATAATGTTTGATTCACAAAATAAAAGAGTACAAATATTGAAAAATCTTTTTAATAAATTCAACAGACTCTAAAAGAACCCAAATTTATTTTGAAAATCAACGATCATTCGTTATTTAGAAACACTAATTGTATATACTTATAAAATCAAATACACTTACACAAAGTCTAGATAATTATTTAAAAAAACCATAAGGTCTACTTATAAATCCAATAAAATTTTACAAAATCCACTTTTAATAAAAAAACATTTTTGATAATGACCACATAAACAACTACATACCAAAAAATCAAACAAAATTCAAGTTAATATCATCAACTCATCATGAAACCAATATTTAATTCACCTCAATGAAGGATAAACATCATTAGGACCAACTTGAGAGTAAAAGGAGGATAATGAACAAACACAATAGGGATGAATATCTATGCATGTATTGGCCGCATAGTTTAATGGATCGTGTTGAATCATATTATAGCCTATGAAATATTTGTAGAATTGTTTTTCTGGTATCTATATGGTTTATCTGACCATGTAAGCTAACAAATAACCTCTAATTAATCATATATTTTCACCCCAAAACTCATGAAAACTCAAATGTTTTTTATATAACATAATCTAAATCAAACACCATAAATACAAATAAAAACTCCTAAATAACCTAGAAAAATGTATATCAAATTCAAAATTCAAACCCTCAGGCGATATAGTTGGAGACGAACATATCTATAATCGAACATGAAATAATGAAGATGAAAACACCCAAATGTATGAATATGGTAAAGCAAGAATGAATAACTCCTCATTGAACAATAGACAATTAGAGATTCAAATCCAAAGAATGACTAAAAAGATAGAAACCAAAATGTTTTAGGATTAATTCAGATGCGTAACCCAAAGCCGAATAAACCCTATGGTTTGATTTAGATCGTAAGGTGAAATTTCAACCATGAAATTAAAGAAACCAGAAAGTTAGGGCTTCAGCGAGAGAGAAACAAGAGCTCCGTTATGAAATAGGCAGACTGCGTAATGAAACCCTTGACTGATATATAATTTTTTAAAAGGGTTTTTACATCGGTTATATTATAACTGATGTAAAAAATGAATATTCAAGGTTTTTTATGTTGGTTATAGTATAAATGATGTAAAACCCCACTCTTTCACATTGGTTATATTGTATAATTGATGTGAAAGAGAGAAAAATACATAATTTTTCACGTTGGTTTTGATAAAAACTAATAAGAAAAATCATTTTTCATATCGGTTTTATAAAAACCAATGTGAAAACATAATATGACCAAATTTTCACATCAATTATAAATAACCAATGTGAAAATTACACCATAAAAACAGTTTTTATACTAGTGGGAGAAGAACAAATGTTGGTTTTAAAAGCAATTTGATGAAAGAGAGAGAATGAATAAATGTAGTTTGGGTTTTGAAAACCATGTTTTGAAAGTGTGACAAGGTTTTATAGTTTAGGGTTCATATGTAATTGGATGTTTTAAATAAATCGATTAATCCATGTTTGGTGTTAGAGCTGAGATGAGGTGGATCTAATGGCCATGGAATCCCCTCATCGACATGAAAATCCCCCATTTCCCTTGGTCCAATAATTTAGGGTTTTGCTGAATTGAGTTGGTCTCGATACCATTTTTAAACCCGTGTACCCTAAATGTGACAATGGTCATGCCTCAATTTAGGGTAACCAATGACATAGTTAAAATGTTCCTTTCAGATTTATTAACCAATGGTCATGATTAAACAAAAATAAATGGATTGAAATTGGATAAATAAATTTTTCTAAACCAAATACATTAATATAATAACATAAATAAATCCAAAAAAACCTTCCCCCCTTTGGATATATTATCTTAGCACAATGAAAGAATTAACCTCTCATCCTAGTGATGATAGAGTAAGAGGGAATGAAATAAAAGAAAGAAAACATAAAGAAAATATTGAGACGTCGAACTGGTGATGACCCTATACAGTACAACTTCTCGCTCCAAGATTTAGTCTCTGGATCCTCCTACAACAACAACATAACTCTCTATTTATATAACTTAAGGGGGATTAAGATGCATTTAATTACATTAATACTGCTCATAAAGTCATATCAAGATCCTAAATAGGTCTCTGCCTTTAATTTCATTGAGTCTGGCTATTCTGGGTCATCCCGACACTTTCACGTCACGTAATTGTTTCATGACATGTAATTTTTTTACATTGTGTAATGTTTACATGATTTGAATCTTGAAATTTCAACTCCAAAAGCTTATTTTTCCCAAGTTCTTTAGTTTCATGTGCTAAAAGCATTTCATGATCATCCATCATCATGGGAAGACTTCTTTTTTACAGTGCGTCACCGATGTGTGAAGTGTATTTTTCTCTTCATAACTGAATCTTTTCTATTCCTTTAACAAATTTTGGTTTTATCCTACCAATTATCACAAAACAACTTAAAAATTCCAAATATTTCCAAGAATATGATTTATATTACCCAAATTAGTGTATTAAAACACCTTAAAATATATGCATGAAATACATGTATCATTAAGCATAGGAAAATTAGAACAATACTTATCATGGTTGAAGTGGAAGGACTTTATTTGTAATAGTTGGAAATTATGATCAATTTTATTCATGGTGAGTTAGATGAAGAAATCTATATGGAGTAGATAGAGGGTTTTGAGGATAAACAGACCTTAAATATCATGTGAAAGTTAAAGTGGATTCTTTAAGATTTGAATAAATCGCCAAGGTAGTGGAATCAGAAGTTCAATGCCTTTATGGTTGAGAAGGTGTTCATTCAAAGCAATGTTGATCACTATTGTTACTGATAGGTGTTTATTGATGAGAGTTTCATCATCATGCTTATTTATGATGATGAAATTATTGTCATTAGTCTGGTAAAGAAAGTAAACAATGATAAAAAAGCGGAATTTCTTGAAAGTTTTTAGATTAAAGATCTCAGTCCGGCTAGATGGATGTTAGGGATGTAGATTTTAAGAGACTCAACTTCCAGAACTTTATTCATGAGTCATTCAAACTACATTTAGAAGGTGGTGGAATGCTTAAAAATGAGAATGGGGAAACCGATTACCACACCACTGGATAAAAATTTAAAGATAAGCAAAGTGAAGGTACCATTAATAGAAGCTAGTGTAGTGGTCTCACCCAAATTTACCCAAGTTTTTAGGGTTAAGCGTTCACTTGTAGTTTATCTTGGGTTGTCGAATCCTCAGAGACCTAAGAAGAAACCTATGGACACATACATTCTACGGACTATTTTTGGATATTAAGTGGCCAAATTTGGGTTGATTTTAGATAGTTTTAAGTGAACACTAATAGACTTAAGTGAAATCAATTTAAAAGGATGAGTTGATCCTAGGTTATCACTTGGGGTGGATTGGATGTATTCCTTTTCCAACTATTTCAATTTCTTATATTTGAGATGGGTTCATTTAATAAGATCAAACAACATCATCAATTACTAGTTTAATACCTACACACCTTAATACTAATCACTTATAAACTTAGGGGATCAAAGTTTTGAGCACTCTAAGGTAAAGGTTCGTATTAGCACTTGGAGTGTGCGACCTTAAAATTCAAAAAGGACGAAGAAGTTTTAAAATCATCAAATGAAATCATCAATTAAAAGAATTGATTATAAATTAATAGAGTGATAAATAACATCCAATCCATCCCCTTTCTACTCCCTTGGATCAACCCATAAGAGGGTTAAACCTCTATTGATTCTATGGTTTCAATGGAAGATGGAAGTAGACTCATGAGGGAGGAATTGAAGAAGTAAAAAAAACAATAAAAAGAAAAAAAATTACTCCACCATTGTGTGAATAATTTCACAAGGTTTGATGTAAATAAATTCACACTATGAATTAATGGTATCAATGTGATAATAATAAGAACAAAATAAGAGAATATGAAGAATTTTTATTGAAAACTAAGGTGATTCGAACAACTTACAAATAAAGAAGAAAAAAATAACATCAAATGAGAAACATAACATTTAAATGAAACAAAGAACCCAAGATGCTCAACAACTTCACCAACACTGCATTAAATAGGAATCTCAAGAGGAATGGGTAGAGCTACAAACATTACAAATCATCCTACTTGAGTATGGTAGGCTTAGGGTGGTGGAAAGTAAGGGAGAGCAGACTTCTTTATCCTTGACCTGAAGTGGTAGTCAACTTGCATCCACCAAACATAGGTTCCTAAATGACCTTCTATATGGATGAATTAGAGTGGTCCATATAATAATAAAATGAATACCGGTTGTATCCTAACCTTCTGTAAAGTTTCGGCCCAAAAGATTTTATGGTTTACGAGATATGTCTAAAATGGTGGGTTGTTTTTCTGGGCCGCAGAATCTGGCTGAGAATTTTATCTCCAACTTGGGCTGCCTGTAACTCCATTAAAAAATTAGAATTATCTCGTGTCACTATTTTATGAAATGTTCTACAAGATATTTTCTATCTTTTGATAATTTTTTAGAATCATTGGGATTGTATCTTGTCTTATACAGTCTCTTTATTGGGAAGCTATCTAGTTTACTTTCCCTAGAATGTATTGGCATGAAATCCCATTTTGGTGGTCTTCAAATGTGAATATTCAAGTACTAAAAAATATGAATTTTCCCAATGTAATGAGAAACCTGAAAATTAAATATGAAATTAAAATTAATACCATTGGGTATTTTATATGGTGTTAAAAAATGTACTATGTAATAGTGCATTTTAAGAAGAACTTACAATCATAATGTGAAATGATGTTCAAAGTGTAAAATGCACTAAAATGGTGTTTATGAATAATAAATCACATGAATATTATATATATATATATTAACAATGAATATTATCCTCATTTAGTGGATAATCGCACCCTCCAACTTGAGTTTTTCTAGTCCTGAGAAAAATATATCTCAAAAATATGAAATTCGAATTCCCTTTTCCAATTTTTTTTAATACAAAATGATCACCAAAAACCATTATACTAAACAATTTTGAAACCCATAAAAGTATTTTAATACAAGATATTTTCATAATCATATCCCAATCCCAAGCCCATTCCTTTGTTCAAATTCATTTCCATATTTCATACAATATCAATTAAGCATGATGATGTGTTGTGCATCACAATAGACATGGAGGTTTATATTTATTCAAGGGGGAAATGATGGAAGCGCTAGGTGGAATCACATTTCAATGTTAAGATGAGTATTCATTTTTTTTGTATATTTTTTTTTCAAATTTTCCATGGTAATTGAAATTGCACTCAATAGAGTCAACCCATGTAGCGAGACTTTGCTGATGACTCCCAGGCTCAAAGATCTTAGGGCACCAAGTGAATCCCACATAATCGGGCATCATCTCAAGTTAACTTAGTTGAAAACAAAGTAAAATTACCAAAAATAGAGATAAAATTACTAACTCTGGGCCAGAAAACTATAGAGTAACGATCTCCAAGTACCGAAAGCCTTGTATTAGGTCATTTCATTGCTATATACGAAAATTTATTGTTTTTTTATTTTTTATTAAATACTCATATTAAAATAAAATGATCACCAAACCTATGTTATTTATTTGGGGGACCCCATGAACTCAAACTAATACCCCAAAATCCAAAGGGCATGCATTGTGATTTTTTTTATTTGGGTGAAAATATAAACGATAAAATATCATATTAGACAACCACACTTTCCAAAATCTATGATCATGAAATTATACATGGATTAAAATAAGAATTAGGGAATGCAAAATTATTTGATATTCACTTTCAAAGTTTTCAATGTGTATTATCATGTTCAAAGTTAAAGGAATTTTTCCTTCCATTTACACACACTTTTTATTTCACAAGGATTTTTTTTCTTTCTTTTCATCCCCAACTTAAAATAACACTATCCCCAGTGTTTAAAGAAAATAAAATTTTGAAGGGGTTAGAGGTAGAGGAGAGGAGTTATAAAAGTAATTTAAAATAAGAAACATGGAACAAAGTCACATGGTTTTTGATATTGAAGTTCATGACACTCTTGATTACTCCTTTGATCTCCATGTCACTCGGAGAAGCCCCGTTAATGATGATAGTTTATGTTTGTACACCAGTGATTTTTATAAAAATCCATTAACTCAGCATCCCATGAATCTCAAACACCAACACAATTGGAACACAATGGAAACCCCTTGATTTCCCTTTAAATAAAAATAAACAAAAACAAAAGGAAATAAAAAAACACTTGTTTTTTTAAGAATACCAAAGACTGATACTAGGAACAAGTAAAAATTAGAATAATATATATATGTGTGTGTGTGTGTATATAAAAATAAGTGTATATATAAGTAGAATACAATAAGAAAACACTAGAAGTCGTAGGTTAGTGGTAGGCGCACTCCCCTATCTCCCTTCAGTCCTGGGTTTGAGTCCCCACGGTTTCGCCGATTGTGACGGGGTTTGTCCCACAACATAAGACATGTACTTTTTTTTAATTATTATTATTTTTTTATTTTTATTTTAACCCGAAAACACATAAAAATAAAATAAAATAAACCAATGATACATTATATTCTTTTTAAATTTATGGGTAAGATATTACTCAAGGATCACACCACGTGACACAGATGAATATGGAACTCCCCTTTCATACCCATCCATACTCATAATAGAAGAACAAGTCAACATTATATGGTACTATCATATTCAAATTTTATTTATTAAGTATTTTTTTTAAATATCAGAATAATTCATTAATCCTATTTGAAAAATAAATATGATTCACAATGATTGGAACCATGAAAACCACGGGTTGCCTCCCATGCAGTGCTTTTGTTTAACGTCGTTAGCTCAACATGAACACCCCAACTTATCCGACACCAACTTTTAAAATTTTAATGATTAAAAGTTTCACCACTTAAATTATATTGTGATTAAGTCTTCAATGGGGTTTACATGAAGGTTTTGAAATTGATTCAAGAAAAACTATATAGGTCCCAATGAATGGGATAATCCCATGAATATCAATAAGGGTCCATCCAATTGTCTTCCTAATATTTATTAAGACATCAAGTATAATTTTATAATTATTAGAATCAAAATAGGATGAAATTATGATAGAATGTTTTTGATTATACTCTATAAATTAAGTCTTGAGAGAGGGTATAAGGACCTTGAATTTGAGCTCGGGTTTACTAACACTTTCAAACATTGGTCAAGACTTTGAATCAAACTCAATTTCATTTTCAAAATTTCTCAACAAAATTGGTTCCTTTTGAATAGAAGATTCAACCACAAAATTTGAAAGATCAGTGTTAGGAATGGGCATGGACTCAAATTTTGTGATTTCTCCCAATGTTCCACTGATCAGTGTTTCTTAAAAATCATCAATGGAGCTATAATGGGGATACTCGATCCATGATGTCAAATTTCCATCTTGTGAATACATGAAATCAATTTCTTCCTAATTTAAATACCCTTAAACAATTTATTTATTAACTTATGATACCCCAAATACAAAGGTTGGTTCTTCAATAAATTCATGAGAGGTTTTTGGGAAACTAGACACTCCACATAAGGTTATAGAATGGACAATCAGTGTAGGGATGAGTTCCTCACAAGTATTAATGCATTGTAGTTCTAATATTAAAGATGAAACCTCGTAATTAATTATCTCCATTTTATTACACAATTTTTCAATCAATGTTTGAGGAATATAATTTTTATGAGGTTGAAAATCATGGAAATCCATAAGATTGATCTCTTCAACCATCCTTGAGAGGGCTGGAAATTTATCCTTTAAATAGTCATCATTTAAATGATTGTGCATCTCACCGAGTATGGGGTGATCATTCAAGGATTGATAAAATACATTCACTAAGTTATGGGATTCCAAATAATTATTTCCAATTTTATTCCAACATGGGTTTATGATAGGGTAATGTTGAAGAGACTCCATTGGAGTAGACTAAAATTAGGATTTGATATTCTTAGGACACACACAAATATAAAGGTGAAAAGATAAGAGAGATGGGGGTGAAAATAGAGAATGTGAGGTGAGAAAAGTATGTTAGTGTCTATGATAACTTACTTAGGTCTCCAGAAATAACACCAAAATTTGGTCTCTCCCAAATTTACCCAAGTTTTTAGGGTTAAGCGGTCGCCTATAATTTAGCTTGGGTTGTCGAATCCTCAGAGACCTAAGAAGAAACCTATAGACATGTACATTCTATGGACTATTTTTGGATATTAAGTGGACAAATTTGGGTTGATTTTAGATAGGTTTAAGTTAAAACTAATAGAATTAAGTGAATTTGATTTGAAAGGATGAGTTGATACTAGGTCATCACTTGGGGTGGATTGGATACATTCCTTTTTCAACTATTTCAATTTCTTATATTTGAGATGGGTCCATTTAATAAGATCAAACAACATCATCACTTGGGGTGGATTGGATGCATTACTTTTTCAACTATTTCAATTTCTTATATTTGAGATGGGTCCATTTAATAAGATCAAACAACATCATCACTTACTGGTTTAATACCTACACACCTTAATAATAATCACTTATAAACTTGTAGGATCAAAGTTTTGAGCACTCCAAGGTAAAGGTTTGTATTAGCACTTGAAGTGTGCGGCCTTAAAATTTAAAAAGGACGAAGAAGTTTTAAAACCGTCAAATGAAATTATCAATTAAAAGAATTGATTAGAAAATAATAGAGTGAGAAATAAAATCCAATCCACCCACTTTCTACTCCCTTGTATCAACCCATAATAGGCTTAACCCTCCATTGATGCTATGGTTTCAATGGAAGAGGGAAGTAGACTCATGAGGGAGGAATTGAAGAAGTAAAGAAAATAATAAAAAGAAAAAAATCACTCCACCGTTGTGTGAATAATTTTACAATGTTTGGTGTGAATAAATTCACACCATGAAGAAAAGATATAAATGTGATAATAAGAAGAACAAAATAAGATAAGATGAAGAATTTTTATTGAAAATTAAGGTGATTCGAACAACTTACAAATGTAGAAGAACAAAACAACATCAAATGGGAAGCATAACATTTAAATGAAATAAAGCACCCAAGATGCTCAACTCCTTAACCTACACTACCTTAAATAGGCATATCAAGAGTCATGGGTCTATCTCCCAATAGTACAAAGTATTCCACTTTTGTATGGTAGGCCTAGGGTGGTGAAAAGTAAGAGAGAGTGGACTTCTTTATCCTTGACCTGAAGTGGCTGCCAGCTTGAATCCAATGAACAGAGGTGCCTAAATGACCTTCTAGATGGAAGAATAAGAGTGGGAAATAGAATAATAAAATGGATCCCCGTATGTCTCCTAACCTTATGTAAAGTTTCATCCCAAAATAGTTTATTTTTTATGAGATATGTGTAAAATGGTGGGATGTTTTTCTGGGCCGCAGAATTTGGCCCAGAATTTTATCTCCAACTTGGGCCGCATGAAACTCCATTAAAAAATCCAAATTAACTATTGTAATTATTGTATGAAATGTTCTCCATGATTTCATATATCTTCATATAAATTTTAAGAATCATTGGGCTCATATCTTGGCCTCTACAGTCTCTTTATTGGGTTGATGTCCGGTTTAATTTGCCCAGAATGTGTGGGCATTAAATCCCATTTTGGTGGTCTTCCAATTTGAATATTCAAGTACTCCAAAAATATGAATTGTTCAAAATTTAATGAGAAACCTGAAAATTAAATATGAAAATAAAATTAATTCCATTGGGTATTTTATATGGTGTTCAAAAATGTACTATGTAATAGTGCATTTTAAGAAGAACTTATAGTCATAATGTGAAATGATGTTCAAAGTGTAAAATGCACTAAAATGGTGTTTATGAATAATAAAGATCATGAATATTATATATATTAACAATTAATATTAGCCTCATTCAGTGGATAATTATGTAGAGTACATGACTAAGGCTCCCTATTTAGGGTACTCTTCTTCTCTACAAAAAGGTTTATGTATAAGGAGAATAAATCACCAATGTTAGGTTTTATCCATGTAAAAACCATTTTCCAGCTAAGTAATTTAATCTAATGGAAGGGGGAACTTCAAAAGACTAATTTTTTATTTCTATATGGAGATGGTGGAGCAACATCAACAAATCCTGAACATCTGAAAGTTATGAAAACTAGATGATGTGGTCAGAAGTAGGAGATCATTTATTAACCCTTGGATCAAAATAAAGGTGAAATATAGAGATATATAAAGTTTTTCATGATGTTACATAATGCTCTCCCTTTGGTTGTTTTTTTGTAGCAAAGGGACTTGTATAATATTTTCCTGGGATGATGCTTATGGTTTTTATGGTGACCCACCTTTTTAATACATGATTTTAATATAATTCCTTTAAAAAGTATTAAATTAATAATTTTGAAGGATATTTTGAGGTTTAGTTTCTTGTATGTTAGAATACTAATTTTTTCCAACATATCCCATGTGCTTTATATCTTTATGATCTAAAAAACCCTTCATATGTTATTGAAAATATTGTTTTTAAGCATGTTCATTAGGGTTTATCTTTATTTAAGTCTATTTTATTGCAATTCTTAAATTATATAAGTTTTTCTGAAATTTTCCTAAGTTTGTAAAACCAGATACGTGAGGTAATAAACTACGTGGATATTTGGATACATTGAGCAATCAGTTATGTCACTCAGCTACGTGAAGGAATCTCCTACGTAAATCGGTTACATCACTGATTCAGCTATGTGGTTCCAATAGACTATATGAATCAGTAAAATATGCCAAATTATACTACATGATAAAGATATCTATGTGGTTTAGCTACATGAAGAAATCATCTACATGAAGAAAAACTATGTGGATCAATTCAGTAATATGAATTCTAATCTGTGGAATTCGACTATGCAGTGATCCTGAATCAGCTACATGATTCTATAAACTTCATATTTATTATTGTTGAAATACTTTAAGTGGAATTTAATACTTTCATTGATGCATTAAATATTGGATTTCCTCTTTACGATTAAATCGATTTCTAAAAGTTTACAAGTATCAAGATAAGAAAACAGTATAAAATAATTTATTAAATAGTACTACTGTAGAGGTATTTTTGAGAAACGAACATCTGGTATTTAATTTTTAAGATTGATTTTATGAGATATCATTTTGTAAAACAGTGATAAAATAAATAAAATATTATTAGATAAAGAATAATAGGATATACATAGAAGTAAAAAAGAAAAAACTTTAACAAAAAGATCTATCTCTTGACACTCTTGTGTTGTTTCTTTATGTCAAGAAAAATAATAAGAAGAAACAAGTTTTTTTTATAGATGTGACAATTTCAACCTTGTTGTGTTTTATAAGACTCTCCTTGAGTTGCATTTCACTCTTATCTTCTCTCTTGGATAACTCTTCTTTTCTATTAGTTGCATCTCGTAGCTGTGAGCTTCATTTGTAAACTTTCATTATTCTCTATTATTGTTGTAAGTGTCAGATTATTGTACTAAGCTATGAAGGTTCTTAGTAAAAGAAACTTAAATTTTTGCTATTTTGTAAATCCTTTTTGCAGCTTGATAAAATCTCATAGTTTTATACTAAGTTATGGTTGCTTGTACTCAGTCGGGAAGTCCCTATGAAAAGGACCAATAATGGTGAAAATCACAAAGCTCTAGGAGTTAATCATTGGTGGAGTGTACTAGAGGATTTATATTCCTTTAACCACTATAAATCTCCTACGTTTGATCCCTTTCTTTTATTTTTTATTTATATTGGTTTCTTGTGTGAATAAAAGTTCAGAACTTATCATACCTTAAAGAGGATGGTTTTAAAGTGAAGAAAATTCCAAGAACTCAATTCATCCCCTCTTGAGTCTTAGTATAGCTGGTATTTGACCAATAATTGGTATAAAAGGAAATGGATTTTGAGTTCTCAACTCTAAACAGTTGAGGTCTGAAAAACCATCTTCAATGTCCGCTATGACTAACAACAGATAAGACATGTCTATGGTAAGATATCCCTACTTTAATAGAGAAAATTATGGTTGTTGGAAGGCATAAATGATTATATATTTAAATAAACTTGGTTTAAAGGTTTATTTAAAAGTCCTGAAGCCTATTCTATTCCAAAAGGATATCCATAGAAGTGAGATTCTATTGTAGTAGGAGAATATGATCTGAACTCAAAATCTATGAATTCTATAATATGTGGGGTAGGTCTTAATGAGTTCAATTTTTTTTTCACAATGTGCAATAGAACATGAGATGTGGACTACTATATCAATGACATACATATGTACTAACAATGTAATAAAACTTAGATATAATACCATCAAACTGAAGTTTGATACATTTAGGATGGTTTATGGTGAAACTATTAGACAAATTAATGGATGGTTGACAAATATTGTGAATAATGTTACTTCTATTAGAGAACAAATTCTTGAATATGACCAAGCACTAACATTTCTTAGAGTTATACCATATAAGTGGATTAGATTCTCTATTTTCATTAAACAATATATTAATGTAAAAGATTTCAAAATAAAAAAAAAATCATTGGAACACTTATGATGTATGAGGCATAGATAGAAGTTGAAGTTGGAGAGCACATATTTCTTAAAAGGGAAAATGTTTCCTTGAAAGCCTCTACTTTAAAAGATGATAATAAAAGTAAGTGAATAAAAATGTTTGAGTTATCTGATGAAGATACCTCAAATAGTTATACTTCGAACAATGATCTTTCTCACTTTTCAAGGGAATTCAAAAAGTTTTAGAATAATAGAAGTGGGTTCAACCAATAAGTATAAGAAGTGTGAGGGAAAATCTAAAGAGGCC
Organism: Viscum album; assembly: GCA_963277665.1. Classification (NCBI taxonomy): domain Eukaryota; kingdom Viridiplantae; phylum Streptophyta; class Magnoliopsida; order Santalales; family Viscaceae; genus Viscum; species Viscum album. The sequence goes on from OY728161.1 coordinate 1,557,541,168, forward strand.
AAATGCTACAAGTGTAAGAAACTCAGGCACATCAAGTCAGACATCCCTCAACTGCAAGATAACAAGAAGTATAAGAAGTTGTATTTTATGAATGTTGACTATAATAACAAATCCAATAAATCCATGAAAACCACATGAAGTGATTTTGAATATTCTAGTGATGATATAAATTCATCACTAGAAGATCAAATCTCTAAACAAAAGGCTAATATGTTCTTTACGACACACTTTAATGAGGAAAACTCCTTTTATTCTTTTAATCATGAATCTGAATCTGAAAATGAAAACTGATCTTTTGAATAATTAGATGAATATTGGATCATTCTTGAAAAAAATATGAAAGATTGAAGAAGAAAAATAAATCCCTCAAGAATTCTCTTAATGTTTTTGTTATTGAAAAAAGTGGACATAAATAAGAAATTTTTTGATCTTAAAGTAAAGATAAAATATTCTACCACATCTTGTATTGAACATGGTAACAAAATTGAAATCCTATAAAAATAAGTTCAAGATTTAAATATAGTGCAAGTGTTTTCACAAAAGGATAAAATTATTTAAATAAAATACTTGGTAATATCAAGGTATATAAAAACAAATTTGGAATAAGAAGACATGGTGAGAAACTAAAGCTTTATAAAAATTATTTTATGCCTTGTTCCAAGAATAAAAACTTCTCTAAAGTAATTTGTTTTCACGCAAATATTTATTTTTTTTATTTTCCATAAACCACTTTATGGTTGAGTGGGAACCAAAAAATTTCAAATACTACTTTCAAAACACTATAAACACACTTCACAAATTTCAAAAAAGGTCATATTACAACTAATGGGTATTTACCAAATTCAAAATTCAAACAAAATGTGTCACACCACTGCCTTGGACCACAAACTGAGAGATGATGCCTTGAGTTGAAAACCCCGAAGCACCCAATAAACCATAGTCATCCACAACACCAATGAGAACCACCTATTAGATACTTGTCCTTCCTCGATGCTGAAACCATTGCATCTATTCCCATAAAAAACTTAATGAAAGAACCAAACAAGATCCAAACACTTCTATAAGCCATTGGAAACATTGAGAAGAACCACCAAAGGAAGAGTGATCATCCATAAGTTGATGAACCAGAAAAACCAAAACCTAATTCACACACCAGGAATCCATTGACATTGTCACTATCTTTGCAGTCACCAAAAACAACTTCATCCATTACAAACTGAAATAGAAAAACCAAAAAATCATTGGAGTCGAGCAGAAAAACCATCACCAAACACATAATCCAAAACAAATCTTCATAAGGCCAAACGAAATTTGAGATTGAACCACACTGCCAATATCAAAGGAGCACTAGTAAATAGAGAAGGCCCGAATTACAACCATAAATGAAATTTGAAACCCAAAAATAGAAGAGAACTAGAATGAGCAGTGACTATTGAGACCAAGAATCGAAGCCACACTGCCGAGACATGCCCTTGATGTCAAATGCTACCACCAAAAACATCCTAAAACTGCCACAAAAAACTTCATACCAGACTAAAATGGGGTTCAATACAAAGATAAAGGTAGCAAGAGAAAAGGTGGGTGATTGTGACAATAGGATAGCCAAAAAGTATTAGTACCAATTGATCCCAAACCACCAGATCACCTTCAGGTTAAACCAAGTGGTGTTTTTGCATGAAGGTTTAAGAGATAAGAGCATGGAAGTGACATTCAGGGAACACAAATCAACATCAAACATACAAGATTCACAGAACACTAATGAAAAGTAGAACTAAAAGAAAGGAAAAGAAAGAAACCCTGATCGAAAATAAACCCTATGAAAGAGGACATGAATGAGGGAAAGGAAGCCCCTTGTGCTAATAAGAGGATTCAATGAGAGGATAATGAAACATCAAGAAAATGAGGTAGCATGAAAAGACATCAGGATAGGAAGAAACCCTAAATCAAGAGGAGAATGAAACGTTGGGGGAGTGAGGGTACATCCAATCCCCACCTTGCCAAAGTTGTTTATTCTCACTGTGGAGAATCAGGTCACTATAATAATAGTTATAGTTTAAGAAACCCACAGTTTTATGGAGTTAATCATGCTTTTATTTCAAGAATTTTTTTAAAATTTAGTACTGGAATTACTAGACAACACAAGAAGATTTGGGTTCCCAAATCATTGGTTGTTACCATTTTAGGACCTAAGATAATATGGGTACTAAAACAATTTCTTGTTTAATTTGTTTTTAGGGAAAAATTTCTAAGAACATAAATGAGAAATGGTGTATAGATAGTTCATTATCAAGGTACATGAGTGGAGATTTCTCAAATTTCCATTCCTTACCCAAAATTGATGGAGGCTATGTCACATTTTGTGATAATGCTAAAGGAAAGATTATGAGATTTGGATCAGTTGGAAATCCAGGATCGGTCTTCATTAATTTTTTTCTATGTGGATGGATTAAATAAAAATCTAATTAGTATTTCCCAAATTTTTGATAAATATTATTCTATTGATTTTTCAAATAATGCATGTTCTATTTTCAAATATAAACTTCTAAAATTTAAGGCACCTAAAACTGATAATGTATATACTCTAGATCTTAACTCATTATGTAGACAAAAAGTGAATTGTTTAAATGTTGAAACAAATAAATCATGGATTTGGCATATAAGACTAGGACATTATAATTTTTATTCTTTTATAAAATTGTCTAAGATGAATTTATTTTTATATTTACCTCTACTTAAATTAAACAAAGAGAAACTATGTGATTCATGCCAAATGGATAAGCAACACAAGTCATCTTTTAAATCAATTAAATAGGTTTATATATCTAGGACTATAGAACTTATCTATATGGATTTTTTTAAGCTATCTAGATCAACAAGACTAAGAAGATTTTTTGGTTTATGTGTTAGTTGATGATTTTTATAGATATAATTGGGTTTTATTTTTGAGTTCTAAAAGTGAAGCTTGTTCTGTTTTTATAATTTTTTGTAAATTGATTCAAAAATTGAAAGATACAAAAATTATTTCTTTGAGAAGTGACCATGGAGGAGAATTTGAAAACTATGAGTTCAATTATTATTGTTCAAAACATGGAATCAAACATATTTTTTCTACCCCCAAGGCACCTCAATAGAATGGTGCTGTTGAAAGGAGGAATAAGACCCAACAAGAAATTTCTAGGATTGTGTTATGTGAATATAATACAACCACTCATTTTTGGGATAAATATTTAAATATAGAATGTTATATAATTTGTAGAGTTCTTATTAGGCCTATTTTGAATAAAAAACCCTATGATCTATGGAATAATAAAAAACCAAAGGTTGGATACTTCAAAGTGTTTTGATTCAAAGTTTTTATCCCAAACACCAAGGATAATCTTGGTAAATTTGATTCAAATGCCAAAAAAGGAATCTTTCTTGGATATTCCACCACTTCTAAGTCTTATAGTGTTTTTAAGAAAAGTTCAAATATTTTTAAAAAACAAATCATGTTAAATTTGATGAAAGTGATCCATTTGATCATAAAATGACTCAAGTTGATGAGATAAGTGAATATTTTAAAAACACAAGACCTAAAACTCTATTTTAAAATAAAAAGGATGATGATATTGAACTTAATTTTGGTGAATCAAATCTTGAAAAGATATATACTAGTGAACCTGAAATTATGCTTCATAGAAAGCTTAGAACCTTGAAAAACCATCCCTTTCAAATTATTATAGAAATATTAGATGAAGGGATTAAGACTATAAGGAGTATAGGAAACCTTGTAGAATTATACACCTTTTTATCTCAACTAGAACATAAATCCTTATAAGAATACTTAACTGATGAGATTTGGATTTTATCCATGAAAGATGAGTTAAACTAGTTCAAGAGGAATAAGGTCTGAAAATTAGTTTATAAACCCTTTGATTACTATATCATAGGAACAAAATGAGTTTTTATTAATAAACAGGATGATCATGGTGTGAACACTAAGAATAAGGATATATTAGTGGCTAAGGGGTATAACCAAGAGGAGGGGATAGATTATGAAGAGAAATTTTCACCCATATATAGATTATAATCCATAAATATTCTCCTAGATTATAAATCACACATGAATTTCAAATTATATAATATGGATGTGAAATTTAATTTTTTAAATGGTTTTCTTATGGAGGAAGTTTATGTTAAACAACCTCCTAGTTTTGAAAATAACCATGTTCCAAATTCACTTTTCAAACTTACCAAAGATCTTTATGGATTTAAACAAGAACCCAAATCTTGGTATGAGAACTTAAATTATTTTCATTTATCAAATCAATTTTTAGTATGAGTAGTAAATCCTAATATTTTCAAGAAAACTTTGTCTTAAGATATTTTTTAGTTCAAATATATGTTTATGATGTGATTTTTGGTTCTAAAAACAAAAAATTCTATAATTATTTCTAAAATATTATGAAAAAATAATTTTAAATTAGCATGATGGGTGAGTTAAAATATTTCCTTGGTTTTTAGATTTATCAAAAAGACTTTAGGAATGCACTGAATCAAATTAAATACATACTTGACTTACTTAAAATGTTTGGACTCAAAAACAATAAAGTAAATTAAACTTCTACGAGTTTTAATGAAAATATTAATTTGGATAAAGCTGGGAAACCGATTGACAGAAATCTATACAAAATAATTGTAATGACCTTAAGTTTTATAAATTAAATTCCCTTTTCAAATGAATAAAATACTTATTAAGTAATGTAGTTATAGAAAACTCATACACTACTTTGGTTATTTTGGACTATTATAAGTTATATCTTTTTGAATTTATAAGACCATTAAAAATCATAACCATTGATAATATATCTATTGTATAGTGACCATTAAGATTAGTATATTAAGGGTTATGATAATGTCAAATTGACACAAAAGGAAGGAGTTATGGCCTTAACCTGTAGGATCATGCCTTATGGAGCCTATTTATCGGAGATTTTGAGAAAGATAACATCACTAAATTTTCCCTTGACCAATCCCAATACGAGATTCAATAATTAAAGCATGAACAAAAATATTTATGGGAGAAGTTCAAACTCATTGAGATCATAACCCAAACCATGTTCACTGAACCACCCTAGGAAAATCTCACCATCTCACACCTTACCCTTAGAAAATTTGCTGGTGTAATAAAGGGTTATATATCAAATCCCTAATATTATGAATTTTTAAATTTTATTTTAATTAAATAATAATAACATTTATCCATTTTTAATATTTCATTTTAAATTTTCAAATAATGAGTTTGATAAAAATTAAATTTTTATACGGTGAAACACAAATTGTATTTTCAGAAAATATATAGTTTAAATAAAGACACTCTTTTTTATGAATTAAATAATTTTTGAAACAAAAAATATTTTAATAAAATATTATTATTAAATTATATTTTTTAAATATAGATGATAATATTATTTTATAAATTCAAATTAATTTTTTATAAGGACCAGAAAACTGTTATTGTCAAAAAACCCAATATTTTTCAATAAATGAGTATTTTTGATTTAAAAGTGTAAATTTTCATATTTATATAATTATTTTGATAAAATAAATATTAATTTTTAAATAAACACGTCAAAATTATCCAATGGTGAATTTTTCATAATTTTCTAAGGTAGAAAAATTTTCAAGTAAAAATTAAATATGGTATAATTATATGGGATGTATTATGACATCATAAAAGTACAAAAGTGATTTAATAAATACTATAAAGAGTATAAAAATAAAAAATTATATATTCCCTTTAAAATAATGCATTTTTAAGTTATTTTATTAATTTTATAAACCCTTAATGAATCCTCCAAAACCTATATTATATTTTAAGGTTTTAAAATCAATTATTTATAAACACAATTCACTTACACATCACTAAGGGAATTATTTTAATGTTTTAGGTTCTCATAATTATAAAATAATAAAAACCACTCCTCTTTGGTAGAAAACATGGGAAAAAACCATGGCAGTGTTTGTGTTTTTGATTACTTTATCATATAGAGTCCAAAACCTATGTTTGAAAATTAATAAAGAATTATTCTCTGTTTTTCTATATAAACCCACCCAACCTACCATTATTATTCACTCAAGAATCTTTTAGAAAAAATTTACTCTAACCTTACCTCTCTATATCCCTCTTATGGTTCCCAAAACCTCTTAAGAATCTCCTTCTAAGCTTTTAGAAGTGCCCTCTCAAAGTAAGGGATCCTCTCATTCTCCTCTTTATTCAAGCACCTTATTTAAATTATGAATTTTTTAATCTAATTTTTCATGTTGGAATATGTTTTTATACATAATTATTACTATAATTATGATTTAAAATTGATAATAGACCACTTTTAATCTCATTAATACCTTCCATGAATCTTTATGTACCCCTGTTTTGCTGCTAAAATTATCCTGTGATTTTTCATTCCAAGCAATTATGTAGTGAATAACCATTCCTATTTCTACTCAAGGGTATTAAACTAGATGTAACCATAATTATTTTATTATGGGATTCAATTTATGTATCTCACACTCCTTAATTGATATATTAAAATGATCAAACACATCCTTATGTTGTATGATCTATGTGGAACACTTATGCATGTACATGATATAAAAGTGATGGATGTGGCCAAAATTATATAGTCCTATGATACATTGGGTAATGTTTTTATCTCATAATATTCCATGTATGGTGCATTTGAGGTTATCCTAAGAATACTATGTTATGTTTTATTAGAATTTATCCTTGAATTATGTTTATGATGTCATGTTTTATGTTACTTCCACATTCCTATGTTTCCTTTTATGTTATCATGTTATATAATGCCTCATTATTCAATATTACGATTCTCACCCCTCTTATGTTACCTTGATATACCTCTTGGATCACATTTAATAACTTACCTTATGCCACACATTTTTTATTTCCTTATTGGGATTTATATCTCACCCCTTTCTTATGTACGTCTCCAGGTTATCCCATGTAGTTTTAGAAGATTCAAAGAATACAAGGGCATGTTTTGAAGTTTTAAAATAATGGTGTTATATTTCTGTTTCAAGTTGTTATGTTATGTCCTTAATTACCCAAATACACTAAGTCTAATGATCTAATGTGGTTTTATTAAGTGTATATTTATATAATAAATCATGAAACAAAGTGTATAAAAGATATGGGTTATCATAGTTTGTATCAGAGAAAAGTATAGTTATTTTTAGGGATTAGGATTAGAAAAATCTAGTAAAATACTTAGAGATAAGAATAAAAATATTAAAACATACCTAAATTTTTGTTAAAGTATAAATTTAGTGGTTTCCAAGAAAATACATCCCTTTATAGATACTACAAGTGGATATAACTCTAACACAATTGTACTTAGAGGTAACAACCTCGAAAAGGGAACATTGAGTTGGACTCGATTGTCACATGGTGCATGAAAATAAGCCTTACTACACACCTGGTTTGAAACTATTGGGGGATATTCTTTGGTAAATTTACAATATCCTTATGAATCATTATCAAGGGAACAAAAAACACCTATATATTTTATGTTAGGAAGTAGATTATAGATAACTTAGATTGAAACTTAGAAATTCCAAGGTTAAATAATTTATGTCATTTATGAGTTATCTCTCTAATTTTCATGGTTTTCTATATATTAATTTAATATTAAAAAAAATTCCCACCCTTGATTTTACCTTTATTTCTAGTCAATGAACAGAAATAGGAGGAACCGAGTCAACAAAAAATCTGAGGGGAAATGTGATGATTTCCCAAATGAGATTCCCAAACCAATGGGAGAAGTATTCAGGAAATTCATGACAATATTTTCTCAATTAAATTAAGTTTTGAACTAAAACTTTAATTATGAGGAATTCCCAAATCCACTTAAGAAAGAGAAAGTTTCAATTGATACCTTTATATGATAAAGACCTATAACTTTCAGTAGATATACCGACACCTTAATCATGGAATGATGGATCAAATCCATTGAAAATATATTCTAAATCCTTAAATGCTCTAAGAAATAGAAGGTTTTTTTAGATATTTATTAAAAGGAAGGATAATATGATCAATGGTGGATTTTGGTAAAAAATATGAAGCCTAAAGAGGAGATCAAAGTGATGGACTGAAAGAAAATTTGGAAAATGTTTTTTGAAAAATATTTTCCTAGAACTCTATGATTTAAAATAGATAGGGATTTATTTAGCCTCAAGAAAAAGTATGATTAATCCATCAGGATATATGAGGAAAACTTTACAAAACTTTCATGATATTTCTATACCTTTTTCATTACCCCTAAAAGTAAAGTTGACCACTTCTTTGGTGGTATAAAGACAAATCTAAAACATGTGTTGTCTATTAGAGACTTTGATGGATATGATGAAATTTTACAATGTTTCCTCAAAATTAAAAATGGATATCCAAGAAACTCAAGGGTCACTTGGTATAGGAGGCAAGAAGCAGAGAATGGATTTTAATTCTAGCAGTGTGATGGAAAAATTTCATGGGGGGAAAGAAATTCCATCATCCCACTTGTCAAAAGTGTGGAAAGAAGCATCAAAAAAAATATTTAAGGGGAAAAATAAATTATTTAGGTGTGTTAAGGAAGGACACCTATCTATATCTTGTTTATAGGATAAACCCACCACTGTGATGGAACAAAGGAATACTCCAGGAAACACATAGCCTGTCATCCAATGTTTCAACTACAAGGAACATGAACCCTATGAAAATCAATTCCTTAAGCTAAGGGATGTTAATGAAAATTGAATACAACAACTTTCATGGACTAAATATAAAGTTAGAGTGAATTCCATTGTAATTACTAAGGTGGATCCTGATAATGAAAAAGTAATAGGTATGCTAGTTATTCATTCAAGGATAACGAACATACTATTTGATTTTGGTTCTATGAATTATTTTATATTACAAAAGTTTAGTAGAACTTATAGAAACCCTAGTATTTTACACAAATAATTACATAATCTTAAGCATAATTATACATCAAATTATAATACAAGGATTATAAGGTCTATTGTCTTGGAGATTAGGTACATAATTAAACATCATGATTCCAAAATAAAAACATATTTTATTTAATCTTTATAAATATCTCCTAACATCCCTTGAGACCTTACATATGTATAGTATAAATTAGGGATAACATGAAAAAAGGGATGATATAAAAGTCCCAGTAAGGGAATAATCATAAGAATAAATCTTAGCACATGGGTTATAAGGCATGAAATAATGATATAAAAAAATGAATGGAACATGATACAAGGAATAATAACATATAAAACATGGGATTATATAGTCATGGAATCATATTAATGTGGTAGAAACATAAAAAATGGCTTTACCATGAGTCAATGATCATTTCACATAGAGGATCATGAGTCAAGGCTAACTGCCAAGATCATTGCACATGAAGCATGAGTCACGGCTAACTGTTAAGACCGTTGCACATAACGTCTCATGAGACTAATATTTAACCAATTAATTAGAGTGTTATTTGGGAGTACCCATAATAAAATGTTCATGAATATGTGTTCCATATTAATAATCATACATAAGGAGTCAAACATAAACATAAGGGTTACCCATGGTAAGAATTGGGTATCTTAATCTTGTCAAAAGGCATATCATAAGGGAATAACACAATGGTGTCCATGAAAGAACAGATTTAAATAATTCATTTACAATCATAAGATAAAATAGTAATATATCATTATAAGATATTTCAATTTTAATTTAAAACATGTAAAAATAGTATTTAAGAAACTTTAGAATTAAAACATTTTAGTGCGGTTTAAGGAAAATATTAAAGAGCATTTAAAACAGAAAATGGCATAATATTTTATATAAAAATATAAGTAAACCAAGAAGGTTTTAATAATAAAATTAGTTATTTTTTGAAAATAATGGTGGCTTAAAAATATATTATATAGTGCTTTTGAAAATGGATAAGAATTTGGGAAGTTCTCTTAAATCGGGCTTACTTATCAGGAAGAATTGAGTAGGGAACCTTTTAAAAACATGTATATCCTCAAAAATAAGGAGGGATAGATATTGATACATGAGTTTGGAATATATAAACATCATTTAGGATATTTAAATAATAATAAAAGATAATTTAATTTGGGTAAGAAGAGATAAATAATAACCTGAAGGAATAATGGAGGCTCAGGCAGAATCCCTTACCTTAAGCCCGAAGGTGTTATTCACTTGATCTTAATGTCCTATATAATTAAATTAGATTAATTAATTAATAATTAAATAACCTATTATAAATTTAATTTATTTATCATAATTTTATTAAGTTCATTCATGGACTTTTTGATGAGTTATAGTGTTCAATTTTATCGTTCGGGAGTGCTTGTTTTCTTAATTTTCATGATCAGTTCGCTTGTATAAGAGTACGAAAGTTCATGTAAAATGGTAATGGTTTTATAGAAGTGTAATTATATTATATTAATGAAATTTAATAAGATAAATTTTTTATATTATTCATTTTATTAAATAGTATGAGGATGAATCATTAGATAAAATTTTAATGACAATCACTTGGATTATTTTGAGCAGTTTCACTCACAATGAGGTTGTTTTGATTTATTAATTTTAATCATGTGTGTATGATGATTACAGAACATTAAATAAGATGAAATACATATATTATTATCTGGTTCGACCATAAAAATTCTTTCATGACCATCCATGAAGACGGTAAATAAAATTGAAAACCTGTCGTCCTTGAATGTGATAAATTAACACATCTTAGACAATGTTTTTCATTTTTAGTATAAAAGGAGGGGAAATGAGAGATGATGATGAATTATTATATCAGAATAAAAAAATTAAATTATATGTAATATAATGGATTTTTCATACATTTTGGATGAGGATAGGTGAAAATATAAAAGAAAGTAAAGGAACTTGAAAAGAAATTGAAAGAAAACGGAAGAGGGTTTTACCTCTTGATTCCTTCCTCTTGAGATACTCCTTAAGGGATTGGGTTTTGGTATTTTTTTAAGAAAAAATTATCCTGGATCTGGGGAATAGGTTTGGAAATATTATTGGTCATAATATATACAATGCTCAAGGATTGAGAGGTGTGAGGAGAAGAGGTAGTGAGGGGTGGTATTTATAGTGGAGGAGGGGAGTGTTTTCTCGTTATTTTATTCAATATTTTATTATTTTTATCAAGAAAAGAAATAATGATGATTATTGAGACTAAATAAAGTAATGTGTTCATGTGAATTTGAAAAAATTGTCACTTACATCATTCATGACTCAAACATTTATTTATTTACATACACTGTAAATTACCGTATTTCATTATTCACAAAAAATTCAAGTATTTTAAAAAAATCAAAAAAATTCACCCTAACCATTTATCAACATGTAGAATCCAAAAATAAACTCCATTTTATGAAAATAATTTTCTAAATATGATAAATTTTAATTTTAATTAAGATCATAATTTACTTGAAAAATACAAATTTTAAAATTGTAACTGATTTTATAACACTTTGAAAAATTAACTAAGGTCTCATAAAATTATCTTATAATCATAAGAAATAAAAATATTATTTTATGAATATATTTTATGAAAGTAAAATTTCCTTTTAATTTATTAAATTAATCATAAAATTGTAATTAAATATATATGACTTACAAAAATACTAATACTTAATTAATAATTTTTAAAATATTTATTTACTTATACTATGATATAATTATATCATATTGAAACTTATAAGATGGAAAAATTTTATTTATAACTTCATTGGTGAGGTTAATATTACATTTTTTGGTTTACTGTTCATAAGGGCCACATTACTATTCCAAAGGCCAAGTTACTATTTCATCGGTATGTGTTCCTTAACTTTTAGAGATACCTTTTATTTCACTCACTATTCATTTATAAAGTTTGTATTGTGTTATATATCTAATATTATGTGATTATACTATAATACCTAATTATAAGAATGGAATTACATTGATAAAACATTGGATCGTTACATTCTTCCCCCCTTATGAAATTTCACCCTCGAAATTTAGTTTTACATTCTAAGATGAAACATGTGTGAGTACTTCTCCTTCAGTGCTTCCTCCAGTTCCCATGTTTCATCTTCTTACTTATGGTTTTGCTATAGTACTTTGACCAGGTGAGTAATCTTATTGTTTATAAATTTATCTCTATGATCCAAGATCTTTACTGGCTGCTCCTTATAAGAAAGATCATTCACCAACTATACCTCCTTTGAAGTCAGCACATGTGATAGATCTAGTATGTACTTCCTTAAGAGGGATACGTGGAATACATCATGTACTTTAGACATGGTAGGTGGAAGTGCTAGTCTATAGGCCATGACTCTGACACGATAAATGATCTCGAAGGGGACGATGTACCTAGGACTTAGCTTTCCTTCCTTCATGACCTTCTTCCATGGATATATACAAAGTAATAACATGTCTCTAACTCTGAACTCAAGGTCTCGTCAATGATTGTCTGCATAAGTCTTTTGTCGACTTTGGACTACCTTGATATGCTGCTGAATTGTTTTCACCTTCTACACCATTTCATCGACCATTTCAGGTCCTAGAAGCTTATGCTCACCAAATTTATCCCATCATGCTGGTGTTCTTCACCTTTTCCCATAAAGGGATTCATATAGAGCCATTTGGATGTTTGAGTGGAAACTATTGTTGTAGGAGAATTTGACTAGTGGAAGATTTTGGTCCCATACTCCTTTGAAGTCTATAGAAAAACCTCTCAACATGTTTTCCAGTGTTTGAATAGTTTGTTGAGATTGACCATTAGTTTGAGGATGATAGACTGTATTGAAGTTCAGCTCAGTGCTTAGAGCATGTTGGTAAATTTTCCAGAACTTTGAGCCTAATCTTAGATCTTGATCAGATACAATCGATAGTGGTACTACATGTAGACTTACCACCTATTTTATGTATATCTGTACAAGTTTATTCAGTGATAATTTCTCTCAAATTGCGATAAAGTGATCTGTCTTTGTAAGACGATCCACAATAACCCATATAGAATTATTTCCTCTGGATGTCATTAGAAGTCCAGTGACAAAGTCCATGGTAATGTTCTCTCACTTCCATATTGGTATAGTTAGTGGTTTTATCATCCACTTATACTTTTTTATTTCATCCTTCAATTGTTAACATACCAAACACTTTGATGTATACTTCGTGATCTCCTTTTTCATATTGTCTCATCAATAGTTCTCCTTGAGATCTCAATATATCTTTGTGCTCCCTGGGTGAATAGAAAAGGTTGAGCTATGTGTGTCATTAATAAGATCCTTCTTTATCTATGTATTGGATGATAAACATATTCATGAACCAAATATTACAACTATTTCCTCATCAATCTTAAACTCATAGGATTTCCCATTTCTAATAGATTCCACCCTTTTCGAAATTTCCACATCTTTTCTTTGAGAATACTTTATTTTCTCCAAGAGGTAAGGTTGAGCAATCATTTGAGAAAGGATTGATTATGTTCCTCCATTAATTATTCTCATGTCCATCCTTTTTAAGTCTAATAATATTAGATCCTTCTCAATTCTCATCATTGATAAAGATGTGGGATCCTTTATACTTAGAGAATTCACCACCTTATTTTCCTTACCAGGATGGTAGTGGATTGAGAAGTCATAATCCTTGACGAGATCCAACCATATTTACTGGAACATATTGATATCCTTATATTTAAATATATATTTGAGACTCTTGTGATCAATATATATCTCACACTTCTCCCCATAGAGATAATGCCACCAGATTTTCAATTCAAAGATCACAGCTGATAACTTCAGATCATGCGCGGGATAGTTTTTCTCATGAATTTTCAAATTCCTTGAGGTGAAGGCTATTAATTTATCATTTTGCATCAGAACATAACCTAATACTTTCTTTGAAGCATTACTGTACACCACAAAGAGTTCTGTATTTTTGGGAGTGTGAGTATTGGCACAGTGATAAGCCTCTCTTGAGCTCCTTAAAGCATTCCTCACATTCTTGAGTCCAGACAAACTCCACTCCCTTCCATGTCAGCTTGGTCACTGGGTTTGAAAATCATGAGAAGTTATTCAAAAAAACATTGATAATACCCAAATAGAACCAGAAAGATGCAGATCTTCATTAAAGAAGTTGTCTTGGGCCACTCTTTGATTGCCTTTATTTTGGAAGGGTCCATAGATATTCCTTTTCTAGTGATAACATGATCGAAGAATGATACTTCCTCCATCCAGAACTCACATTTACTGTACTTTTTATAATTTTTCTCCCTTCACAAAGTCATCATAATAGTATTTAAATGCTTCTCATGTTCCTCCTTTCTCTTGAAGTATATCAAAATACCATCGATAAAGACTGCCACAAATTTTTAAGGTAATATCTAAAGATTCTATTCATTAAATCCATAAATATTTCTAGAGAATTAGTGATTCTAAATGGAATCACTATGAATTCATAGTTTCCATACCTCATTCAAAAGATAGTTTTGGGAATATCTTCCTTCCCTACCTTTAATTGGTGATATCTTGACCGGAGTTCCACCTTAAAGAAATAACTAGCCCCATGAAGCTGATCAAACAAGTCATCTATTCGTGGTAGGAGATAATTTTTATTTATCATGATTTTATTGATCTCATGATAATCAATGTAGAGGCACATTAATCCATCCTTATTCTTAATGAAGAGTACTGGTGCACCCCATGGTGAAGCACTCGGGCGTATAAAACCCTTCTCCAGATTATCCTATAACTGCTTCTTCAGCTCTTCCAGCTCTATGGTGGCCATTCTATAAGATTTATTTGATATAGTTAGGGATTAATGAATAAGTTCAATTTATAACTCAACCTATCAATTAGGAAGAAGACCAAACAATTATTTATGGAATACATCAGTGTAATCCTCATGATGAGCATATCTTTGAGAAGTATTATCTACCTTGTCTCAATATTTTGAGCAAGATATACTTTCTCAAAAGGAAACATTATCCACACTTGAGATAATGATTCTAAAGGAGATTCATCTTCTTCCTTACACTTGTAAAGAATTGGAGGATGCTTCAGGATGTAGAGAGTGATCTCCCTTTCCCGATAGTTGATGTTGGATTTGTATAAAGATAGCCAATTCATACCCAAAATAGCATCGAACTCTACCAGAGTAAGTATGACAATATTTTATGGGAGGTTTAGTCCACAAAAATTAAATGGGGAGGAGTTATGTACTTTGGATGCAATAATTTCCCCATTAACTATTCTCATTGATAACCCAATCTCTAAATTTTGAGGTGGTGTTTGAATAGTTATACTAAACTTGAAAGATATGAAAGAATGCGTATAACCAGAATCAAATACTATATTCACTATTTTTGAATAAATAACCAGTTTACCTATCATCACATCATTGTCTGACTACACATCATTAATAGTGGTAGCATAATCCCTTTCTTATTTCCTTAGAGGTCATTGTTTATTGCCTCTGAAAACCTTGGGCTTAGTGTATTGGTTTTAAAAATTCTCATGTTCCTTGTAGTTGAAACATTACACTATTGAATGAGCATTGATATGAACCTTCATTTTTTCTTCTAAGCTAGTGGGATTCTTCATATCCCTTTGACAGTTCTTAGCCAGATGCCCCATTCGTCCACATTTGAAGTATTTATTAATTCCCTTTAGAAAGTTCCTATAATACTTCTTCCCACAATTTTGACATGCAGGATATTCTAACTTCTTTACATCATGAGATTTATTTTCTGATCCACCCATATTAGACTCCATTTTCTATTTTTTCACCAGGCCCATGAGACCACTGAGAGTCTTCGATCTCCATTTCAACCTTGATAGAATAACGAAAAATATCTTCATAACTATCAAAGTCTCAAATCACCAATGATTTTCGTAGACTTGGTTTTATTCCACTAAAGAAGCGATCCACCTTTCTTTCGGTGTTCATGAAAATGTTAGAGGTGTATCTTGCAAGACTTGTAAAGTTTGCTTCATACACCCCAATAGACTCATATTTATTCTGCTTAAGTCTAAAGAACTCTCTTTCCATCTTGAGATAGAGGTTTTGGGGAAAATATTTATTGAAAAACATTTTCTTGAATTCCTCCCAATCCATGGAATCAATTTCTTCCTTGGACTTCATATTTTTGATCAGTGTCCACCATTGATTAGCTTCCCTATCAAAACGACAGACCGCCAACACAAATTTTTCTTCTTTTGAGAAATGGAGGATAGAGAATATATTTTCAATGGAGTTAATCCATTGTTTTGTGAGGATGGTATTGAAAGATCAACTAAACATGGGGGGACTTTTCCACATAAAGGATTCAATGAAAACTTTCTCTTTCCTTGGAGGAGGGTGTTCCACACGATCCATGTCATTATTTATAACTTGATCCAGTTGAGTGAGTACTATCATAAAGTTTTGAGAACCCTTTCCCATCATATTTGGCATTTAATTAGGGAAATCATCACATTCCCTATCACATTGATTGTTGGCACATGTTCTTCTATTTCCTACCATTAACTAAGAAAAAGAAAGTGCAATTAGGGGGCTTGAATACTTAGCTAATAATCATAAAAGGAAACTTTAAACATAAAAGGATAAACTCTTAAAGGAAAATTATATCCTAACTTTTGATTACATAGGTTTCATTCTAGGTTATCCATTATATGTTTCCTAACATATATTCTTATGGGATTTTTTTCCCTTAAGAATTTTTCATAATGAGCTTATGAATTTACCAAAGCATATCCCATAGGAGTGTCAAACCATGTGGGTAGTAAGGCCCATTGTTGTGTACCGGGTTAACCTGAGTCAGGACCAGAACACCTTTTCAGAGTTTTTACCCCTAGATACATCTATTTCAGAACCACATCTACTTGTAGTATCCAAATAAGTATGTATTTTATTGATAAACCACTTACTCTATACTAACCAAAACTTAGGGATGTTTTCTTATACTTAGTCTTATCCATAAGGTTTTTACTAAAGTGATATATTCCTAATATCCAAAAATAACTAGACCTTAATTTTATACCAACTATAGAAATCCTAGTCTTTTACACAAATAATTACATGATCTTAATCATAATTATATATTAAATTACAAGAAAAGGATCGTAAGGTCTAGTGCCTTGAAGATTAGGTACATAATTAAACATCATGATTCCAAAATAATAAAATATTTTATTTATTCTTAATAAATATATATTAACATACCTTGATCCCTAAAATATACATAGTATAACTTAGGTATAACATGAACAAAGGTATGATCTGAAAATTCCAATAAGGTAATAATCATAAGAATAAATCTTAGCACATGGGTTAGAAGGCATGACATAATGATATAAAAAAAGGCATGGAGCATGATATAAGGAATAATAACATATAAAACATGGGATCATATAGTCATGGAATCATAGTAATGTAGAAGAAACATAAAACCTGACATTATCATGGGTCAAGGCTCATTTCACAAAGAGTAGCACGAGTCAAGGCTAACCGCCAAGATCATTGCATATGGAGCACAAGTCAAGGCTAACCGCCAAGACCGTTGCACATAAAGTCTCATGAGACTAATATTTACCCAATGAATTGGAGTAATATCTAGGTGAACCCATAATAAAATGTTCATGAATATATGTTCCAAATTAATAATCATACATAAGGAGTTAATCATAAACATAAGGGTTACCCATGGTAAGAACTGAGTATCATAATCTTGTCAAAAGGCATAACATAAGGGAATAACACAATAGTTTCCATGAAAGAAAGGATTTAAATAATTGATGTTCAATAATAAGGTAAAATAGGCATATATCATGATAATATATGTCAAATTGAAGTTACAATATTCAAAAAGAGTATTTAAGAAACTTTAGAATTAAAACATTTTAGTGCGGTTTAAGGAAAATATTAAAGATATTTTAAAAAATAAAATAGAATAATATTTTATATAAAAAAAGAATTAATAAAATAAGGTTTTAATAATAAAATTAGTAATTTTTTGAAAATAATTTTGGCTTAAAAATAGATTATAGAGATCTCTTGAAAATGGATAAGAATTTAGGAAGTTCCCTTAAATCGGGCTTACTTATCAGGAATAATTGAGTAGGGAACCTTTTAAAAACATGTATATCCAAAAAAATAAGGAGGGAAAGATATTGATACATTATTTTGGAACATATAAATATAATTTAGAATATATAAATAATAATAAAATATAATTTCATTTGGGTAATAAGAGAGAAATAATAACCCGAAGGAATAATGGAGATTCGGGTAGAATCCCTTACCTTAAGTATGAAGGTGTTATTTACTTGATATTAATGTCCTGGATAATCAAATTAGATTAATTAATTAATAATTAAAGAAAATATTATACATGTAATTGATTTATTATAATTTTATTAAGTTCATTCATGTCCTTTTTGATGAGCTATAGTGTTCAATTTTATAATTCAGAAGTGCTCGTTTTCTTAATTTTCATGATCGGTTTGCTTGTATAATAGTATGGAAGTTCGTGTAAAATTTGAATGATTTTACAGAAGTATAATTATATTATATTAATGAAATTATATAAGATAAAATTTTTATATAATTCATATTATTAAATGGTATGAGGATGAATCACCATATAAAATTTTAATGATAATCGCTAGGATTATTTTAAGCGGTTTCACTCACAACGAGCTTGTTTTGATTTATTAATTTACATAATGTGTGTATGATGATTATAGAACATTAAATAACATGAAATACATATATTATGATCTAATTAAACCAAAAAAATGATTTAATGACCAGATATTAATATGGTAAATGAAATTGAAAACCTGTCATCCTTGAATGTGATAAATTAACACATCTCAGACGATGTTTTTCATTTTTTGTATAGAAGGAGAGGAAAAGAGAGATGATTATGAATTATTCCATTATCATACAAAAATTATATTATATTTAATATAATATAATTTTCATACATTTTTGATGAGGATAGGTGAGGATAAAAAATAAAGCAAAGGAACTTGAAAAGAAATTGAATGAAAATAGAAGAGGGTTTTACCTCTTGATTCCTTCCTCTTGAGAGCCTCCTTAAGGGATTGGTTTTTGGTCTTTTGTTAAGACAAAAAGATTCTATAGGTGGGGAATAAGTTTTTTAAGAGTATTGGGCATAATATAGGCAAGGATAAAAGTTTGAGATGTGTGAGGAGAAGAGGTGGTGAAGGGTGATATTTATAGTGGAGGAGAAGAGTGTTTTCTCATTATTTTATTCAATATTTTATTATTTTTTTCAATAAAAGAAATATTGATAATTATTGAGACTAAATATAGTAATATTTTCATTTGAATTCTAAAAAATGGTCACTTACATCATTCATGACTCAAGAATGACTCAAAAATTCATTTATTTACATATATTATAAATTACCGTATTTCACTATTCCCAAAAATTCAAGTATTTTAGAAAAATCCCAAAAAATCACCCTAATCATTTTTAGATATATATAATAAAAAAATTAACTCCAATTTATGAAATTAAGTTTCTAAATATGATAAATTTAATTTTTAATTAAAATCATAATTTACTTGAAAAATACAAATTTTAAAATTGTAACTGATTTTATAACACTTTGAAAAATTAACTAAGGTATCATAAAATTATCTTATAATCATAATAAACCAAAATATTATTTTATGAATAATTTTTATGAAAATAAATTTTCCATTTTAATTTATTAAATTAATCATAAAATTGTAATTAAATATACATGACTTACAAAAATACCAACACTTAATTAATAATTTTTAAAATATTTATTTACTTATACTATGATATAAGTACATCATATTAACACTTATAAGATGGAAAATTTTTATTTATACCTTCATTGGTGAGTTTACTATTACATTGGTCGATTTACTATTCATAAGGGTCATATTACTATTCCAAAAGTCAAGTTATTATTTCATCGATATGTGTTCTTTAACTTCTAAAGATACCTTTTATTTCACTAATTATTCATTTATAAAGTTTGTATTGTGTTCTATATATAATATTATGTGATTATACTATAAGAAATAATTATAAGAAGGTAATTCCATTGATAAAACATTAGGTCGTTATAGAACTATTCAAACACCACATCAAAATATAGAAGTCAAGTTATCAGTGAAGATGAAAAATGGGTCGATTATTTCATCCCAAGAATATAACTTATCCCCTATCCAAATTTTTGGGATGAATTTCCCAAAAAAACTTGTGATTCTCCCCTTAGCAGAATTCAATTCTATTTTAGGAATGGATTGGATTTCCTTGTATTGAGACAACATAAATTGTCGATAGAAGGATATCACCCTCCATATTGCAAATCAGCCTTCGATTCTATATAAGTGCAAGGAAGAGGATGCATATTATTTGGTACTAACATATCAAGCATGGATATTATTACCTTGCGAGCAAGCATAACTAGCTCAAATGACCGAGACTAAAAAAAATACCATCCTTTATGACATGAACATTGTAAGGAAATTCACTAACGTATTTCATAAAGAATTACATAGTATTCCTCCTAGCCATGAGGCTGATTTCTCAATCAAACTCATACACATAGCTTTTCCAATATCCAAGACTCCATATAGAATGACCATCGTTGAACTTGAGGATCTAAAGAATCAATTACATAAGAATCCGGATAAAGGGTTTTTATGCCCAAGTGATTCACCATGGGGTGCATTGGTCCTATTCATTAAGAATAAGGATGGGTCAATGCACCTTTTCATTGATTATCATGAGCCCAAAAAGATCATGATAAAGAACAAGTATCCTCTACCACAATTTGATGACTTTTTTGATTAGCTATGTGGATCCCAAAACTTCTCTAAGGCGGATCTTTGGTTGGGATATTATCAAGTAAAGTTGAAGAAGGGGGATACTCCCAAGACTTCTTTTCATACAAGGTACGGGCACTATGAGTTCATAGTGATTCCATTTGGACTTACCAATTCTCTAGAAATATTCATGGGATAAATGAATAGAGTCTTTAGGTATTACCTTGACAAATTTTTGGTAGTCTTTATAGATGATATTCTTATCTACCCAAAAATAAAGGAGGAACATAAGACACATTTAAAAACTATACTGAATACCTTACGGAAGGAAATTTTTTATGCAAAGTATAGTAAATATGAGTTTTGGTTATAGAAAGTAACTTTATTAGGGAATGTTATCACCAAAAAACTGATATCTGTGGATCCATAAAAAATAAAGGCATTCTAAGGATGGCTCAAACCAACATCTATGATGGAAATACATAGTTTCTGTGGATTATCTGGGATCTATCATTGATTTGTGAGAAACTTATCATGATTATCAATCCCACTAACCAAGATTACTCAGAAGGGAGTCAAGTTTTTTTACACCGATGAATGTAAATAAATCTTTAAAGAGCTGAAGAAGAGTCTAATCACTACACCTATGCTCAAATTACCCACCAATGGGGTAGGATTTGTGATCTACAGTGATGCATCCAAAAAAGGATTGGGTTGTGTACTCATGAAAGATGTCAAATTGATAGCCTATAACTCTCTCCAATTAAATACCCATGAGTATAACTACCCAACACATGATCTAGAATTGGTATTAGTGATATTCACATTGAATATTTGGAGACATTGTCTCTATAGAGAAAAGTGTGACATATATACAAATCATAAAATCATCAAGTATCTATTCACATAAAAGAGATTAATATGCACCAATTAAGGTGGTTAAAGATTATCAAGGATTATGATTGTTTGATACATTAATATCCTAGGAAGGAAAACAAAGTGGCACATGCTTTGAGTAGAAAGGATCCAAAAACCCTACCCATGATAAGGATTAGAAGGGATTTGATATTCTTTGATATTTAAAGGATTGATATGGGAATAATAAAAGGATATCCATCATACCTTTCTCAAATAACTACTCAAAAATCTATTCTTAAGAGGATCAAAGAGTCCCAAAAAGACGATGAGTTACTATAGAATAAGGTAGAGAATATTATGGAGTTCAACTTTATTGAAGATGGAGTTATAAGGTTTGGAACTTGGATATGTGTCTAATAAAAACTGGAATAGAAGAGGGAAATTTTGAATGATGCACATATCTCATCCTTCTATATTCATATAGAAATCACTAATATGTATAGATATTTGAAGAAAAATTTCTGGTGGTATAAAATAAAGAGGGAGATTTTAGAGTTTTTATCTCGATACTTAGTATGCCAATAAGTAAAGGTGAAATAAAATAAGTATAAGGATATGATGCAATCATTTTCCATAATAGTATGGAAATGGGAAATCATAACCATGTATTTTATTGTAGGACTCCCCAAGACACCTAAATTCAATAACACCATCTGGGTTATAGTAGATCTCCCTATAAAGTCAACACATTTAATTGTTATCAAGTAAGATTTCCATCTCAAATAATTTTCAAAGATATACATAAGAGAAGTGGTAAGAATTAATGGAGTTTTACTCTCTATTGTATCTGATTGAGATCTGAGGTTTACCTTGTGGTTTTGGAGAAGACTTCAAGAAAGAGTTGGATACAAAATTTAGATTCAGTACTACGTATCACCCTTATATGAATGGTCAGTCTGAAAGAACCATTCAAACTCAGGAGGATATACTAAGATCATGTTCAATGGATTTCCAAGGATATTGGTACCAAAACCTTTCCTCAGTAAAGTTCTCATTTAACAATAGTTTCCATTTTAGCATCCAAATAGCACCTTATGAGGCTCTCTATGGGAAGAGATGTCAGACTCTAACATGTTGGGATGAAGTTAGAGAGCGTATGTTGATGGTACATGATCTTATATAGTAAATAATAGATAAGGTTAAAACCATTTAACATCATATTAAATCACCACAAAGTTGATAAAAAACTATATATAAAATCATATATAAGACCTAAAGTTTGAGGTCAGAGGTATATCACCATGGAATAAAGTCACGATGTCTGGGAAGAAGGAAACACTTATTCCTAGATACATCAAACCCATTGATATAAAAACTATAAAAGGGTTATTGAATAGGATTAATGAGAGGATAAGGAAGTATCTAATTAATAAAACATAATTTGGATAGTAATGAAATTATTTAAGTGCACGAAACCATAATAATATGGGAATACATTACTATAAAGGAATTACTTTAAAGTAAAGGAGGAAAGTGGAAGAGAATTACCTTACCTTGAAGAGTTACATTCTAGAACTTGAGGATGACACCTTAAGACATTAATAATACCTTGCAGGGAATATTTTGGAGTTAAAATGACCATGAATTTGCAGATAAAGGATTTGTATTGGATGGGAATTGTAGGCTTGGTGGGTATTTACAGTAAAATAAGCAGAATTAATTAATAAGTTCTAAATATTAGTCTTGAAATTCTATTTTTTGGAAACTGAAAAACCATTAGCTTAACCACAATTTTTGCTCATAGGTTTAGAAGTTTAAGTCATGTTTTATAATATTTTAATGAATTAAAAAAAACCAATTTTTAATATTTATTTGGCCACAAAAAAGTAAATATTTTACAAAATATAGTTTTAAAAATATTAATTTAAATTTTAGACTTTGGAAATCCATTTATAGGTTTGGGAATTGATTTAAATCCATTAAAATAAATAATATTAATAAAATAATATATTTTTGAATGAAAAATACTTTAAATTAATTATTATATCACTTTTATATATTTATGATGTCATAATACTTTTTCGTATATTATACCTTATTTTATATTTTCCCAAAAATTTGATCGTCTCATAAAATTATGAAAAATTAAACATTGGATAGTTTCAACATTCTAGTTTCAAAAATGTAATCCTTTTTACTATGAAAATTTTCTAAATACAAGAAATTTTATTTTAAAATATAAAATACTTATTTATTTAAAACCACCAATTTTTATTATACAATCATACTTCTATTCCTTAGAAAAACTATATATAATTGCATAAAAACATTTTATGAATAAATGTTGTCATTTTTAACCTTATATAAAACTTATTATTTTATTTTTAATGTATTTTAAGGAAGATTAAATATAAAAATACATACATACATACATACATACATACATACATACATACATACATACATACATACATACATACATACATACATACATACATACATACATACATACATACATACATACATACATACATACATACATACATACATACATACATACATACATACATTGTCACGACTCGTCCCTCAGGGCCCGTGTTGTGATTACCCCAAGCCCGCCTTCCATAGGCCAGGGGTTGGCGACTAGAACCGAAAAGACGTATCCCTAAATCGGGAATGAATTACCTTTAAACCTGTATAAACAAACAGTCCAAGAACACAACAAGATGCAACCACATAGTAAAAATACAGTAGTAAAAGTGTGTACTGAAAGTAAAAAGGCTGGAATACAAGCCCAACTGAAAGGTACAACCACAACAGAAAATAGTAAATAGCTCCTGCGACCATCCACCAAGTATCCTACCCGAAGGGCAGGTATAACTCGTCTCCAAAGCTCTCCATGTCAACCAGTCACCTCTGGGTACCTCCTAGTCCTAGCTCCTATAGTCTTAGACAAGCTGCTCGTCGTCTGTATAAGACACAACAAGGTGAGGGTGAAGCTCGTGTAGGGGTGAGTATAACAATACCCAGTAGGGACCTCGAGACCCCTAAAGGTCTCTCAGAATTCCACAAAGGAAAACCACAAAGTTTGTTCTCAATCACAAAGAACAAAGTAAAGACCCATCTCAAACCAAGTATAACTTAAGTACAGAAGTAGAGATGATTAGTTGTAAGGCTAGATCATCTTATTAGTTGAAGTTTCACTACTTTTGACCCACACATGATTGATAGGTACTAACCCCCACTGACCCACACAGTATCTGACCCACCCAGTATTGATAGGTACTAACCCTCACTGACCCACACAGGATCTGACCCACACAGGATTTGACCCACACAGGATCGGTAGGTGCTGATCCACAAAGGATCGCTAGGGGCTGATCCACACATGATCACTAGGTGCTGATCCACATAGGATCGCAAGGTGCTGATCCACACAAGATCGCTAGGTGCACATCCACACAGGATCTCTAGGTTCTTACCCATACAGGATTACTCGGTGTTGACCCACACAAGATCTCTAGGTACTAACCTCCGCAAGATCTACCTCCAATCTAGCCAGCCACTGGATTCTTGCACAAAGCATGCTTGATTCCGGGATAATCTTCTCTTCAAGCCATCAGTCATATTTCAATAGGTACAAAGTCCCACTAAGAAGTAACCCAATGATTCTTCATTTCATAAGGGTTCCAACACAATAGACGGCGCGTCAATCAGACGCCCAGTTTGAGAGTTATAGCCATTCTAATGCTGAGGGACCAGTTGGATTCCAGAACAATCCAACCCAGACGTACACCAAATTTCTCCAAAACTCAGGTGTAGTATATCAAAAGGACCATCTCATTCCAAGGATTCTAGCACCATATACGGTTTGTTAAACGGACGTCTGGTTTGTGAGATACAGCCTTTTATAAGTATCTGAGCCGAAAAGGGTTCGGGTTCAGTCTGACCCGGTTAGACCAACCTGACAAACTATGCCCTAGGCCAACCCAACCTAGTTCGGGCTGGCTTGACCCGGTCCAGGTCTGACCCAGGTTTGACCCAGCCTGGCCCGAACCGGCTGGGCCGAATCGAGTGGGCGGGGCTACAGGCTCGACCCACTGGGCCGCGGCCCAGACCGACCCACCTCAGCTGGGTGCGGCCCGCTGGGTGAACCAGCCTGCCAGCTGTGCGGTCCGTTAGCTGGGTGGTGGACTAAATTCCTGAATGGAAAATCTGTTTAGGTGTTTTAATTGGGAGCACCACGTGGCAATGCCCCTTTTTTCAATGGGACCCGTGGGGCGCAGGTCCTCTCTTCTCCGCTGTGGCTTCAAAGCTGCGACCACCTCCCCACGGTGCGCGACAATGTGCTACCTTCTTCCAAAACACGACCGGTCGAGGGCCGGCTGCCTGTCTGGTTCGCCACGGCGCCGCCTCTTTCTGCGGCCACCGGTCGCCGGTGCCACACCAGCGGGACTTCCACGGGCCACCGGGTGAGCTCCGGTGGTCCATTTTCCCTTGTGAAAGTGCCTATGAGCCTCCTGGGATGCCGCTGTCACTGCGTGCCTCCCGGTTTCAAGGTTCCATCAAGTTGAAGAATCCACCCCTGAAGAATGCAACTAAAAACAAGTGGAGGAGGGTCCGGGCCTTGTTCTCTTGGCCCACGCCCTCCACATTAGCATTATATCAAACCAAGTAATTAATTCAGCATTGATAACTATATTAATTCTACGATTCATCATTCTTTTCAAGAAAGAGGGAAATAAAAATTGTACAAGAATTTAATAACAAAACACCTACCTCATAAATGGAGGTGACATCACAGTCTTGGAGGGAGAAGTGTCCTCGCTTTATGAAGCCACTAGCATTCATCGATCCCAAATCATTACCGCCCAAGATTCCATCCTCTGTCAGTGGAATTTTCCGCAATAATTCACTAGAGGTTCCTATCTTGGTGAAGCCGTGTCAAAACCCCAACCCGAGCTCCATTTAAATAAAGGGGGAGGGTGAGTAAAGCATCGACAGAATTAATGAGGTTCATTAATGAATGAAACTCTTAATTCCCAATGGTTCGGTTACAACACAGGAGAGTAAATCCATTAAATGGGTTGACAACCCATCAGTCCCACCACCGCTGCTCAACAGGAGGTAGGATAATAATTTTTTTTGTTATTTTATTATTTCTTTAAAAGTCACAAAAATTAACATTTTTCACCCTTACCTACTGCGGCCGAATTTAAGCCTCCCTTAAGTGAATCCTGACGCTAGGGATTCAAAGGTTCCCTCAGATTTTTAATCCGAGCACTGATTCAAAAGATAAAAAATTCCACCCACGCGTTTACTGAATGCACCTTAAAAAAATTTCAAAATTTCATTCCGGGCACACCGGGCCTCAGAATCAAGCGCTGTTAATTTTTGTAGACTTTTAAAAATCCCAAGTAATTTAAAAAAAATTATATGGAATTTTTGGTTCTTTACATTCTCCCCACCTTAGGGATTTTTGTCCCCAAAATCTATAACAAAACTAGGAAAAAAATGGGGGTACTGAGCACGTATCTGAGCCTCCCGCTCCCATGTGCTCTCCTGGAGGTTCTTGTACTACCAAAGAACTCGCACCAGTGGAGTCAACCACCCATGAAGGACCCACTCCTATCAGTCCTCTATCTCCACCGGGAACTCCACAAACGTTGCCCCATCATTGATGTCCAGCTCTCCCCAGTCGATAACGTGTGATGAATCATGCACATACCTCCTCAGCTGCGACACATGGAAAACATTATGCACTTGGTGCATCTATGGGGGAAGAGATAGATGGTACGCCACCTTGCCCACTCTGTTGAGGATTTGGAAAGGTCCGATAAACCTTAGAGATAGCTTTCCGCCTAGCCAAACCTCCGTAATCCTCATCGGTGTGAGACCCGTAGGAAGACATGGTATCCTTCCT
Organism: Viscum album; assembly: GCA_963277665.1. NCBI lineage: Eukaryota > Viridiplantae > Streptophyta > Magnoliopsida > Santalales > Viscaceae > Viscum > Viscum album. The sequence goes on from OY728161.1 coordinate 1,557,568,854, forward strand.
CGTCCTCCAAGGGTCTCTGTCTTCTGTCAGCATAAGACTTTTTGCGGCTCTGTGCAGTCTTCATCCTCTCTTGGATGATCTGTACCTTCTCCGTGGTAGCCTGTACCAACTTTAGACCCATAAGTGCTGACTCCCCTAGGTCTATCCAGCATAGAGGTGATCTTCAAGGTCACCTGTATAGGGCCTCAAATGGATCCATGCTGATGGTGGAGTTATAACTGTTGTTGTATGCAAACTCCACTAGTGGAAGGTGGTCCTCCCAACTATGGCCAAAATCGAGGACACAAGCATGAATCATGTCCTCGAGTGTCTGTATGGTCCGCTACATTTGACCATATATTTAAGGGTGAAAAGCGGTGCTCAAGCGTAGCTGAGTCCGGAACGCCTCCTGTAATCCATTCCACAAACGGGATGTAAAACAAGCATCACAATCTAATACGATTGTCGATGGAACCTTATGAAGTTTTACAATCTCCTTTACGTATAGGCGTCCTAAGCCCTCTACTAATCCCTTCTCTTGGATGGGTAGGAAGTGGGCCAACTTGGTGAGTCGGTCAAAGATCACCTAGATGGAATCATGGCCCCTGGACGTACGTGGTATCCCTGTCACAAATTCCATGGAGATACCATACCACTTCCACTATGGTACCTCAAGTGGTTGATCTAAGCCTGCTGGTACCTGATGCTCGACCTTCACTTGTTGACAAGTGAGGCATCATGATATGAACTCCGCCACTGCTTTCTTCATCCCTAGTCACCAGTACTGACGCCGGAGGTCCTGGTACATCTTTTCCACTCCATGATGTACCGCCAAAGGGGATGTGTGGAACTCCCTCAACACCTCCTCTCGTAACATCACTAGTACCATGGTGCATCCTATGAAGATAATGACATGCTTACCACCTTTAAAAAATCCATTAGGAGCCTATCCTGAGGATATCTGAGCACATCGGGCCTTGTAGTCTATTTCCCCAAGCCGTGCCTCCCTGAATCACTGAAGGAGTGAGGGAGTAACTTTCATAGACTGAAGGTAAGCTACTCTATCACTATCCATGAAGGATAACTACATCACGACTAACTACTTTGTCACCTCACTCAACAACTGTAGACTAGACCTCCTACTGAGTGCGTCTGCTACTACGACCCCCTTCCTAGGAGTGTAGACTATCTTAAAGTCATAATCCTGGAGGAACTCCATCCATCACCGCTATCTAAAGTTCAAGTCCTTTTATTAGAAGATATACCGGAGACTCTTATGATCAGAGTAAATAGTAAACCGTTCACAAATCAAGTAGTGCCACCACATATTCAGCGCAAAGACCACTACTACTAACTCCAGGTCATGGGTAGCATAGTTCTTCTCATGATGTCTCAACTACCGTGAGCTGTAGGTGATCACTTATCTCTCCTGCATCAAGACACAACCTATTCCAATCCCTGATGCGACATATTAGACTACATATCCAATGCCCTCTTCTGGTATCCTCAATATGGGGGCACTCATTAGCCTCTGCCTCAGCTCCTAAAAACTCTACTGGTATCTCTCCATCCACACGAAGGATTTTCCCTCCTTTGTCAAAGATGAAAAGTGTTCCACAAATCTGGAAAATTTAGGTATGAATCTTCGGTAGTACCCAATCGATACTAGGAAACTCCACACCTCGGTCACACTCCTGGGTGGCTCTCAAGCAAGCACTGCATCTATCTTCACTGGATCCACTGCAACTCCAGCTTACGAGATAACGTGCCCCAGAAAGTGGACTTCCCGTATCCAGAACTGGAACTTCAAGAGTTTAACATAAAGTTAGTGCTCTTGGAGTGTATCTAGAACTATCTATAGGTGAATGGAATTCCCCTCCTTTGACACTGAGTATATCAAGATGTCATCAATTAATACCACCACAAAGTGATTGAGGTAAGGCTGGAAGATTTTATTTATGAGCCCCATGAAAACTTCTGGAGAATTGGTCATGCCGAAGGGTATCGCCAATAACTCGTAATGGCCATAATGTCATCGGAAGGCTGTCTTTGGTATGTCCTTGTCTCTTACCCTGAGCTGATGATAGCCTGATCTGAGGTCGATCTTCGAAAACCATCGAGCTCCCATTAACTAGTCGAAGATATTATCAATCCTTGGGAGTGGATACTTGTTCTTCACGGTCACCTGATTCAGGCCTCGATAGTCCACACAAAGCCTTTGACTCCCATTTACTTTCTTGGCGAACAAAATCTGGGATGCCCAAGGAGAAACACTAGACCTTATGAACCCCTTCCTATATAAGTCCTCCAACTATACCCGTAAATCACAAAGGTTTGTGGGGGCCATCTGATATGCTGGTGTAGATATCACTACCGTCCTAGGGTACAGGTCGATATAGAAGTCTACCTATCTGCAAGGAGGTAGTCCTGAAACATCATCATGAAAGACATCAGCATACTGGTCCACCACTATAGGATAACTCATACTCCTCACATCAACTGCTCTGAGGGTAAGGATAGCCAACTGATGAGTGATCAGATGCACCCTCCTCCGAGTAAGTCCATCCCATGCTGCAAAGGTTCCCTCCTCACCAGTGAAGGAAAACCTGGTCTAATACTTGAAGACACACCACACTTTGCAACTAAAATAGTTGATCTGAGCATGGACTGTGGATAGCCAGTCCATACCCAATATGACGTCATAAGGCCATGACGCTGCTACTAGGAGATCCCCGCCAAAGCTCTCACCTCCTATAGTGAGCTGACACTATTTTCACTAGTGTGTAATCATTGAATCTTCTCATGTAAGAGTCTCTAATCGTAAGGATTGAGCCAATGACTCCATCAGAATCTCAGAGCTCCGAATGAGTACTGTGGAAATAAAAGAGTGACTGGAACCTATGTCTATAAGAACTTTAACTTGGGTAGAATAGACATAGATCACACCTCCAATCATCTCTGGAGTGCCGTGGTCGTAGGCCTCTTCTGCCTGGAGCTGAGCTCGCCCCTATACATGTGCTCCCTATGGTCAGGGTGGACCACTTGGGGGTGGTGGTGGTAGAACCTCAAACAATTGTCCACCACCTGATACACGACCTACTCCTCTTCCATGTCCTCAACCCTATGGACCTCCTTGCTTGAACATCAGCCGTTGCCTTAGTGGTCCCTTGACCGTCTACTGATCATCAGTATGACGGGTCGGGCAGTCGTGAGCCTTGTGGCCCTACCCGCCGCACGTGAATCATAGTTTGCTCCTCTGCTGGCTTGCTCCACCTCGTGAGCTCCGTACCTCCAACCCTACATCCTGGGGTCATCCCCTAGAAGGTCTGGCCTGCTTGGACCTCTGCATCATCTGCCTACTGCCTGTTGTATACGACTCAGCTACCTATCATTTGGTGGTGTCTCTCAACGTCGGTGCCTACTCAGCTTGGAAGCTCTCCACCAATAATGCTCACTCGAGCACTCTAGCTTACATTGGGATATTGAGTGATTTAATCGATGCTCTGATCTCCCACTGGAGACCATGCTCAAAGGTTCGAGCCTTGAAGAATGGGTCTCATACCATGTCGGTGGAGTAGCATGAGAGGTCAGTGAATCTTACTGAGTACTGGGCCACTGATAGGCTGCCCTGCTGTAAGTGCAGTATCTCTTAGATACACACTGAGTGTAAAGTCACTGGTATGAACTCTTCCCTAAATAGGGCCTCAAAGTCCAACCAGGTGAGTGTCACTTCCTCATGCATCTAGAGAATCAGACTCCATCATCTTCCTAATGTTCCATAGAATAGGCTAGCAACTAGGATCACCATCTACTCTGCTAGTGTCTCAACTAGGCGAAAAACCCATGCCATAACCTCTAGTCATTGCTCAGCTGCCTGGGGATTTTCTCACCTAGAAACCTCAGAGGCCTCTTCCTCTAGAACTCGTGCAATGTGCTCAGTCAGTGTGCATGGTCTACCAGTGGGGCTAGTGGGAACTGCTACCCTTTGAGTGGTGGTGCTGCTGGTATACCACCTGAAGGTGCCAACACAGTAAGAGGGCCCTACACCAAAGCCTCATCGCTTAGTGGGTCATCATCCTGTACTCTCTACGGAATCCTGTCTTGCTGTCTATACAACGACATCCTAAAAATAAACAGGTGCTCCATGGTTAAAAAGTTATACCTGGTGAGCTGACTCAAAAGAGATCAAAAGTAAAACATTTCAAAAACACACGCAATCAGTGTGTTCGTGCACCGAGTTAGAAATCAGAATTCAGGGTCCTGGTGTATGGATACATCAGCCGCTGCACCAACACTGGACTCCCCAAACTGAAAACCACACTCAAAAAACTTAACAATATGCTCAATTGTAAAGATCAAAGTCCTAGTTCTTTAGTAGAACCAAATCCTCTGATACCACCTTTTCATGACCTGTCCCTCAGGGCCCATGCCGTGACTACCCCAAGACCACCTTCCATAGGTCACGGGTTGGTGACTAGCACTGGAAAGGCATATCCCTAAATCGAGAAGGCATTGACTTTAAAACTATACAAACACATAGTCCAAGAACACAACAAGATGTAACCATGAAGTAAAACTGCAGTGGTAAAAGTGTGTACTGAAAGTAAAGCGGCTGAAATAAAATCCCAACTGAAAGGTACAACCACAAAAAAAATAGTAAATAGATCCTGGGATCATCCACCAAGGATCCTACCTGAAGGGTAGTTACAGCTCGTCTCCACAGATCTCTATATCAATGAGTCACCTCTGGGTACCACCTGGTCCTCGCTCCTATAGTCTCATCCAAACTGCTCATCGTCTGCACAAGACACAACAAGGTGTGGATGAAGCCCATGTAGGGGTGAGTATAAAAATACCCAGTAGGGACCCCGAGACCCCCAAAGGTATCTTAGAATTCCACAAAAGAAAACCACAAATTATGATCTCAACCACAAATCAAAAAGAAAAGACTCATTTCAAACTAGGTATAACTTAAGTATAGAAGTACAAATGATTAGTCGTAAGGATAAATCATCTTATTATGTTAAGTGGCACTGCTGCTGAACCACAGAGGATTGATAGGTACTAACTCTCGATGACCCACACATGATCCGACCCACCCAGGATTGATAGGTACTAACCCCCGCTGACCCACACAGGATCTGAACCACATAGGATCGGTATGCACTGAACCACATAGGATCACCAAGCACTGAACCACACAAGATCTACCCCACACAGAATCGATAGGTGCTAATTCACAAGATCGTTAGGTGCTGATCCACACAGGATCTCTAGGTGTTGATCCACGCAGGATCTCTAGGTGGTGATCCACACAAGATCACTAGGTGATGATCCACACAAGATTTATAGGTTCTGAACCACACATGATTGATCGGTGCTGACCCACACAGGATTTATAGGTACTAACCTCCACAAGATCTTCCTCCAATATCTACCTCACAGCCATCCAATGGATTCCCACACAAACCATGCTTGATTCCCAGAGAATCTGCTCCTCAATCCATCGGTCGTATTTCAACTAGCATGAAGTTCCAAAAATAAGTAACCCAATGATCTATCATGTCATAAGGGTTCCAACATAATAGACGGCGTGTCAATTGGACGCCTGATCTGATAGTTATAGGCATTTTAATGCCGAGGGCATGGTTAGATTCGGGTACGATCCAACCCGGCCATACTTCAACTTTCTCCAAAACTCAGGTGGAGTATATCAAAAGTAACTTCTCATTATAAGGATTCAAGTGCTGTAGAAAGTTCATCAAATGGATTTCTGGTTTGCGAGATATGACCTTTTATACGTATATGGGCCGAAAAGGGTCTGGGTCCAGTCCAACCTGACCCGATATGCCCTGGGATGACCTGACCCGGTCCGGGTCCGACCCGACCTGACCCAAACTAGTTGGGTCAGCCTGAGTGGGCTGGGCCACAGATCATCCCAACCCACCTCGGCTGGGTGTGGTCTACCGGGCGAACCGACCCACCAGCTGGTGCGGTCCGCCAACCAGGTGAAAGACCAAATTCCCAAACGTCAAAGCCATTCATGTGTTTTAATTGGAGTAAAGGTATCACTGTTCCTCCAGGTTACTATTTCTTGGGCATGCCCTAGGGACGTCGGTACTTGAGACTCGCGGTGTCAGGGTGCACATGGTGCTGAGTTGCATAACAGAGATTCCATCGTTGGCCGAAGCAGGTGATACTCCATGGTGGCTACTGAGCACCAGTGGAGTTTGTGTGTATTTGTGCAACGTACTGTATATTGTTTTCTTTATAAATGTATGCCTGATTAAACACTTATATTAGGTACGCACCATTGGGTGGTATCTTACTGAGATTCGTCTCATACCCTGCATGGGACCTTCAGGATGCGTGCAGACTTTATGGATTTATGTGCAGGAAATAGGCCAGCTTCAGGAGTTGGACTGCATTAGCTATTGCATGGAGATGGTATGGACCTTAGGTCTTGCCTAGCTAGAGCTTACTTTTTTTTTGATTTCTGTCCTATATCAGCATGCTTACTTGTTTTGTAACTCCAGTTGGTTAGCCATTGGCACCCTTTATATATATGGATATGTATGATCTGCTTTGGGTGCATGTTTTGTTGTTCAGTAGTAGTTACATTTGATCAACATGCTGTTGTGTTTATTTCCGTTGCTATTGTTTATTTTTATTTCTTTCTCTATTTATGGATATTGTTTTTTCTTCCACTATGTGGGTCTAGTTCAAGTCTTCTAATTTATAATTTCTCAGACCAGTACCATTATTATCCTCCGAGAGGGTGTAGCCTCCCCGCTATACTTATAAGACCCTCGCTACTAGTTGGAAACCTTTGGCGTTAGGGGAGGTGTGCCTAAGGTAGTAACACCCGACCTGTTTAGCACTGTTCGGGTGGCTGTTCGGGTCCGGGTCATTACAAAGTGGTATCAGAGGAGTTCTTGACAAGGATTTAGTAGTATTGTCTTGCTAGATACTAATGAGATTGAGACTTCTCTTTTTATTTACTGCTAGATTACTATTTGGGTTATGGTAGACTGGAGATAGGTTGTTACTGGAATGGGGTTTCTAACTTGTGCTTGGGTGCCTGCAGCCCCAGGTGCGAGTGATGGACCAAGTTTCCATGGGTGGGTATTGCTTTTTGTTTTTTCTCAGATTACATTTTATATGATTTCTACCTCGGTGGCTCACTTGGTGTGTGATGTTATTGATTGTGATGTGTAAGCCTTGACCTGGTACGGTAAGGGAGAATTGGACCTTGTCCCGGTATGGAAAGGCTTGGTTTCTTGGATTTTGATAGGCACATTTTAGGGTATTTCAATTTCATAACTGCATGAATGCTTTGTGATGTGATAATACCATGTGAAAAAAATGTCAATTTCCATGATTTGTATTCTATGAAATGAGAATATGTGAAATTCCTGATAAAATTGCTTGTTCATTGCAATGTGTTATGACATGACTTGTATATTTGTAGAATTGTAGGGTAATTGAGTCTCAATCTTGTATGATTAGGCATGTACTATGATTGAGGTGATTTTGATCACCTGGATTGGGAGACTAGGTCTTCAGTTTGAGGAAATGTTGGTTGTCAGGACAGGCATGGCCTGAGGTACTTTTGATACTTGGATCTGTTAAGGGAGGGTAAGGAGGCCATGAGGCCGGGATGCCATGGGCATGAGTTGAAGTGGGGGGAGAGTAAGGGAAGTTGTTTGATGCTTCCTTTTACTACTTTCCTTATCTGTGTTATATATGTGTAAATTGTTATGTTTTTAGGCTGTCTGACCATTTATGGTATTCAGTGGGTTCCTTTTTGGGTGACTTAGATGGAGCTTCGGACGGAAGATGGTACAACGCTGTAGGAGCAGGATCAGGTTCAGGATTCGGTACAGACAGAGTAGGAGCCGTAGGTACAGGCTCAAGAATGGGATCAGGTTCAGGATCTAGTGCAGGCAGGACAACAGCTGGGTTTAGCAGCGTTCGGACCATGGCTTGACGAGAAGATCTGAGCTAGCCTGGTATGAGTCTTGCAGGGGATCGACAAAGGTGCGCAGGGTATAGATACATCTATGGAATATCTGATGTGGAAGTTCTAGTCACAGAACTTGCCTCTTTTTCAGGGTGAGGGTGGTCCACAGGCGGCTGAGAACTGGATAGAGAGTATGCAGATGATCTTCGAGCAGCTCGAGACGCCTCCAGGGCAGAGGGTCAAGCTGGCGACGTACATGCTGAGAGGACCAAAAAAGTGTTGGTTGGATGTGCATGTTTAGGCTCATAGGAACAAGGGAATAGAATGGAAGGACTTTGAGGATATGTTCTTTGAGTACTTTTACCCAGATACACTAAGAGCTGAGAGAGCTCGAGAGTTCTTGAGTCTTCAGTAGGGAGACATGTCCGTCATGGACTATGCAGCTACTTTCACTAAGCTGTCTCAGTTTTCACCTGGTATGGTAAGTGATGACGCAACAAGGGTGAGGTGCTTCGAGGATGGATTACAAAACACCATTATGATTCAAGTGAATATCTTCAAGCTGGGTTCATTCTCATAGGTGGTGAATTAGGTGCTCATAGCAGAGGGTAACTAGATGGATAAACCCCAGGTTGGACAGGGAATAGTTTTAGGCGATGGTTCAGATAGCAGGAAGCGAGGAAAGGATGAGTTCCAGTAGGGCAGTCAAGCCAAGGACTTATCTAGACCACCTATTAGTAGTTCTTCAATGGTTTTCTTCTAGTATGGGCATCCCGGGACATGTTCATACTTAGTGCGATAGGCCCCCAAATTAGTGACAGGCATGTGGATAGGTCAGGCATCTCAAGAGGTTCTGCATGCAGCCTTCCCAGACAGATGGTAGGCAGGGACCATGACAGACTGTGGCATCTGGAGTTGGTTCAGGTTCGATACCAAGTGACGGTAGCTGAGGTTCGGTTGTATACAGAGGACGTGATAGAGACAACGAGATCCATTTGAGGGGTTAGTGACTAGTGACTGGAGAAACACCGTTGGGAGGTCATGCATTAGGAAGCCGTACTTCAGGCCAGGTGCATGCTATGGAGCTGCCAGAGGATGAGTAGGCTGGTGAGCCGATGATGGTTTGAGGTACACCACGAGTGTGGCTGTGACTTTATCATTTTCTTTTTTTGGCATGACCTGCTGAGGCATGTCCGTTTTGAGTGCACAAGGTGCAAAAGATTCTTGTGGACTGACTAGATGCTGTTCAGTGGGATTGGCGCCATATCAGGTGCTTTATATATATATATATAAATATATATATATGTATGAGGTGCTGTGAGCTTTGGGGCATCGAGGATGCCGGTTACTTGAGGTGCCGTGGGCATCGGGGCATCAGGGATGTGTGTTACTTGAGGTGCATGGCATCAGGTTTTATTTTGAGCATCCATGGGATGCAGGACCTCGTGGAGGCGGACACCGATGTGGTTCAGGATACGTTGGGTGTCGAAAACAACACGGGAGCACCAATGAGGTTCATGGGTGACGATGCGTCATGAGAGGACCATGCGTACAAAAAATAGGCTAGTAAACCTTTTCTTGTTTTGAGTTTTGTTGAGTTAAGACCGAGCTAGGAAAATCCTAAGGTGGAGAGACCCCTTGAGGATTTTAGTAAGAACCTTTGAAACGAGGGAAGTCCAGGTTATTTTAATTAGGGTGGTATGTTCGGTGCCATCTCCGGGCTTTGTTTGATAGCTCGGGGATGAGCTATGTTAATGTGGGGAGATTGTAAGAACCTGAGTTTTTAGAACGGGTCAAAATCCCAACCCTGTTTGAATTTTTGACTTGTTTCTGAGAAAACTGGGAAAATCTGGGAAGTTCTGAAAATTTTCAGACTACACGCCGTGTATGGCTTAGGTGAGTACCGACCATGTGGTCGCTGAGTACATGCCGTATGATGACCGTGTAGTAATTTCTTACTACACGACGTGTAGTTATAGACATTCCATGTACCCTTGGCCATGTGGAGTCCATACATGGCGTGTAAGCCTATTGGATGGGTAGAATGTTTTTACCAAGTACACACCGTGTACTATTTGTACACGCCGTGTAGATGGTACGTGTATGGGGATATACATGGCGTGTTGGGGATGTCGTCTGGGTAAAGAATTACACGCCATGTACCCCTAGGTACACGCCGTGTAGTCAGTCGGCAAGTCTATGGTGGAATTTTAGCCGTCATATGAACAATAAAATGATACATTCCGTGTACTTAAAGTACACACTGTGTTCTTTCTTTTTTTTTCCCGCTAAAATTGGCAGTAGCCTCATATTGAGGCAGAACCTCAAAACCTTGACGAGTTTGAGCGGGGAGCTGGCCGGGACTTCAATTCCCTCCTGTTCCTTCATCCTAGGTCAGATTCAAACACCATTTAATCCATTGGAACCCCCTCAGTAAGGCCTTGATTCCTCTTGAGCCGTCCTTCTTGATTTCTGTTCTAGAATGAGTTATAGGGGTTTGAGCGGTTTTGATTCTTTTATAGATCTACTGCGTTTTAGACCAAATTGGAGGCAGTTATCAGAGGAGTATCATCGTACAAGTCTCAGGTAGGTGGTGCATACCTCTTTTTTGTGTTTTCTCAGATCTTGGGTGGCATGGCCTATGGTGCGTTTTTGGTTATTTTGAGCACGAACCTATATTACCTGTTATTTCTTGTTTAATTGTTATCTGACCTGTGGGATGCCTTTGGGTATGCCCTATTACCTATTTTTCTTGAGCGGGGCCAGGCGAGTGACCGTTGCTCACTGAGAAATTTTGGCCGAGGACTGCCAAAATGGTTATAATTGTTTTGTATTGTTTAAACTATTTAGTATGGTTTATTGAACCTGATATGAATTGTTGGAGACCTTAGAAACCTCATTGCTGGTATGGGACAACACTTTCTTAGTGATTTTCAACTGTTTAGATGGTTTTGCCTATTTAAGTGTTCTGTTAAAATGTATATATATGTAATTGATGAATTGCATGTGCTAGAACCTTTGGGTTGTGTTGGGCATGGCCTAGATATTCTTGAGTGATTCTGATCATAGGTTGGGCTTGACCCGGGTTACGTTGGGTGGTTCTGACCATGGGATTGGGTGTCATGGGTGTCAGCTTGAGGCAGGGTGACTGTCAGGTTGGGCATGGCCTAGGTTACTGGGATGGAAAGGCCATCAGACTTAAGTGGCATGGTTTTAGGGACATGATGTGTCATAAGTGTTGTGTCTTGGGTACTATTTTGGTGATTACCACTCACTCGGAACTATGATTAGTGTGCACACAGACAGACTCCGTGATGAGGTGGTTTTGACCACTCGTGTGGGTAGAGGACCCCATTAGTTGCGGTTAGGTTTTATTGGTTTGGGGGTGATTGTCGTAGGAAGCCATGTGGGAGGTGAGGAGCCTTCAAGGGATAGCATTGAGGCTATCAGGTTTGGGGCAGAGGCTCACCGTTATTTAGAGGGAAGAATCGCTATCCCTCCAGTTAATTTATTTTGAGGGCAGACATCGATGTCCCTCCGGTTACTTTATTTGCGGGTAGACATCGCTGTCCCCCCAGTTACTTATTTGAGGACAGGTATCGATGTTCCTACGAGTTACTATTTCTTAGGCGTGCCTTTGGGACATCGGTACTCGAGACTCACGGTGTCAGGGGGCACATGGTGCCGGGTTGCATGACAGAGATTCCGGCGTTAGTCAAAGCAGGTGATACTCCATGCTGGCTGCTGAGCACCAGTGGAGTTTCTGTTTATTTTTCCAACATGCTGTTTACTATTTTCTTTATAAATGCATGCCTTCTTAAACAATTATATTAGGTATGCACCATTGGGTGGTATCCTAATGAGATTCATCTCACACTCTGCATGGGCCCTTCAAGACGTGTGCAAACTGTATGGATTTACATGCAGGAAAGAGGCCAGCTTCAGGAGTTGGACTACATTAGCTATTGCATGGAGATGGTATGGACCTTGAGGTCTTTCCTTGCTTGAGTTTACTTTGTTTTGCTTTCTAACCTGTATCATCATGCTTACTTGTTTTGTAGTTACAGTTGGTTAGCCATTGGTTCCCTTTATATATATGGATATGTATGATCTGCTTTGGGTGCATGTTTTGTTATTTAGTAGTAGTTACATGTGATCAACATGCTGTTGTGTTTATTTCCCCTACTATTGTTTATTTTTATTGCTTCCACTATTTATGGCTATTGTTTGTGCTTCCGCTATGTGGGTTTGGTTCGAGTCTTCTAATTTATAATTTCTAAGACCAGTACCATTATTATCCTTCAAGAGGGTATAACCTCCCCACTATACCTATAAGACCCTCACTGCTAGTCGGTAGCCTTTGACGTTATGGGAGGTGTGCCTAAGTTAGTAACACCTAACCCGTTTAGCACTGTTCGGGTGGCTGTTTGGGTCCGGGTCGTTACAATGGCCTCTTTATATAAAAATCTATTTTATGATATTCTCTAATAATATGAATTATAAATAAGGGTGTAAAACTAAATGGGAATGCATAATAAATAGAATTATTAATTAATTTATAAAATAATTACATTTTAATACTACTAGGGTCTAGATACATAACCCCATATTACAACGATATATGCTCTAAGGGTAATGTGTGTGATGGTGGTAGTTTCATGGGGTGGTTTGACCAACATTGATCTAGTGGTGATCTTCACTAGCTAGAACTTCTCTCATAGGAAATTTTATTTTAGCCTCACTTGTTGATTCTATTCTTAGGATTCATCAAGATCATACCCCAATGATGCTACCACCCTACCTATTTCTGAAAATTGAGCTTCATGTGACATGATTTTATTGGTTGAGGCCATCGTTTTTTCCTTACGAACTCATTAAACTCTTATAATTACCCTTAATATAAACTAACCCTAATGGTCAATTTATAATAGCTACATTACCAATGGTCATAATTCCCAATGGTCATATATACCAATGGTCATATTGACTAATAGTCATGTAATAGTAATGTAATGGTCATATCCTAACAGTCAGATTTCCAATTACATCCTATATATACCACCAAACATCAAAATTTAAAACTTCATTCCCAAATGTTTTTAAAATTCTTTGATAATGTCTATCATATTCCTAACATTTCCTTTTCTTTTAATATTTTTCATGGTAGGTGTAATCTTCATGGTAGAGTTTGATCCTACAGAGTATACTATCACAGGGTCATTATTTATTGGATTTTAAATCCTTATACTAGTCTCATCTATAGTAATTGGTATTATTACTTAACATGTAATATTCTTTTTTTGTAAAAGTATTTCTATGTATTTACATTGTGTAATAAAATAGTCATTATGGAAAAATAATTCTTTTATTAATCATAGAATGAATTTTCAGGATATTACAGTTTTACTCGCGAGAGTTTCAGTGGATTGTATGGTTCATTGGGAGGAGAAGTTAAGGGGGTGGGTATCTCTGACTATGGGAATAGGGGCCCATGAATATTGAGACTCGATGAAATCAATCTCTATGAAGATTGAAAGATATGTAAACCAATTTCACTGGATGAGTTTGGTTATAAATTAGGAGAACATCTCATTTATATACACAATGTGAATACAAATAATTTTCTAATTTCTTGAATAAAAGATATCATAATATTTCATCCATGGATTATGACTCATGTGTGAACCATATAAAAATTTTCTTGTTTTTTTCCTTTATTTATTTCAAACATTGTCTTTTGAATATCTTACTTGTGTTGTTTTGAGGTGCGTGTTTTAATGTGGTGACTTAAGTCCAGCTGTCTTCTAAGATTTAGTGAATTGAGTGCACTGGATAATTTTGGTGCTTTTTTTCTACCCAGTAAGTTCTGGTGGATAACTTATAAGGTATTTAGAATTTATCTATGAGCCTAACCAATGGTATTATAGAATCAACTATAGGGATTTATAGGACCAAACCCTAGATAAAGTGATTTAGAGATCATTTCATTTATGCCATTCATCGTTTTTCCTTGTAGAAGGATTTTGGTAAGCAATTATTGATCATTCTTATGTGCTTTGGAATTTAATGAGAGTCCACTATCTCTAAAAGTTATAATATTGGATGTGGGTATGGTCTGAGTGGATAAGTTTGTCGGGAAGGATTTCAGATTACGGAAGATGAAAATAGAGGATTGTCTACTCTAAAATGATCTTGATCTTCCATTAATGAGTACCAATCCAGTAGTGATGTAGAAGATAAGAGAGCACTTATAGTTATTTAGATGTCACCAGCTTATAATTTGGCTTATAAATTTGAAAAGTGAAAACTGATTCAGAACTTATTAAAGTCCTTGTTGATATATATAAGAATAAAAAAATGATGAATAAGGTGTTCTTATTGTGGAGGATATTTTTCATGTGAAGGTTGGAAGTAAAGACAATGACTAATCACATCAATGACTTTAATATGACCATAGGCCAGTTGGAATTGATTAAGGTGATTTTTTTTGATCTGAAGTGGGCATGGCTATTACTTTTATCATTCCTAGGATCATAGGACATGATGGTGTCTATGGTGAGTAACTCAATAATAAAGGCATACTTGGTGTTTTCGGGTTCTAGGGATCTAATTCTGAAAAATAAACTTCATCAAAATAAGACTATAAAATCTTCTATAAATACATATAGTGTAGAAGGAAGGGAAAATTTCACAGTCTAGAAGATCCATGAGAAAGAAAAATGGATAATAAGATGGAGTTGGAGTAGCTTAATGGAAGGTGGTCCCATGTGTTAGTATTATGAAAAGAAAGGTTGCCTTAAGAAGGATCACCATGAACATAGATTCAAATCTAAAATATATGCTTTTGGAAGTGGATATGTGAATCCTATGTTAGAATTTATAAGTGGTCTACTTCTGAGTGCCTCTAGTTCACTTAAACCATGGATCATTGACTTTAGAGATTAATTTAACTCAATATACAAGAGGGTAAGTATGAAGAATTATATTTCATGAAGATACAAAGGGGTTCATATTATAGATGATCAATCTATTGAGGTTATGGTAAAGGGTTACATTTCTATTTAGATAAGGAGTAGAAGCATGTTGGAGTTTAAAGGAATGCGACACACACCTAGATTAAAGAAGAACTTAATTTACATTGGGAATTTAGATGATGTAGGGTTTTATATAAAATATAAGGATGTATCATAGGGGACCACACATGATTCCATGGTAGTGGATAAAGGAGTGAAGGATGTAACTTTGTACCTCATAGGAGTTCTATAAGGTGCAATATATGTCAGGAAAGTAACTTTAATAAAGTTACAACATGATCATTTGGGTCACTTAAGTGTGAAGGGTATGGAAGTAATAATCTCTAAAGAAATTATAATTATTAGAAGCGTGAAGTATTAATCATGTGAATAATGCATAATTATAAATAAGTGGAAGGTTTCACTCCAAATGGATGGTAAGATACTGAATAATCAGACATTAGAGCTAGTTCATAAAAATGTATGGGGGCTAGCTCCAATTTATTCTCATGAAGGGTAATTATTATATGGAACCTTTATCGACGATGAGACATAGAAGGTGTGAGTTTTCTTTCTCAAGAACAATTCCAAGGTATTTAGGACCTTCATCCGATGGAGATCTATGGTGGAAAAGATACTAAATGCAAAGTTAAGGGGTTGAGGTCTGATAATAGTGGGGCATATGGAAGTAGGGAGTTTTGGAGGTTCTACTAGTGTAATGGTACATAGTTTAAGAAGACCATGAATGGTACTCTAGAACATAAAGGATTCATGAATATGATGGATCAAACATAAGTTCAAAAGGATAGAAGCATGATAATTCATGTGAGGTTCCCCAAGGCATTTTGGGTGGAAGTGGTGAACTGTGAAACCTACTTGATGAATAGAAGCCTGTCTTCTCCATCAAGGTATGGACTTCTAGAAGTTTGTTTGTATGAAATAAAGTTTTATTTCATCCATACCAAAGTATTTGGATCAATCACCTATTTTCACGTTGATGCCAAGGAGATGGAAAATCTTGAGGCTAAGTCCCGAGTGTGTTACTTTGTAGGGTATAACAACAAATAGTTTGGTTTTCGACTCTAGGATAATAATTATAAAAGGATTATTAGAAATTGGAATATAATATTTAATAAAGATATAATTTGGAAAGATTAGAACCTGGTGGATATTTCTAATGAGATAAAAGTATCATCAGATGTTAAGGTTTAGCTGAATGGACACCCTAAAGTTACATATATTTTGAAATATATATGAAGTACATTAGTTTAGAAAACATCATACAGGTTATACAAAGTTTGAGAAGGAGATAAAGTTCCAATAGTGTTTATAATGATATAAGTATTAGAGAGATCAGGTACCAAGGAATCTCGGGGAAGAGCTCTAGAAGGTAAAGATCCAGAAGTAGTAGTTCCAAAAGAACCAAAACCATAGGGATAGTTGCAGATATCTACAAAGATTGGGATACTGGTATAGATATATATAAGTATATTTCACCACTTACTACTCAAAAATGATGGATAATCCAAGATACAAGAAGAGGCTGCAACTATAAAAGACTTAAAATAGTTATAGTTATCCATGGGGTATGGGATTGATTTTTTAGATGTGTCTAAAACATGGATGCTACCAGAAAGATCTGCCATGAAGAAATTACTTCAGAATAAATGGGTTTATCAACTAAAGGAGGAAATAGATGGTATAAAAAGGTATGATAAAAGGCTTTCTGTGAAGGTGTTTCAATAAAAAAAGTGTGATTTTTTGAGATCTTTTTTGTAGTAATTAAACACACAACAATTTGAATGGTACTTAGCATGGTTTTAATAGAAGGATTTAATTTGGAATTGTTAGACGTGAAGACTGATTTTCTTCATTGGGACTTAGATGAAGAAATATACATGGAGCATCCAGAATGTTTCATGGATAAAAAACTTAAATCTCATGCACAAGATAAAGAATATCCTTTATAGTTTGAAGAAATCACCAAGGTAATGTACTTGGAATTTCAATGCATTTATGGTTGAGAGAATTTTTTCTAGAGAAATTTTGATCATTACTGTTATCGGAAGGTGTTTTTTAATGGGATATTCATCATTATAATTCTTTATATTGATTACATGTTTTTCATCAGTTCAGTAAAGTAAATAATAAATGAGATGAAGGTTGAATTGTCTGAATGTTTTGAGATTAAAGATCTTTTTATAGCTAAATGGATATTAGGGATGTAGATTGTAAGAGACTTAAATTATAGAACTTTATCCCTAATTCAGTTGGTCTACATTTAAAAGATGGTGGAATTATTCAAAATGAACATGGTGAAACCAGTTACCACACTGTTGAAAATACATTTAAAGATAAGAAAAGAGAAGGCACCACTAACAAAATCTATGGTAGAGTACCTGACAAAGGTTCCCTATTCATGGAATTCTTCTTCCCCATGAACAAAGTTTCTCTATATAGAAGTATCAATCATCAATGTTGGGTTTCAATCATTTGAAAAACATTTTATGGCTAAGAAATTTAATCCAATGAAAAGAAAAAATTTAGAAGACTAATTTTTAATTGTTGGATGGAGATGATGGAGCAGAAGTGATAAATCCTAGACATCCATAAGTTATGAAAACTAGATGATGCAACCAAAAGTATGAGATCAATTGTTACCCCTTGACTCAAACTAAAGGTGAAGTTTAGAGATACATGAAGTTTTTCCTGATGTTACATAAAATTATTTCCTTGGTGGTTTTTTAAAAAAAAGGAACTTTCATAAGATTATCTAGGGAGGATACATAAGGATTTACTTGTGAGAGTTTTAGAGGTGTACACTGTTCACTAGGAGGAGAATTTGGAGAGGTGGATATCTATGAAAATGTAGAGGGAGGTCTATAAAGATCAATACATAGTGGTCTCACTCTCTATTAATATTAGATTATATAAAAACTGGTTTCATTGGATAAGTTCTATTATAAATTAGTATAACATATCATTTGTATACACATTATGAATTATAATAATCTTCTGATTTATTGAATAAAATATATTGGAAAATTTCCCCCATGGATTATGACTCATGCCAAAACCATATAAAACTTATATTTCCCTTATTTATTTATTTATTTTGATCATTATATTCTGGAAATATTACCTATGTTATTTCGAGGTGTGTGTTTCAATGCGGTAATTTAGGTGCAACTGTCTTCTAAGTTTCAATGCATTGAGTACATGGGATCATTTCAGTACTTTTTTTTTCACCCACTAACTTCTAGTGGATAACTTCTGAGGTGTTAAAAATTTATTTGTGTTCCCAAAAAGTGGTATCATAGTATTGAAAATAGAGCTTTAGATGACCAGACCCTAGAGAAGGTGATTTAGAACTCATTTCAATAGCATCATTCCGCCCTTTTCCTTATAGAAGGATTCCAATATGTAGTCACCAACCCCTCTTACATGTTTTTTAATTTAATGGGAGTTCACTATATCTAAATGTTATGGATTTTTATGAGGGTATGATTCAGGTAGATAAGTTTGACTAAATGAATATTAGATTATATAAGATGAAAATAGAGGATTTTATACTACAAAATGATCTTGAACTTCCATTAATAGATACTAAGCTGGAAGCAATGAAGAAGAAAGAATGGGAAAGTCTAGATAAGAATGCACTTATAGTGATTCAGATGTTACTATATTAGAATATGGATTATAACATCCAAGGATTGAAAACTATTATAGATTGATTGTTTATCTAATTTTGGATTATATATGAGTTATTTATCTTTTTTTTTTTCATATTACAAATTCCTATCAATATTTTTTTATCAGTTTTTAAAACGCCATTTTAAATTATTTTTTATTATTTAGTCATTAATATTTTTATTGTTTATTTATTCATTAATTTTATTGAAATTTTTATTTATTATTTACTATTTTTATTCTTTAATTATTTTATAAAACAATTTTCAAGTTTTTATTTTATTTATAAGTATTTTAATTACCCTTACAAATGTATTTGAAATTATGATCTACCCTTACATGAGTTTTTGATTTTTTACCTTTACATGTATTTTGAAAACATGTTTTCTCCTTTACATAAGCTTGGAAGTACCCTTACACATGCTTTGTAATTTTTTTTACCTTTACATACCATATGTAAAATTTTCTCTACCTTTATGTAATTATTTTTCTACCTTTACGTATTGTTTATAATTTTTTTCTACCATTACGTGAATTCTATGTTACCCTTACATAAATCCAATTTACCTTTACACAATATTTAGAAATTGCAACTTACCCTTATGTAGCACCATAGTTTATCCTTACAGAACACATAATTACCCTTACACAAGGTATATAAAACTAATTATACCCTTACATAGCCTATATAAAACTCAATTTACCCTTATGCATGGTAAGAAAAGTTTGTTTTACCCTTACGTAAAGATTAATATCTTCTTGTTACATTTATACAGCTGGTATTTTTTTAGAATACTCTGTTTACATTTTACTTGGTATTTTCATTTTCCACATGTTTGTTTCAAATATTTAAATTGTTCTAATGATTATATAAATTCTTATTAATTATATAAAACCTATACAAAGTGTTTTTACAATGTTTTAAAGACATTTATATGAAGATTTAAGCTGTTCTTAATTTCATGCATAAACTTTTAGCATGGAAATTAAAAAAATTAAAACTCATTATTTTTAGTTGATTTTTTTAATGTTTATAAATTCATATTAAATATTAAAAAAATTATTCATAATTATTTTTTTAGTTTTTAATGTAGTTTCATTCATTTTTAAATTTCTTTGTATTTAAATGTATTTAAGGTAGATGTTTTAAAATTTTGAATTTTAAATAAAAACTATTATGCAATTATTATGGGATGATTTTTGAACTATTATTTTGGATTTTATTTAAATTCATTAATGATGATTTTAAATCAGTTTGAATTATTATTTACTATTTGAATTTTGAGTGATATTTTTATAATGATAATATCTCTCTCTTCATCTCTCTCTCTTCAATAGTTTTGTATCTATTATTTTTAATTTGATATATATAACAAATTCCTTGGAAATTTTAAGTTTATATCTTATTTAAGGAATTTTTAGAACTTATTGGTAGTGAAAGATATATAGAAATAATGAAATAATATATCCTTGACACGTGCTTACATATTCTTAAGTGATACTATGAAAAAATTGTTGTGGTGTAATAATGTGAAGAATTGTACAATTTTAAATGTTAAAACAAGTCTCTCATCTACTAGATGATCTCCCAAGGGATATAACTAAACTATTTTGACTTCTACTACCTTGATGAGATGAATTGATCACATACTCAAGAACTAGTACCTGCATTTATACTATTCATATTTTATCTATTTTTTTCTATTTTATTATGTTTATAACACTACTTCATATCTATCACATGTTCTCTCACTTTTTTTACACTTTTTCATACAAAATAATTCTCTTTATTTGGGTTGTCACTCCAAAATTCTAATGTCAGGACCATTCGGGTTATGACTCCCATTCTCTAAATTTAGTATTGTAATTGGGTTGTGACTCCCAATACAAAAGTAAGGTGTCTTGGTTATAATTCTACTAGAAAAAGTTAGTTATAATCAGGTTATGATTCCCCTTTAAAAATCAGTTTAGTGAGCAATGTATCTCTTGCCAAGTAGAGAGCTATAAGAGTGGACTGGTTTTAATTTTCAATAAACCACTATAAAAATTATCTATGTTTATTTTTTATTTTTCTTTGTTAATTAATTATGTTAATTAACACTGATAATTAATTTAGATAATTAATCCATCCTTATAAAAGTTTAAGCTGGTTTATTCACCCCTCTAGAACACATAATATCATATTTGGTATCTAACATTTGGTGTAAGAGTTTTGGATTTGGTGGAATTTATTGTTTTATATTTTATTGTGATAACCTTTTTCTATACCTCATATTCTTAGGGTAATATCTATAAGAGGTAGGAATGAATGAAAATGATGTCTGGATTCCTTATAAGCCATATCTTTTTGATAGAAATGACTATGGTTACTGGAAATCTTGGATGGAGGCATACCTCAAGCAGTTAAGCATAGAACACTAGTCAATCATGGTAAAACCATACTAACTACCAGAAGATGACCCAAATTATCTTACAGGAAATAACTCTACTAAATATGTTTTTAATTGAAAAGTAATAAATATTTTATGTTGTGCTATTAAAAAAGTGTGTATAATCACATGTCTACATGTAAGACAACTCATGAGATTTGGAAGATTATGTAAGTTACTCACCTTGGCTTAGATTAGGTGATTAAAACCAAACTTATAATACTTTGAGTGGAGTACTAATATTTTAAGATGGGTTTAGATGAAAGTGTTAATGAAATGTTCCACTAATTTAAAATCATTGTGAAATGAATTCAATCCCTTGGAGAAATTTTAGAGAACCTTATAATTGTTTAAAGAGTATTAAGAGATATACTTGTAATCAATGAGAATAATAATTTTAAATAATACACATTCTATGGACTCATCATATCACTTATACAACATGAAATTGAGTTAGAGAATATTGCGGAAGAAGAGGCTTCAAAGGATAATGGTATTGCTTTCAAATCACATATAAATTTTACTTCTAAATATTTTGAATATGAGGAATAGGAAAGTGAAAAAGGATAAATTGTGAATATAAGAAAAGTTATTTATAATCTGATGAAGAAAATGGGAAAGTTCAAGAAGTAACCCAAAAAAGATCATAAGGATGATCAAAAAAGAAAGAAAGGTACCTAAAGTAAGTATAATAGTGATTTATCACTAAAGTATTATGAATATAGGGAAAAAGGGACACATCAATTCATATTTTATAAAATAAAAACATGATGGAAATGATAATAAATATAAAAATTAGTTGCATTCATATAATAGATGGATTTGTACTGACTAATCAGATTACAGTGATGAATTTAGAAGAGAAAAAGAGTCAGATAACCTATGTTTGATGATGAAAAATATAAATGAGGTTAGTAATGATTCATATTAAAATTATGGTTATTATTATGATACTGATGGTTATATATTTGATGATATATATGAATAGAATGAAAAAATACAATTTTTTTAAGGTTAACTGAATTATATAAAAAAATTAAATAATAGAATATGAAGTTTATCATGTAAAGTAAGAAATTTAATAAAGAAAATGATAATTTAAGAAACTCAGTTTCTTGTTTAAATGAATTTAAATCTAATGAAGTGAGAACTATTCGAAAATAAAATGAAAAATTTAAGAAATTAAAAAATTGATAAATTACACTTCATGTTCAAAAATCAAGATTTATGATGATTTTGATTCTATTAAAAATGTGAATGATAGTATTAAAAAGGAAGTTTCTAGTTTGAAAAAACTTTATCTATTTTTTTAAGGTAAATAAAAACATGATAAGATAGTAGTTATGATGAAATAAAATAAGGATAAAATTGGTTTTTCTCACAATCATCATATTCTTAAAATGTTTAAAACTTTTTTGTTAAAATTTCTAAAGAAAGTATATCAAATGCTACATGATTTAAATGTTGTATGTAAGGTAATTATGACAATGCGTGTTCATTAAGGTTTATTAATTTCTTGGTTATACCAAGACTTTTATTTCAAAGTTTTTATCATCTATATTACCTTTTAATACTTGTTTAAAATCCATATGGGTACTAAAGAATTCATATATAATTCTGAATGGACCTAAGATAGCATCGTTAACAAAAGTGTTTTATACTTAATTAATATTTTTAGGAAACATGGATAAAGAGTTTCAAAGACCCATGGTACATGGATAACTATTGCTTGAGACATATGACTAGAGACCCATCAAAGTTTTTATCATATAATAAATGTGGCTCTATGACATTCTGTGATAACTCAAAAGGCAAAGTTAAGGGATTTGGTGAAGTAGGTATTTCTAATTTTGTTTTTAATTTATAAAGTTCTATATGTTTAAGGTTTGAAACATAACATGATTAGTATCTCGTAATTATGCAATGATGGAATGAGTGTTAAATTCGAAGATAATAAATGATTAGTTTTTAAAAATGAAAAAGTTTTATTTTATTCAAATAGGAAAATAAATAATTATTTTATTGATTTTTATAAATTAAAAAACCAAAATTTCAAGTTTCTTGATGCTATAGATGTGGATGATATCTTATGGAATCAAAGTCTTGAACATGTAAACTTTTGACTATTACACAAACTGTCAAATAAAGGACATGTGCAGGCGCTACCAAATTTGAAAATTAGTAATAATTTTACTTGTGATTCCTGTTTAAAATGTAAAAAACATAGAACTAGTTTTAGATATATTAATGAAGTTAGAAATTACAAACCATTAGAACATATTTATTTAGATTTATTTGGTCCCATTAATGTTTTTAATTTAAGAAATATATTTTTGTGATTGTTTATGATTTTAGTAGATTTAATTGTACTTACTTTATATCTCATAATTGTGAAACTTTATTAATATTTTCTTCTTTTTTAAAGTTGGTGTAAAATCAAAAAGTTTATTTAATTTTTTTATCAAAATAATTTTAAATGATATTTTAATTGTGTAATTTATGTCGATGATATTTTTTTTGTCTCTTTAAATGATTTAATTTGTAAAGAAATTTCTAATTTAATGGTTAGTGTATTTTATATGAGTCTTCTGGGTGAAGTTAAATTCTTTTTAGGTATTCAAATTAATAAAAAATTATGTTATACTATTTAATTAATTTAAATATGATAAATATTTTGTCAAGAATTTTGGTCTTGATACTTGTAAAAGTTTTAAAACTCCTATGAGTATTAGTTATAAATTGGGTTTTTGATTTTTCTTGAAAATATGTTGATTCTAAATTATTTAGAGGCATTATTTGAAGTTTGTTTTGATTTAACTACTTATATACCTAATATTATGTTTAGTGTTTACTTATGTGATAGATTTTAATATGATCCTAAGGAGTCTCACTTAAAGTATGTTAAATGTATTATTAGACATGTTAAAGGAACTATTAATACTAGATTATTTTATTATAGACCAAATTGTTTTTATTTTATTCGCTACTCCGACTCTGATTTTTGAGGATGCAGACTTGATAGAAAAGGTACCTCGGGTATGTGTCACTTTCTTGGTAAAAAATTAGTTTCTTGGAGTTCAAGGAAATAAAATTATGTTTCTTCATCTACCACTGAGAGTGAATATATTTTCGATGTTTCTTGATGTTCTAAACCGTTAGGGATTAAAAACACTTTATCTAATTTTTTGTTTTAATTTTGAAAAGATACATACTTTTTGTGATAATTCTTCTACCATTTTTATTTAAAAAAACATTTTAAAACATCATCGAACTAATAATATTGATATGAGATTTCATTTTATTTGAGATTATGTTAATGAAAGAGATATTATTTTTGAATATGTTCCAATAAGAAATCAGCTTTCTAATATTTTTATTAAGCCGTTGGATTTTTTTAAATTTGAGAAAATCAAATTTAAACTTGGAATGATAGAATTTTAATTTAATTATTTTATTTTATTTTTCTTTTATTAAGGGGGAGATTTTATTTTTAAATATTTCCTATTTTTATTTTTGATAAATTTCAAAAATGGGGAGATTTTTTTTGAAAAACATTACTCAGTTTGGTAATTTTAAATAAGGGGGAGATTGTTAGAGATATAGAGTTTTTTATGATGTTAGATTATATATGTGTTATTTATATTTTATTTTTTTCATCTTAAAAATGCCTCTCAATATTTTTTATCAGTTTTTAAAACACTATTTTTAAATTATTTTTTTTATTATTGAGTTATTAATCTTTTTTATTGTTTATTTTATTTATTTATTTATTATTTTTATTAATTTATTATTTTTTTTTATTTTTTTTATTCTTCAATTATTTTATAAGATAGATTTCAAGTTTTTATTTTATTTCTAAATATTTTAATTACCCTTATGCATGTCTTTGAAATTACTTTCTACCCTTACATTAGTTTTAAAAAACTATTTTTACCTTTTTGTGTCTTTTGAAAACTTGTTTTTACCTTTTTGTAAGCTTGGTATTACCCTTACACATGCTTTTTAATTTTTTACCTTTATGTACCATATGTAAATTGTTTTTTGCCTTTACGTAACTGATTTTCTACCTTTACGTATTATTTATAAACTTTATTATACCTTGACATGTATTCTATATTACCCTTATGTAACTTTATTGTACTTTTAAACAATATATATAAACAAAAACTTACCCTTACGTAGTACCTTAGCTTACCCTATATAGTACCTTAGCTTACCCTACGTAGCACCTTAGCTTACTATTACACAACACATAGTTACCCTTATGAAAGGTATGAAAAACTCATTCTACCCTTATGCATCCTATGTAAAAATCATTTTACCCTTAAATATGGTATGAAAAGTTTGTTTTACCCTTATGTAATGTATAAGATCTTCTTGTTACCTTTACACAATAAGTATTTTTCTAGAATACTCTATTTTCATGTTTTTCTTAGTATTTTCATTTTTTGCATGTTTGTTTTAAATGTTTAAATTGTTCTAATGATTCTATAAATTCTTATTAATAATATACAAAATTTTAAAAGTGTTTTTATAGCGTTTTAAATAAATTTATATGAATATTTAATCCGTTCTTCATTTCACGCATGAACTTTTTGGATGAAACTCAAAATATTTGAATTCATTATTCGGAGTATATTTTTTTATTTTTAATGTTTCTAAATTCATAATAGATGTTAAAAAACTTATTCATTTTTTTTTATAAATTTTAATGCAATGTTATTTATTTTTAAGTTTCTTCGTATTTACATGCATTTAAGTTGCAAGTTTTTAAATTTTAAATCTTAAATGGAAATTGTTGTGTGATTATTATTGGATTATTATTGAATTATTACTTTGGAGTTTATTTGAATTCATTAATAATGATTTTAAATCAATTTGATTTGTTCTTTTCTATTTAAATTTTGAGCGATATTTTTGTAATGATAATATCTCCCTCTTAATCTCTCACTCTTTCTGATAGTTTTGTATCTATTATTTTGAATTTGTATTTTATAAAAAATCACTTAAAGAAATAAAGTTTCTATCTTATTTAAGGAAGTTTAATCACCACTTAGAAGTGAGAGATATATAGAAATACTAAAACAATACTTATTTGATATGATATTAAAAATTCTCAAGTGATATTGTTCAAAAAGTATCCTGGTGTAATACTGTAAAGTTTTATATAATTCTACCTGTGCAAACAAGTATATCATATGTGAGAAAATATATCAAGAGTTGTACCTAAAATTCTCCGACTTGTAATTCCATGATGAGATAAACTAATCTGATACTCAAGAATCAGAACTTATGCTTATCTTATTTATCTTCTATCAATTTCATTTTGGTTTCTTATGTTTTTAACACCACTTATTATCTCTCACATGTTCTATCACTTTTTTTATTCTTTTTCATACCAAAGCATTATATTTATTTGGGTTATGACTCCTAGATTATAATGTCAGAACCATTCGGGTTTTGAATCACATAGTCTAAATTTAGTTTTGTAATTAGGTTGTGAATCCCTAGAGAAAATTCAGGTGCCTTGGTTATACTTTCACTAAAAAAAGTAGGTAGTAATAAAGTTATGACTCCCCTTGAAAAATCGGTTTAGTGTACAACATATCTGTCACCGTGTAGAGATGTATAAGAGGGGTCTAGGTGAAATTTGAATTAAACCACCATAAAAATTTCTTATGTTAATTCTTTTATTTTCCACCACTAATTAACTATGTTAATTAACTTTGATAATTAATTTAGACAATTAATAAATTTTTAATGCAATGACTTGAACCACTGGGTTTGAGATAGAGCCACAAGACCTCATGTGAACCTCCCCATACGTAAGAGGCTACTGACTAGTATTGAGGGTATGAGCATTATCAGTGGGGAGATTATACCCTCCAATATCATATCCATACACAAAAAATATAATAAAATATAAAACAACATAAAGTATTAAGGTGGAAGAATAAATAACATAATGAAACAATAGATTTCACACAAGTTATAAATATAGTAAATCAGTCCCCCAAGGTGGAAAACCAAACTAGGTAAAAAATTGAAAGTAAATAAAAAGACAACACTGTGAAAACTCCTAGAGTACATCCCAATACCACTTCCAACTCCAGGCTCCTCAGCTCAACTATTTTCAATGAGTCCCTTTCCCTTTCCTAGATCCCTATACATGGAGTTTCACTTGCATCAAAATTATCATATAGGGTGTGAGTAATAAAAATTAGTAGGAAACCACCAATTCATCCTTTATAAGTGTGCATGGGTATAATATGTGCATGCCATGATAAATATAAATGCATAAGCAAGCATAACAATCATGTGTCGAGAAATAGTGTGCTAACCAAGCCGCCATGAACCTCAATTGTACTTGCTTCAAATCTATATCATAAGGATAATCAAGATGTTTTAAGTGATCAAGAACTAGCCATAAGGATGGTGTACATTTTACTTGACATCCTCAAGGAATCGAGTGGACATGTTGCTCAGTATCTGCAAGGCATCGAGTGTCAGTTTGGGCCATAGGGATGATTGGGAAATATATTACTCAGTATCCAAAAGGCATCAAGTTCTGACATGTTTCTTGGTATCCACAAGGCATTGAGTCTCATTTAGTCCAAAAGGCTAACATGATCCTACCCTTTGTATATGTCGATCATCATCATCACCATATGTCATGCACACTCCCCCTCGGATAACCATGTCATGATGGTCCACCTGTCTCAAGACCTAAACAATACCTCAAAAGGCATGGTAAATAAATATAACAAGGAATATCATACAATGAAAAAGTATAAAATGAAATTATGAGAATATATAGAAACATACAAGTACACATGATCATCATAAAACATGGAAAAAATATATATAAGTAATCTCATGGCATCAAGAATTATAAACATTTCTCACAGGATACACCCACACCCACATGTGATAAAAAAAGTATGGTAATCAATAAAGTTAACAAAAGGATAATAACATGAAAATAAGTGTATACAAGATCCCTATATAGTAAGGAAATTACTACTTCAAGGTTTTTGATAAAGAACTCCAAAGTTCATTAAAGGACCAAACCTAGAATCCCGTCTTACACCCATGAAGAACTAGCCCACACATTAAGGATGCCTATATCAAGTTTTTATTTAATAAGAAGGAGGTTTAGAAAAGATACCCAAGAAGATTTCATGTCAAGAAGGTAGTTATAGAATAACATACCTCATGGAGTCCATCAATAGAACTAGTTCTGAGATATGCTAAAGAAGAGGAAATTAATTCATTGCATCCATTGGCGATTCAAGAACAGATTGTGAATTACTCATAAATTATAGAAGAGAACCTCAAGTCTAGACAATGAACAGATAAACCATTAAACCATCACCATAAAAGAGATCTAAGATGAGATAAAAAAAGAAGAGTCTCAGGGTGATCGATCTAAGTGAACTTACCTGGAAACATACACCATTTACAAGAGGTCTAGATCCATTTTAGAGGATTTCATTGACATATCAAAACCTACACCAAACTACCAAGGTATTTTTAATGTATTAAAGTTCTATTATCAAACCACCATCAATAAAAGGTATAGGAAAATGATTTATAAACACATACCTATAGAACGTTCTTAATTAATGGTAGATCTTGATCTAATTAAGATATGTTTTCAACTTGATAGATTATCCACTGATCTATGAAGATGGTATGAAAAATTCATTGGTTCTTCATAGAAATAATAGATCTGACATATATCCATGCACATATCCAAAAGAAGAAGATATATTTGGGGTAGATCTAGAGAGAACATATCATTACCACATCACCAGATCATTCCAACATTGAAGAGACAATGGGAGGTGAGTGGGGGAGACAAGAATCAAGAGGGGAGGTGTAAAATCTAAAATATGGTGTTTGGGGTTAGAATTAATAAATAGGGTTAAAACCTTGTATGAATTAAAAACTATGGGGTTCTTTTAATGCATTTCTATCCAGACTGCACCAGTGAGCCGGTGGACCTCACCAACGAGCTGGTGGTTGGCCTCCATCAGTTCGATATGTTGGGCTGAACCACCTTGGTTTTTCTAGAACCACTAGATATTTGGAAGGGTTTGTAGTTTTCTAAAGACCTAAAATAAATCCTCTAATGAGACACTAGTAATTTAATTCCACTACAAGTCCAAGTCTTAACCCAAATATCCATCCATCGATTCCCGAACCCTTTTAACATAGAAATCAACCTCTAAAATACCCTTGACATAAATAAAACAAAAGGGAATGGATATTTTTTTTATAAAATCTTAATATATTATACATCAAATTAACAAGATTTTGTTACACCATCCTTATAAAATTTTAAGCTGGTCTATTCACCCCCCTCTAGACCACCTGCTATCATCTTTGGGACCTAACAAAAACCACTTCAGAAATTATGAAAGTTCTTGTTGATATGTATAAGAATCCAAAAAATGATGAATAATGTGTTCTTATTATAGAGGCTATTTGACATGAATATATTGGATTGGAATCCAAAAATTGATCATATCAATGACTTAAATATTATTATAGGTTATTTGGAATCGATTAAGGTGAAATTTGGTGATATGAAGTGGGTGTTGTTGTTACTCTCATCACTCTCAGGATCATGGGATGTTATGGTGACTACAGTGAGTAAGAATACTTGTAATTTGAAGGAATTAAGGATCTTTTTCTGAATACGGATCATTATTAGAAGGACATTTATGCATCTTTCAGAAAAACATCTAGTGTGAAAGGAAGGGGATACTCCACAACCCAAAAGAGTCTTGAGAAGGGAAAATGGAGAAGAAGTCGGAACAGGAGTAGCTCAACAGACGGTGGCCCCATATGTTTTCCTTATAGAAAAAAGGTCACCTTGATAAGTATTTCAATAAGAAGAGAGTGAACTTTAAAAGATATTCTTTTGGAAGTGTATCCACTAATACTATGTCAGAAGTTATAATTGGTCTACTAATAAGTTCTTCCAATTCACTCAAGTCTTGGATAACAGACTTTGGAGCTTCATTTAACTCAATATCTAAGAGGGGAAGTATAAAAAATTATTCCAAAAGATATGGAAAGGTTCATCTTGCAGATGATCAATGTCTCAAGATTATGGGAAAGGGTGAAATTTCTATCTATATAAATAATAAAATCATGTTAGTTTTGAAATTAATGTGACACATACCCAGATTAAGGAAGAACATAATTTACATTGAGAAGTTAGATTATGTAGGTTTCTATGCTATATCCATGGATGGAGTATGGAGGATCACACTTTATTCAATGGAGGTGTCCAAAGGATTTGAGGAAAAAACTTTGTACCTCATGTGAGTTTTAGAAGGTACAATTCATGTTAGGAAAGTAACTTATGCAAAGTTATGGCATGAATGTTTGGGTCACTTAAGCAAGAAGGGGATGAAAGTACTAGTCACTAAAGGAATGATAAATATCAAAATCATGGAGTATGGAAAATGTGAATAATTCATCCTTAAAAAATAATAGAAGGTGTCATTCCAAATTGAAATTAAGACATTAAAGAATCAAAAGTTAGATATATTTCATATGAATGTATGAGGGCCAGATATGGTTTGTTCTCATGGAGGGTAATTATTCTATGAAAAATTCATCTATGATGCGACATAGAAGGTGGGGGTGTTCTTTATCAAGCATGAGTATGAGGTATTCAAAACCTTTATCTGATGAAGATATATGGTGGAAAAAATGAATGGATGAAAACTTAAGGGTTTGATGTCTAACAATGGCGAGGAGTATGGAAACAAGTGTTGTAATAATGAATCTCAATCCATTGGATTAATTTGGTCTAAACATTATTAGTCCATACTGTATACTGGACTACAAGTGGACTTACTGCAGAAACTCTGACCAACTGTAGTAGAGCTAGCTAGTGGCACTAATAGGTCACTGTAGCTCTGCGGACTTCCAAACACCAGTTACTATAGCATAATGGACTTACTATATGGTTGGTGGAACTATAGCAATGTGGGTTACTATAGAACCATATTTCTTTATGAAACCATTTTGAGATAAGGTTTTTGGATACTATGAAAAATATTTCTATAATATTTCTCCCAAAATTAGTGAAATCATTAGGTCTCTCCATGGATGTAAGGTTTTTTTCCAAACCACATAAATATCTATGTTATGTGATATTATTCTTATTCTTTTGTTTTTTATAACTTTTACTCTTCTTATTAAAATTGATTTTTGTGGTTGCTCAAAATGTTTTTTGTAATAATAAGGAGTTTCAGAGATTCTTATAGTGTAAGGGTATACAATTTGAGAAGACCATACCAAGTACTCTAAAACATAAAAAAATTATAGAGAGGATATATCACACATTAGTCAAAAAGGATAGAAGCATGAGAATTATTTCAAGATTCTCCAAGGTGTTTTAGATGGAAGCAGTGAATTGTGTGATCTACTCAATGAATAGAAGTCCATCTTCTCAATTGGGATAGGAACTTCCATAATTTTTTTGGTTCTAAAGAAATTTTGATTTCACCAATGTCAATTTATTAATATCACTCACCTATGTTCACACTAATTCCAAGGAGAGAGATAATATTTAGGATAAGTCCCAAGTGTGTTACTTAATAGGGTATAACAATAAAGAGTTTTGTTTTTTTACTTTGGGATAATAATTATCAAAAAATTATTAGAACTTGGAATGTAATATTAAATGAAGAGATCTTATGGAAAGAACAAAACCTATAGGGGATTTCTAATAAGATCAATATATCATCAGAAGTTGAGGTTTAAATAAATAGAAGTATGAAAGTTAATAATATTACAAAACATTTAGAAATTAGTCCAGTTTTGGAAACATTAGAAAATCCAGAGGAAGTTATAGATAGAGGTCAAGTTCCAATGGAGTTTCTAATGATGAAAGTACTAGAGAGATTTTGAATTACAGAAGGTCAAGGAAGAGCTTTAGAAGGAGAATCTATAAAATAAGTAGTTTTGGAATGATAAGGAATATAGGGATATTTATAGAGTTCTACCAAGGTTAAGATCCAAGTGCAGAGATATGAAAGTATCCTACACAACTATCTGCTCACAGATGATAGAGAACCCAAGAGACTAGAATAGGTTACTACTCTTAAAGGATAGAAATAGTGAGAGTTATCCATGGGGTATGATATTGATTTATTATATATTTCTGGAAAATGGGATCTAATAGAAAGAGATACTATGAAGAAAGTACTTCATAATAAATGGGTTTATCTACTGAATGATAAAGTTGATAGTAGATAAAGGTACAAGGAAATTATTTTTGTAAAGGGTTATTAATATAAAGAAGTTGTGTATTTTTATAATATCTTTTCTATTGTAGTTAAACACATAAAAATTCAAATGATACTTATCATGGTTGTAATATAAGAACATTATCTAAAACAATAGGATGCAAAGACTTATTTTCTTCATGGAGACTTAGATAAAGAAAACTAAATTGAGTATCCAGAAGGTTTTTTAGATAAACAAAATTAATTCTAGTTTTCAAGATAAAGTGGAAACTTTAAAATTTAAATAAATAACTAAGGTAGTAGAATAATAAGTTCAATTACTTTATGGGTGAGAGAGTTTATTTTAAGCAATATTGATCATTTTAGTTACTATAAGGTGTTTGGTGATGAGAGCCTCATAGTCATACTTCTTTATTTTGATAAAATTATTATTATTGATCTAGTAAAGGAAAGAAACAATGAGATGAAGGTTGAATTATATGGATGTTTCGAGACGATGAATCTCAATCTAGCTAAAAGGATGTTAGGGATGAACATTTTAAGAGATTTAACTTCTATTTTTTTATTCCTGAGTCAGTATGACTACTTTTAGAAGGTTGTGGAACACTTTGAAATGAGAAAGGAAAAATTATTACCACACACCCGACCAAACATTTCAACATGATCAAATATAAGGCATCATGAACATAATATAAGGTAGGTTATATATCAAAGGTTCCCTATTTAGGGTATTCTTCTTCCTCACAAATAGATATTATCTGCATAGGGGGAATCAGTTGTTGGTGTTGGGTTTTATCCATGTAAAAATTTAATTTAATCCAATGGAAGGAGGAGCTTTAAAATACCAATTTTTGATTGTTGGATATAGATGGTGGAGTAGTGATGAAAAATTCTAGACATCTAGAAGTTATATAGACCAGATGATGTAGTCAAAAGTAGGATATTAGTTGTTTCCCCTTGACTCAAAATGAAGTTCAAGTGTGAAGATGTGAAATGTTTTTCTTGAGGTTTTGAAAGGTTATTACCTTGGTAGTTTTTTATAGTATAGGGGCTTGTGTAAGATTCTCTATGTAGGATAAATAATTTTTTTACTCATGGGAGTTTAAGAGGTGCACACTATTCACTAGGCTGAGAAGTTGAGGTGGGAGAAACCTCTGATTATGTGGAGGAAGGCCCATAAAGATTGAAACTCGAAAATCTCACTCTCCATAAAATATCAGAAGATACAGAATCTGGTTACACTAGATGAGTTATATTATAAATTATTATAATGGATCATTCGTGTACATATAGTTAATTGTAAGCATCTTTCAATTTCTTGAATAAATGAGATTATGGAATTTCCCCCCATGGATTAGGAATCATGTGTGAGCCACTTAGAACTTTAATTGTTATTTTATATTTTTTTACTTAAATAATTATATTCTAGAAATCTTGTTTATATTGTTTGGAGTTTCATGTTTCAATGTGGTGACTTAGGTGTTATTGTCTTGTAATTTTTAATGCATTGAGTACACTGGCTCATTCAGGTTTTTTTATTTCACCAATTAAGTTCTGGTGGATAACTTATGAGGTATTCAAAAGTTATTCATGATCCCAACAAGTGGTATTTAAGTATTTATAGTAGATATTTTGATGGCTAAACCCTAGATAGGGTTATTCAAAGCTCCTTTTAGTAGTTCTATTATTACATTTTCCTTGCAAAATAATTCTAGTAAGTAGTTATTGATCCCTCTTATGTGTTTTGGAATTTGATGGCTATTATCTATCTCTAAAATTTATGTCATTGAATGAGGGTATGGTCTGAGTGGAGAAGTTTTATGGGAAGGATATTACATTATTAAAGATGAAAATATAGGATTGTATACTACAGAAGGGTCTTGATATTTCCCTAATAGGTACCAATATAGAAGCTATGAAGAAAGAAGAATCTAAAAAACTATATAAGAAATAACTTTCAATGATTCAGATATCACTAGCCTAAAATTTGGATTATAATATTCAGGAAGTGAAGACTACTTCGAAACTTATGAAAGTTCATGCTAATATATATGAAAAGATAAAAACAATAAAAAAGGTGTTAATATTGTGGAGGCTATCCAACATGCTAATTTCAGAAGGAAATACAAAAAAATGACCACTTCAATGAATTCAATATGTCCATAGGCTAGTTAGAATAGATTAAGGTAAACTTTTGTGATCTGAAGTGGTGATGATTGTAACACCCCCACCCAACCCATTGTCTTAGGCTGGATCATAGGTTCCACTAACCTTAAGTGATGTCTCAAAGACACCAAAGTCTAGAAATAAATTCCAAGGTATTACCAAAATAGTGGGGGAATATTTTCCCTTTAAAAAATAAAAACACAACCAAACATAACAAAACAATGAGATTGAAAAAAGTTATATGATGCATGATAAGAAAACTGTTTAAATAGTAAACTCAAAATAAAACCAACATCAAAGTAGAAATGGTAATGAGATACATCAACCAAAAAATATTTAAAGACAACATGACTCCATGAAACCCAAGTGGAATCATCCCAATCATCACTTGAATAATATCTAAGCTCCAAATCCACATGCCTTTCCCATGTTATCAAGAAGAATTACTAGATAAGTATGACACATTTACCTTTCCTTTATCTTATTAAAGAACATATGAAAATGATCCAAATTTCCCAAACCTAGGGTGAGTATAAAAATTATTAGGTAATCCCCAAAGACTTACCAACACATTCCACTAGAATAAGAACATGTTAGCACATTTTATGTAAAAAAATGAGAATTAGATAAACCATTTTATAGAAATACATAAACAAGTTCCATGTAATAAAACATTAAATAAATTTTATTAACATTTCTTACCACTTGGAATTACCATCCAAAATTCACACACAAACACACACACATTCATGCCATGGATATCTTCATGCTCATGAGTGGTGAGCATTCCTATCACCAAGACATCACTTGGATACCCACATTGACAGTGGTACTTCACAACCATGATCCATCCCATATTGATGGTGGTACTTCATGACCATGATCCATCTCAAACACACATGAAAACATTCCACTATATATACTAAGTTCTCATGTAAAACCACTCTACACAAATTAATTATTCCCTTTAAAACATTTCATTGAACACATTTCTAGCATTAAATCAAAACCATAATTTTAAATCCATAATTTAAAATTATAAAGCAAGGGGTTTTTCAAAATACATTAAAATTAACATTTTTATCAAACAATTAAATTTTAAATCCAATAATACTATTTAAATAAAATCAATCCTTCAAGTTATAGAATAAGTAGAGTGGAAGAGAAGCCTCCTACATCTCAACAGTTGATGACAATGAAGAATGACATAAGGAAACTTCTAGATTTGGGCTCAAAACCTATTTCATTAAATAGATCCAATAAATATTACATAAAAAACATATCATGGATCATAGATCTATCCATAATATATTAGATCTTTGGTTTTTAAAGATAGAAGATGAAGATATTTAAGGATGAAGAGAGAAAAAAAAGAATTACCATTGATTCCGGAGATCCAACACACTTTGATTCGTCAAAATCACCTTCTAAATCAAAGAAAATTTACAAGGATACCTAGAAGAGGATATGAGTTTGAGATTCTAAGAGAAAAGGAGAGTAATGAGAGTTTTAAAGTGAAAATACAAGTTAAAGTATAATTTTTAGAGCATTTAATACATGCTTCACAGTTTTTCAAGCTGTTCTCCAACCATAAACATGATACAAGACATCACCCAAGGAGACACACAGTTGTTCCACATGATTTGGAAAAAAATATACCATTTTTTGATGCTATTATCTCCAAACCATCCCATTGCATGTTTGGTTTTTACAATTTGAAAAACCATGCACCAACCGTGCTTCTCCCACTATCACTACTTTCATAGATTCTCCTAGCATGGACAAAGTTTTCACAAACTATGTGCTAAACATGCACCTACCCGAAAACTTTTGTATGGTTTATTGGAAAAATTAAACAGTTTCCCCTAAAAAATCTCAAACTGTATACCTCTAAAAGAACTTTCTAAATAATCTAAAACTAACTAGGTTCTCCCAAAACTCCACCTAACTATTATATAACCTTAAAATACACAATAAAGGGGTAAATTAACTGAAATAGAGGGTGTTAAATTCTACCCAACATTTATCTTTACATCCTCAGAAATTTTGAGACTTATGTTGATTTAGAAGAGTTTGTACCACTTTTCCTACATTTCCTTCCCACGTTCCCTTGTCTCTTCCTGAATCTGGACATGTTTCCATAAGACTTATACCAAACTGATACTTTTCCTATTAAATAGATTCTATTATCTATCCATAATCTGTATAGACACATGAATCAATGAAACATATTTCTCAAGATAAATATATCCCCATCAAATAACATGGTCAGGATTAGGCTGGTACTTCTTCAATTGAGATATATAAAATGCATTGTGCATAGAGCTGAATCTTGGTAATAAGGTAAATTGATAATACACATCACTAAATCATTCCAATATCTCAAAAGGGATAATGTACCAAGGGTAAAATTTTCCTTGCTTACCAAAATGATGATTCCCTAGCCTCAGCGAGACTTCCAAGAAAACATGTTCAACCATATTAAATGATAACAGTTGACGTCGATGATCTACATCTAATTTTTGATGACTCTGATCCATATCCATCGTTATCCTAATCATATAAATTTCTTATTCCATCTCATTTATAAGGTTAGGTATGATAAGTGAAGTCTCACTCATTTCCTCCCAATAAAGTGGATAATTACAAGGATGACTATATAAATCATTTAAACAAGACATATATATCGAGTCCTAATAACCATTATTGTATAAGAACTACACTAATGGTATATGATCCTCCCATGTGCCTGTAAAATCCATAAAATAAGCTATAATAATTTATTTTAATATTTGGTTCATCTATTTGGATTGTACATCCATTTGAGGATGATAATATGTGCTCATGGTTAACTAGGTTCCAAGGGCTTGATGTAAGGATTTCCAAAATCAAGATGTAAACCTAGGGTCTTGGTCAGACACAATTAAGATATAAACCCATGGTGAGTAACGCAAGTGGAAAGAAAAAATTATCATTTTCGGATGGGGATTTGATTATGAATGAGGAACTTCTTTGGAAGGATATCCACTCATCTTTTGGAAATACATATAGTGTAGAAGAAAGGGGGTATTCTATTTCCAAAAAGAGTCATGATACAGGAAAAGGAATGATAAACTAAAGTAAGAGTAGATCATGTTAGAACCAAGGCTATTCTTTGCTGGAAATGAAGTATGGTTTGTGTTTTTTTTCAATCCACTTTGGGTTGATCAAGGGGTTTGCAAGTCAATTGATCTTACAGTATTGGACAAAGTAGGTGTTTAAGGTGGTGTAGTTTCCTAGTATTTACCAAATTTTTAGGCCTCAAAATTGGGAGTTTGTTTTTATAAAAGGAAGGTTTTTTTTCAAAGGAAGTATGCAAAATGGGATTTCTGGGAATAGTTCATGGATCACAAAATATGGTATGTAGAATAGAGAAATGTGAACCACATAGTGGGAATGGTTCATAGAACATAAAATGGCATGTGGTCTATGTAGGAGGAATGATTCACAGAGCAAAGGAGGTTCATGAGAAGGCTTGTGGTTCGCAGAAGGAAAACTGTTCACGGGATGGAATTTCATTCAAAAAAATGAGGTAGAGTTCCGAGAAGCCACGAAGGGTGTTATTTGTGGAAATACGGTGGTGATTTGTACCATTGTGTAGAGAGAATGATGATACTTGGACAGCGTAGGGAATATGGTTCACAGGAGATTCATGGTACGTGGTAAAGGCGGTACCATATCAAATATTTGGTAAATCTAGGTTTAGAGGATTTTGTGGATCTATTTTCCTATATAAGAAGCACTAATCCCTTTATTAGATATAGAGACAAAGATTAAAAAGACCAAGAGGATTTCAGTGAATTCTAGAGTGGTTTTCTGGAAGACAACCCTGCAAAGGTGTTTCTGATTAGAAATTTGGAGGAATTTGGTGAAGTGTCAAGTGGTGTGTGGGAAGACAAGTCTGTGTAGGAGAGGTAGTACATAGAAAAAGAACTCATTCTATGGTGCTCTTGCAGTACGTGGAGAAGAACAATTTGTGGAGGAAAAACGGTACATGGAAGTAGAGAAAATTCATGGAGCAGAGATGGTTTGCGGAGTAGAAGTGGTTCGCAAAGCACAAGTGGTATGTGTTAGAGCCTAGTACGTAGAAGAAGGATCCCAATACATGGAGTAAGGAGTAGATTACGTGAAGGAACATTCCAATTCACAGAGGAAAAGTTCACGAACTAACAGTGTGAGGAAGAGTGAATTACACATACGGGTGATAACAAGACTTCAACAAATCATCTATCTACAGTTGAAGATGCATGATTTAATGTCAATAAATTAAAGCAACCTTCAAGTTGATAAACCGAGTTTAGATTATTCCCAACACAGTGAGAAAAAGGGAGTCAATGGAAGTGATCCAAGGGATATAATGTGCTATCCCTAAAACCTTGTAAAGGTAGTGTGCCTGAAACATAATGATTGTGCTAAACTTTTGTACTCCAAAAATAGTGAAGATTAGTGTAATTTGGTATGATAGACAACCTATCATCATATTCTCCTTGGACATAGCCCTTAATGGTGAACCAAGTAAAATTACTGTGTCTTCTCTTTTCATGTGATTGATTGTTTTATGCAATTTCTCATCAGACAAGTTTAACAGGTTCCTACCATCATGGGAACAAGATCTATCAGTTTAAAAGAAAAATTTGACACCTTGATTCACCCCTGACCTCTCAGGGTGTTCTGAGGTCCTTCAAGTGGTATCAGATGGTAAAGGTTGCTGGTGTTAAATCTGTCCTTCATTTCTACCATGGAGAATATAGTGAATGTTAGGAGAGTCCCCCTCTTTTATGTAAGAAACTTCCAAATTTGGAAGAATATGATGAGATATCATCTAAGATCTCTTGGAATGGAAGTCTTGTTTTCCACTTCACATGGAATACAGGTCACTGATCCAATTGGGTTGTATATGACTAATACATATAGTAAAATGCTTGATACAGATTCCAAAGCACATAATTCCATCACTATAGCTCTTTCCAACCAGATATATCTAAAGGTGATGAGTTGTACATCAGGAAAGTTTATGTGGAAAAAACTGGATAATATTTATGAAGGTGATAACAAAGTAAAGGAGGGAAAACTACAAGTTTTGTATAATAGGTTTGATGATATGAAGATGCATCCTGACAAAAATGTAGATACCTTTTTCAATCAAATTACTAAAGTTGTTGGATCAATATGAGGACTTTGGTGAAGAAATAAAATACATTATTATTGTGAAGAAAATAATGAAAAGACTTCTACCTCTTTACAATGCAAAGATGTCAGCCCTTAAGGAAAGTGATCTTTCCAAACTTTCTCAGGATGATCTGTTGAGTAGCCTAGTGGCATATGAGATGAGAGTCAAAAAAAAAGATGCAACGACTCGAGTAAGCAAAGAAATAACATTCAAATCCATGAAAAAACTTGAAATTTCAGGAGATAATATTGATGAATATAATTAGGAAAAATAAATTCTTTCTCTCATTTCCAAGAAATTCAAGATGGTAAAATGGAAATTTTAAGGAAAGTTACCTATGGCTTGTTTTAATTATGGAAAAGTTGGGAACATTACCTATCGATGTGAAAGAAAATTTTATGATGATGAAAGTGAAGATGGAGACATGCATAAGCCTTTGAAAAGGTTTTTCAAAAAGGGAGATTTCAAGTATGGTAAGAAACAATAGAGAAATTTTTTTTTTCTATAAAGAATAAATTGATGATAGTGAATTATTTGAGTAATAAGAACCAGAGTTTAAATCTAGAACCCATTCATCAATGATGGATACCATTGAAAAATCAGAACCATCGGGAGATGAAGATATAAATAATCAGTTAACCACTGATGTCGATATCAAGTTGCAACTTAAGGATTATTTTGGTAAGATTTAGAATCAATTCAAGAGATAAAAAAAGTGGAAAGAAATTGTAGAAGATTTATTAGAATATATTGATATACTGGAAGCTAAAATTGATCAACTTGAGGAATTAGTAAAGAAACATTCAATTTTTTTTGAAAGATCAGAAGATATAGTTGAACTAAAGATCAGAATTGAGGAATTGGAAAAGTTCATTAATGACCTTACATATATACTAGAGGAGAATTCTAAAACTATTGAGGGACTTGAATAATAAGTTGTTACTCTTAGGAGTAAACTTTAAAGTGAACCAAGTCCAAAAGAAATAAAGAAAAAAATTCAGTTTGTAAAATTATCAGATGCTGAGCTACTAGAGAGAGTTAAGAATGTTTAGAATGTAGTTTAAAAGGCTATAAATTATCAAAGAACCTAATGAATGGTAAAAAGAAGAATTGGTTGTAATTATGAAAAATAAAATACTAGAAGTAAAATGGGCCAAAATAAAGTAAAGTTGAAAGTCATACATATCACAAAGACACCTGAAATCCAAAGAAAGAAAGTCTCAAATCAAACTGAAAGGAGGACTAAAAAACATTCATCGAGTTTACCAAGATAATATACAGTCAAAATATCCTTCTAAAAAAGTTTAAATGAGGAGTAATAGAAGTGAAAGTACATTTCCACTTATGAAATGTCAATTATGTGGCTATCTAGACCATACCATGTCATACTGTGAAGAGGCAAAGATCTATTTGAATGGGGAAGAGATAGGAAGTCAAAAAAGGATAATGAATTCATATCCTAATTATTATAGAAGAAAAATTTTCTATATATTGTTTTAATTGTTCTAATTTTTTCCATAAAGCTGTTGATTTCAGACATAGGAATTACATGAACAATTCGTATAGAACTTAGAGACAATTCAATACTCACCAACCAGACATTGTTATTCTTATAAAAAAGTTCTCTCCTCTGGAAGAAGAGTTTGAGTATGATGGACCCATGCACATGAAAAAGAGATTTAAAAATCCATCTTTATCCTTCAATCAAACTAATATTTCATGGAAGGAAAAGAAGAAAATTAAAAAATCCAAACTTACAAAAGTAGCTCTCAAAGCTACCAAGAACAATAGCACTTAGATTATTGATAGTGGATGGTCATCCCATATGATGGAAAATGAAGACTATTAATGAATGTCAAGAAAAAGGTCAATTAAACTATAATATTCAGTAATAATGGTGCTTTGAAGATCAAAGGTAGTGGAAGTATTGAACTGGTCAATAAAGAGCTGAAGAAGACTAAAGTTCTTTATGTGGGCGGGTTGCATCACAATATTCTGAGTGTGAGTCAACTTTGTGAATAAGGTCTTATAGTGTCATTCAATCAAAAGGTATGCACTATAAAATGAAGAACACAAGATTTTCTCATTAAAGGTTGTATAACATATGACAACCTATACCAAGTTGATAATAAAGATAACATTTTCTACATGACTATTGAAGAAAAAAACAACTTGTGGCACCAAAGGTTGGGTCACATCAATCAAAAAGACATGGAAAAGATATATAAGTTTAATATAGTCATGGATATACCCAATATGAAGCGTGAATAGGAGAATACTTGTGATGCTTTCATTTGAGGGAAGTTAGTCTACAATTAATATTGGCCAAAGAAGAAAAAACATCAAATATTATTGATCTCATTAATACAGACGTATGTGGTCTGATAAATGCAGTTGGAACTCATGGAGAAAGGCACTTCATTCTTTTCACTGATGATTATAGTAGAATGACTTGTGTGATGGTTATACATTGGAAATGACAAGTGCTTAATTGCATGAAAAATTATCGCCGAATAGCCAAGAATGACACTAGACAGACAATCAAAGTTCTATAGTCTGAAAATGGTGGAGAATATACAGCCATTGAGTTTGAAAACTACATGGAGAAACATGGGAAAAAACATGAGGTGGATGCTATGATAACTATGTAGTAAAATGGAGTTGTTGAGCGTCAGAATTGATAGGTGAATAGTATGGCCATAAATGCTGATTGAGATTTGTATATCTCACCATTAATAGAAAGAGGTTGTTCAAGTTAAGATTTATATTCAAAATTGAATAAGGATTTATATAGGGAAACCAAGACACCATATGAGTTATGGCATGGAAGTAAACCCTCTTTGAAGCATTTTTGTGTTTTTAGAAGTAAATGATTTATCTGAAACAAAGAAGGAAATCAAGGCAAGTATGAGGATGTTATAGATGAAGGGATATTCCCAATATATTCAATGAATATAAAATCCTACAAATGTTTCAATAAATTCCATGGAAAAATTGTGCAAAGCAGTGGTGTAAAGATCATTAAATACAAAACCAAAAATGTCTCAAATAATTATTATTTTTATGTGATAGAAGGTGAGGAAGAATGTGGACATGGAACAGATCCAAATATAGAAGTAGAAGAAGGAATATGAAACACCCAAGAGACACATCATGATGTTGAATTAGAAGAAGATTCAGAAGAATAAACCATGGATGAAGAAAATTCTTCTAAACCTCACAGGAGAAATCAAAGAGTAAAAATTGATCAATCCAACATCATTGGGGATTGGACATCTCCCACATAGAAAAGGAGAATGAGGAATAGCTCACAATCTGTGTTCCTTTCAATTGTAGAACCATCCTCATTTGAAGAAGCTGCAAAGGAAGATTCATGGGTTAAGGCCATGAATGAATAATTGGACCAGATTGATAAGAACCAAACATGGGATCTAGTTAAGAGACTTGAAACCCACAATGTGATTGGTACGAAGTGTATTTTCAAAAATAAATTTGAAAAACATGGAAATGTGATCATAAATAAGGCATGACTTGTGTGTAAAGGCTATTCATAGATTAAAGGTGTTGATGTTGAAGAAATATTTTCTTTGGTGATTAGACTAGAATCAATCAGACTGTTTCTTTCCATAAAAATTCAAAGAGGATACAAAGTGTACCAAATATATTTCGAGAAAACTTTCTTAAATTGTGTTCTTGAAGAAGAAGTCTATACTGGAAAACTAGTGGGATTTCTTCTTAGTAATAATGAAATGAAGGTTTGAATATTAAAGAAGGCTCTATATGGTCTAAAATAGGCACCATAGGCATGGTACTCTTAGATCGATTCTTATATAAAGAAGATTTAATTTAAAAGAGGCGGAGTGGATCATAATATCTATGTGAATAAGTCTCAAAAAGATCAATTCATGTTTCTAGTGTATGTATATGATATTATATTTGGAGGAAGTAGGTAGGGATCAGTGGATGAATTTTCCAATCACATGAAATCAGAGTTTGAAATGTTTATGATTGGTGAACTCACATACTTCTTAGGGATACAAGTGATTTAGAGGAAAGACTAAAATTTTATTTCTCATAAAAAACATATAAGAGAGTTTCTGAATAAATTCAATATGTATGATTTCAAACCAATGTTGAATCTGATTGCAGTTGGGAAAAAACTGGGAAAACATGAAGATGAGACATCTGTAGACCCCACACTGTATAGGAGAATCATTAGAATATTATTGTAATTGACTATGACATGGCCATATATTGTATTTGAAACATAATTAGAAACCCAATTTCAAAGTAATCTAAAAGAAGAACATATGATAGTAGTGAAAGGAATCATGAGGTACATTCAAGGAACTCACAATTATGGCTTATACTTTGCTGCAAGAAGAAATAATGAAATATCATTATTTTATGATGCTGAATGGGCTTGATATGTGATAGATAGAAAATCCACAAGTGGTGGAGCATTCTTCATTGGAATGAAATGTGTGGGTTGGTTGAGTAAGAAATAGTAAATCACTTCTCTCAGTACTGCTAAAGCTGAGTACATATCCACTACAAAGGTTTGCACTCAGCTACTCTGGATGAAACAATAGCTAACTAATATTGGTGATGATGAGAAATAGCCAATGGTTATTCAATATGATAACAAGAGTGCAATTGATCTTACAAATAATCCTGTTCAACATTCTCATACAAAAAACATTGAAATAAGATATCAATTTATCAAGGAAAAGGTAGAATAAGACATGATTAAAATGGATCATGCTGGAATTGATGATCAAGTGGCTGTCATACTGACCAAGCCATTGTCAACACATGTATTTGAGAAGCATCATCTGAACCTCAGTGTTCAGCCACCTCCCCATGCATGATGAGGATATGAACGTCCCCTATCCCCATTTTTTTAATTATTTTAATCTATTTATGGAAGTGATATAGATTTATGGGGGAGATATGATCTAGGGGGACTATGATTTGAGCTCTATAGGTCAAAATTTGATTCTTTGTGTTTATTACCAATGGAGGAGAATGGATAAATTCAATGTTTTATGGTTAAAACAAGGAGGATGAAATATGAAATTATTTTCTGATGGAAAGACGATAGAGAATAGAGCAATTTAAAAATGTTACAATGGGAGATAATGAAGAGTTATAAAAGGGATAAAATGAGAATGGAGAAAGAAATTCTGTATTATGAGGAAACAATTAGAGCTGATCTTGGACAT
Source organism: Viscum album (assembly GCA_963277665.1). NCBI lineage: Eukaryota > Viridiplantae > Streptophyta > Magnoliopsida > Santalales > Viscaceae > Viscum > Viscum album. The sequence continues at coordinate 1,557,613,801 of OY728161.1, forward strand.
CTTTAAGAATTCCAAGAGATAAGAACTAAATTCATTCTACTATTTTTTTCTATATAGATATTTTCTCATGTATACTTAGAGTTTGATGATTTGTTTCTCACATATCAGGTTTTGATTTCATCTGGTGCTTTATTGAATTTATCTGTAGATTGACAATAAACACAAAGGGGGAGATTGTTGGAACCAAGACTGTTCTTTTCTTGAAATGTAATATGGTTTGTGTTTGTTGTCAATACACTTTGGGTTGATCAAGGGGTTTTTAAGCCAAGTGATCTTACAATACAAGATGAAGTAGGCATTTAAGGTGGTGTAGTTTCCCAGTGTTTGACAAATTTTTGGGCCTAAGAATCAGGAGTTTGTTTTTAGAAAAGGAAGGTTTTCTGCAATGGTAGTATATGGAATGGGATTTCTAGGAACAGTTCACAGATTATGAAATATGGTATGCAGAATGATGAACTATGAACCATGTATCAAAAAAAGTTCTCAGAATGGAAAACGGTACACATAACGTGTAGGAGGAACGGTTTACAGAGAAAAGGAGGTTTGCGAGAAGGAATGTGGTCTATAGAAGGAAAACAGTTCACGATATGGCATGTCGTTTGAGAAAATGAGGTGGAGTTTTGAGAAACCATGAAGGGTTTCATTTGTGGAAACGAGGTGGTGATTTGTGTCGTTGCATAGAGAGAATGACAGTACTTGGACCGCATAGGGAATATGGTTCGCAGGAGATGCATAGTATGTGGTGAAGGTAGTTCCGTATCAAAGATTTGACAAATCTCAGTTTGGAAGATTATACAGATCTAGTTTCCTATATAATAAGCACTAATACCTTCATTAGAGAGAGAGAGACTAAGATTAAAAAATTGGGAGGATTTCAATGCAGTCTAGAGTTGTTCGCAGGAAGACAACCCCATGAAGGTGTTTCTGATTAGAGATTTAGAAGAATTTGGTGAAGTGTCAAGTGGTCTGTGGGTAGACAAGTCCACATAGGAGAGGCAGTACACAGAAGAAGAAATCGATCTATGGTGCTCTTGTAGTACATGGAGAAGAACAGTTTGTGGAAGGAAGGTGGTCTACAGAGGAAAAACGATACGCAGAAGCAATGATAGTCCACAGAACAGGGACAGTTTTTATAGGAGATGTGGTATAAGAATAACAAGCGGTATGTGGTGGATCCTAGTATGTGGAGGAAGGAGTGAAATATGCAGAGGAAGGAGTGCAGTACATGGAGGAACAAGCCAATTCATGGAGGAATAGTTCGCGAACTAACAGTGTGAGGAAGAGTGAATTATACATACAGGTGATAACGAGACTTCAACATAGCATCTATCTACAGTTGAATATGCATGATTTAATGCCAATCCATTTAAGTGACCTTCAAGTCAATAAACTGATTTCAGATTATTCCCAACATAGTGATCAAGGGGGAGTCAATGGAAGGGATCTGAGGGATGCAATATGTTATCCCTAAAACCTTATAAAGGTAGTGCACCTGGCACAAAGTGGCTGTGTTAAAATTTTGTACTCCACAACTAGTGAATATTATAGAACTTTGGTATGACTAAAAATCTACCAGTGTATGCTACTTGGGCATAGAACTTAGTGGTGAACCAAGTAAAATTGCTGTGTCATCATTTTCATGTGATTGTTTGTTTTTTTCACTTTCTCAACATATAGGTTTAACAGGTTCCTACTTATATGGGAACAAGATACATAAGTATAAAAGAAAAATTTGACACCCTAATTCACCCCTCCCCTCTCAGGGTGTTTTGGGGTCCTTTGGATCAGTGTAATGTGGTCCCAAGTGTTGGAATTGTAGAAATAAAGGTCACCTTAAGAATAATTGAAATAAATAGAGAGTCAACTATGGTAGACATTATTTTGGAAGTGGATTTTCAAATCCTATGTTATAGGTTACATGTATTCAACTAATTAGTGTATCTAGTTCAATTGAGTGTTGGATCATAGACTCTGGAGATTTATTTAACTGAATATCCAATAGGGGAAGTGTGTATAATTATATTTCTAGAAGATACAGAAAGGATCATCTTACTAATGATCAAGATCTATTTCCATCTAGATAAGGAACAAAAGAATGTTAGAGTTAAAAGGCATGCAATACATACCTAGATTAAGGAAGAAATTGATTTCTATTGGATAGTTAGGTAATACCGGTTTCTATAATATATTAATGGATGAATAAAGGAGGATAACATGTGATTCCATATTGTTTAAAAAAAGAGTTAAGGATAGAACATTTCACCTCATGAGAGTTTTAGAAGATACAATACATGATGAGAAAGTAACTTCCAAAAAGTTATGTCATGGCCATCTATTTCACTTAATTGAGAAGGGGATAAAATTCCTAGTCACTAAAGGAATGTTGAATATCAGAATCATGGAGTAATAATTATGTGAAGAATGCGTCCTTGGAAATTAGTGAGAGGTTTCATTCTAAATGGAAGGTAAGGCACTAAATAATTGGAAGTTGGAGCAAGTTTATACAGATGTGTGGGGGATAACATTAGTTCGTTCTCATGAAGGGTCATTTTTATATGGAATCTTCATCAATGATGTGATATAGAATGCGTGGGTTTTATTTCTCAAGAAAAAGTATGAGGTATTCATAACCTTCATCTAATGGAGATATATGATTGAAAAGAGTCTGAATATAAAATTAAGGGTTTGAGGCATGATAATGGTGGGGATTAAAAAAGTAGGAAATTTTAAAGGTTCAGCTAGCGGAAGAGCATATGGGTTGAGAATACAATACCAGGTACTCTAGAACATAATGAAGTCATGGATAGGATAAATCAAACATTTTTCAAAATGAATAAAATCATGATAATTCATGAAATATTCCCTAAGGTGTTTTGGGTGGAAGTGGTGAACTGTGTGACTTACTTGATGAGTATGAGTCCATCTTCTACATTTGGATAATAACTTATAGAATTTTATTGGTATAGAATATAAGTTTATTTCACTCATATAAAAGTCTTTGTTTTGATTTCCTATGTCCACATTGATTCCATGGAGAGGGATAAGCTTGAGGCTAAGTCCCAAGTGTGTTACTTTATAGGGTATAATGATGAATAATTTGGTTTTTGACTATGTGTTAAAAATTCTCAAAAGATTTTCAAAATTTGGAATTTAATATCCAATGAAGAGATATTTTGGATAGATTAGAACCTAGTTAATATTTATAATGTGATCAAAGTATTATCGTAAGTTGAGGTTCATATAAATGGACATCCAAAAATTACAAATATTCTGGAAGATTTAGGAAGTATTCCATTTTAAAAAATATCAAATATTATAAAAGAAGTTCTTGAATAAGGTTTATTTCCAATAGTGTTTTCAATTTTGGAAGTACCAGAGAGATCAAGAACCATGGAAGCTTGAGTAAGATATCTAGAAGGCGAGGCTCCAAAATTAGTAGTTCTAGAAGGATCATAACCATAGGGATATTTATGGAGATCTATCAAGGCCAAGTTCAAAGTGTATAAATATAAAATTTGCATTCAATACTTTTTACTCACAAATAATGGAGAAACTAAGAGGCTGGAATAGGTTTAAAATTTAAAAGACTCAAAATAGTGAGAGTTATCCATGAGTTATGAGATTAATTTTTTATATGTTTCTGAAACATGGGAGCTAATTAAAATTATTACTATAAAGAAATCCCTCTAGAATAAATGGGTTTATCGATTGAAGGAGTAAGTATATGTTAGATATAGGTATGTGGAAAGTCTTATCATGAAGGCGTTTTAATAAATGGAAGGTGTGGATTTTTATGAGATCTTTTCTCTGGTAGTTAAACACATGAAAATTCAAATGGTACTTAGCATGATTGTAATGGAAGGAATTCATATAGAATAGTTGAACATGAATACCTATTTTATTTATGGGGGATTAAATGAAGAAATCTATATAGAGTATCAAGAAGGTTTTGTGTATAAACAAAATTTAAGTCTTGGCTATAAGATGAATTAGGGACTTTATGATTTAAAGAAATCACCAAGGTAATGAAACAATATATTCAATGCCTTTATGTGTGATCAAAAGTTCATATGAAGCAATGTTTATCATTTTTATTGACAAAAGGAGTTTGGTGATGGGAGAATCACAATAATACTTCTTTTTGTTGATGACATGCTTATCTTTAGTTTGATAAAGGAAAGAATTGATGAGATGAAGGTTGAATTGTCTAGAAGTTTTGAGATAAAAGATCTCAGTCTAGCTAAATAGATGTTAGGGATGTAGATTATAAGAGACTTAACTTCTAGAACTTTATTCCCGAGTTAGTACGACTACATTAATAAGGTGGTGGAATGATTCCAAAGGAGCAAGGTGAAACTGGTTGCCACACACCTGGTCAGACATTTCAAGTTAAGCAAAGAGAAGGTTCCATAATTAGAAGCTAAGGTAGAGTATATAGTGAATCCCAGAAGAGAATATTAGGCAGCTGTAAAGTGGATCCTTTGGTTTTTTGAAGGGTTCCAAATTTTTATTTTTTTATTCAAAATTGATGAACCATTGAAAGGGTTTATGAACCAAGATTTTAGAGGAGATTCAGATAAATTGAAGAGAATCATGGGCTATGTGTTTACTTTCAGAGGGAAAATTGTGATTTTTTACTTTGAAGCTTTAACTAGTAGTTTCACTTTATACAAATAAAGAAGTGTCCATTGTATTAATGGAAGCAATGAAGGAGCTTATTTTGTTGAAGGGAATATTAAATGATCTCAGAAAATAGAAATAAGTTATAATTTTGTTACATGATTCAAAAAGTGAAATCCACTCGACTAGGAATTCTATTTTTTATTCTAGGAAAAAGCACATTTAGATGAATTATCACTTAATTTGGAAGTTTTTTGAGGATAAAGTACTAGATCTAAAAAAGATAGATGGATATCAAAATTAAGAAGATATGCTGATGAAGGTTATTGAACTGGATTTGTTGAGGTGGTGTTGTGCTTTAGTTGGGATGGGATAAGCGGAAGCATGGTGGGGAAACCATACAACTATAAAGGAAGTTTTAGGAAATAATAATTTTTTATGGATTTTGATATAGGACTTAGTTTTGAAGCATATAAAATGATTCTCCAGTGGGAATTTATTATATTTCAGCCATGTGAAAACCATTTTTTGACTAAAGAATTTAATCTTACAAAAGGGGGAGCTCTAGAAAAATAATTCTTAATTGTTGTAAGGATATGGTGGAGTGGAAATGAAAAGGTCTAGACATCTAGAAGTTATATAGATTGGATGATGCAGTCAGAAGTAGGAAATCAACTATTACCCCTCGACGCATACTAAAGGTGAAGTGTATAGATACATAAATTTTTTCTCAAGGTTATGTAAGGGTTTTCCTTTTAAGGGTTTTTATAGAAAAGTGATTTGAATTATATTTTATAGAGAGTATATGTAAGGTTTTACTCATGATAGTTTCATAGGTGTACACTGTTCACTGAGAGGAGAAGTCGAGGAAGTGGATATCTTTGACAATGTGAAGGAAGACCCGTGAATTTTGAAACTAAGTGGTCCAACTCTCTATAAATATTTAAAGATATGGAAACCGATTTCATTGGATGAGTTTTATTATAAATTAGTAGAACATATCATTTGTATGCATTCTATGAATTGTAATCATCTTTCAATTTATTGAAAAAAAGAGATTATCATGTCCCCCCTCATGGATTATAACTCATATATGAACCATTTAAAACATGCGTTGTTCTTTTGACTTTATTTATTTAAATCATTTTCTTTCAGAAATATTGTTTGTGTTTTTTTGAGTTGTGTGTTTTAGTGTGGCGTGTTAGGAGATATTTTCTTCTAAGTTCTAGTGAATTAAGTATGCAGGGTCATTTGGATAATTTTTTTCCTCCCATTTACTTATGGTGGATAACTTTTAAGGTATTCATAAGTTAGTTGTGAGCCTAATAATCAAAGAAAGTGCAATAATAGTCATCGTCACTAGGGGAGGAGTTCGGCAAAACTAGAGGTGACAACCACCGACATAGGGGGAGTAGTAGTTGCACAACACAGGGGGAGGTTGTCATATGCATAGGGGGAGGAGTGATTGTTGATGTAGGGGTGACAGTCATCAGTGATGGGTGGTGAATTTCATTGACATGGGGTTGAAAAAATCACTGATGAGGGAAATGACCATTGATGAGGGGTGATGATGATCGTTTTCAAGGGAAGTGGTCTTCAGTGAGTTAAGGAGGAAGAGAAAGGCATTGATGGAGAGGTATAGTTTGGTCTAGAAAATATGATTCTCATGAGTTGTGAAAAATTCAACTCATTTATGGGAGGAATCCAAATTCCATCATATAATGAAATTTTGGGTTCCCAAGAATCACATTTCCTACATAATAAATGGAGTAAAATGCAATTCCATTTTTCCCTTTTCCTGAATCCAACTCCCTTATATTTATTTTAAATTATTATTATAATTGTAATTTTCGATAATTTTTTTAATGATAAGATATGCCTATTTTATTATTTAAAATAGTTATATTTAAATATATAATCAAATAACTATTATTAATTTTTTAAATAAACAATTTGAAACACCATTTAAAAATATTTACTTTCTTACAAATAAATAATAATTGTGGATGTCATAATTTTCAAAATTTATGATTATAGTGTTTATAAGTTCTGAAATCTAGCCTTTCGGATTCTATATTTTTATATTTTTTCATATATTCATAATTATATTAAATAATTCCAAGTCATTGAATTTATCCTAAAATATAAAGATATATTCATATCAATGATTATATTTTCATGTATCCTACATATATATATTGATTCAAAAAATGTATCCTGTATATATTAACATGATAATGAAAGTATATATTTTGTAATCTCTATCTTTATTTTTATTTATTATTTAAAAAAAGAATATGATTATGTGTTTACTTTTCATTAATCAACAACACACTTTTTTGGAGATATATGGATGGATAATGGTGGAATAGACAACTCAAATTGGATGACATTTGGTGGAGACCGCTAAGACATGTTACGATGTCACCCTCCTAGAGAGAAGATCCACCACCATTAAATTGTTTGTACTATGAGTTGAAAGTGAATCCTATTTAAGATAATTCATTGGTTCATTACTCAATACAAGTACTTAGTAAAGAGTACCCCTTGAACAACCTTTTAAGACAAGATAAAAATGAAATAGTTTTGCTTTTTCACACCATAAAAGGCTCATTGATGCTTGTAAAAGGTAAGGAGAGTAATATGATTTGTGGTTTGAATTGATAATGATTTTCCATCCCATGGATCCTAATTTTATAGGAATAGGAACACCCATTTAAATAAGTTATTATACCCTTTTATATTTGGTAGACACTTCTAGATAGACATAAATTATCTAAATTCAGTCCCGCCTATTAGATCACACCCGATCGAATAAGTGGACCAAATCACACCACCGGTGATTGAATATATTAGTTAAATCATGTCATGACCTGTCCCCAGGGCCCATGTCATGACTACCCCAAGCCCACATTCCATAGGCCAGAGGTTGGCGACTAGCACCGAAAGACATATTCCTGAAAAATGGGAAGGCATTTCCTTTAAAACTACAAACACACAGTCCAAGAATACAACAAGAAAAACACACATGGTAAACTACAGCAGTAAAATGATGTGTACTGAAAGTAAAAAAGGGTGATTATGGTAAGTAAAGGGGGCCAGAATACAATCCCAACTAAAAATTACAACAACAACAAAAAAAAATGCTCCTGGAATCATCCACCAAGGTTTCTACCTGAAGGGTAGGTACAACTCACGGTCGATCATCACTGCAAAACGTCACATCTAAAGTTCCACCTCTGAGCACCATTTATCCCTAGATCCCAAACCTCGATCAAATAAGTCTGTCATCTGCACAAGACACAACAAGGTGCAGGTGAAGCCCATGCAGGGGTGAGTATAACAATACTTATTAGGGACCCCGAGACCCCCGAAGGTCTCCCAGAGTTCCACAAAGAAAAAACCACAAAGAAAGATCTCAATCACAAAGCACGAAGAAATAATCTGCTCAAACCAGGTATACAACTTAGAGATAAGGAATATAGATGATTAGTCTTAAGCTATATCATCTTATTCCATTTAGAAGTCCACAACTGATTCACAAAGAAGTTGTTCTATTATCGATCCACTCTTGGACGTAAATTACTATTCTATGATGGTCTACTATAATGCTGGTCCTTGTCGGGTCACACTACTACTGATCCACATAGGGTTGCTAGAATGCTGATCCACATAGGGTCACTAGAATGCTGATCTACAAAGGGTCTCTGGAATGCTAATCAACATAGGGTCGCTCAAATGCTGATCCATATAGGTTCGCTCAATGCTGATCCACATAGGGTTGCTAGATACTGATCCTTGATGATCCACTCTAAAACTAGTCCTCGTCAAGTAGCTACGATGCTGATCCACATAGGGTCACTATAATGTTGATCTACACAAGTTCATTTCTTCAAAGACAGTCATCCACATGATTCCCCGCACCCAGTGCGCTCGAGTTCCTAGTATCCGCTCCACGAGATATCGGTCATACCTCTACTACCACTAATCTCCACAAATGAGCAACCCAAATGACCTCTTTGTCGTAAGGGTTCTAACACGACATACGACGCGTCAATCAGATGCCCGATCTATGTGTTATAATCATTTTAGTACCGAGGGACTAGTTTGATTCGAGTTTGATCCAACCCATCCATACTCCAACTTTCTTAAAAATTTGTTTGGAGTATACGAAAAGGAACATTTCGCTCCAAGGATCCTAGCACTATAGACAATTCATCAAATGGATGTCTGGATTTCAAGTTATAGAATTTTAAGTAAAATTGGGCCTGGATGGGTCCGGGTTCGGTCCAACCCAGTCTGGGCCAAGCTGACCCGGCCTGGGTCTGACCTGGCCTGACCCGAACCGGCCTGGACCGGCCCGGTTGGGCTGTGCTATGGCAGGCTCAGCCCTCTGGGCCGCGGTCTGGCCCAGTCCGCTTGTGGGTGTGGCCCGATCCACAGGGGGCGCATCCCAGCTCTCAGGGAGGTGCAACCCGACCCGCAAGGGGGGCGCGGCCGGACCCACAGGGGGGCGTGGTCCGGCCCACTGGAGGGCGCAACCCAGCCCATAGGGGGAGCATCCCAACCCGTAGGGGGGCGCAGCTCAACCTGTAGGAGGGCGTGGGGCCTGCCCTAGCTGGCATGGGGGGGGGGGTGGACGCTCCCCCCCTTTTCCAAATGGCTAGTCCATTTGGAATCTGAAGTGGGAGTGCTATGTGGTACCGCTTGGTTGCTGTAGGACCCATAGTGAGCGGGTCCCTCCTCTGCTGCGGCTTTGAGTCGCAACCACCTTCACGGTCGGCCGATGTCGGCCGCCCTGATCAACCACCACAACTGAAAAACTCACGACCTCCTCCTCTTGTGGCGCGTGATGGCGTGCCGCCACCTCTACAGTCGGCCGGTGCCGACCGCCTACTGACCACTGTGGCCTAGTGTCGTGGCCTCCTCCTATGGTGTGTGATGATGCACTATCATCACCATGACCGACCATTGCCAGTCTTAGCCATCACCTACCAACACAGGTCGCCAAAGCCGTCGTGTCGGTGCCGCACCAGCGGTCTTCCGCAGGCCACCGGGTGAGCTCCGGTGGTTCGTTTCTCCATCCGATCACATGTAAGGGATTCCTGTGTCATCTCCTTCGCTTCTTGGCCCTCATATTTGGGTTCCTTCCAACCCAAAAATTCACCCACGTAGAATGCAACGATTGAACAAGAGGTGGAGGGACCGGACCTTGTTCGTTTGGCCCATGCCCTCCATATTAGCATCTTATCAAGGGAGAAGAAAAATGATTCATCAAATATTGAAATTTAAATAAGACAAAACCCTTCCTCATGATTCGTTTGAGAGCACCCCACATTTGAAGTTGTGTTGGTGTTCTTCAATCTGGAAGTAAGACTCCAATGATTCCACCCAAACGACAATATTCGGTTCCTGCTTGATGGATCCGTTCTTCATCAAGTGGCTCCTCCAAAATCCTCCTCTCCCAAAAACACCTCTCCTTTTTCCAAAAAATTAAAAAAAAAATCATGGAAAATACGGGTCTTTACATTCTCCCCACCTTAGGGCTTTCCATCCCTGAAAGCCACAACATGGACTAAAGAAACAAGTGGGGGTACTGAGCATGAATCTGAGCCTCCCGTTCCCATGTGCTCTCCTGGAGGTTCCCATGTAGCCAGTGAACACGTACTAGAGGTATCGATCATCCATGAAGGACCCACTCCTGTAGATCCTTAATCTCCACTAGAACCTCCATAAACATCCCCCCATCATCAAGGTCCAGCTCTCCCCAGTCAATAGCGTGTGATGGATCATGCACGTACTTCCTCAGCTATGAAACGTGTAAAAAATCATGCACCCAATGCATCTATGGGGGAAGAGCTATGCGATATGCCACCTCGCCAACTCTACTGAGAACCTAAAAGGGTCCAATGATCCTCGAAGATAGCATGACACCCCAACCAAATATTTTCAAAACTCATCAAGGTGAGACCTGTAGGAAGACATGTCTCCCTCCTCAAACTCCCAAGGTCTTGGTCTCCTATCAGCATAAGACTTATGCCTACTCTGTGTAGTCTTCATCTGCTCTTGGATGATCTGCACCTTCTCAATGGTAGCCCGTACCAACTCTGGACCCATAAGTGCTGACTCCCATGAGTCTTTCTAGCATAGAGGTGATCTGCATGGTCGACCGTACAAGGCCTCAAATGATTCTATACTGATGTTGGAGTGATAACTTTTGTTGTACGCAAACTCCACCAAGGGTAAGTGGTCCTCCCAATTGCGACCAAAATCTATGATGCAAGAACGAAGCATGTCCTTGAGTGTCTATATGGTCTTATCCGTTTGAACATCCATTTGAGGATAAAAGGCGGTGCTCAAACGTAGCTGAGTCCCGAACGTCTCCTGTAATCCATTCCACAACTGAGATGTAAAACATGCATCAGGGTCAGAGATGATCATCGATGGAACCCCATGAAGCCGTACAATCTTCTGTATGTAGAGGTGTACCAATCCCTCTACTGATCCTTGCTCTCAGATGGGTCGAAAGTGATCTGACTTGGTGAGTCGGTCAATGATCACCCAGATAGAATCATGGCCCCTAGACGTACATGGTAGTCCTGTCACAAAATCCATGGAAATACCATCCCACTTCCACTCCGATACCTCTAATGGCTGCGCTAAGCCTACTAGAACCTGATGCTCAGCCTTCACTTTCTGACAAGTGAGGAATCATGAAATAAACTCCGCCACTGCTTTCTTCATCCCTGGACACCAGTGCCGATGTCGATGGTCCTAGTACATCTTTTCCACTCCATGATATACCGCTAGAGAGGGCATATGGAACTCCCTCAACACCTCCTCCCATAGCGCCACCTGTACCATGGTGCATCCTCTGAAGAAAATGACATGCTCCCTACCTTCAAAAAATCTATCAAGTACCTATCCTGAGGATATCTGAGCACGTCGAGCCTCAGATTCAATGTCCCCAAGATGTGCCTCCCAAAATCGTTGAATAAGTGGGGAAGTGACAGTCATAGACTAGAGGTAAGTTGATCCATCTCTATCCACAAAGGATATCTGCCACATGACTAGATGCTCTGTCACCTCACTCAGTAACTGTAGACCAGACCTCCTGCTGAGTGTATCTGCTACTACATTCCCCTTCCCAAGAGTATAGACTATCTCAAATTCATAGTCCTGGATTAACTCTAGCTAACGTCGTTGTCTCAGGTTCAGTTCCTTATGTGAGAAGATATACCTGAGACTCTTGTGATCAGAGTAAATAGTAAACCATTCACCCATCAAGTAGTGTCGCCAAATCTTTAAGGCGAAGACCACTGCTGCTAACTCCAGGTCATGAGTAGCGTAGTTCTGCTCATGATGTCTCATCTTTCATGATCCATAAGTGATCACTACTCACTCCTTTATAAGGACACATCCAAGTCCGGTCCCTGATGCGTCAAAATAGACTACATACCCAACACCCTATTCTGGTAGCCTCAAGATGGGGTCACTCATCAGTCTCTACCTTAGCTCCCAAAAAATCTACTGGAATCTCTCAGTCCACATGAAGGGATGTCCCTTCTTCTTCAATGCTGACAAGGGTTCCGAAACTCTGGAAAAGTCAGGTATAAACCTCCGATAGTACCCATCCAACCCCAGAAAACTCCGCACCTCAGTCACACTCCTAGGTGGATACCAAGAAAGAACAACCTCTATCTTCACCGGATCCACTGAAACTCTAGCCTCTGAGATAATGTGTCCCAGAAAGTGGACCTCCTGTATCCAGAACTAGCAATTCAAGAAATTACCATAAAGCTAGTGCTCTCGGAGTGTATCCTAAACTATCTGTAGATGATAGGCATGATCCTCCTATGTCACTGAGTACACCAAGATGTCATTAATGAAGACCACCACAAAGTGATCAAGGTATGGCCAGAAGATCCTGTTCATGATTCCCATGAACATTGTAGGAGCATTGGTCATGACGAATGGAATAAACAAGAAATCATAGTGGCCATACCAACATCTGAAGGACTTCTTATGCACATCCTCATCTTGTACCATATGCTGATGATAACCTGATCTGAGGTCTATCTTCCAAAACCAATGAGCTCCCTTCAACTGATCGAAGAGATCATAAATCCTTGGAAGTGGATACTTGTTCTTGATGGTCACCTAGTTCAGGCACCGATAATATACACAGAGCCTCAAACTCCCATCTTCCTTCTTGGCGAACAAAATCAGGGATGCCCATAGAGAAACACTGGGCCTTATGAACCCCTTCCTCTGAAAGTCCTCTAGCTGTACCCGTAACTCACGAAACTCCGTGGGAGCCATCTGATACGATGTTGTAGATATCGGTGATGTCCCGGAGTATAGGTCGATGTAGAAATCCACCTCTGTATGAGGATGTAGTCCCAGAATATCATCAGGGAAGACATCAACATACTGGTCCACCACTACATGATATCTCGGACTCTCAACATCAACTGCTCCGAGGGTAAGGCTAGCCAACTGATGTGTGATCAGCTGCACCCTCCTCCAGGTAATTCCATCATGTGATGCAAAGGTTCCCTTCTTTCTAGTGAAGGAAAACTTGGTCCCATACTCACGGACACACCTCACTTTGCACCTAACGCAGTCAATCTGAGCATGAACTGTAGATAACTAGTCCATACCCAAGATGACGTCATAAGGCCTCAAAGCCGCTACTAGAAGATCCTAGCCAAAACTCTCACCTCCTAGTGTAAGCTCACACTGCTGAAACCAGTGTTTAATCATCGAATCCCCTCCCATAGGAGTCTCTAGCTGTAAGGATCGAGCCAACAGCTCCAATAGAATCTTTGAGCTCCAAACGAAGGTTGTGGAAATGAAAGAGTGATTGGAACATGTGTCTATAAGTACTGCAACTAAGTTGGAGTAGACCCAGATCATACCTCTAATCATCTCTGGAGCACCGTGGTCGTAGGACTTAGCTGGCTGGAGTTGAGCTCGTCTCTGTCCACCTACTCCCTGTGGTTGGGGTGGACCACCTGGAGGTGGTGGTAGTAGAACCTCAAATCGACACCCACCTCCTACTGCATGACCAGATCCTCTACCACGTCCTCCTGTTTCTTGTAGACCTCCCTACTCGAATCTATGCCTCTGCCTCAGTGGTCCCTCGACCGTCTGTTGATTATCAGTGTGGCTTGTCGGGCAGTCGCGAGCCATGTGACCCTGCCCGCCGCACGTGAATCACAGTCTACTCCTTTGCTTGCCTGCTCTACCTTGTAAGTCTCACACCTCCGACCCTATGTCCTGGGGTCATCCACCAGAATGTTTGGTCCGCTTGGACCTCTGTTTCATCTACCTACTACCACCCACAGATGACTCTACTATGTGTCGCTCGATGGTGGGTCTCACTATCGATGTCTTCTCAGTAAGGAAACTCTCCACCAAGAGTTCTCTTTCCAGCACTCCAACATGCGTTGGGATGGAGATAGATACCATCAAAGCTCTGATCTCCCATTGGAGTCCCTGCTCGAAGGTACATGCCTTGAAGAAAGGGTCCTGCACCATGTCAGTAGAGTAGCGCAAGAGGTCGGTGAACCTCACTGAGTACTAGGAAACAGTCAGGCTTCCCTACTGTAAGTGTAGTAGCTCCTGTATATACACAGAGCATAGAGTCATTGGAACAAACTCTTCCATGATGGGGACCTCGAAATATTCCTAGTTGAGGGTCTCCTCATCATGTAACTAGAGTGTCAAGCTCCACCATCTCCCTGATACACCCTGGAAAAGACTGGAATCTAGGATCACCATCTGGTCGGCTGGTTTCCCAACTAGGCAAAAAACTCTAACCACAACCTCCAGCCAGTTCTCAGCCGCCTGCAGATCCGTCTCACCTTAGAATGTCAGAGGCCTCTGCCGTTGAAACTCGTACATCACGCTCAATCGGCGTGCACCATATGTTGGTGGGGCTAGTGGCAACGACTTCCCGATGGGTAGTGGTGCTGCTGGTACACCACTTGAAGGTGCTAACACAGTAAGATGACCCTGTACCAAAGCCTTTTCACTCGGTGGGCCGTCATCGTGTACTCTCTCAGAAATCCTAGCTAGATCTCTACGTGGCGGAATCCTGAAAGGAAACATGTGCGCCACGGTCAATAAGTTATACCTAGTGAGCTGACTCAAATAGATCAAAGTAGAAAGATTTCCAAAACACACACATTTAGTTTTTTTGTTCACCGAGTCAGAAATTAGAATTTAGGATCCTGGTGTATGGATACGTCGACTGTTGCACCAACACTGGACTCCCCGAACTAAAAACCACACTCAAAACACTTAACACTATTGCTCCATTAAAAAGATTAGAGTCCTAGTTTTTTGGTAGACTTGACTCCTCTGATGTCACTTTGTCATGACCCGTCCCCTGGGGCCCGTTCCATGACTACCCCAAGCCCACCTTCCATAGGCCAAGGGTTAGCAACTAGCACTGAAAGGCATATCCCTGAAAAATGGGAAGGCATTGCCTTTAAACCTGCAAACACATAGTAAAAGAATACAATGAGTACAACCCACATAGTAAATTGTAGTAGTAAAATGATACGTACTGAAAATAAAAAAGGGTGAGTACTATAAGTAAAGGGGACCAGAATACAAGCCCAACTAAAAAGTACAATAGAAACAGAAAAACAACTCTCAAAATAATCCGCCAAGGTTCCTACCTGAAGGGTAGGTACAACTCACGGTTGGTCATCACTATAGAACGTCTCGTCTAAAGGTCCACCTCCGAGCACTGTTTAGTCTTGGATCCCAAACCTTGGTCAAAGATGTTCGTCTTCTGCACAAGACACAACAAGGTGCGGGTGAAGCCCATGTAAGGGTGAGTATAACAATACTCAATAGGGACCCCGAGATCCCCAAAGGTCTCCCAAAGCTCCACAAAGAAAAAACCACAAAATAAGACCTCAATAATAAAGAACGAAGCAATAGTTAGCTCACACCAGGTATACAACTCATAGATCAGAAATATAGATGATTAGTCTTAATCTATATCATCTTATTCCATTTAGAAGTCCACAACTGATCCACAAAGAAGTTGTTCTATTATCAATCCACTCTTGTACGTAAGTCACTATTCCATGAAGACCCACTATAAGGCTGGTCCTCGTCAGGTCATGTTACCGCTGATCGAAATAGGGTCGTTGGAATGCTGATCCACACATGGTCACTGGAATACTGATCCACACAGGGTCGCTAGAATGCTGATCCACATAGGGTTGATTGAAAGCTGATCCACATAAGGTCGCTCGATGCTGATCCACACAAGGTTTCTATATGCTGATCTTTGATGGGCCACTCTAAAACTAGTCCTCGTCGGGTAGCTACGATACTGATCTACACAGGGTCACTATGATGTTGATCCACACAGGGTCTCTTCTTCAAAGATAGTCACCCACAGAATTCCCCACACCCGGTGCGCTTGAGTTCCGTAGTATCCTCTCAATGAGATATTGGTACTACCTTGATTTATACTAATATCCAAAAATGAGTAACCCAAAGGACCACCATGTTTTAAGGGTTCCAACGTGACAGACGACACGTCAATCAGACACTCATTCTGTGAGTTATAAGCGTTTTTGTACCAAGGGCCCGATTGGATTCGGGTTCGATCCAACCCGACCATACTCCAACTTTCTCCAAAATTTGAGTGGAGTATACCAAAAGGAATGTCTTTATCCAAGGATCCTAGCACCGTAGACAATTCTTCAAACATATGTTTGGATTTCAAGTTATGGCATTTTAAGTGAAACTGGGCTTGGATGGGTCCGGGTTCGGTCCGACCCGGTCTGGGCAGCCCCGACCCGGTTCAGGCTACCCCGAACCGGCCTAGGCCGCCCCGGTTGGGCTGGGCCATGGTCCGGCCCAACCCATAGGGGGCACGGCCCCGCCCGCAGGGAGGCACAACCCGACCCACAAGGGGGGTGCGGTCCGGCCCACAGGGGGGGGGGGGTAGCCCGACCTGTAGGGGGGCGCAGCCCGACGCGCAAGAGGGGGCAACCAAGCCCGCAGGAAGGTGAAAACCTTCCTGCAGGGGGGAGCAGATCAGCCTGCAGGAGGGCATGAGGCCAGCCCTAGCTGGCATGAGGGGGGGGGGGGGAGAACGCTCCCCCCTTTCTCCTAAATGGATGGGCCGTTTGGGATCTAAAGCGGTGATGCCACGTGGCGCCGCTTGGTCGCCGTGCGAACCGCAAGGAGTGGGTCCCTCCTACACCATGGCTTCGAGCTGTGGCCACCTCCAGCAGTGCGCGATAGCGCGCCGCTTTGCCTTCGTGGTCGGCCAGTGCTGGCTACCCTGCTCAACCGCTGTGACTGAAAAATCCGCGGCCTCCTCCTCCTACGGCGCACGATGGTGTGCCGCCACCTCTGTGGCCGGTCGGTGCCGGCCGCCTACTAACCACCATGGCCTAGTACTGTGACCTCCTCCTGCGGTGTGTGACAGTGCACTACCACCCCCATGGCCGGTCGGTGTCGGCTGCCGCCTTCGCCTTCCGACGCGAGTCTCTGGTGCAGCCGCACTAGCGCCGCACTAGCGCCGCACCGACGATCTTCCACGGGCCACCGGGTGAGCTCTAGTGGTCCATTTCTCCATCCGATTGCATCTACAGGCTTCCTAGGTCATCTCCTTTGTTTCTTGACCCTCAAATTTGGGTTCCTTCCAACCTGAAAATTCACCCACGTAGAATGCAACGATTGAAGAAGAGGCAGAGCGACCGATCCTTGTTTGTTTGGCCCGCGCCCTCCGCACTATCATCTTATCAAGGGATAAGATAAATGATTCATCAACTCTTGAAATTTAAACATGAAAAAACCCTACCTCCTGAGTCATTGGAGAACGTCCCACATTTGAAGATGGGTTGGTGTTCATCGATCCCGAAGAAAGCCTCCAATGATGCCGCCCAGATGACGATCTTCGGTTCTTTCTTGATGGATTCGTTCTTCATCAAGAGGCTCTTCCAAAATCCTCCTCTCCCAAAAACACCCCTCCATTTTCCAATGATTTAAAAAGAAAATTTTCATGGAAAATTCAGGTCTTTACAGATCATTACTGATCATTTATAACTCCTGGATCACACTCATTTTATGAAATGGGTCAACCCATTAGACATACCTATTTGAGCTTTTTCCTGAACTATTATTGTAAAGACCCTTTCTTGAATGAGTTATTTTACTTTTATTTTATAACCTTTCAATTATTCTTTTTATCAGTGGATTTTTGGTGTATTTTGATGCTTAGAGGAGTTGTTTGAAGTCAAGGACCACATTCTAAGATAAGGGTTGAGACGGTGGGAGTTTGATTATAAGAATACTTACTATCATAAGTCTGATTGGAGCCCACTTGAATTATAGTGGGAAAGGTAGATGCTTCAGCCTCTTCCACTAGAGTTTTGGTGGGGTCCCATAGAGTTTTGGTGGGGTCCACTAGAGTTCTGATGGGAATATGTTGCTTTTTTAGAGGAGAATATTTTTAATTTTGGGTTTTTAAATTAAAAATTTAAACCTATAAACCCCTAAATCAATTTTTCCTCCCTCAATTCACCATATATCTCCCACGAGAGCTCCCTCCTCTATTCTTATTCAATCCCATTCAACCTAGGTTCCATTACTCACTCACATTCATCACCAAGTGGTAATAGGATTTCACCATCATCATGGATAAGGTAGTGGTGTCCTTATTTGAATTTCTGCTATGATTTTAATAGTTCAGGGTCTATCCAAATCTTTTATCCTTCTAGGGATGTGAATATAAGGTTATACTTTGGTTGATATTCCTTTGGGTAGCCATAAAATGATGTGGTTGATTATCTTGAGGTATGGTCATTCCCATTCATGTTATATTTGTGTTTTATAATTAGGGTGGTGACTTAAACCTTCTCCTTGGCCTAATTTAGGTTCCTTGAAGCCATAAATGTTGGAATACCTATCCTTCTAGGCTTGGGGATTCACTTCCGCATAGGCTTAGTTGGGTGATCCTCTCCTCTTTCTCACATACTATCAAAGTGTGGCTATTGTAGGGGCATAGGGTAGAGTGAGGGATAATCAAAATATTTTTTTGATAAAAATGATTTAATAATTTTTTTTACCTAAACCTTGATTGGAATTGGTTTACCTATGATTTTTATCATACTCATGCCTTTTTTTCTTCTTTAGTTGCACCTACATATATCATATGAATAATCCACCTTATGAGTTTTTTTCATGACTTTTATGTATTATACCATGTTTATGGGTTATTATATTATAACTCATTGCTTATGGTATAATTGGGCATCAGTTTGGCTCGATTAATCATAAAAACATTCCTTTGACTCTTGGGTTACCATGATTTGGTATTTAAGCATGTGGTAACTGATATATAGGTTGAGCATGAATAAACCAGAATTAGGGGATTCCATATAGACTGTACATAATGTGGACATATTTATGGACTTTAAAGTGGAAAATCATTCCTAACATGACATATAAAGTAATGCTTCCATTAGAAGTCAATTATAGTGTTCTATTATGGCACCAAATTCTATATATGGTATGATAATGTTAGAATTGATCCCATAAAACATATTGGTTAAACTTTTGATTTGATAATTATATTATTATGGTTTGTTCTATGATTATAGTATGAACCCAATGTTTAGATAATTCTTATTGATATTTCATATCACTATGATAAAAATAATATTTAGAAATGATTTTTTAGTAGTGGTTTTCAAAACTACTGCTAGATGTTTCATTTTTATTTTTTAGCAGCAAATTTAAAAAATTACTGCTAATTCATGGTGATTAAAATCATCACCAAATATAAATTTTTATTTTATTTATTTTTAACAATGGTTTTAACTATCGCTAAATATGAAATTTAAATTTTAGTGGCGTTTTTTAAAAATCTTTTATGAAATTAATAACAGTTAATAATAATTATTATTGTTAATTAAAATTGTATTTACTTATTAATAATTAATAATTTATTAATTAATAATTGTTAATTATTAGTTATTAATTATTAATTGTTTACTAATTGTTAATTATTTATATAAGTATATATTTACATATAAATACACACACATATACCCATATATATATATATATTATTTTTATTTGTATATAATTCTTATTTAATTATATATTTGTATGTATTTGTATATATTTATATAAATATACTTATAGATATTTATATGTATTTAGGTATATTTATATATATTTATGTATATTTATGTATATTATGTATATTTATATATATTATATGGGTATATACATATAAATATTGATAATTATATGTATATATGTATGTGTGTGTGTGTATATTTATATTTATATATAATTATATTCAATTATATATATATGTATGTATTTATGTAAATTTATTTATAGGTATATATATTTATAGATATTTATATGCATTTATTTGTATTTATGTATATTTATATATATTTATATATATTATGTGAGTGTATGTGTATATATATATCTGTGTGTGTATTTATGTATATTTACATGTGTTTATATATATGTATAATTATATTTAATTATATATATATGTATGTATTTATATATATTTATTTATATTTAATTATAATTATATATATAAATATTTATTTATTTGTATATATATATAGATATTTATAAATATTTATATGCATATATATATATATGTATTTATAGAAATTTATATAGATTTATAAATATTTATATGTTTATATGTTTTTTATATATTATGTGGATATATATATGTTTGTGTATGTATTTATATGTATTTATATATATTTATGTAAATTTATTTATATTTATAGGTATTTATATCTATTTATGTATATTATATACATTTATATATATTATGTCAGTATATATATACATATATTTATATATAATTATAATTTTATATGTATATATTTATAAATCAAGAATAAATATTCATTATACATAGAGGAAATTTCAAACCACAAACAATACATACACCTAGACACCTCAGTTGATCAAGACCCATTGCTCAAAAAGAATGAAAAACACCAACTTAACCTATTTTGTTATTTATTAATGGCTCGAAGGCCCAACTTCTCGATGGTATGAATACTCAACTGAATGTGGCCTAATAACCCCTGAAAGAGATAACCCGAGGCCCAGATAAGTAGTCATGTATCAGTTCGAGTCACTAGTCTTTTTACACCATGTCATCCCTCCTGTCAGCACCATCACACCGTGTTGCTCTGTTGTATTATGATAGGTCATTCCTCTATCCTACATTAGAAATCTCTGTGTGTAAAGTGTTATTTGATGAGTAGAAACACACTTATCGTTTTTTCAAACCTTCCACCTAGTGAAACCTACATGCCTTCATGTTGCGCTGCCTGTCAGTTGCACACCCCTTCATTTGCATGATCGAACCAGTAGAAATGTCACCAGTTAGCACACCACATCACCCCCAGCTAGCAACCATTGTGTCATGCTGCCCATGAAGGACTTGGTGAATTGGTAAGGGTTTTGCATAATAACCAATATGTTAATTGTTAAAATCCTATTATGTATACATGCTTGATTTTATAGGGTGGGTCTGAGTAGACATGGGGCATGGTAGGCTTAAGTTGGGGTGGGCTCAAAATAAAAAAATAAAAAAATAAAAAAAAACAAAATAAAAAAATAAAAAAATAAAAAACAAAAATAAATAAAAAAACACATAAAAAAACAAATAATAAAAAAAATAAAAAAAAATAAAATAAAATAAAAAAATAATAAATAAATTACCATTTAAAAAATATAAAAAAATAAATCACCACTCAATAAACTACCAAAAATTATTTAGCATCGGTTTAAACCATCTCTAAAAACTATTTTTCATGTAGTGTATGTATAACCTTGTTTGCTATGCATTGCATTTACAAGTGTTAAGCCTTAGTTTGTAGGTCTCGGCTCAGGACATGTGTGTAGGTTACACTTGGAAATTCCATAGATGTTTGTGATAAATTACTACCTATGAGGAGAGGGGCCCCATATAAAATAAGAACTATGTATATGTATATGATGACACACACACACACAATCCTTCCTATGAGAAGATGGGTGCCTCCTAAGTGAGGATGATTTATATATGATATCTTCCTGAGAGGTGACATGTGTTCTCCCTAGTTAAAGTGATTTATATTCAGTTCCTATTCCAGATGATGATTATAGATATATAAATAGACACACACACACACACAAACATACATATATTTATATAAATTTCCTCCTAAAAAGGATGGATTTAGTTTAATATTTCTAATATTCAGGGTCCTCATGGTGAACAAAAATACTCCTTGGATTTTGAGTTTGGATCAAAGTAGGATTGACTGATGCGACTAAAAATTATTAAAGTGTTCTTAAGGCATGATTATTTTTAGTTGTTAATTGAATAACATGTTTACATGTTCAACATTATTACTTGTTTAGACTATCTACTTGTCTACCATGATTCTATATTTAGTTAGCACTCTTTTGATAGATGGGTTGTAAATTCTCATTACCTGATTAATTTATATTAATTCATCACATTCTTATCTTTATGAAAAAATGGTTGAGGTTGGGTGGTGACTTTATGGGGTACACAATACTCACATACTATAGGCATTCCTTTGGAATGAATGTAGACCTTGTTTTGCATGAACCAAGTAAAGGAAAAACACCTACACATGAGGGATGGGGGTATTGAATCATGTTTAGTTTATGCACTTGTAATCTAGAGTCATGATGGGGAATTTTGGATTTTTTGGTGGGTGTGTGGAGTGGATGAAATGGGTCTGTTCACAGTTGTATACATGGAGTATTTCACATCAAGACTCCTCATTTTAGGCTCCTTAGGGAATGTTTGGGTGTTACACTTTGTATATATGTACCTTTTTCCTATTTTCACCACATGTATAAACTTTATAGATGTTTTTGAACTTATTTAATATGTATGCATATTCATATAGTTGCAATACTGCTTGTTGAGAACATAACCCAATGGAAATGTGTTACAATTGTGATGGATGTATCACAGTTACCCTGGTTTGATGACCCCAATGGTTGTTTAGACTCTTTATTTATTTATTATTTTATCAATTAAATATTAGATAGAGTGAATCATTTACCAAACTTTTAACTTTTATCCCTCAATATTTATGATAGCCTCTGGTGATTAGGAGGTGTTACTGAGGTCTTATGGCGATCTGTCTTGGGTCCAATTGGGTATCCAGGTCTGATTTCTAAAAAATAATATTATATTGACTTAAGGATACTGGGTATGGGATTAAGATTAAATAAGATATAGGGATATTAAGGCTCAGGAAGTAACCCATAAATTTGATTTTCCAACATAATTATAGTGGAATATTAAGCTACCATGAGTATTCAAGGTTTAATTTGTCCTTATAATTGATTCAATTTTTTTGAGTCTCATGCATCATGAATAGATGAATCTAGTTAGGCATAAGTAGGATAACATGACATATTTAATTCTTTCTTATGATTTATTAATTTATTATTGGAACTATTTTAATGTTTCTATTAACTGAAACCACCCTAAAAAATAAGTGGCATTTTTCCATTTGCTTATTAGTTATGAGTAGGTTAACATAACTCATTTAACCAAATCAGTTAGTTTTAAAAGTACTTTTTTTAGAATTTATATGTTTAACTTTGTATTTTAATTTTCAAAATTTCATTAAAGGAACTATTTTAAAATAATAAATCATTGAATAAAAGGAATATGTATGATATAAGGTATGGGGTTATGATCTGATTATCACAGTTCAAATATAAATTCTAAATTAACTAGTTTTATAAAGGGGAATCTGATGTGACTTTCTTCATTAAAGCATATTATGAAACCTCCTTATCCTCTGAATGATCTATAGGAGGAAGATAATGGACACACCCCATTTGCTAGTCCTCTAATTTATCCTTAAGTTCTCATATGTTTGTTTTAGTTGATTCAAGTTGTGGTTCAAAAAATAATATGATGAGAACCCTCAACTGCTGATGTTATGCAATATTTATGGTTCAATCATCATCCTACCTTTAGGAGTAAAGTATCCATTTAGGTGGAATAGAAGTGGATTAATTTTATTCACCAAATATTTGAAAGTATTGAGATTCCAGAGTAGCATTGAGTTCATCTAGACATATTTATGTTGGAAGGTGCTTGTTGTTGATGGTAAAATTTCATGGTTAAGGTGAATAATGATTAGAAGCCTGACTGGAAGAGTTTCCATGAAATATTATTCAAGAAATTATATCTAGATATCATTTGTAGGTTGAATTATTAGGAGTTAATGGAGCTTAAGTAGGGATCCATGTTAGTGATAAAATATGCCATGAAGTTTACTAACCACCTCTTCTTTGCTCTGTATATGATAGGGAATAATGATTCAAAAGCTATGTGACTTGAGAAAAGTTCACAACAAAATTTTCTATCATTTACGATGGGTTATTTTCATCAGGATTCCATTGAAAATAACCCATAACAGAAAATGGTATCATAATTAGTAATATTTTTGATTGACTATAACTAATATATTGAGACCAAATGTTTTTGTGATAGAAATAAGGAACCATCATAAATATTATTTGTAGTGAGATTTCAATCCACTGAAAATGCAATTTCAAATTTATTTTTGATGGAAGTAATGATCTATCACAAAAACTATATGTGATAGGATTTTAATATATAAAAAATAAGTAAAAAACACATTAAAATAAATTAAAAGTTAAAAATTATAAAAAAATATTTGTTTAAAAATTAATAATCATTTAATACATCATATGTTTATAAAAAAACATAATGAATTCATCAGAGGAGTGGGATCAACTTCTTGATCAGTTAGAAAAAATTTCATTCCCAAACCACATGTAAGTCACCAGATGTACTCCATCATCAACTTATGCTCTTGATTTATCTATTGACACTGCTGATCTTACTGCCAACACCACTCTTCTTAATCTCTAAACAATCTGGGTATAGTTTTATCTATATCTCACAACCTCTCCTCATACTCTCTATAGTATATAAAAATTCTATACGATCTTTATTCAAGATGATCAACTATATCACTATAGTATTATGATAATTTGATGACATCAATCATGAACCAATAATGATAGCCCAATCTTTCTCAACACCATTCATGGTTACCCATATCAAAGACGACTTATTAAAACCTAAATCTCATGATCCCTCAACCTCATTCTAAGTTTTAATCTCTTGCATGCTAGAATTAAATCCTAATATTTCTCCTTTAAGTGTAATTAAAAATTAAAAAGGTAAAAAAATTAATTTAAGTAAATTTTAAAAACCAAAAAAATACTAATCAAAATTGGTCATTGTATCTCACTAGAAATCTCTCTTGTAGCACGATTAATTTCCATCCTCTTATAGACACCATACTTCATAACAAAGATATCAATAACAGATTACATAAATATAATATAGATTTTTTTATTAAAAGTATATATAAATTTATAATCAATGTTACTTACCATATATTGTCGATATGTATTAAACATATGACTCTTAACTCTATGTGTAACCCCCTGCCTCCTTCAATTCCATCGACTATATGATGACCTCCTCTTGAAAGTCTTTCCTATCGAGTAGAAGAATAATCCTTCCCAAGTCTAATAATGGATATAATCAGGTCAATGACACACATAAGTCTCATAAAAAATTATAGCATGATCTCTCACCATAGATTTATTTTTATGTTTGTGTGAAAATTGATTAAAACACCCATGCATAAAAATATCACATGCCTCTCCCAGATGAAGACTCTCATCCCCACATCGACTGGAGACTATAAATCCTACAAATGATTAATGATAAAAAGATAGTAATTAAATAAATTTCAAATAAAATACATTATTTATTTAAATACAACCTAGTTCTCGAACATGAAATGTTAAACATCAGTGGGAACCTGATACCATGACTCCCATGACCCAGAAAAATAATTCCACATAATCTCTCATGTTTAACCAACAATAATATGTGAAAAAATGTGAAAATAAAAACATATAATATGATAATTAATATGTAAAAAAACCAATAAAAATTTAATGAAATACACAATTGAACTTACATCCTCCAGTATAGATCCAAACTAAGATATGAACACCACTCTAGAATAGAGTTTGGAATCATTAATATGGCTAGGACATGACCCATACTCATCGATAGTGTAGTGGAAACATCTTGCGGGTCAAATGATGGATCATGGGGATCATCACCGGGTAGCACAACATCAGTGAGTGTATGGTACAACTCATCACAATCCTATCCAGTTATCTAAAACACAAAAATAATCTTACCTAAAAATAATTGTTAGTATATATATAATATAAAAATCTAATAAATATTTATTTAAAACAACTAATTTATATTGATTATGACTATAACTAGAATATAATACATCATTATTTATCTTCATATTCATATTCATCTATGTCAATGTATTCATTTTCTTCCTCAACATTATCAATTTCCATATGAGATATAATTTAATCATATCTCATTATTTCAAATTCATTGGTTACACCATCCAAATTATAATTACCATCAACCCTTAATTGAGGGTTCTCATCATTTATATTTGTATCACTTCAAGTAAGATATGTGTTTTGAAAAATTTCTTGAAAATTTTCAATATTTTTGACTTTCACAAAACCAATTTCATTTTCTGTAAAATAATTTCCATGAGATTTATTTTTTATTACAATCCACTAGTCATTTAAATCTCTCAAATTAGAATAATTAATTTTATAGTAAAGTTTATGTGATTAATGTGCCAACACAAATGGTTCATTTTCTGTAAGAAGACTTTTGTATTTAATACCAACAAATCCATATCATAGATGAATGTGCAACCCTCAATCAATATAAAACCAATGAAATTTAAACATTTTTATGTAATTATATCCTAGATAACATAACTCAATTATTTCATCCAACATTCCATAAAATTCAACTTCAATTTCTTTATGATGAGTTACTTTTAAATAAACAATATTCTTCACTGATTTTTTTTGATTCACTGTATATGCATTTATGAAATCAAAATCCATTAACCATAGACACATTATAAAATCTTACCAATTTTAATAATGGATTTCTCAATGCTCATAATAAAATATTAGTTTTATTTCCATGTTTTTATACCCAAAAATTAAAAATAATTAACAGTAGATAAAATAACAAATTGATTTAATATATTCAAATCAGTCTTCGAAATTAGTAGGAAAAATTACATTGTCGATATTATTTAAGAGCAGTTCGGATAATTTGTGTGAATTTTTTTATATAATCATCATATAACCTATAAAAAAATTAATATAAATTTAATTTTTAAAAATAATTTTAAAAATATTGGTAAAAGTAACACTTATTATAAAAATTAGGTTATTTCTTCATAATTGGGAAAAATATATGAATGAGATTTGTGTATTTCATCATCTAAATGCCATTAATCATGATCACCACCAAAACCAATATCAATATGATTAAATAATCAAAATAAATTATCTTTTACATTATCAAAATTTCCCTCATTATGACCCATTTAATTATATTTTGAAGGATATTCATATTGAAAATAATAAGAGTAGAAATTTGAAATTTTCTCCTGCAAACATGCTTTAATAATTGAGCCTTCAATTGATGCTTTATCACATACATTCTTATTCAATTTTTTATATAAAACTTTCATATGGGTATATCGATTGGAACCGTAACAACCCTCCACATTTTTCCTTATATGACAATTTTAATATTAAATGTTCCATTGAATCAAATAAGGCTAGTGGATTTTTTCCCAATTTACATAAAATTATAATAATTTTTATAGTATAATTAGTGTATTATAGTATATTGTTTCCACAAAAAAGTCTCAGAAAAAATATGATATTTTGGTTAACACATCCTAATAGAATAATACAACAACCCTATAAGACCAAAATTTAGTAATGTTTTCATTATGAGATGACAATCATGATTTTTTAACCTGATAATATGATCATTTATGACACAGAGAGACAAATTAAAAGCATAAAAAACTAGTAACCTCAAATATATAATACACTATTATAATAATAAATTAATTTATTTAGATTGTGAATAAGTTTATTTTGGATTTATTAAATTTTATGAGCTTTCATTTTCAAATAAATCAAGTTTAGGATTCCTGTAAATTAAGGCAAGATCTGACTATGCATTTAAAATGTCTTTAGTCTTTTTAGGTGTGTATAACATTGTATATAATATTATATCAAATTATATCTTCTAAATATACATTACATCTATCATGTTACAGAAAAATAAATTAGGCTAATATGGAAAATCCCAAAAAATAATTCACTTTATCCTATTATGATCTCTTCCAAATCTACCTATATTTTTTTGGTTTATAGTTGGTTAAAAAGTAATAAGAGGTAATGGATATATGATATATTTTACATGAATACCCAAGATCACTATAATAGGTCTATCTTTTTCAATTTTACCTTTGATAAAATTATTTTTATTTCTTTGGAAATGATTACCTACAAGAATAATTCTCTAAAGACACTAAAAAACAAGGTTTTCTTCAATTTATAAGAATAAATACTTTATGGTTACCCATTAATTACAAACATGATTTTGGGATATGTGTACTCTATCTAGATGAAATTCCATACACTATAAAGTCACTTATTTTCCATGTTAATACTAATTTTAGTGTAAAATTCTATTCCATAACTACATAATATATAGTTACACCACCACTCCAAAATAAAATAAAATAATCAATCAATGGATCCAAAAAAATTGATATTATTCTTTGGATGTCTTAAAATTAATAACTCCAAATAGATATATGGTTTCTTCATTAAAATCTAAGGAGTAAATTTATACATACTTATGAAAATAGGTTAACAAGAATATTGATTGTTGTTAGTACTAAATGGATAAAAAACATGAGCAAAAAAACCAAATTGTAATTTTCCATCCCATACCACTCTATAGTAACTGGATTAGTTTAACACATGAACTTAGGTGCACCGCCCATTATTTTAGAGGCTACTGACTAACAAAAAAAGTCTACAGTGATATTGTGGGGAAATTATACCATTATACTAGAGTAGATAAAAACAACAGAAATAAGATACAATCAATCATCACAATGTCCAACTAAATAAAAGAAAAACATATAAAAAGGAATCCAAAAACAAATAAGATACCAGATGTTGTAATAGAATGAAAAATCAAATGTCACATGAGTCAAAAATATGTCAACATGATCCCCTATTTGAAGATTATATACAACTAAACCCAAATAATAAAATTTAGAAGTAACCACCACCTGGTCCCGATTCCCAACCCGGTCTCATCACCTAACGTTTTCTAAGCTATCTAGCTGAACCAACCAACACTAGGCCTCTACCCCACTTGTATTTATTATCATGAGTTTTACTAAGGTAATAATGAAACAAGTTTTCCTAGGAAGTGTGTGAGTATAAATCAGTAGGCCACCGCCCATAGTTTCCTTAACACATCCATAAAATAAAATTCATGTACAATGTAATAATATCCAAATAATTAAGTAAACAACTTAAAAAATAATAAATAATTCACCACTAATCCACAAGTTCTAATATGAAACCTGAGTTCAACCATAAATGCTTCCTCCAGTTCTATATGTATTTGAACATAATGAATTACCACTTAGGGGGAACCACATGCCACCCTATAATCTTTTCCAAATATCATTACCCAAGGGGAACCACATCCTTCCCTAAAACATTTTAGAATATCACCCAGGGGGGAACATGTCATGTCCTATAACCATTATATATCATTCACTCAGGGGTATCGTCCCTCACAGAAACGTCATATAGAATACACCTAGGGGTATCATATCTCCTCAAAACATCATATAGAATACACCCATGGGCATCATCCCTCCTTATAACCTCATATAAAATACACTTGAGGGAATCATCCCTCCCAATAACCTTATATAACATATACTCAGGAGCATTTTGCCTCCATAGACCCACATATATCATCATACCTTAGAAGAATCATCCCTACTTATAACCTTTACTAGAATATCACCATATATAATATTATCATATATCATGTCACTATATATCATATCATCATATGTTAGATAATAATATCACATATATCATTCCCTAGGTTGGTCTCTCAAGAACAAAACCCATTCCCATAACCACATTCATGCCTGATTATAACCGTTTTATCCTCAATGTTTTAATCATCTCATGGGATAACACACTATTGGAACCCTCTTTGTTCCCTAGGTCACATCATAGTCCAAACACCCTACATGGGTTTATTTATCTCACTTTCAACTCTAGGTTCAAATCCCATCACTCAAAGGGTATAAAATCCCTCATCATAGTCATGATCAAACCATGGGTTAATATATCACACTGTTAAATCCATATAACTAAAAAAAGGGAGTGGTATAACATGAAATGTAAATAACTTTCCCTGAACATTAAGCATAAACACTAACCATTCAGAGTGAATTGGTGAATGGTTTTTAGATCACACATCTACAGTTAAAATAATCATAATCCATTCAATTAAATATTGTATATTATATCATAAAATATTAATCCCAATAATATATAATAATCAACAATAGTGTTGAAATAGATGAAGATACTCTTACAAAATCATCGAGCAATTCTTGAGATAAATACTCTTTTACTTTGAAAAGAAGAGTTCTTTTGGAAAAGCGTTTGTATAAAACTAGAAATTAAGTAAGTTAGTATTTTCAAAATAAAATGAGTTATTTTATAAATATAATGGTTTGTAAAAATATATTGTAGAGTTCCCTTGAAAATAGGTAAGAATTTGAGAAATTCCCTTGAGTCGGGCTTGTATTTCGGGAATAATTTTTGAAAGATCATTTTAAAACATATAATTACCCATAAATGAAGGAAGGATTATGGTTGGAACACATATATATAACACTTAATCAGAAATTATGATGATTAAATATGAATTAATAATAATTTAACTGAGGTAAGTAGATAATAAAAGTTTCCCGAATGAAAATGGAGGTTCGGGTGGAAAACCCTTACCTTAAGTCCATTGGTGTTCCTCACTTGATATTAATGACCTGAATAATCAGATATAGGTTCATAGATTAATGATTTCATAACATAATATACATTTAATTTATTTATCATAACCTTATTAGGTTAATTTATGGCCTTTTAATAAATTAATAGATTCAATTTCATTGTTTGGGAGTGTTTTCATCCTTGGTTTTCATGACCGATTTACTTATATTAATGTATGGATAAACATGTAATATGAGAAAGGTTGTATAGAATATAAGTTTTATTTTATTTTTTAACATCAATAATATTACATTGTTATAAAATTCATTTGGTTAGTGGGAGTGAAGGTGAATCATTATATAAAACTTTAATGATAATTGTTTGGGTTAATTGGTGGTTCTTGATCACAAAAAAATCATTTTAATTTATAAATTAATATCATGCGTGAAAAAAGATTAAAGAACATTAAATAAGTTATAATACATATATTATAGTCTGGTTTATCTATAAAAATGGTTTCATGACCATAATTGAAGATGGTAATAGAAATCAAAAACTCGTCGTTCTTGAATGTGATAAATTAGTACATCTCGGATGGTGTTTTCATTTCTAGTATAAAAGAAGGGGAAAGAAGAGATGATGATGAATTATTAAATTATCACAAAAAAATTAAATTACATGTAAGTTACTATAGTTATCATTAAATTTGGATGAAATTAGGTGAGGAAATAAAAATAAAATAAAGGAACTCGAAATAAAAGAAAAGTTGGGAAATCCCTTATGAAAATTTGGCAGCCTAACGACATCACTTAAAAATTCATAAAATATTTTGATGAGAGAAAAAGGGGTCTTTAATAATTATTACATAATATGGAATGTTAGGGGGGTATTTAATGACATATCCCAACATAATAAAATTGAAATTAAAAGAGAATAACATAATATGAGTGCTTGAAAAAGAGAGATATTTTGAGATGAAAATTCTGCAGCATAACAACTATGCAACATGGTTTTAGAAAACATTAAAAAGAGAGGGGATAGGGGTAAACCATTAATAAAAAAATTATAATATAGTATATGGAAATAATAAAATGGTATGGAAACTTGAAATACACACCACATAAAATAGAACTTGAATGGAAAAGAGAAGTTGAGAATTCCCTTAACTAGTAGAGTAACTCCTAAAACTAGAAGATTGGAACCTTGGGGGATTGAGGAAAACTTGGGAGGACTCCTAGGGAGGTAAAAATACCACATCTTCGAGGATTATGAGTTTTGAATGAATGAAAATTAAGTTAATGAGTGGGTATTTATAGTAAAAGAGAGAGAGAGTTTTTTATTAATTTTAAAGGACACCTCATTAGTGGTTTTTGAAAAACCATGGGATTTCCCATGGTGTTTGCCCATGATATTGGACAACTGAGAAATATCATATCATATTTTAGTGCAAAAAAGTTTACCATAATTTTATATTAATTATTACATCATTATTATGTCATTAAACATACCAAAAACCCAAAACTGTATTTTTACTATTCACGAAAAAATTCAAGTATTTTAGAAAAATCCCTAAAATTCACCCCAACCATTTTTCAACGTGTAGAATTAAAAAATGTAATAATTTTATTTAAAATAATTTTCTAAATATTTTTAATTTAATTTTTAAATAAAATCACAATTTATTAAAAAAAACTTTAAAACTATAACTCATTTTATAACACCTTGAAAAATTAATAAAGGTCTCATAAAATTCTCTTATAACCATAATACAATAAAATAACAATTTATGATTAAATTTTATGAAAATAAATTTCCATTTTGAATTATTAAATAAATCATAAAATTTTAATTAAAATATTTATGACTTACAAAAAAAAAATACTTATACTGTGATCATTTTGTCATTTATAAGATGTCTAAATCGCATTTATACATTCATGTGTGAAGTTTCTATTTTTTGGCCAATTTACTATTCATTAATATTAATAAGAGTAATAGTAATATTCATAAGGGTATGTTACTATTCCTAAGGGTATGTTACTATTCACCAAAAATTAAGTTTGTGTTATCAGACTCTAAATATCTTACTAAATGCAACCGTGTATATCAATTTTTTGAAATTCAAATCATACAGGTGGGAAAATTATGTTTACTGGCTAGGTTATAATAAAGTGGTGCTTTTATAGACTTAGTGTTTCATGAATTCTTTATTAAATATATTTGTAAACTCTTGGGGTGTTACATTATTACCCCCTCAACAGAATTGTGTCCTCACAATTCGAAACTGCACTTAGAAAGTTAAAGGTTGATGCTTGAAAATTCCCTTGTGGGAAACCCACATTAAAAATAGGATTAATAAAATATCCTCCTAAAAATAGGTTAAGGTAAATGAGGTGGTCACTAAAAAAATTATTCTTTCGAATGGGGTGACATTAGTTGGAAGTAAAAACCTAGACATGACAGAAAAATCCAACTATGAAGTTTTTATGGAACGTGATAGATAACATGTTTAGATGAAAGTTTATTACTACAAAACTATAAACTACTATAAAAAAATCATCGATATTATCAAAGATTATGATAAAAGGACAACATTTTATTTAAGACTCATTTCCTTGAGTTGAGGAATTATTCCACTCTATAAGAGTATAAATATAAGTTTCTATTTACAAACTCATCCTTTGACTGCACCTTGAACTATCTATACATCATCACTTAGAATAGGTTACTCCATATGGTGAAGTAATACATTAACCTATAAAAGATCATACAATTATCAACTTAAACCATTTCACAAATGGTTTAACTTTCCAAAAGATCATGATCCAATAATTTAGAATCATTCTCATATCCATCCTTCCTAGATCCATGTACATGGGGTCCTTGGAAATCCTCATTTTTTAGAACACCTTGATCTATCCTGCTAAATGCATCTTCTACCTTATTTTCCTTTAATCAACATGAATTAGCCCTAAATTTTCACATTCCAAACATGTGAATATCTTCATCATGCATCCTTTTGAAATATGGTAATAACTTGAATTACCGTAAAAACCATATTGGAAACATGAATTCTTCCATATTCCTTAAGTAAGATACATGTTATTGGATATATTTCATAAATACAAAAATGTTGTAAACTCTATCAATGATAGTATAGACTACTTTTTGACAAGTCAACAATCAATTTTGAGGCAGTCAACACTTATCCAAATCATTCATTTCTCCATCATTATCTCAATCATTAGGAATATATTTAGGGTTGTCTTTACCTCAACAATATACTTTCCCAAGATACTAAATTTCTACTGAGTCACTTATCCTTGGTATAATTCATCATATGACCTCAAATACTTAATGAAATAGTACTGTAGTGAAATACTCATATATTCAATAATTCTTATAACTAGTAAATTGCTGATAAAATATTCAAATGAAATTATTCTTGAAGAGGTATATTAATCATTCCACTTCATCTATAGTAGTATCATGACTATATCATTATCCAGTAACATCATTTGGGGAATATTCCTTTGATACATGGGACATTGATTTTCATAGTGTCCCATCACCTTGCAGTTGAAGCATTGTACATTGGAAACCTTTTTCTTACCCTTGAAATCATGAACTTGGTGTCATTTTTATCCACAATTATAACAAACACCCATTCCCTTCAAGAATATACTAGGGTGATTCTTTCCACAATTATCACATGTGGGAAAACCATTCTTTCCCTTCTTCTATTTATCTATATTTTTCTCTATTGTCCTTTTATTTTTTTGCTTCCCTTCATATCCAAAAGACTTAGAGAATTATTTACATACCTTTTTAACACATGATACTATTTCTTCATATGATGAGGATACATAGGAGAATATATTCCTTTGAAATGATGTCTTAAGACCATGAGATATATGACTCTTCTTACTATTTGAATCACATGCATTAGTGATGATCTCATTCCTCCTGCTAGGAACCATTTCTAAACAATGGCATACACTAGATTAGATTATGAATCATAATTTATAATCTCAACTTAGAAAAATACTTAGCATAAATTTAAATCCTATCCATAACTAATCTCATAATTATATACATGGTTTCTTTGAGGAAAAAATTACATTTAATTCCTTCATAATGGTTTGTAAAGAAAATGTGAATTATCCTAAGCATATCCCCCAAGAGTGTTAAACCAGGTGCACAGTAAGGCCCATTGTCGTGTACTAGGATATCTCGGGTCAAGCCCGAAACTCCTTGTCACAGTTGTTACTCCTAGGTACATTTGTTCCAGAACCACATCCACTTTTAGTATCCATACATAGATATATTTGATAGAAAGATTCACATAATCTATTCTTTACCAAAATTTCTGGACATTCTTGTATGTTTATCCTCAAAGTATATCTTAGGGTTTTGTTCCCTAATCTACATTTTCTAAATCTAGTTTCCAAGTTTTCTACTAAAATTCATTTGATACCAACTATAATGCCCTAACCTCAGAAGCCCGAAGCTGGTGCATTATTTTAATACATTGGAATGATTACAAGGAATCAAATCCTGAAGGACTGAGTATTTTAGTAGTTTTGGAAAACTAGATACATATATAAGTTCAACATTACAACTTGAAAATAAATAAAACATATAAGTTTTATTGAGAACATCCACAACTCTATGTTTATCCCTGCAAGTCATTCATAATAAACTTCTTCATATCCTGAGAAAATGAAACATAATAAAGGGGTGAGATCAGATGATTAGTAAGGGTAATAAATAACGCAAAAGATATCATAAACATAAACATTAGGCACGGTGAATAACTAAAAACACATTCCTTTAAAAATAAACTTGAACATAATATGGTAGGAATTTTAGATGAGTAAATATTTCCATAATAAAATATAATTATGGGTATTCTACTAGTTGAAAAACCACATGAACTTTCAATTACTAGTTTCATAATGAGGGAATTCATAATGCAGGACATCATAACTATACCGTCAAGGCCTCATGTGAAGACCATAAATATCTATTTTGTCAAGGCCTTGTGCCAAGACCGTAGTTTGTCTCATGAGACCAACCGATGTACCAAGGGGCTATAGCAGGCCTCGACCAACACTTACTAGGTCCAATGAATTCCTCATATGAAAGGGGATGAATATAAACAACATATACATTCATATTGAAACTAATATAAGAAATGTAAATAACATTCCCCAAACATTAAGCATAAACACTAACCATTTAGAGTAAATTGGTGAATGGTTTTAAGATAGAACATACATAGTCAAAATAATCATAAACCATTAAATTAAATATGTTAGATGATATCATAAAATATTAATCTCAATAATACATAATAATCAACAAGAGTGTTGAAATAAATGAAGATACTCTTATAAAATCATCAAGTAATTCTTGAGATAAATACTCTTTTACTTTAAAAAGAAGAGTTCTTTTGGAAACATGTTTGTATAAAACCAGAAATGAAGTAAGATAGTATTTTCATAATAAAATGAGTGATTTTAGCAAGATAATGGTTTCTAAAAATATATTATATATTTCCCTTGAAAATATGTAATAATATGAGAAATTCCCTTGAGTCGGGCTTGCATTTTGGGAAGAATTTTTGAAAGATCCTTTTAAAACATATAATTACCCATAAATGATGGTAGGATTATAGTTAGAATACATATATATGACATTCAAATATAAATTATGAGGTGTGAATATGAATTAATAAGAATTTAATAGAGGTAAGTAGATAATAAAAGTTACCTGAATGAAAATGGAGGTTCGGGTGGAAAACACTTACCTTAAGTCCGTTGGTGTTCCTCACTTGATCTTAATGACCTGAATAATCAAATTTAGGTTAATAAATTAATGATTATAGAACCTTATCTACATTTAATTTATTTATCATAACCTTATTAGGTTCATTTATGGCCTTTTGATGGGTTAAGAGATTCAATTTCATTGTTTGGGAGTATTTTCTTCCTTGGTTTTCATGATCGGTTTACATATATTCATGTTGGGATAAACATGTAATATGAGAATGGTTATCTAGAATAGAAGTTGTATTTTATTTTCTAAAATAAATAATATTACATGGTTATAAAATTAATTTGGTTATTGGGAGTGAAGGTGAATCATTATATAAAACTTTTACTACTAGAAATTCGGGCTATAGCCACAGTTTAAAACTGTGGCTATAGGTCCTCAAACCGTGGCTATCGGTAATAGCCACAGTTTGGGAAAATGTGGCTAAGTTTGGCACAGCTATAGGCCTTGACTTATAGCCACAGTTCCAAACCGTGGCTATAGGTCTATATCCATGGTTTAAACTGTGGCTCTAGGTATATAGCCACGGTTCAAACCGTGGTAATATCACTATAAACATAGTTTAGAACCATGGCTATACTAGAGGATGGACACAGTTTATTTCCACAGTTAGGAACCGTGGAATTAGAACTATAGACACGGTTAAAAACCCTGGCAATAGACCTATAGCCACAGTTAGAAACCATGGCTATAGGGTCTGAAAAACCATAAAAAAAAACAGCCCACCACCCCCCTGCACAGCCCCCATGAACACCCACTTTCCTAGACACCCTACATAAACCCACTCCCCCTGAAAATCCCACCTCCTGGAAAACCCCCCCTACAACACACCTTCCCCCATGCAAAGCCCCTCCTCCTGGACACCCCCCTAGACCCCCCTAGACAGACCCTGGACACCCCCCAGACAGACCCTCCCAGGACAGACCCCCCCAGACCCGGGACACCCCCTGGACAAACCCTGGACACCCCCCAGATAGACCCAGGATAGACCCCCCCAGGAAGGACCCCCCAGACCCAGAACACCCCCCGGACAGACCCTGGACACCCCCCAGACAAACCCAAGACAGACCCCCCCAGACCCAGGACACCCCCTAGATAGACCCCCCTAAGGATACACCCAGACCTCCACTCCCTTGGAAAGCACCCCCCAGACCCTGGATAGCCCATACCTCCACGTGAACCCCTAGGACAGACCCTGGACACCCCCCAAACATACCCTGGACAAACCCCCCCAGACCTTGGATGCCCCCCAGACAGACCCCCCCCCCCCCCCCCCAGGATAGACCCATACTCCCACTCCCTCGGATAGCCCCCCCTCCTGGACACCCCCCAGACCTTGGACAACCCCCATACAGACCCCCCAGACCCTGGACACCCCCCAGATAAACCCCCTAGGATAGACGTTGGACAGACCCCCCCAAGACAAACCCTGGACACCCCCTCCCCCTGCCAGTACCCCTGCCAGTCCCCCTGCCCCTCCCCCTGCCAGTCCCCCTGCCACCCCCTACCATCCTCCCCCCACCCGCCATCCCCCCACACCCTGCCAGCCCCCCATGGTTAAACCATGGATCTTGGTCCCTAATAACACTTTCAAAACCATGGAAAATAGACCCTACAACCATAGTTAATAACCATGTAAATTGATTCCTACCCAGCTATACTTAATCACCAAATGCTTCCATAATAGCTGCACCTTATAGCAGTACTCACATCCTCTAGTTACGAGAAAAAAAAATAAAACACCACCTTCCAAATAAAACTGAACTCAAGAATAATAAAATATATATCATAAGAATTCAAACTCTCTCCAATATAAACAATATAAAATTTCAATATCAATATCATCATAATAAAAAGAACTATTTTATAAAATTAAATGCATATACCAAGAATAAAATTTACATCTAAAATGTACCTCAATATCAACATCACTAGAACCATCATGACCCTCATTATCTCCTATAGAAACACCAACATCATTATCACCTCCTCTCAGACCACCACCACCACCAACACCACCATCATGATCATTGCAATATTCATTGGTTTATGCACCTAAATCAGTGGAAGGAGCGAATAATCCTGATAAACATAATGCATAAAAATGAGAACACATTTAATTAATGAAAACATTAAATGTTTATATGGTGATTCATATAATATCATTATGTTACCAATAAAATACTCTGATATACATAATGTATACAAATGAGAAAACATATAGTTAATGAAAACATTGAAATATTCTTGTGTATGATGATTCATGAACATAAAATTGAAGAGAAATAAGAAGGATGTTTAAAATATAGAGAAATATTAAGAGTCTTATGGTCTAAATATAAAAAAATAAGAATGAGAGTGTAATCATGTTTGGAGATGGTTAAAATATTAAATCATATTTATTTAATAAATCCCACCCCCCTTGCACCCCCTGCCCCACCCCCCTTGCACCCCACCTGCACCCTCCCCATTGCCCTACATACCCCCCTGCACCCCCTGCACCCTCCCCACTGCCCTACTGACCCCCCTTCACCCTCCCCCTTACACCCTCCCCCACTTCCCCCCTTTCACCCCACCTACACCCTCCCCACTGCCCTGTAGACCCCCTCCCCCCTGCACCCCCCCCTTGCACCCTACCTGTACCTTCCCCACTACCCTGAAGACCCCCCCCCCCTTCCCCCCTGACCCCCTGCCCCCTGCACCCCACCTGCACCCTCCCCACTACCCTGCAGACCCCCTTCCCCCTCCCCACCTGCACCCTCCTCAACAAAATCAAAAACACACTACAAAAATATAAGGAATCCAAAATTCACAAATGTCCTATTTAAAATTGTGCCAAAGAATAAAAACATAATAAACCTTACCCAAATACGATGTTGAACTCACTATCATCAATGGTGGTGGATAGAATCGTCTTCATCATAAGAAATCACCTATAAGAAAATAGTGGGAAAAAATGAGATATAACGACTTCTTATATATATGTGGTCACTATGTTAACTATACATGATAAATGATACATGAATCCATAACCAACAATAAAAAAATAATATTGATATTGATATGTACATCCCAATACTAAATAACATGATTAATAAACCTCTATTTTTCAAAAATCACCTTCAATTGCCTATTCAAAAATCAAAAAAATTACAAAAATATGGGAATAAAGTAAACTTCTATCAGTACTTAAATGCAAGAAATAGGGATTAGACATTGTTCTTAACCCATAAAATCCATTCCTTGAATGTATAAAATACCTAAAACTCTTCATGCCTATATCCTTCTTGATTTTCTAGATTGAAACCTCATTTTTTTAGCACATTCTTCTGGAATTTACCTTTATTCTTAGTTTATATAGGTTTATCAATTTTATAAAGTAGAGAATTTTCCTTATTTTATTATTACTCAATCCCCTAACCCCCCCTACACCACCACCCCCACATCCCCCTATACTAGCCTCCCCCCTAAACCAGTCCCCTCCCCCACAACCATCCACTACCCCCTGCACCACCCCACCCCTTCCCCTATCCTGCGCCATCCCCCTAGCCTGCACCAGCCCCAAAACCCCTACACCAGCCCCCTAACCCCCCTGCACCACCCCACCCCTTCCCCTATACTAGCCTCCCCCCAAACCAGTCCCCTCCCACCAAAACCAGTACCCCCAAACCAGTCCCCTCCCCCCAAACCCAGTCCCCTCCCCCCACCTCCCTAACCCCCTCCCCCCTACACCACCCCAACCCCTTAGCCTGCACCAGCCCCCCAACCCCCTAGCCTGAACTAGCCCCCACACCCCCACACCCTTACACCACCCCCCTAACCCCCTTGAACCACCCCCACCCCTTCCCCTATACTAGCCTCCCACTCAAACTAGTCCCTTCCCCCCAAAACCAGTCCCCTCTCCCTCCCTATCCCCCCTCCCCCCTACACTAGCTCCCAATTCCCCTAGCCTGCACCAACCCCCCACCAATTCCCTCCACTTATATTATGCTATAAATATAAATGAGAGTTAAATTGTTCTTATTCCTAGTGGTATATGTTGTAATGTATTTGTGGATTACCTACTCAGTTTCATGTCTATGTAGTATCTTTTATTTTATTCCATTTTCTACTCTGATATTACATCTAGTTTGGGTTGTATTGTATTTCATTAAATGCATCATATAGAACTGGTTGTCTTTGTTTCATATTCAGTAGGTTATTCTCATCTCTAGGACAATCATCCCCCAATGATCTATTATTCCCCTATAACATATTTATAGACTTTGATGTTCTGGGGATTCCACATGAGGTTAATAACACCTCTTCCCATTCCCAATCCAATAGGTAAGATGAAGGATATTACACCGGTGGGAGGAAAATTTATTACACATATGGCAGATAATCCCACTATCTTTGAGGCCTCAATCCCAATATCATCCTTGTTCCAATTATATTTTATTGAATTTGATCTTCTACTTTTGTTGGGCCTATCTATATTGATCGAGAAATAGTATGAGTGGGCACCCAAGTACACTATTATTGAGAGTGAGGATC
Source organism: Viscum album (assembly GCA_963277665.1). Taxonomy (NCBI): domain Eukaryota; kingdom Viridiplantae; phylum Streptophyta; class Magnoliopsida; order Santalales; family Viscaceae; genus Viscum; species Viscum album. The sequence continues at coordinate 1,557,654,901 of OY728161.1, forward strand.
TATCTCCAGGAACTTCAGGATATAGGATAACCCATAAAGAGACTAAAAAGGGGGTATCTATTTCCCAGGCCTAACCATATTCACCCACCCTCACCTTGGAGGTGTAATTTCACTACATGGAAGCCTCTATCCAGTTACATATTGATCAACTTCATATTATATTATAGGGATATGGGTTATTGTTCACTGAGCCACTAGTCCACCCATTTTATATCCCTAAGACCACCCTAGCCTTGTATCATTCCTCTTACATTGAATTGTCAAACCCTATCCCTATTCTAACTAAAATTAGTGGCCTGAAAAGCCAACACTATACTCAAATTCCTCTTGATATCAGCAGCTCGACTGCCCAACACGAGTATTTTCTTGCTTACCAAAGCAAGGGGAAGGGACATGCCACCAAAAAAGGTGAAGAGAATTGCTTTTTTTTAAACCAGAATACCCAAACCAGAACATATTTTTAGATTATAAAGGTACTTAATGAGTAGACCTAAACATAAACTCTGACACAGACCACAACTACAATGTAAAGCTCCCTAGTAGTATATGAGCAGGCTGCACCCAGTACCCCAGAATTATTCACCATCTCTAAAACTTCAATATTAGAAGATAATAAATATATATATAATGTTTCTAGTATTGAATAATTATTCACCATCTCCAAAAATCTCTTACATCAGGGCTAACGTGCTGACAGAATAACAATATATATCAGTATCCTCTAGAAGTGCATCCATCCCCACCAGATCCAGTGGTATGTTCATGAAGGCCTCTATAGCTGGAAACAAACATGATTGAACTAACACCTCATCCACCACCATTTATTTATGGGCCATGACTGATAGTGAAGGATCATTTAAATAAAACTAACACTCACCCACATCTTTATAAGTGGATACATACTCTTCCAAGTAATCTTTGCAGGGACCTGCTCATTTTTGAAAAATTAGAATGTGTTGCCAGAATAATACAATGAATGAAAGGAGTGGAGTTACACATATAATAGAGGATTATAGGGTAGAATACCTTGAAAATATAGTTTGATTCCATTTCTATTCCCTTCCAGGAAATTATCACTGGAAGGCACTAAAGCTGAAATGGTTCTTCCCAAAGTGGAATAGCCCCCCTCACCTGGGATAATAGACTTGAGAATTCATTATTATTGGTCTCCCAATTGCCATGAAACAATTATCCCATAGTTCTATCATGGAGATAATATTTAGGGGATGGAAGTAGTGTCTGTTCATCAGTATCCTCCTCCTATATGAACAAAAACATAAAGGACATCAATATAGTTTCAATAGAATCATGTCCCTTTAAACATAGCAGTGAGATCAGTCTTCCCACTACCTATATGGGATAACCAAAATCGATCACGAACATTTGAAGTGAGCTGAGAACCACCACTCAGTTAACCAAATATGAAAATAGAAACCGAACATTAAATAAATATGATGAAGGTATGAATATAATGTATCATTTGTTATAAACAAAATATAAAGGTACATGATTCAAAAGTGCATACCTGGGGATCAACTATCCAACCATGATACTGACCAATGTCCAGAAGATCAAATATTGCACAATCAAGAGTAAACTCAAAATCATAAATTCTAAAAGCATGGTGTATGCCAATTAATTTTGATTAAAAACACAACAAATGGTTACTAATGTCTTGAAAAAAATGGTATAAAATAATCATTACCTCCTGAATTTTATATTCACGTCAATCCCGGTTGCAAGTTGTGGGAGAAAATCAATTGCATCGGCTATGTTTTCTTATTGGTTATCTGCATAGCATGCATCACTATCCTGTATAACAGTACAAGTCATCAAAATAACAATATGATTAGTGAAACTAATTGAGTGGTCACCTCAAGAAAAAAATGAAAAATTGGACTACATACCGTCAGCACCCAAGTCTTAGTCCGGTTGGTGAGGACTCTTAAGTGAATCTAGGAGGAGGCACAATTTCTGGGGTACTGTAGTAGTAATGTAGCAGTACTGTAGCGTGAACTATGCAGTACTGTAGTAGGCACTATAGTGGGTACTTTAGCTGGCACTGTTTGGCATTGTAGCAGTTGGAAATTTGCCCCCATTTGGGTCTTTAGGCCACTGATTTGGTCCCTGAGTTCTTTAGGGAATTCAGGCCACCCAAGAATTCAGGCCAGTAAGGCCTTTGGGCCACCTCAAGGCCTTCAGGCCACCTTTAGTGCAGATGAAAATCAGACAACCTACAAGGAACAAGCTCTATAGGAGGAAGAGCAAGGAGCTTTCACCATAGTAGAAGCTACACAGATTGCAAGAATGAGAGGGTATGACACCTGCCATTGGGACAAGACTGTGCATGCATGTGATAGCCTATCCAAATAGCCATGCGAAGGTGGAGAGCTTATTTTACAATGAAGATGTTGGGAGGAGCAGTTCTAAGTAGTTAGTCTGGGTTGTATGTAATGTTTGAAGCCTACGGGCAATGAATTCCTCTAAGGCCTACAGGGGCATGTAATAATTACACCTATAGACATTGTAAGGGTTCCACATCACCCCTTTAAAGGTGGATTATCAAAAAATAAATAAAAAATAAAGGCCTTTGGGCCATTAGAGAGACTGTATACCATCGGAGGTGTGCCAGAGGAGATAGAGGGGCCGCCTCAGAGCAGTTTCATCGTGGAGGTATGATGGTCGCTTAGGAGGAGGATGCAATTCAATATAATAATAATAAAACTTAACTACTACATAAACAAACATATCTCATAATAGAAAAATTCAATATATGTATAAACATCCAGAAACATTTCAATAAAATTCTATATTACAATAATCAAACCTCATTGCATAATAAAATTACACATATTAACAATCCAAAATTACAATTCACATCAATAGTGAGTCTCAATATCAGTATCTTTAGATTCATGATAACCCTCATCTACGCCTCCTACAGAAACACCATCAGCACCTCTCATGCCACCAACATCATCATCAACATCAGTATCGGTTCCAGTACCGACACTGGGATCAGCTCTGGCTACAGCTCTGGCTCCAGCTCCACCTCCGCGTATAGCTCCGGCTCCAGCTACAGCTCCGGCTCCACCAGCAGAACTCATCGACATCAAACATCCGTTAACCGCTGCAGCTGCTTCTGGTGAAAGTGTAGAAGAAATGGCAGACATAACTTTCTTTATATTTTCAAATATCACCTTTTCTACTTTTTGAGTTGCTTCTTTGATTACAGAATTCATCTATTCCACTGTGACCAAACCAAAGCCAGTACTCGAAGAAACGTTTTCAGTAGACCATTATCAAGATGGTACAATCTTCTTCCCAGGTCGACAATGCACTCTGCCCTGATGCTAATCTCCTAATACCTAATGTAGATGATCATTCAGGCCCAAATTATCAGGTTCTTTTTCTGCCAATGTCTCCAAAGTATTCTATTGATTGATATATAACATAAATTAAAATGATAAAATAATATAAGGAATTAAATTCCGTCAAAATAAAAGAAATTTAAATGTACTTACAATTGCCATCTCGGTGTCAGTATTTGGTACAATACCATCTTTCTTTTTTCTGCTTATACAAAACAAAGTAGAGTGAGGAACGTGACCCTCAATATTCAATTATTTTTTTCTGAAAAAAAAAGAAATAAATCAGAATTGGAAGTAAAAAAAAATTAAACTAAATGAAGCTAAATATTTTAAATATTAAATTACCTATGTTTTCTCAAGATCTGGGAGTGAAGTGTGTCCATGAGTATAAACATGTTTCATTCCACTATTGTTTCTTTTATTTCTATTTGATTTATCCTATAAACAAATAATTATATAATTTCATTAAAATAAATAAAACTCATTTTCAAATAAATAAATAAATAAATATATATATATAAATTTAACAAATACCTTAAACTCTTGACTCTTCCAATAGCCGATCATCTCTTTGTATTGTGATATTGGGCAATCATGAATCATCGATACTTCTTCAAGCTTTGTGTCAACTCTCTTTTTTCAACCAATATATAAGTCATACTTGTACACTCTCCAAATTTCACCAAAATCCATTAACCTTGTAGCCTTGGCATTTTTTCTATCAGGAAAATTATATCGGAGCTATAGTGGACAAAATATTTGTTAAGAAAATATTATAAATTAATATATATAAAAGGTGATTAATATTACTTACCCAGATATCTGCCAAGGCATTGTCCTTTATTTGTTCTCCAACTTCCCTCCAACTTATTGGTTGAACCAAAATGATATTGATGTGTCTAGCAAGTGTTCCCATAAATCATTTACATTTTGTACAATTTTTTTAAATTATAGCTTTGTCCTCATTGTATTCAACCATGATTTTTGTGTGTCAATTCCAAACCTCTCACATTTTTGTGCAGCCTCATCGTCTAGTAGAGACTAGAGCTAATCATGAAAAAAAGTAAAAAAGGATAATAATATATATAAATTTATCATTAATCACTAATAGTAATGTTTAAACACATACCAGCAGATGAGGGATCTACTGACCCCTGAAGTGCAGCGTCTAGAGGGGGAGTAGCCTCTGTGGTAGGTGGGATATCTATAGTAGGCGTACTCTGTACAGTAGATGGATAACCCTATGTAGATGATGGTGGATATGGATATGGATATAGTGGTGGGATATATGGGGGTATAGTGCCCTGTACAGTGGATGGTGGGAATGGAAAATAAAGAGGGATGAGATTCTAAGAAATACCATCCAATGTGGGTGCGAGTAGAAAGGGATATGGAAAATGTGGGTATGGATAATATGGAGGTGGAATAATGGGATGATGACCTTCTAGTGACTCAAGTGGCATAGTTGTAGGCTGAACTGTAGAATCAATACCCCCCTCCATACTATCATCCTCAATAGTATAATCCAACCATATCCTCGATGAAGTAGCATAAAATAACATAGATGATAAAATAAAACGAATGATAATAAGATAAATAATATGGAGGACCATAATATTCAAATATAAATTGTACTTATAGTGTTGGATAGATGAGACATATGTTGTTCATTTCTTCATATTCTTCCATTTCTTCTAATATCATCATATTCAGACATTTTGACCTGGAAATTTAAAATAATATTCTCAAATAAATAGAAATAATGAAAAATGTTAAATAATACAATTGTATCATAAAACAATGAGATACATTTTCAATGTGATATTTATATTGATAAAATATCAAGACTTTTCTATGTTTAAGAATTACTATAGATGTGCTTAAAAAAATCGGTCAGACTATAAATAGTTTTATATTTGACAATTGTATAAAATATACTAGTTAATTTGATATCATGTATGGAAGTTTAAAAAAGCACATAAAATATTAAGATAATGTCAGGTAAATACTTAAAAATGTGTCAACGTTCTGTGTGGTATATGGAAATGTATGGTTCACAATTTGTTCTTGCAATTGAGTCATCTGTGTCATCAAATGCAACATTAAAATAAATACCCAAAGGTTCATCTATAATATCATTGTCATCCATGTCTTTGTCAAAAATATGTCTAGGAATGACATCAACAATAACATTAAATTGTTGTTGTAACGGGTCAGTTACATAAAACACCCGTCTAGCCTGTGACGCAAGAATATAAGGTTCATCAGTATGAAGTTGACAATTCATATCAATCACTCTAAATCAATAGTTATCAATATGCATTCCTTGTCCTTTCATTGAATCAAACCACTTAAATTTCATCATTGCGACACTACCATGTGCATAGTAATATAATAAAACGATTCTTTCAACAACACCAAAATATGATATATTTTCTGACCGAGGTTGTCTATCTGATGCACTCACATAACAATCTGTTGTAGCGCTTATCATGACACCATCATGCTGTTTTTACATTTTTTTTCACATCTATTTATAAAAAATTTAAATCCATTGACAACCATTGCTTTAAAATCACGTACCACATCCTTTGGACCAAAGGAAAACACTCTTACTTAATCTGATAATTCATTCATTGGTAGAGTTAAAACCTAAAAGATACCAAAATTTAATATTAAACAGAGACATGTGATTATGTTATGAGAAAAAAAACTATTACCTTTGACTTTAACCAAGCAGCAAATTCTTTGTTGTGCAGCAGTTCCTTCCTCTTAATAGATAGAGAGCGATGTCTCTTTTTTATATTTTCTAAATGTTCTCTATAAATATGAAAGCTTAAAAATGTCAGAAGATATGAAGAAATAAAATAATGAAAAAATGCATATTTATTAGTTTACTTACTTGATATAATCATCAAGCACACCACAGTTGAATAATATTGTACGATGAGCCATCTCCCACTCTTCCTTGCTTAAAGTACACAACGAGTATGATCCAGATATCCCCCCTATTTGGGGCAGTGAAGGAAATGCAGGCTCAATGGGATCATATTGCTCATCTTTAGTTCTCATAAGTCTATTAGACCTCGTGGTGATGTTAGCCAAGTACGATGAACAGAAATCCATGCATTCTTGTTGTAAGAACCCGGATCTTCGTTCATGTATGTTTTCCCTTTTTCTGGAGTTTTTAAGGAAAATAAACTTTCTGGAAATTTCAGAAGTACATGCCGTGTAATTTTTGAGTACACGCCGTGTACTCTATTCCAGCTCAAAGCCGTGTGCTGGCCATGTCCGGGCCACAAACACGATGTGTATGGCTGAGGTGGAGGCCAGTTAATTCGACGTACGGAAAAATTGAATTACACGCCGTGTAATCAAGAAGTAAACTCCGTGTACTTTATTTTTTTTTCATTAAATAGACTGGGGTCGTGCCTAACCCCTATTGCCATCTTCTTCTCCAGTTTTCGACCGTCCAAGAGCGACCGTACGGCCGGAACTTCAACGAACTCCTGCCTCACCGTCCGTTCTCCGATTCAAGCACGGTCAGTTGCGTTGGAATCGCAGCGGTGAGTTCTTCCTTCTTCTTTAGCCTTGTTTCTTGATTCCTCCTCGTTTCCAAGTTATCGTGGGATGAAAGTTTTGTTAATTTTATCAGATGTACATTGTTCTAAGAGGAATCTGTCATCGAGGTTCATGTATATCAATCTCTTTGGATCGAGGTAGGTGGTTTGTGCCTTTCCATAGAAAGTTGATGGATATTTTGTGCAATTTCCACCAATACCCTTGAACGGGGTATTGCGTGTTTCCTATTTTTCCATTTTTTCTTGCCTGCTTTGATTTATTTCTTTAGTAGAGGTTATTTCTTGTAATTAGAGTATTTTGTTTGTGCTCAGTTTTCTTTCCATGCTTGTTCTGCCTGTTTGGCGTTTTTACAGTGCCATGCCTAGTTGTAGGATTGTGGACTGTTGCCTTGTTTTGCTGTTGAGCCTTAGTTGATAGCCAAGTAGTTCTCGAGGTTTACTTGGACGATATACATGCGTTGAACATGTTTAGTTATACTCAGGACTATGAGAACCTAGAGTAGTAGACCAAAGGGGGAATTGACGGAAGGGCTTCTCCAGAGTGTCTTTTAATCATTATGCGAGACCAAGGGGAGAATTGATGGAAGGGCTTCTCCAGAGTGTCTTTTAATTACGACGTGGGATATAGGGGGAATTGACGGTGAGTGCTTCCCCAGAGAGTCTGCTTAATTGCATAGCTGTACCAGAGGGTTGCTAGTACTTATAGGTTGAACCATAGGGGTTACACTGTGATAGATACCTAGAGGGTTACCTATTTCTTCTTTTGTTGCTGGCTGCTTACTTGTGTGCTATAATTGTTAGAACTGTGGTTTGTAGCTGCTTGTGTTTTTCTATTTACTGCTTCTTGTTTATTTACTGCCATGTATTCATTGACTTTTAGGCACAAATATTTAGGTGATTGCCTACTGGGATTGTATCTCACACCCTATTTGGGCCATGCTTTTGGGCCCAAGAAGACTATGTTGCTGTAGGTATAGATAAGGGCAAGCACCCTTCTACTTCAGGATCTTGACTGCATCAGGAGCTGGGGAGCATGGGACTGAGCCGTGGCTCGCGATGCTAAGGAGATTACTTTGTTTTTCCTTTGCACTTTGTTTCAGTTGTATTTCAGCACGTTGTTGTGTTTGCTGTTTTCCTTAGATACTTGTACCTGCTGCATCATTGTCATCATGGTTATATATCTACATTGCTTCCGCTGTTTAGTTTCTGTTGTTATGCATGTTGGTTGCTGCTTCCACTTTTTATTGTGGTTTTCTTACCTTATATACCTTACCGAATGAGGGCATATTTTCCCCACCGACTCACCAAGGCCCTCGCTGCTAGTCGGCAGCCTCTAGCATTCGGGGAAACGCACTTGAGGTCATGTGGAAAATCGGGTACGGGGCACCAGTGGAGGGGCTCCAGACTCGGGACGTTACAAAGTGGTATCAGAGTAGTTCTTTTCTCTTACTTTACTATTTGGAGACCTTATCCAGGGATAGGATGGATTCGGTACTTGGCATTAAGCTGTGCTCGAGAGTAGCTAACCCGTGTACAGGGAAAAGCCATACTACCTCGTTAATTGCAGTTTCTGGTTTTGAGATTCTATGGTTGGTATGTTTTCACCTAGAGTGATTCGTATGACTTGTGCTCTTATTGTTTTGATATTTCAGTTCTATTTCTATCACAACCCGATGATATAAGGGTATGCCATCTCATGCATCATATAGGCACTTGTAGAAATCACATGTCATGCATTCTTGCCATGCCATCTAGGGTGCATTAGTGATTGCATGCTGTTGTGATAGGCTCTATGTAGATTATGCATGATGTTGTTATAGATGCTTGATAGATTCTCTACTGTTATGTTAGAAAACTGTTTGTTTTGTTCCTTGCTTAAAAAATGAACACCGAATTTTGGTTCTTGAGGTGTTATGGGCCCTCACGAATCAGAATTTGGCACCTTTTCCCCTTGTTTTAGTGTTTCTGGAACTCTGCACAGTTTCTGAGCTACTGCCCAGAAAAACCTCGAATACATGGTGTGTACTTTTTAGATACACGCTGTGTAGTTTTCAGGCCGTGTCACTGACCGTGTGAGAAGAACACGGTGTCATGGGAGTAACTTTGGGAATACGCCATGTACCATTGGTACACGCTGTGTGAGTTTAGAGCCGTGTACCTGACCGTGTCACTAACAACACGGGTCGGGGAAGCTCGGGTAGAACACACCGTGTCCATAGGGAACACGCCGTGTAGTATTGTCCAGGTACCCGGCCGTGTCATGAACAACACGGGCCTGCATTACC